>JALAZF010000367.1:2840000-4053154 GCA_022829125.1 Lathyrus tuberosus | reverse complement strand
AAAGTTTTTATACATGTCTGTTTTGATGGTCAGGGAGTTAGAATTATTTGAGCAGTTCAGAGACTTGTGTCTGGTGTGTGACTTGATAGAGTTCAAAGGTTGAACAGTGGAAAACGGTAGGAATGATGAGACCGTGGGATGCTCTATAATGGAAGTGATAGGTGGAAAGTTCCAATATTAGTCATGTACTAATATGTAAATGGATGTATTAGTTACATGTTTGATGGGTAAATCACAACGTTGTTGTATTGATGTTATGTTTGGTATTCTGGTTTTGTTGATGTTGTTGAGACGATGTTGGGTCGTGGAACTTTATGTTCTTGTTTGTGTTGTTGTGTCGTTTCTAGCGTGCTAGTTTGAGTGCGAGTAGCAAATCCCTTTGTGGAAGATTAGGGGAGTGTTACCAGTGTGGTCGTAACTTGGGTATTCTTTGAGTTGTGAGTTGGTCGTCAAGTGCATTGTATGGGCTTTGCATCTTGTCGTTGTAGTTGTCGTCGTGGTCGTGTCGTTGTTGTAGCTGCTGTTAGTAAGGTGGTTTGTCAATTTGTGTTATTCGTGGTGTGCCTTTGGTTGGCATGTCGGTTTGTTAGTCGGATACGAGAGTCGTATTCGGAGTTGTTCGTATCGGTTATATTTTCGAGGACGAAAATGTCTAAGTGGGGGAGAATTGTAACGCTCCGTTTTGACCGATTTATTTAATCGATTCGATTTAATTATTATTTTTATATATTATTTTATTCTTGACTTTTATTTGGCAATATATTATTTTTCATCGTTATTATGTTTTATCGTGTTTTGAGAGCGTTTGCAAGATATTTGAGAGTAGAGGTATTTTGGTCTTTTTGCTTGGTTATTTTTCATAAAATAGAAACATAGAGAGAGAGAAATAGAAAGAAAGAAAAAGAGAAGAGAGAAAGGAAGAGGAGGGAAAAGAAGAGGAAAACTTAGAATAAAATAAATCATCCGTTCAAGCGCGATTAATCGGGTAAGGGTGAGAAGTTTCGATTATATCTTGCTTGTGTATGTATATGTGATGTTTGTTGTAATTGTTTTGGTTGTTCCACAACTTTTTCTCATTAATAAATTGATGAACAATTGATAGAAATCGATGTTTTCACGGTCGAAACTCGATATAAACTGCGTATTTGTTGTTATGTTTAGAACATGTCTTGGTTGATATATTGTGATTTGGAAGTGTTTAGATGAGATTTGGAGAGGATTTGGGGTGAATTTCGTAGCAGAGATTATGCAGGAAAAATTCTGGGTTGCGCTGCCCATACGCGTAACAGGCAAGGCAATACGCGTATTGGTTAGGGAAATACGCGTATGGAAAGGGGGGAAATGAAGGCAATACGCGTATGTAACCCATTTTACACGGCCCTCTGCTGAAATTGGTAATAGTACGCGTACTTGGCAAGGCATTACGCGTAATGAGGAAGGCAATATGCGTACTGGAGTTTTAGTGGAATTTTTGGGGAGAAATTAGTCTCTTCCCATACGCGTAGCACTTAGGGCATTACGCGTATGGATGGGCGAGCGAACTGGGCAATACGCGTAGGACCAGAGAGGGTGCAGAATTGTTCCCGATTTTGCGTCCGATGCCGTAACTTTTGACACGTAACTCGGATTAAGACGTTCTTGGTACCGTTGGAAAGCTATTGAAATGTTCTTTCTTATTAAAATGATTTTGATATTGGTGGCCGATTTAATTGTGTCGGGAATTTGGAAATATGTCGTTTTGCCGATTTTTACCGTCTTAATTGTGTGTATTTGATGTGTTATCATGCAATATTCTTTTGATATATGATGTATGACTTGTGCACTGTGGTATGATGTAAATGCATGTGATGAAATGTTGTGATGATGGTTTGTGGCCTAAGGGCAAGTAAATGCATTGTGATTGTGGTTGATTGTATATGCATGATTATGGATGTTGGAATGGTTCACATGGATGTGTATATGTATGCATTTGATTGTCATGGATCATTGTATGCCAAGCATCACGATATGCATTCTTGTGATGTCGTGTGCCCTAGTGGGTGTGAGCGACGAAACGGTTCCAGAGGGAATCTGTTATAACATCGTGTGCCTTATACAAAGAGGTGTGAGCGATGATTATAGACGATCGTGTGCCTTATACAAAGAGGTGTGATTGATCGGGTCGTGTGCCTTATACAAAGAGGTGTGAGCGATCCATAAACATCGTGTGCCTTATACAAAGAGGTGTGAGCGAAGGGGAACATCGTTTGCCCGACGGGGAGTTACACTAAGTAACAAGCGATGATTCCAATAATTCCTGAGTGAATTAATGATGAGGATGATGGATGGATGGTACCGCATATGCATATAGTCGTTGTGTTAGTCTCTTTGCATTTGCATAAATCATGAATGGATTGATTATATGTGGAAAATCATGAATGGATTGATTATGTGTGGAAAATCATGAATGAATTGACTATGTGTGGAAATTGTGAATTGATTGATTATGTGCTGAGCTTGTGATAACATTGGTGATTTGATATGCCTTTGTGATAAATGCATTGGTTATGGATGATATGTTTTATGTATGGACATATGCTATGTGATATGGTGGCGCGTTTCCATATGTCATAATTTTAGTATGCATTATGTGCGAATATGTTATGTATTTGTGGCATGCTATATATATTAGTATGTGATGCTTTTGGTGAGAATAATTGTGCATGTGTATTTATATGTGTTTGCATATTATTATGCAATCTTGATTTAGTTGTTATTTCTCACCCTTCTGCTGTGGTTTGTTTCTCTATGAGGCAATTGCAGATTAGTAGTCTTGGAGGCTTTTGTGAAGATTAGTTCTCCATCCGTTTGTCAGTCAGTCTGCTCTGATACGTAACACGGGAGTCGGGGAACGCTTTTGATATATATATATATATATATATATATATATATATATATATATATATATATATGTATACATTTGTTGGATCTATTTTATATTAACTTTGTATGAATATTTTGATTTTATAAAACCATTTATTTTGTAAAACAAGTCAGTTATGGATCTTTCCGCTTTACTCCATAATTGAACTTTCCTTTCTTTATGGAAAAAGTTTCCCTTTTATGTTTATTCCATTTGGTGTTATGTATCAAATTTATGAGCAGGATATGTGTTTTCTTTCTTTAAATGTGGCATCCTTGTTTCTGTCTAAGAATAATAAATTTTTATTTACTCTGATTTATTTATGTATTATTTATTCGCGATGGGAATTGGGGTGTTACAGCTGGCGTTTGAGATCGCAAATCTCCTGGTATAAAAGATCATATGATGAAGCATTTGTTGCGTCTGAGATCTGTATGTGTAAGGTGAGCTCGGCGTATTCTTCCCGAAGAGACATGATCTCCTTTTGCATAGCGTCAAACTCTGAATATACGTCCCTGCGTTGCAGATTAACGTTAGAGGAATAGACAGTAGTCCTTTCAGGATAGGGTGTAGGATGGTACTCAGGCACAGGTGGGGTCCTAGGTCGGATGGGTGTCTCGTCTTGGCCTTCCAAAGCGTATGACTAGTTAGCTTTGTTATGGATACTTGTCCGGTTGTGGTTTGGCAAACCAAAGTAGTGAACGACTTCGTCGTCTATTAGGAGCTTAAAGTTATCTACACTAAAGAATGCTCTCCTGATAAGGCCACGATCAAGGCAATGATTAATGTCAATTAAGGTGTAGCCACAATGGGAGGTAAGATAAGTTAGCTTTTTGTCTAGACCTAGGGCATAAGCTATGTGTGTAACAGTGCCACCTACATGGATAGGTCCTTTGGAAGATCCAGCAGTTATGTATAGGTTATACATCAGAAAATTACCACTGGCTAATGGGCGTGACTCAGTAGTACAAAAGAGCATCAGAATCTCTTCTTCGGTAACCTGGTTCTCGGTTTTACCTCTACCAAAGAAAGTCTCGGCCAGGATCATTTGGAAATAATGGAAGGCTGGGTTGTGGATTTTGTTTGCTAATTGGGTGGAAGGATCAGGTCCTCCTCCATCGGTGATTTTGCTCCAGAATATGTCAAGCTCGTCCTGTATAACATTGACCTCATGCATAAAATGGATGGCATCCATGCCACACTGAAAACCAAGTAATCTAGCAAAATCCCTGTGGTTAAGTGTATACTCGTTCCCAAATAGTCTGAATCTTATGCTTCCACTGTTGTAACCTCTTCCACTGTAGGGGTCATAAATGAGTGAGCTGAGGAACTCTAAGGTTAGATGCTTATAGGTTACATTCATTGCTTCAGAATACTCATCCCACTGGAGCTGGTGACAAAGGTACATCACACTGGCCTCAATACCTAAGGTTGTTAGACAGTTTGGGTCAGGGTACCTAGTGGGTAGGATCGGTCTCTCAGAAAGGACTACATATTTCTTCCTCTGTTCGTCATCTCTGAACACGATGTGCATGTCATCATAGCTCTGCATCCTGAAAAGAAAGTTAGTGTAGAATATCTGGGATGATGTGATTTGTAACCTGTAAACATAGACATTTCATAAGTCAGTCCAGTTAAATATAATAAATCTTTTTCTTTTTCTGAAATAAATTAAAAAAAAATAATGAAAAGAAAGTCGTGGGTTACCTCCCACGCAACGCTTGTTTTACGTCGTTTGCTGGACGAATGTTAAACTTACATTGTGGATGTTGCTATAGGTGGGTCTATCAGAGTGTGACCAGAGTAGTAGGTAGGGATATCACCTCCATAGTAGAGTTTTAATCTTTGTCCATTTACTAAAAAGGGACTACATGAATGATTTGCAATTTCAAAAGCTCCAGTTTTCAGGACTTTGGTGACCTCATAGGGTCTAGTCCATCTTGAGCGTAACTTACCGGGAAATAATCGTAACCTAGAATTGAAAAGAAGTACAGGATCACCTACGTTGAACTCCTTTTTGGCAATTCTTTTGTCATGCCATGCTTTGGTTCTCTCTTTATATATCACGGCGTTTTCATAAGCATTTTGGCGTAACTCTTCTAATTTGTGGATATCTAGAATGCGTTTATCTCCGGCTGTCAAGTAATCCATATTAAGAGCTTTTATGGCCCAGTAGGTCTTATGTTCAAGCTCGAAGGGTAAATGGCAAGATTTTCTGTAGACTAATTGATATGGGGTTATTCCTATAGGAGTTTTAAAAGCGGTTCTATAAGCCCACAAGGCTTCTTGTAGTCTTAAGGACCAATCTTTTATAGAAATTGATACGGTTTTCTCTAAGATTTGTTTTATTTCCCTATTTGATACTTCTACTTGTCCACTAGTCTGCGGGTGATAAGGTGTGGCTACTCGGTGTTTAACTCCGTATTTCTTTAAAAGGTTTTTGAATATCCTAGATATGAAATGCGATCCTCCATCGTTTATAACCAATCGAGGTACTCCAAACCTAGGGAAAATATAGTTTTTAAATAGTTTAATGACTACACGAGTATCGTTGGTGGGTGAAGCTATAGCTTCAATCCATTTAGATACATAATCAACAACTACTAAGATATACTTGTTTCCCATCGAAGATGGAAAAGGTCCCATAAAATCTATACCCCAAACATCGAAGAGTTCTACCTCCTGAATATTTCTCAAAGGCATTTCATCTCTTCTTGAGACGTTCCCTGTGCGTTGACATCTGTCACATCTTACAATGTAGGCATGAACATCGCGCCATAAAGTTGGCCAGTAGAGACCTGTTTAAAGTATTTTAGCGCATGTTTTGGATGAGCCCAGATGTCCACCATATGGTGAAGAGTGACAATGTTTAATTATAGTTTCTACTTCTTCTTCAGGGACACAGCGACGGAAAATGCCATTTGCGCCTCTTTTGAATAAGAGGGGTTCGTCCCAATAGAAGTGTTTCACGTCGTGATAGAACTTCTTCTTCTGTTGGTAATTTAGATCAGGTGGTATGATATCAGCTGCTAGATAGTTAACAAAAACTGCGTACCAAGGTATGGTTGTCACTACGAGAGCTTTTTCAATGTCTAATTCTAAATTGGGTTCATGATCATCATCATGGATGGTTCTAACTGCTCCTAGTAATCTATCGTATGCGAAATCATCATTGATAGGAACAAGACATGGTTTTAGATATTCAAGCCTTGAAAGGTGGTCAGCAACCACATTTTCAGTGCCTTTCTTATCTTGGATCTCCAAATCAAATTCTTGAAGTAAAAGGATCCAACGTAGTAATCTAGGCTTATCATCCTTTTTTGCTTAATAGATATCTTATCACAGCATGATCGGTGTAGACTATGATTTTTGCTCCTACTAAATAGGATCGGAATTTGTCGATTGCAAAGACTACTTCCAGGAGTTCCTTCTCGGTTGTGGCATAATTAAGCTAAGCCGCATCTAAAGTCCTACTGGCGTAGTAAATCACATGGAGTTTCTTATCCTTCTTTTGTCCTAGAACAGCGCCGATAGCGTAATCGCTAGCATCACACATAATTTCAAAAGGTTGGTTCCAATCAGGAGGTTGAATGATGGGTGCGGAAATTAGTGCTTGTTTTAAGTATTTAAAGGGTTCAAAACATTTATCATCGAATTTGAATTCGACGTCTTTCATAAGTAAGTTGGTTAACGGTTTAGTTATTTTGGAGAAGTCTTTAATGAAGCGTCGGTAGAAACCGGTGTGTCCAAGGAAACTTCGGATTTCTCTAATGGTTTTGGGTGGTTGAAGGTTTTCTATTACTTCTATTTTGGCTTTATCAACCTCAATGCCTCTTTCGGACACTATGTGTCCTAGTACTATGCCTTTAGTAACCATAAAATGGCATTTTTCCCAGTTTAGAACAAGGTTGACTTCTACGCATCTTTCCAGGATTTTCTCAAGGTTGGTTAAACAGTTTTGAAAACTGGATCCACATACCGAGAAATCGTCCATAAATACTTCCATGATCTCATCAAGGAAATCTGCGAAGATTGGTATCATACAACATTGGAATGTAGCTGGGGCATTACATAGTCCGAATGGCATTCGTCTGTAAGCAAATGTTCCATAGGGACAAGTAAAGGTTGTTTTCTCTTGATCATCAGGGTGAATGGGTATTTGGAAGAATCCTGAATATCCATCCAAATAGAAAAAGTAAGAATGCCTAGCTAAACGTTCGAGCATTTGGTCTATGAATGAAAGTGGGAAGTGATATTTCCTAGTTACCTTATTAAGCTTCCTGTAATCAATACACATCCGCCAACCATTTTCTATACGTTTGGCTATTTGTTCTCCTTTTTCGTTTTGTACAGCGGTGACACCTCCTTTCTTAGGTACCACATGTACGGGGCTTACCCATTTACTATCGGATATTTGGTATATTATTCCAGCCTCTAACAACTTTAACACTTCCCTTTTTACTACGTCACTCATTATAGGATTAATCCTTCGTTGATGTTCTCTGGAGGGTTTTGCGTCTTCCTCCATCATAATTCGGTGCATACACACGGAAAGGCTTATTCCTTTGAGATCGGAGATATTATAACCTAGAGCTGAGAGATATTTTCTTAAAACATCTAACAATTGATTGGTTTCAGGACCATCTAACGTGGCACTGACTATGACTGGGCGGTTTAATTCTTTGTCAAAGAATTCGTATCTTAAATTCTTAGGAAGCTCCTTAAGCTCTATAGATGGTTTTTTCGGACATGACATATGATCTGGGGTAAGTGCCAAGCATTCGTAAAGACTGTTATCTATGTAAGGTTCAGATAAGCGTTCGAATCCGTTGTCCTCCATTATGGGGATCAAAGGTAGTTTGATGGTTTCTACTGGATCTTCTTTATCCAGTTCTCTTATGCATTCATCAATTATATCGATGGCATAACATGAGTCATCTATGGCTGGTGCATTTAAGAATTGGGATAGTATAAATTCTACTTTTTCATTACCTACCTCGAATATCATTTTTCCTTTTTTGACATCTATTATAGCTCCAGCTGTTGATAAGAAGGGTTTACCTAAAAAGATTGGGATCTCATTGTCTTCCTTAATGTCCATTACGACAAAGCCCGTTGGAATATAAAGTTTACCAAGCCTAACTGAGACATCTTCCAAAATTCCAATTGGATACTTAACTGATCTGTCGGCTAATTGAAGAGACATCCTAGCCGGTTGCATTTCTCCTAGGTTTAACCTTTTACAAACGGCTAAAGGCATTAAGCTTACACTTGCTCCTAAGTCCAGAAGTGCTTTATCAATAACTTGGTTTCCCAAAACACAAGGTATAGAAAAAATTCCTGGATCTTTCTCTTTCTTAGCAAGCTTATTCTCAGCAATTGAATTACATTCTAAAGGTTTAGGATCATCTAATCTTCGTTTGTTGGTTAGAATGTCTTTAAGGAATTTGGCATAAGATGGTATTTGGGTAATAGCTTCTGAATGGAATCTCTACGTGGAGTTTCTCAATCACTTTTATGAATTTCTTATATTGGTTATCTAATTTGGGTTGTTTAAGTCTTTGTGGGTATGGAATCAGATGTTTGTAAGGAGAAGGCGGTACATAAACTTTTTTATTCTCTTCTCTTTCCTTAACTTACGTATTCTTAGATTTCTCAGGTTCCACCGATTTCTCAACTTCTTTCTCAGGTGTGTTCATAACTTCTTTCCTAGGAGGTTCTGGATTATTCAACCTAGGGTTTATAGGCCCATCGTAAGTGGTTCCGCTCCTTAGGGCTATAGCATTTGCGTGCCCTTTAGGGTTAGGTTGAGGTTGTCCAGGGAATTGTCCTCCAGGTGTAACATGGGTGGATTGTTGTTGTGCTACTTGAGAGATTTGGGTTTCAAGCATTTTGTTATGGGTAATTACAGAATCGAGTTTAGTACCCAACTTGGTAATTAGTCAATTCATATGAATGTTTTGGTTCATGAACTCCTTGTTCTGTTGTAATTGAGCTGAGATGAATTCGTCCATCTTTTTCTCAAAATTTGATTTCTGAGGGGTATATGGTGCAAATTTATTGGGTCTTTGAGTTTGGAAACCGGGTGGTCTTTGTGGTGTTGAATTTTGAGTAGGGTTATTATTTTTATAGGAAAAATTTGGGTGATTCCTCCATCCAGGGTTGTATGTGTTTGAATAAGGGTTTCCTTGGGCATAATTAACCTGATCTGTGGTACTCTCGGCTAAAAGGTTGCATTCAGCTATAGTATGTCCTGAGGTTCCACAAATTTCACATCCGGGTTGTATAGCTGCTATGGTTGCTGTGGGGATGATAGTCAGGTTTTCTACCTTTTGAGCTAGAGCATCCATCTTTGCGTTCATATGGTCAAAACAACTCACTTCATACACACCTCCTTTGGTCTATTTCTTCTCCACCGGTGCTCGTTCGGTTCCCCATTGGTAATGGTTTTGTACCATATCCTCAATGAGAGCGCAAGCCTCAGTGTAGGGTTTGTTCATTAGAGCGCCACCAGCGACAGCGTCTATGGTTATCTTTGTGTTGTACATGAGTCCATTATAAAAGGTATGGATTATAAGCCATTGTTCTAAGCCATGATGTGGACATGCTCTTAATAGTTCCTTATATCTCTCCCAAGCGTCGAAAAGTGATTCTCCCTTGCTTTGGGTAAATCGAGTTATTTGGTTTCGTAGAATTGCAGTTTTACTAGGTGGAAAGTATCTAGCAAGGAATACTTTCTTTAGGTCATTCCAAGTGGTTATAGAGTTAGCTAGAAGGGAATCTAACCATGACGGGCTCTATCTCTGAGGGAAAATGGGAATAATCTTAGACGTATTGCCTCAGGAGGAGCTCCGTTCGTTTTTAACGTATCGGCTAGTTGAATAAAGACTTTAAGATGTTGGTTCGGGTTTTCCGTGGGAAGACCTGCGAACTGGTTCTATTGTACTAATTGTAACAGAGATGGTTTTAATTCGAAGTTATTGGCTAGTATAGCTGGGTTAACTATACTAGAATGAGGTTCTTCGTTAGAGGGTAGGGCGAAATCCTTAAGAGGTTTAGCGTTTTCTTCGTCTGCCATTGCTCTTTTGAGTTTTCGAAGTAGAAGACAAGCTCAGGCGTAACGTTCAGGTTCTTCTAATGGATCAACTAAGTTTCCGATACTGCGAGTTCTTCGCATTTACCGGCTAAGGGATGCCTTAGTCTAGACGGTGTAACAGCAGGGTACAAAATTTTGACGTAATTGGTCCCCGACAACGGCGCCAAAAACTTGATGCGTGCTATCCGCAAGTATACGGATTACGTCAGAGTAATATAAAAGATTTATCGATCCCACAGAGACCAATGTCAATCTATCGATTCCTATTGTTACGTTGTTTATCTAAGGCTAAAATCAGAGTAAAGGTTTTCCACAGAACGAAAGATAGAAATAAATCAGAATGAGACTATGCTGGAATGGAAATTGGAAACATAACGATAAATTGGTTTGCAAAATAAGATATAAAAATCGTGCAAAGTGTGAGAGTGTATTTCTAGAGAATGAACACAAGTGTCACGCTTAAGTTCAGTTCCAAAAGACAAATCACACAAACGATTAAAGTACTAAAGTAATGACAGAGACAGAAATTAAACGAATATAAAGCAGTGCAATAAAGTAAATAAATATAAAGGCAATGCGGCTAATAATAAACTGCAAATTATAAAAGAAACCTGCTCCAAAGCGGAGACTTAATCTGGTACAGAGCTGGAAAGTAAATTGCGGGAAAGTAAATAACTTCAAATATAAACACTCCTAAATATGGTTGCTCCAATCTAACTAACAACGATAATGCAATAACCCCTCGATGTGACGGATTATTATTTTACAAAATGAACTTTATGCCTAAGGTTGGAAACTAGGATTGGATAATCTAAAAGTGAAAATACAAGTCTTTTTATAGTAGTCATGAAGTTGTAACTGCCTCTCATCATTATGAAAAAACGACTGAATAATAATTTTCTTCGTGTGTAACTGCTTCTAACGTTTCTGACCGTTTTCCTGTTACAACGGTCGGCTCCCGCCGACCCCCTCTCAGCGTCCGCCGAGTGTGTCTGTGGAATAAAACGCATTTTGTGACCGTTGAAATGTGGGCGAAACCCACTACTCAAATGGCGTCCTCTATGGCGTTCGCTGACTGAAACGGTTAGTGTACAATTTGCACAGGAAATCTCTATTTTAGCTCCGTTTTGCGTCGTTTCTTCATTGCAAGCTCAAATCAGGCAATGTATCTGAAAGTAAAATAAAATACCAAAATAATAATGGAAAATTACAAATAAACAACTAAAAACATGTGAAATCGGGGTCAAATATACAATGTGATTTGGTGTTTTCAGTTGACGACGGGCCAAGGCTGGATTGTAGCTTACACACCCTTTTGTACCAAGAAGAGGTACATTAGAGAAACCTCCACAGCTATCAATCATGTCTCTGCCCTTGAATGTCGGATTATACCACTCCAAATAAGTATTTGTGAGGGGCATAATCTTCTCTGACCATAGAAGCCCATCTTTGAGGTCCCAAAAGGTTGCTGAACGAGGTAAGTGAGAAATAAACCTCTTATATAACAATGTAGCACAGCAGGTTACCATCCCTCCTCCCTGGGAGTTCCTCAGATGTACTAAATGGTAAGCGTTAGCAACCAGAGTTGGAACTAGATTTCCAAGGATGAAAATTTTGATTGCATTCATGTCGACGAAATTGTCGATGTTGGGAAACAGAAACAGCCCATAAATGAGTAGAGCCATAACAGCTTCATAGTCCCCCATGTTCTTCGTACTGGCATACTGATGAGCCTTCTCCATTAGAAACCTGGCAGGCAAACCGAAAATTCTTCCCTTAGTAACCAAGTTAGCATTGACATCTGATAATTTGAGGTGAGCGGCTTTTGCAATGTCCTTCTCTTTATGCGTCCTTTCCAGACCAGAGTATGGATGATTTGGAATAATGGGAATACCAACCAAGATAGCATACTCCTCAAGAGTAGGCATCAACTGATAATCTGGGAAAGTGAAGCAATGGTACAAAGGATCATAAAATTGCACAAGAGTGGGAAGCATCCCATCTACCATTTTTAACTTCATTAAGGAGAAAATCTTCCCATACGTGCTACGGAATGTTGATGATTCGTTGATTGGCTCGCCCAGACTCTTCAGATTTTCCAACTTTGGACTAATGAAGGTGTACTTCTGCGTTTTCTTTCTTCCAAAATCCATCCTATAGAGTTTGCAAAACAAAATTGAGTTCCTTGAATATGGCATGGAAATGATGTATCGATGAATGTATGCAATACAAACACACATAGACAGATAGACACATATATACATGCAACACAAAGAGCCTAAGGTCGGAGGTCACAAGCGTGAAGCCATGGTCTACCCTTCCTAAATAGGTATGTGTTATGGGTTTATCAACTGCAGGACAGGGTTCTAAAAAGTGCCCAGAGTCGACAACCCATCTTTCGGATTTTATCAACTTCCCAATTACTTGGTAATCAATAAAATTCTTAAGAGAGTCTCGTCTGAGTGTAGTATCGCGTAGCAACCATTTAGGATTACTCCCTCATAGTCATCGTACTACATCCTAAATAGGCCAAGTGGGGTAAAAGGGTAACTAAAGGTCATCAGTATCCCTGGCACCAAGGTCAAAAGTGGTAACGCATTCATGATTGCTCGTTCAACATATACCACCTCCAAGAGGTCCTCAACTGAGTGTGGAACTTCAAGTCAACTCCTTTGGGATTACTCCCTCGAAGTTTCCTTGACTATGTCCACGATCCTAATCAAATGTACTCTCAAGTCTAGGTTATGACTTATCTCACCACTCAAAAGTAGCACCCTGCCAAACAGAAGATCCAAGCATATACAGATATACAGATATACACAGACATGTACAAGTATAGCAAACAAGCATAAATAACATAAGCAAAAATAAGGTGGGCTTAACCCTTAATTGTATCTCCCCAGTGAAATCGCCATTTCTGCTGCGGTGAGAATCTGATAACAAGCTATTTATTAACTTGCATCACATTTCTTTGAATTCACCACCGACTTTGATTTATCCAAAGGAAATGTTCAAGATCGAGAAAACCTAAAGGGGGGAGATCTAAGGTTCGGGGGTTGGTTATACTAAGGGAAGGTATTAGCACCCTTAATATCTATAGTACTCTACAAGAACCTCTTGTTTAAGTTTGTGTTATGTTATGTTTGCTTGCTAAGGAAATCTGTTAAGGATAAAGTTAAAAACCTAAGGGTATGTACACTAAGTTTGCTCGCCAAGACGTCGCATCTTGTGCCTACGTATCTGACTAAAGAATCAGAGCAACCGTAGTTCACCTAACTAAGGGTGAATTTGAGGGACCATTGACTATGGCCAAAGTTCCAAGGGGAATGAGTATGAGCTCATATAGAGTTCAAGAAACTCTCTGAGTCTAAGTCATGATGGGGGAAGTGAATACTCAAAGTGATGAGTCTCACATAGAGTTCAAGAACTCTAACTTGTTGTAAGTTGTAAGATGATTGGCTATGAGGCCAAGGGAGAATGGCTATGACTATGAGGTCAAAGCCTACCTATGACTATAAGGTCAAAGGTTTAAGAGATGGCTCTATGACTATGAGGTCAAGAGGGGATCCTATGACTATGAGGTCAAGGAGGATGTAAATACCTATGACTATGAGGTCAAGGAGGATGTAAATACCTATGACTATGAGGTCAAGGGTTGATTATGAGATATCTATGACTTTGAGGTCAATAGAAAGAGTTTCCTTTGGAAGGAGAGGAGGAGAATAACAGTTTTATAAAACAAGAAGTTTGTATGAATATTTACATGAAGATGCAATATTGAATAACAAAACATTCAAGTGAAGCAAAGTTTATAACATCATGCAAGGTTAGAACCAAACATATTAGACATTATCTAAACAAGATGAACAAAGATAACATGGCAAGAGAAATAAGGAAATCAAAAGTGTTCATGGTAGAAACCCTAAAAAGGCCCTCCACTTTCAACATGAACAAGTACCTCAAAATTATGGATTTTCACTAATTCCTTTTTATGTTCAAAAAATAGATTCATTAAGAAGTGATTAGCAAAAAGAATGAGTGAAAAAGGATAAAAAATGGTTGAGTTATGAGTGTTTGAAAATGAGACATAAACCATAAGAATAACAAGGCAACATATGATAAAAAAGAATAGAAGGGCTTCCATGGGTGTTGAACCCAGGTCCTTGCGTGTACAGGCCCAAAACCATGCCAATCAGGCCAACGCGCGCGTGTTTGACAAATATGGATAACACTTCATTATATATGAAACAAAGTATTTTTGGAAAATTAAAACAAAAGGACTGGGGTGAGGGGGAGTCCTCATTGGCCAAATGCGCGTGTATGTGTGTGCTTGCCACTGGGGTGGCTGTTACATCCGGTCATAACCTCATTCCATGAACATTTAAGCCTTCACGCATGTAAAATTGGGCACATGGCTGATTTACCACAAAATCCACAGAGTAAATGCTTTGCACTGCAAGTGCAATTAGGAATCAAACACGCCTTGCTAATGATCCATCAAAGTATGAAGCAAATGAAAGGAAATGTAATTCATCATACAAGTGGCCAGCCCTAAATTATCGAATGAGGGAGAACCAAATAATGCCAAACCAAAATAAGACAATTATCCCTGCTAATATGAGTTGATTTGGATTAGTTTGTACATACAAGTATTGATATTTGGTAATGCAGACATACATCAAAGCAATGAGGTCCAGTTTATATGATAGAGCATGTTCAAACCATTTTTGCAAATGTCATGTTACTAAGACAGGCAGTGCATATGTTCTCAACGATCATCATGAATTCATGTGGAAACTGGTTTGCAACAAAGAATCAAACTCATGAATACCAAAGAGAAAACATACACAAAGGCATAACAAATTGAAATCAGTGAGCAAACCCTACCTTACCAATTCATGCATTCAAAGTGGTGAGAATGTAACATAACTTTAAGATAGCAGGTAGCACATGATAAAACATACAACATGACTTCAAGAATGCAACTTGACTATTATGCATAAGTTGAAGGGAAATAATGCCAGAACCAATAACCATGTTAAATGAAAACATCAACATGAATGCAAGGCTTTTATATCAGATGGTGGCATATCCATTGTATTATCTAATAACTATATGAACCTTATGAGATAGCTCAGAAAACTTTGAATCAAGTAGCATTGGTACCAAAAGTTTAAACCAGCAGGTGACAGTATTCTCAAGTCAATCATTCAAAGTGTTGATAGGAAATATTACATGATGATATCATTGCAAACACATGGTCATGTATGATACAGTTAGCTCAGGTATTACACTCTTAATGTTCAAAAGCAGCTTAGACATGTTATTCTAAGTTATGAGACAAGAACAATGTAACACCCCATTTCCCATCGCGAATAAATAATACATAAATAAAATCAGAGTAACTAAAAATTTATTTTTCCGACAGAAACAAGGATGTCACATTTAAATAAACAAAACATCATCCCTGCTCATATATTTTTAATACATAGCACAAAATAGAATACCCTCAAAGGGGAAACTTTTTCCAACAAAAGGAAATGTCAATTATGGAATAAAGCGGAAAGATCCATAACCGACTTGTTTTACAAAATAAATTGTTTGTTAACATCCAAAATACAAACAAGATAATACAAAATAAATCCTACAAATGTATACAAATATAACATAATCGTTCCCCGACTCCCGTGCTACATATCAGAGCAGACACCAAGACCGACAAACAGATGGAGAACTAATCTTCACAAAAGCCTCCAAGACACAAATCTGCAATTGCCTCATAGAGCAACAAACCACAGCAGAAGGGTGAGAAATAACAACTAAAATCAAGGTTGCATAATAATATGCAAACACACATAAAAATCACATACACAGTTATTCCCACCTCACGCATCACATACCAATACATATAGCAAACCACAGATGCATAACATATTTCCGACAATCCGAACACATAGCATATATCAGTTATGCCCACATAATAACATATTCACACAATCAATCCATTCATGAGTTTCCACACATAATGCATCCCTTCACAATTCTCACACATAATGAATCCATGATTTATGCAAATGCATAGAGACCGACACAACGACTCTATGCAAATGTCATGCGGTACCGACTTCCAACATTTCATGTCTCATCACCAGTTCACTCAGGAACTATTGGAACCATCGCTCGTTACTGAGGGTCGCTCAAGTAACACCCCGTCGGGCATACGATGTTCACCCGTCGCTTTAGGTCTCCACATGAGCACACGACGTTATGGATTGCTTTAGGTCTCCACATGAGCACACAATCCGATCGCTTTAGGTCCCCACATGGGTACACGATCGTCTATAACCATCGCTTTAGGTCCTCACATAGGCACACGATGTTATAGAGGATTCCCTCTAGAACCAAACCGTCACTCAGGACGTCACAACAATGCATATCATGATGCTTGACATACAAATGACTCATGACAATCCAAGGCATACATATATACAACCATGTGAACCATTTCAACATCAATAATCATGCATTGAAAATCAATTCAAACAATGCATTCATCATTAACCACAAATCACAACAACAAACATATTATCATATGCATTCACACCAATTCACATCAATTACACCAAACGGCAACGAGCATCGCTTTACCACCCAAACAGTAACGAACTCTTTCACAATTAACATGCATTTACATTTAATTTAAACAATGCATTTATTTGCCAAAAGGCCATAATTCACAATAATTTCCATAATCTAGGATTCACGCCATAAGACTACCCACAACACATCGTATAACAGTACACACAAGCTATCGTTATATAACAAAAGCATATTGCACGATAACACCTCAATCGCACGCATTCACGACGGTAAAAATTAACACAACAACACGGTTTCAATTTTATGCTATAATTGAACCATATACAGATCTCAAAACTATTTTTCCTAGAAAGAACATCTCGTTAGCTTTCCAACGCTTCGAACGGGGGTCAAAACCGACTTACGGTTCAAGAGTTATGAATTTTTGAAGTTTTGCCAAAAACCAGAAAATTCCCTGCGGGCTGCTACGGGTTTGAGCAATTTTGTTCGAAAATCCGATCGATTCAATTATTTTTTTCGAAACAAACACATACTCATTCATACCAAACATATAGTAGTGATTTGGAACCATCAAACGTGAATTCTACGACTTTCGATTTCAATCCGAATCTTAAACCCTCAAATCTCCAAAAATGCAAAAACTTACAAAATCAACCAAATTCGATAAAACAAGCATACTCGATCACGGCCTAACATTACTCGACACAACTACACAATTTATTCCGACTTTCGTCCGTGAAAACATCGATTTCTATTCATTTCTACCATTTTCAACCTAGAAATGAAAACTATGAAAAACAAGCAAACATTCAAAGAAAACATACACATATACATATACAATCGAAATATAATTGAAACTTCTCACCCTTACCCGATTATTCGCGCTTTAAACGGATAAATTCTCGATTTTTCCACTTTTCCTCTTCTCCCTTTTCTTTCCTCTCTTTTCTCTTCTCTTCTCTTTCTCTTCTTTCTTTTTCTTTTCCTTACTACCTTTTCTCTCTTTTCTTTCTTTTTATAAAATATCTACCCCCAAAAAGACCAAAATACCCCTCAGCTCAAATATCTCCCAAACGCTCTCAAAATGCGATAAAACTTAAACAGCGATGAAATATATTTCGGGAAATAAAAGTTGAAAAGAAATTATAATTTATTGCAAATATTTTACCTATCAGAGAAATTATCCAATTAACAGGTAAAACTCATTTAATTTACACAATTCAAAAAAATCCACCTGTCGTGCTCAAATAACACTAAATTAAATTCATGCTCTTCATATCACTTCACATAATATTAAGATTCCTAAATATAAGGCAACACATAACAAAAAGGCCAAAAATAACACTAACTTCCACCAGTGGATGTTAGTTCAAAATGTGACATAACCAAAAATAACACTAACTTCCACCAGTGGATGTTAGTTTAAAATGTGACACATTTATGCCACAAAACTCTCAATGCCCAAACATGATGCATTAACATGAAACACAATAAATCACACAATTCACAAAATTTCACATAAATGGAATAGTCAAATACGGTTAAATAAATCGGGGCGTTACAAACAAGACAGGACAAACAATAACAGGTTCCATATTTAAGCAAGAACATGACAACTTCAATCATTAGTGACAAGATTTGGAACATATCAAATGAGTATTAACAAGATGATGACAGTAGAATAGAGACCAAGTAGTGCCAATGTTGTCAAGTACACCAGGCTCTCAATATCACAATAGCAACAATACAAAACCAAATGAAGTTTTTTTATCAAGACATAATGAACAACAAAACAGAACATGCCAATACAAGAACAACCTCTCATTTTATAGAGTAGGTTATTGTTACTTCACACATAAGCAATTATTGGGAATGTTTCATTTCTTTTGAACATAACAGTTTATCCACAAATCTTGCACTCATAATTTAAATGTATAATGAGATAACAGTTTGAACAACTTAAGCATATGGCAGACAAGCATGTCAAAAGTTGACACATACACCCAACTAGAATATGCAGAGCTTGCACACATATAGAATACATCAAGTATGGCATGATATTAGCAGGCAGAGATTTCAAGAAGTTGCTAGCTCATGCATCAGTCACAAGTACACAAGCCACATTAGCTCAAAACAATCAGCATATCATGATTAGAGATGCATCAGGAATGTGTTCATGCATTGTCATGGAAGATGTTTGCCAAGTGACAGTTTAAATATGTGGAAACAAAATGATATCACAAAGCAAACTTAGGGGAAAGGCTGCAAGGCATGGTTATGACATAGCAACAAACATAAGTTTCAAAATGCTAACAGTTCATATTCTAGTCTCACATGCATAGGTCAGTTTGGTTAAAGACAGTTGGCATGACATAAGATCAAAATCCATTATATGTACAATCAAACCAACTCAAAGGTGTACAATAAAATCAGATGGCCAACATGGTTTTGTATGTTTAGACATATAAACATGTTAACAGATTTGCATACACACCTTGAATGCACAGCTTACTAAGAAAGTTCATATTCACAACTTTAACACACATTAAGGGGCATATTGACAGTCTACACATACCTCCCAAACACAAAGCATAACATGATGTTTGTAGGTACACAGATTAAATATAAACAGTCAAGGCAACTAATTCCAACTTAAAACAAAGTGAACACAAAAACAAGATTTATGTGAAGTTGTATGTCAGCAAGGTGAAAGAACAAGTGATAACACAAAGCATAACCAGTTGCATAGTAAGTTAGCAGTTCAGGTATATCAATTTTAAGTACATAAGTCCACTCAGCTCAAAGCAAAAGGTCATGACATGTTATAGTTTGGTATGCATATCAGGATGTATGTAAACATGTGAACGGATGCAAAGGCACTATTGTAACAGACTGAGTAAAAACAACCTTCTTGCTCCAAGGCAGAACTCAATAAACAAAACTCTTGGATGCAAAGCATATGAGTTCTTATACACAAAACTGACTGAAAACCAAATGATGGCAGCAATGACACCAATCATTTTCTGAAATAACTAGGCCCCATTGCTAACAAAGTTTTGACCAGTTCTTGGAACCATACCAACATAAACAGCTTAATCATGAAACTCACAAGTCATAAAAGTACAAGTGTCTCAAATCAGCAGGAATGAGCTACTTTCATGGAGTTTACTTCTTATTATAACAACATCCAAGCCTCAAAAGCAAACATATGCTTGTTAGCACTTACTACATATATGTTTGGCAAATTTACACAACAACAAAGTCACACATACTCAGAAAGTCAGTGAGTGATCATTACAAATACATTGTGGTATAATAACAAGAACAGAAAGTAGTGCCAATGTCCACCTTACATCAGCCAACCATAACCAATCTTATCTCAACTCAGGATTACAGGTCATAGACAGAAATTAAGTAGAGCTCCAATACACATTGTTTACACATTATAGATAAATGGAGGAAAACACTCAAGACACATACTATATGAACATATATGACATAGATATGATGGTAAACATGTATATGAGTATGAACAATGAGTAGGAAGAAAATGCTTACCAAGTGGAATATGTCCACTGCAACTTCAAAGTATGAACAAGCTTCTTTCTGGCTGAACCAACTCAAACTCCCAAAGCAAAGCTTCCTCCTCCTTCTTCTCTTGCAAGACTTCAAATTCAGATATTTTTAGAGTGTATTTGTGAAAGATGTTGGTGAAAAATGCAAGAACAAGGCCTTCTATTTATAGGGAAAGCATGAGGATTCAAGGTATGGTTACACTTGCTAAAAATGCCAACATTGCCCTTTTCTTGCGTGAGAAATATGTATTTGATGAGCACAAATCTTCCAAGGATCTCTGAACACCTGAGCAAGAACTGGTGAGAAGTGATTGGTCCATGTCTCAAGGAATAAACTATTGTTTTGCTTTTGTAAAGTTTCTCTCTCCCTCCCACTTGCACAAACAAGACACAAATTCATATTTTAATGCAAGACAAGTTGAATTTCATGGCCAAGGCTTGGATTAGGGTTAAATTCATCATTAAAACTCAGAAACATGGAAATTTGGTGATTAGAGGATGTTTTGAGTTAACACACAAAAGTTGGCTTCCTGAACTTTAAGGAATGAAACCTCCAACTTTGGATCTTCGAAACTCCTAGCTCACTCAATGGATGGAGGAGTTCTAGTACTTTTTGGAAAGCCCTAAATGCCCTCTACAACTTTCATGTCCAAATATTTTTGAGTTGAGGCCTGGAACTTTATGAAAAACTGGGTTAAAGTCGTGTGCAAGTTAAAGGAAAACAAGCTGAAATTTCACCAAGTCTTGGGGCAGTTTAGCTTCTAAGTCTCAAAACTCACAAACCATGCATTTTTTGGAGAAAATTTATATTTAACACTTTGAAGATCATGGAAAGAGCTTCCATTTGGGCTTTGGGTCACTCAAATTGGATGTGTGGTTTGGAAGTTATGACCATTTCAATTGGGTACAAGAGGGGAAAATTCCACATATGACAGGTTTCATGAACTAAACCTTACTTCCTTTGCAAGAAAACTCTTGAGGCTTAATTTATCATACCCTAAATCATCAATGAGGCATATTATGATGAATTGAGGTCTTGGAGGTTTCATTTGGATCAATATCCCAAGGATTAGGGTTTCAGTCAAAACCCTGATTTCAACTGTGAATGCACTGGGGCAAACTCTTATGATCTTGCTTCTTCAATCACATCTAAAGCTCATAGATGGCATTTAGGGATGTCTTCTATCATATGGAGTCAAGTCCTAAGGCTTGAGAGCACCTCTTGATCAAAATCAAAGGCAATGATCCACTTGTCTTAACAGAAACCCTAATTTGGAGATAGGGTGAAACTGTGGCTCAAACTAATCATGATGAGAGCCATATGACCTTGAATTCTTGTTGAGTGAGACCTCTTGGATGTAGGTAACTCAAATGGTTGATGAACCAAACAAAACTTGACCTAACATGACACAATTCTTCAGTGATTCCTTAGGTTAAAACCCTAATTCCACAACTTGGGTCTGGTGATCTTTTGTTGACTTGAATTGATTCAAAGTCTTGAGATTTTGGTTCCAAACAACTAGTGAATCTTTGTGAGGATTGTATGGAGCCAAAGAATACCTTAGGAGGCCTGGAATCTCTGTGTGAAAACCCTAATTTGGAACATAAGAGAAACAAACTGCAAGATATGGGTCAGTTAAATAGTGCATATATGATTGATCCTAAATGTCTATGCAAGATGTTATGACATCTAAGAGGTAAAATTTGGGGTACAACAATAAGCATTAAGCATAAGAAACAACTTAATAAAATTATAATTCAAACCGCCATATAATGCCAACAAGATTGAATAAAGTTCATCATAACACAACCTAACCTAAAGGAGCTTTAGCTACTCGTAATGAAAATTACAATACCAATTGAATAAAGAGGAATATCATATGAATTTCCTTGAAGGATTGACCACCAATGGCTTCCAATGCTCTCAAAATCACCCTTTGATGCTGTAAAATTGTGCTTCCAGTGCCAAACTTCGTAACCCTTGTAAAAGTGCAGAAAATCCCCTTTTAAGGCTGCCAGAACGGGTCAGAACGCGTCAGAAAAACCCTAGAAAAAGCAACCATCACGCGCATTGTAAAACATCGCACACGATGTAACATTTTCTCCTCTATCGTACACGCGATGGCACACGATGCTGCGTGTGATTATTCCAGTAGCTGCGTATTTTTTCACCCTTTTTCACCAAAATTTTCACTAAGTCCCTTTCTTCCATACTTGACTATTTTTCACTCAATCTTGGGTCTTTCTTCATCATTTTGACTTCTCTTTTGCTCGTTTTTCCCCAATTCTTTGACTGATTATGTATAATGACGGACTGTCATCAGGGTGTAACACGAAACACACTTGAAGAGGATGCAACACTAGATGTACTATGAGGAGATGCAAAACGCAATGTCTTAGGAGGAAGTGTGACATGCAATGTCCTAAGAGAATGTGCAACAAGAGGAGGTTCATAATCAGATGTCATGTGAGGAGGTGCATCATGAGATGTCATATGTTGAGGTACATCATGAGATATCATATGTAGAGTTGAACTTTTGAGATGTTTTGATTTATGAGTCTTGGAAGCTTTTCCCTTAACTTTATCTTCACATTTCATATGCAATATAAAAAAAAATAGAATTTTTACAACATAAATTTATAAAATGCATCATCTTCGTCAAAATGAAAAATATTACAATTTAATAATCCCTATGTCCATGTATCATATTCATCATCATCATCACCACCACCGCCATCATCATTAATATCATTGTTAGTGCCATCATCATGATACTTTGAGTTTTCTAAATAATTTTCTAAATCAAATTCGTCCACGTTCTCCTCGTCATTCTCATCATGTTCTTTTTCTAGTTCCTCAACACTCATTTCTATTTCTTCATATTCCCCTTCATCTCTTAAATGATGAAGTAGCTCATCATTTTCTACGAAATATACACTTGTTGTAGTTGTTGTTGAATCTTGATATGCAACCTCTAATGTATATCGATCATCGACTCTGCCTCTAGGGTTGGTTTTAATGGCAACCCACAAATCAATCGTTTCTTCTAATTTTTCTGGTTAAGGTACATTATAAACTTGAATGGCATTTGCTGAAAATATGAAAGAAGCATAATTTGAATATCTTCTATGATGATGAACCTCCACAATGCCTTATTGGTGTTGAACCTTCATACCACAATTGGCAACAACATAAAACCATTCAGAATTAAATAAAACCAATTGTTTGGTTGGTTCTCCCAGGTATTCAACTTGCATAATCTCTTTAATATTCCAGTAATAATAATTTTCTTTAACTCCTTCATAGTCACCCTTGACACAAACTCCACAATTAATGGTTTTCTTACCAACACTCCATTCTTCTATATGAAACTTAAAACCATTTGACAAAATAAATCGGCCAAATATGAACCTTCCTCTTCGAACCATATGCTAACTGGTGCAAATATAAATTCCGCACCATGTTATTTTTGTCATGTACCTACCAATAGGAAACATAAAATCATTATAATCCACAAATACAAGATAAGTCAAGTGTTATAGTTGAAATCTCTTTAGAAATTACATGGAACTTACATATGCTCGAAACCAGCTTGGAAATTCATATGCAATCCTACCGTCCACGACAATTCGAGATATATTTGGATGACTTTCTTCCAAATATTGCACAGAGCATTTAACATGTGATATTATTATTATTATTATTACTACTATTATTATTATTATTACTATTATTATTATTATTATTATTATTACTACTACAACTACTATTACTATTATTCTATACTCAATAAATGGTTGTACTTCTTCGCAATTTAGTAGGATATGCAAATGTGCAGCAGCTAGTTCTCTATCATCCAAATATCGACTCTTTCAAGTTCCAGCTAAGCGACCAGGATGATTAAAAATTGATAAAGTATATTGAACAACATCATCTTGACCCCTATCATCATTTTGACCTACTCTATTTCTCAAAGATTTCACATGAGACTCAAAGTAATATGAACAAAAATGAGAAGTCGCTTGACATAGATATGCCTTGCAAATTGACCCCTCTACATGTGATTTGTTTTTAACCATTTGTTTCAACTTATTCAAGTACCTAAACAATGATATATATAATGTTAACTACTAATAATGAAAACTTAAAAGTGTAGATTTGTAGGTTGGATAATTTGAATGATTACCTCTCAAATGGATACATCTAACGATATTACACAAGACCCCCAACCCTTGCTTCATAAGAAAGATGAATCAAAACATGCTCCATGGAATTAAAGAATCCAGATGGAAAGATTTTTTCCAATTTACAAGTTGTAATCACTATATTTTGTTCCATCAACAACGAATCGTCCACACGTAAAGTTGTTGAGCATAAATCCTTGAAATATTTTCTCAACTAGGCTATAGGACTCCACACTTGATGTGGAAGTGTACTAAAAGGAATTGGTAACAATCGCTCCATAAATATATGGAAATCATGACTTTTCATTCCAATAAGATTTCATTCACCTTCGTTTACACATCTATGCAAATTTGAAGCATGACCATCAGACATTTTTAACTCTGAAACCCATTTATACACAACCTTTTATTGGTCACTAGACAAAACATATTTTACTTCAGTCTTTAAAAATTTTCCATCAGATTGTGTTTGTAACTCTAACTCTTTTCTTCGAAAATAATTTTTCAAACCCTTTCCTTCCTTAGCATTGTCTTTGGTCTTAACTTTGATGCCCATCACTATATTGAAGAAATTATCAAACACATTCTTCTCAATATGCATGACATCAAGATTATGCTTTATTAAGTTGGTTTTCCAATAAGGTAAATCCCAAAAGATACTTTGTTTTTTCCAATTATGAGACACACCAAACCCATCACATACACAAGGATTGACCTCAGTTAGTCTAGGGAAATCAGCCGTTTCGGAGGTTGGTACTTTTCTATTCGATTCTTGTAAAATGCATTCTTATTTCTTTGAAATGCATGATCCATTAAGGGGTAACAATTCTGGAGGAAGATTGTACGGGGTAACAATTACCGGCCAACATGAATAAGGTGAGGCTGTATGATTAAATGGCATAAAACCATCAGTGCATAATCTCAATCTTACATTCCCCTCTTCAGCAAGAAAGGCATGATAAATTTGATCAAAATGTTTCGAAGCCTCTCCATCAAATAGATGACACATCACTCCTGGTTCTCGTTTATTTTTGTAATGCCACCTCATATATGGAGCCGAGCTCATTGAAGCATATAATCTCTTAAGTCTGGGAATTAAAGGTAAATAATGCATTCTCTTCATAGGTACCTCTTTGTATCTCTCCCTACTAATATTTTTTTCTTCTTATAACGAGGTACATTATAAAACTTGCATTCTTTTAATTATTTACATTCATCGGTGTAGAATAACATACAACCATTGACACAACAATATATTTTTTCTACAGTGAGACCAAGTTTTGAAACTATTTTCTTGATCCTATAATAATCAGTAGGAACAATATTGTTTGGAGGACACGTCTCCTTCATAAGTGCCACCATTTAATTAAAATACTATTGAGACATGTTCCCCTCTGACTTAATCGTCAACAATCTAACAACAGTAGACAATTTAGTGTGATTGTTATATCCAGGCCACAATGGCTTCTGTGTTGCACGTAGTAAATCATAAAACTTTTGATCATTAATATTTGGAGACTCTTCCATTTCTTCCTCACATTCCATTTGGTGTTGTGATCCAACATCATCATAAGCGTCATAAACCATGTTCTAAAATCTATTGTGGTGGTTAATATGACCCTCTTGTGCAATTTTTTTATTTATTAATTTCTACAAGCAACTTTGGATCGCTTTCTCCATGACATGTCCAATACCAATAATCAGGTTTGAACCCTTTCTGAAAAATATGAACTTTAACTTCTTCGAAGTGTTTTAAAGGGACATTTTTGCAACTAGAACAATGACATCTAATTTTATCATTAATTATACCCTCTTGTTGGGGTACAAATGACACAAATTCATCTAACCCATTTTGAAACTCGTTAGTGTACCCCTTTCGGCCAGGATTTAGCCTATTATGCATCCAACTACGATGTAGTTGGATGTCCATGTATATTCTATAATATAATTAAAGCATATAGATCATATATGGTATTTAAAAAAAGCATATATTCTGCAATATAATTAATGCATATAAGTCATGTATGGTATTTAAATTTATGCATATAGATTAAACTAAACACATATTTGGTTTTAATGGTTTCCTTCCTATTTTCTGCCCATACTTCTAAAATAGTATTGTTGACAGGGTATAAAATACAACATTTACAACATTTACAGCTCTTAACTGGTAGTAAATAATTTTGTCTGTTTCCTTTCTGTTTAGTCTACTTTAGGTAGTTTCTTATTATGATATATTCTTTCTTTAATTTAGGATTTCCTTCCTAAATTGTAGTCAATCACCTGTTGTAATTCCCTCTATAAAAAGGAGGAATCCTTATACAATTAAGAATATAATATTACCAAATATTTCGACTTCGCATCAGAGTAAAGATCTCTGCACCTCTGATTTTTAGCCATGGCTGACAGTTCCTCAGCCACCAGCGATGATCAGAATACGGAGAAGGAGATTGTCGCCCCCAAAGACTTGCAGCGAGTTATTTTTGGCGAATCTCATTCTGCCCAAATCACCACCTTTCGATTCAATAGATCAAACTACTTTGGGTGGCACCAACCTGTCCAGTTGTATATTCATGGCAGAGGAAAACTCGAATACCTCAATGGTGAACGACCCAAGCCAGATACTGCCGATCCATAATATGTTGTTTGGGATGCTGAAAACTCCATGGTCATGACTTGGCTGGTAAACTCCATGGAGGGGGACATTAGCAACAATTACATGTGTTATTCCATAGCCAAAGAGCTATGGGATAGTGTCACAAAAATTTATTATGACCTTGGAAATAAATCTCAGATTTATGAACTCATCTTGCAAGCCAGAGAAATTCGGCAGAGAGGTAATAACGTGAAAAAATACTTCCACTCTTTGAAGCGGGTTTGGCAGGACCTTGATCTCTTCAACACTTACAAGTGGAACTCAGCAGAGGATGCCAAACACCATCAACAGACAGTGGAAGAAGGTATAATATTTCAATTTCTTGCAGGTCTGAATGAGGAGCTAGATGAAGTTTGTGGCAGGATCATTGGGAGAGCAACCTTACCTTCATTGGGTGAGTTCTTTGCTCAAGTCAGAAGAGAGGAAACTAGGAGAAGTGTGATGATTGGAAAGATCAAAATTGTCCCACCTCCTCTTGAGACCAATGCTCTTGCTGCAGAAACTACTGCCCTTAAGAATTTTTCAAACCTCTGGTGTGACCACCGCAACAAACCATGTCATACCCGGAAAACTTGCTTGAAAATTAATTGGAGACCAGCTTATCTAAAGGGCACCACATCAGGTCCTAAAGTTCACAGACCCTTCCCTATAGCTCATGAGGCAGAAAAGACTTCTTTGAGAAAGAAATAAGTCAAGGAACTCATAAGGTTGTTAAATTCTAATTTTTTATCTCGTACCCTAGTGGTTGTGTGGCACAAACAGGTAATTCGAATACTCCTAGCTTCCTTAATTGTACCTCAAATATGTATGTACATTGGATCATTGATTATGGTGCCTAGCCTTTCTTCTTTATTTAAAACCTATTCTCCTTGTTCTATAAGTGAAAAAATTAGAATTGTAGATGGTACTTTTTCTGCAATTGCAGGGAAATGGAGTACTACCTTATCTAAAAACATTGACTTAAAAAATGTTTTACATGTACCTAAACTTACCTATAACCTTCTCTTTATTAGTAAAATCTGCACTGATTCCCATTGCAGTGTGAAATTTTTTGACACTCATTGTGTTTTTCAGGACCGGACTTCGGGGAAGATGATTGGCAGTGCTAAGATGATGGATGGACTTTACTACTTTGAGGATACTTTCGAAAATAAAGAAGCTCGGGGTCTAAGTGGTATGAGTTCCGTACCTGTTAGGGACCAAATAATGCTCTGGCATAAGGGACTAGGGCACCCGAGTTTTCAATATCTTAGGCATTTGTTTATGAACTTATTCAAAAATGTTGATTGTTCTTCTCTTGAATGCGAAAGTTATGTTCTTGCTGAAAATCAGAAAGCTCCTTATTACTCTCAACCTTATCATGCATCTAGAGCTTTCTATTTAATCCATAGTGATGTTTGGGGTCCTTCAAAAATTACAACCCAATTTGGAAAATAGGTGGTTTGTAACATTTATTGATGATCTCACCCGATTGTGTTGAGTCTACCTTATGCATGTAAAATATGAAGTTCCTAATATATTTAAACTTTTTTCACAAATGGTAGAAACTCAATTTGACAAAAAAATCTCAATTTTGAGGAGTGACAATGGAACTGGATATTTTAATAAAAATCTCAATGAGTTTCTAAAAAATAAAGGCATTCAGCATCAATCGACATGTCCAAATACTCCTAAACAAAATGGCACTGCTGAGAGAAAAAATAAACATCTCCCTGAAGTAGCTCGTGCCATCATGTTTGAGAGTAATGTTCCAAAATATTTGTGGGGGGATGATGTCCTAACAACAACCTATCTTATAAATAGAATGCCCACCCGTGAGTTAAATTACTGCACACCTTTGGACATTTTCAAAACAATTTTTCCAGCATGTCGATTACATACTGAAATGCCTTTAAAAGTGTTTGGTTGTACTGTTTTTATGCATACACCCTCCATATCTCGATCTAAACTAGACCCAAGGGCAGAAAGTACATTTTTGTTGGATATTCTCCAAACCAAAAAGGGTACAGAGTATTTAATCCTATTACAAAAAAGCTGTGTTAACATGGATGTTACCTTTCTAGAACATCAACTTTTTTTTCAAAAAAATTCCCTTCAGGGGGAGAATGATAATGTGAGTGAAGATTTTTTTTTTTACATTTGCATGAACCATTGCCCATCCCTGTTGTGCACACTGAAAATATAGATTTTTTGATCAAACAAATGAACACAAGTTACAGAACAAGGAAGACCATGTGGAAACAAGTCCTAAATTTTCCAAAGGAAATGCTATGCCAGACTTAGGTGGAGCCCGAGCAGGGAACGAAATAGCACAGTAAAATAAAGAGTTTCGTGTTTATACTCGGAAATATCCTAAAAGGATCAAAGACCAATCCATCATCTCAGCACCAAACCAAGCAGAATTTCCGGAGGAAGGCCAAGGAGAAATACCAAGAGAAAGTCAAGGTAACACTAAAATTCCCACTTCTACTATTGAACTGCCCATAGCTATTAGGAAAGGAACCAGAACCTGCACTCAAAACTCAAAAAAGGCTACCACAAACCATCCCATTTCCCAATATGTTTCTTATAAAAATCTTTCCCAGAATCACATAGCCTTTACCTCTAAAATAACAAATTCGTTTGTACCTAGAAACATCGAGGAAGCACTAGATGATCCCAATTGGAATTTAGCAGTCTTAGAAGAGTTGAATGCATTGAAAAAGACTGGTACTTGGGAACTTGTTGACCTACCACGTGAAAAAAAATAGGTGGGTTGTAAGTGGGTCTTTACCATTAAGTGGAAGGCTGATAGGAGTGTAGAAAGGTACAGGGCGAGATTAGTAGCAAAGGGATTCACCCAAACTTACGGAGTAGACTATCAGGAGACTTTTGCTCCAGTCACTAAACTTAACTCTGTTCGAATTCTTCTATCACTTGTTGCAAATTTCATCTGGCCTTTACATCATTTGGATGTAAAGAATGCTTTCTTGAATGGGGAACTAGAGGAAGAAGTGTTTATGAGCCTTCCCCTGGGCTTTGAAGAAGAACTTGGAAGAAATAAGGTGTGTAGACTAAAGAAGTCATTACATGGTTTGAAAGGTTTGGAAAAGTGGTAAAAGGGCTTGGATATATCTAAATCCAAGCTGATCACACATTGTTCTATAAACATTCAACAAATAATAAGATTGCTATCTTGATTGTTTATGTTGATGATATTATTCTGATAGGTGATGATAGTTTGGAACTCAAAAATGTGAGGGAAAAACTTGATAAAGTTTTTGAAATCAAGGAACTTGGCCCATTGAAATACTACCTTGGAATTGAATTTGCAAGATCAAAGGAAGGTATATTTATGAACCAACAAAAGTATATTCTGGATCTTTTAAAAGAAACAGGATTACTTGGATGCAAGGCTGCAGAAACACCCATGGAGCCCAACTTAAAATTACAACCAGTTGAAACAGAAAATATGGTGGACAAAGGAAGGTATCGACAACTAGTGGGAAGGCTAATATATCTATCTCACACGCGTCCATACATAGCCTTTGTTGTAAGCATGGTAAGTCAGTTTATGCATGCACCAGGTCATGAACACTTGGAGGCAGTTTTTAGAATCCTAAGATATTTAAAGGGATCACCTGGAAGGGGGCTTCTTTATAAAAACCATGGACATCTTCATGTAGATGGCTATAGTGATGCGGACTGGGCTAAGAGTGTGACAGACCGAAGATCAACATCAGGCTATTGCACCTTTGTTGGAGGAAACTTAGTTAGTTGGAGAAGGAAAAAACAATGTTGTAGCAAGGAGTAGTGCAGAAGTTGAATTTAGAGCACTTGCTCATGGAATTTGTGAGACATTATGGGTGGAAAAACTTCTATAAGAATTAAAGGTTCATATTTCTCCTCCAATAAAACTATATTGCAACAACAAGTCAGCAATATCTATTGCACATAACTCGGTCCTACATGATAGGACCAAACATGTCGAAGTTGATAAACTCTTCATCAAAGAGAAGATAGAAAGGGGGCAGATATGTATTACATATATTCCCACTATAGAATAATTAGCAGACATCCTAACCAAAGGATTACCCAAAAAATCATTTGACAACATCACTAGCAAGCTCTCTATGGAAGATATCTTTAAGCCAACTTGAGGGGGAGTGTTGACAGGGTGTAAAATACATCATTTACATCTCTTAACTGGCAGTAAATAATTTTGTCTGTATATAATTATTTTGTTTCCTTTCTGTTTAGTCTACTTTAGGTAGTTTCTTATTATGATTTATTCTTTCCTTAATTTAGGATTTCCTTCCTAAATTGTAGTTAATCACCTGTTGTAATTCCCTATATAAAAAGGAGGAACTCTTGTACAATTAAGAAAATAATATTACCAAATATTTCGACTAGTATTAATGTTAATAGTGCACTTTTAAAATGCAAGACACTTATTAACCACCTGAAAAATTAACCACTGGTGTCGACTCTCGTACACAATTTAAAATACTATTTTGAGAATACAGGTGGATAGAAAGACCAACAATGTATTAGTAATTCCCTACTAAAATTGTGAATTCAAACTCAATATTTTAATTGTATACAACCAAACTGCACTATTTCTTGTGAATTTGAAGGTTTCGACAAGGTAGAAATGACACAAAAACTAACACAATACTCTTGATAATTTCTGGTTTGAATTACCTTTTAATTTTAGGAGTGTATTTACATATTGGAATCACCCTTTTAAAAACAAACGTTAACTCCGTTATGGATTTAGAAAGCCAGGTCAATTGTTTACTTTTTATATTTCATATTTTTCCTTTTTTTTAAAGTTTCCTAGTTTTTCTATTATATACTTTTCTAAGTCTTTTTTACTTTTTATTTGGGAAAAGTTTGAAGTGGGAAAAATGAGGAATGTGTTGGGAGGGAAGTGAAAATTAGTGAGTGGAGGGAAAAATGAGGAAAATGTTTTCGATGGAAAAATAGTAATAATATTTGATTATTTTTTTGTGATTTGTTAAAGAAACATTTGTTCCTTAGTGACCGATACAATAACCGAAAAGTTTTTTACTTCAAAGTTCGAAATATTGGTCTCTAATTTGGTCTCTATAGTGACCAAACTATCCTGGTCTCTAAATTAGTAGCTAAAAGCGAATTTTCTATAGTGGTAAGAGGTTGGAGTAGTTGATCATTTATATCTCCAATGAGTCCACCTTGCATTTCCATTCCCCAATAAAGGTATTTCGCCAAGCCTCATTTCATTTCATTGCATTGCACTTTTGTTCATCTCCATTCGAAGGACAAAATTTAGGTCCTTTGTATTTAATCATCTTTCACCACAAATATATGAAGACGACTGTCATTCATACTCTCAGGTTAAAGGTTATTAAATAGGGATAATTGTCATACCCTAATTTTATCCTGACATATTTAAACTTTCAGGCAACCAGTCTTGTGGCACTCAGAATAATATTTCAGTTTTGCAAACAAACCAGCTGAATCAATTTCTTAACCGCGCGTAAGATCAGAGAACATTGTTTTTAGTTTTTGGCACACGACTGTCTGTTTTACTGAACTACAATACGCATAGGTTAACTTGATATGCTCATTTTATTTTTCTGCATCTGTGTGCATGCACATTTTTACTAGTTTGAGCTTTTCATCAAAGTATTTTCAACCACGATAATTGATCTGCACATGTCTGTTTTACTGAACTATATTGCACGTATTTTAAGTAGGTGTGCTTATTTTTTTTTTTTGCATTTGTGTGTACTCGTGTTTATTAACTGATTTTGTTCCTTTTATGTTCAATTTTTTTAGTGCAATAATTAAAACACAAATGATAATGACAAAACTAATTATTTTTTAATATTGAATTAAAATAAAACACAAAAGGGTAGAGTTGGAATTTAGCTATATGAGGAAACCCTAGTATTTGGAGATAAATTTGAACCATAATTTGGACAAAGAAAGGAAACCAGCCGCTACATACTCTGATTGCCTTTTAAATCCCATATAAACAAATAATAGGAAAAAAAAAGAAAAAGTTGAAGAGAAGAGATATTCTTCACCTTCGATCAGAATCTCCGCTTTCTCTCTCATAAGGTTCCATCGTCGCCACTCCTTTTCCTTCAAACAACTTCACCCCCCACCTTCTACTTCCATTGAAACAAGCCACACCTCAAGCTCCCTCTACCTTCATCTCTCTTGTAGGCGAGCTACCCACACCAAAATCGAACCACTTCTTCTTCCGCCCAGCTCACGCCACCTTTCCATCACTTCTTCCACCACACCAACAACACCACCATCACCAAATTCCAACCACCACCACTATCATTCAACAAAATCCATCACCGACAACTCCTCATCAACTTCCTCCTTCTTCAAACTTTCCGAAAATAGACCCGAATTCGCAACAACAACAACAATATCGGCAAACGCTCGCCTTCAATAACGCGAGCCTCTTACCTCTCTCCACTCCGCTCTCAACGCAATAGTGTACTCGGTCAGTAATGATTCATATCAATTTCTCTTTTATGTTTATTACGGATCCGCTGTTTTGTGCGTTTATAATTATCAATTGCGTGCGTTTATTTTTGCGGTGACTTTGCTGGACTGTTTTTGATAATGTAAGGATTCAATAATATAATGATAAACTTATGTGAGTTGTATTGTGCTGCTGTTTGCATTTTGTTATGTCAAAATCGGACCTAAACATTTAAAATCGTGTTTCAGCGTTGTTTGTTTTGTGCGAGTTATGTTTTGCACTATGCCTTGTGTTACGTGACGCCATTGCGTGCATTAGCTCAACTCGTGTGTTACACGAATTCACGTGCGATAACTCAACATATGCGTGTTACATGTTATGTATTTTATTGATTCGATTGCGATAAATGCGTGTTGGTTATGATTGTTGTCTGCACTTTGATTCTCTTGTCATTTTGTTGGGCCCTTGTGTGCGACATCGCATTTCGTATGATATGTGGTGTTAAGATACACCCTCGCATTATAATTCGCTCCCTCGTGTTAGAATTTGCGTCATCGCGTTAAAATTTGCGATATCGCTTTAGAATTTGCTACCTCAAATTAGAATTCGCGCGCTCACGTTAGAATTCATGCCCTCGTGTTAGAATTCATGCCCTTACGTTATAATTTACGCACTCGCGTTAGAATCCACGACCTTGAGTTAGAATTTGGGCCCTAGCGTTACAGGTCACGACCTAGCGTTAGAATTCACAACCTTGTGTTAAAATTCGCGCATTAACTTTTGTGGTGTTACAATTCACGCCTTTGCATTAAAATTTGCGACCTTCCGTTACAATTCTTGTGTTAACTTTCATGGCGTTACAATTCGCGCCCTTGCGTTACATTTTGAGACCATGCATTACAATTCGCGCCCTTGTGTTACAATTCACATCTTCACATTATTCCTTTGCGTACGTTAACCCATTTCGTGCATTGCGTTACTTTTAAATTATTTTGTGTGACATTTCATCAAGCCTATTTTCAAAATTCGTCAAAATATTTTTCTTAATAAAATCAAAAGAAAAAGGGCATTGGATGCACACCCCTTTGAAACCTGAATAATTGGCCCCAAGATGCACGGCTTGGTCTTACCGAGCATTTGTCTTCCGTCGTGAAACAAATAATTAAAATTAGGATTAAAAGGACATTGGGGTGCACACCCCTTTGAAATCCCGAATAATCAGCCATGAGGCGCACACATTGGTCTTACCGAGCATTCATGTTCCACAAATAATTTTCTATAAACAATTGGATGAAAAATGACATTCGGGTGCACACCCCTTTGAAACCCCGAATAATCGACCTCGGGGCCCATGCCTTGGTCTTACCGAGCATTCGTTATCCACTTAAAAAAAATTCAACCAATGAAACCTCTTTTTCACCTCAGCACAACCAAAACCCCTTTCACAAACTAATATTATTTTATCCATTCTACTGCGATACAAACAAACACTTAAACCTCCTATGCGCGAGCATACTGTAAGAACAAGAGTTGGTTCTGCATTGACACCTCTGAGTTTTGATGATATCAAACAAGTATGTTTGTATGAACAATTTTATAAGTCTAATGTTTGTTATATGTGAGAATCTAACAAACAGGTTCTGCTTCCGTTAAATGGCGTGAATATGATGTTAAAAGAAAACACTTCGCCTACGCGTTACACTTGATGTGCTATATCTGAAGATTTCAGGACTCTGATATAATATGTAAGGAGAACAAGTTCTGAAGATCTGAAGACTGAGGTTCTGATGAACGAAGTTCAGATGCTGAAGACTTGCGCTCTCTAGATAAAGGTTCTGAAGACTCAACTATAGTCTCTACTCATGCTTCAACTAAATACTATCAGAAGCCTCTGAAGATTTGATTACAACATTCTAAGCAATCAAGGTTCTGAAGATCAAGTGCTGAAGACTCCGAAGACGTTGTTCTGAGGACTCCAAGACTTGAAGATCTTAAGAATTAAGCTACGTTTTCCCTTCTTACTCATGCTCGCAGAAGCCTCTGAAGTTAAGAAGATTAGAAGACTAAGCAACGAAGTTCAAACGAAGATATCTTGGTAATTATGCAAAATATCAAAAGAAGATATATTGGTAATAGTGCAAACAAAGATATACTGACAAGACATAACGCAAAAGGTTTTATCTGTCCTCACGCTTCTACCAAACCGTCATGATTACATTACAATGGCTACTTTTACTTAGTTATAAAAGGACTTGAAGACTCAAAGAATGATAACGACCTTCACCAATTCGCTACGCTCTATTTACTATTATCATTCAAAAGTCATCATCTGTGCTGTAAAATAGTTTACATATTCTGCTTGTGCTAGAAGCAATACTTTGTAAACAAAACTTCTTTCAAACTTGGTTTGTATTCCTTAAGAAAGACCTGTAGGGTTGTATTTCTTGAGAAGTCTAAAGCGTGTTGTCTTAGAGTTTGTTCCTTGAGAAAGATCGGTGAGGTTGCATTTCTTGAGAAGTCTAAAACTTGAGAGTTTTAGAGGTTGTTGTTAGTCACCAGCAGTTAGGCTTGTGCATTGTATTAATCTGATTGATTAGTGGATTAAGACCTCGATTGAGAGAAGCAAAATCACCTTGGCGGGTGGACTAGATTAACTTGAGGAACCTGTGAGAGCAAGAATTGTCTCTACAAGTCAATCTATGTTTTGATGATAACAATAAGTATTTGTGAAAGAATCATTTTAGGGTCTAACGTGTGTTGTGTGCAGATCATAAGAACTAAAGACATCAGAACCAACTTGTACCAGCTAGATGTACTATGATTGAATATATACATATGCGAAGTTACTATGTGTGACTAAAGTCACGAGAAGCAAGAACGCTTATTTATCTAGTCATGATCAGCCAGATCCAAGGATGCCAAGATTGTTGTTGCAATGCTCTTGTGTATGCTCTCTGAAAGTGATTGAGATTCTGAAGATAGCGAAGCTTCTGAAGAAGTACACTCTGAAAGAACCAAAGTGCGGAAGACTCCTATGACTTGAAGTTCTGATGGCTGAAGGCGCTGAAGACCAAGTGCAGAAAGAATATGAAGACTTATGAGTTCTGAAGATCAAGGTTTCAAATATCAAGTTCTGAAGACTCTGAAGACAGGTTCTGAAGATTCGGAAGACTTGAAGCAGAAAAGAATAACGTTCTTAAAGACCAAGTGCTGAAGTTCTGAAGACTGATTCCTAATGGACTTCTTCAATCGACTGAAGACTTGAAGCATCAGATATTATTCTAGGAAGACTCTACTCATGCTTCATCAAATTCACATCAGAAGCCACTGAAGTTTTGAAGTCTAAATATTACCGTTGTGAGTTAAATGTACACACTGCCCAAGAAAAGATGTCCGGTCACTTCTCCCTCTGCAAAAAGGAGATGTGTCAGTACAACTCATTATATCACAACGTCTCTTTTCCAAACAACCAACAATATTCTCAAACGGCTATATTTCCACTGGCTATTTAACGGAAAGCGTTTTTGCTTCTGGTGTGTCGATCACTTGAAGAATCATGAACTGAATGTTCATCTACAAAATTGACCAAGTCATTGTGTGAAGATAGAAACAACGATGAGTTCCCGTTGTAACACTTAACATATTCAAAGCTATCATTATATCACTAATGGAAATTGTTGTTGAAACTCAAGAAGATAAATCAACACAACAACAAAAATCAAGAACAGAAGCTGTTGATGAAGAAGACAACATTGAAGATCTGTCAAGTCATCAATCTACCTTCTCGCCAGGACTACATTGAAGATCTGAAGCAAGGAGTTGCTGCTCAAAGCTTGCTCAACCAAGAAGACGAAGAAGAAGATCTACAAGATGTCAACAATTGTAATATCTAAATACATCTATGTAGTTTCTTAGGAAAGCAAGGAGCTGTTGCTCAAATCTTGCTTGAACACTTATGTGTTCTTTGTACTTAAACTTAGGAGAAACTTGCTTATTAAGAAGCACAATTTGTAATCTACAGTTTGCCAATTCAACTAAATGAATTGAGGCTCCTCCAATGAACGTTATATCCAGAATGGATCCCTGAATGGTTCAGCTGTGAGTTGAGGACCTTGAGTAGATCACGTGGTGATCAGATACTTGAGATGACAATGGCTGGGTGTCATTGTGGAAAATCCTGAAATATGGTTAGTAGCGTTATATTCATTGTGATGAATACCTGAACGGATAGCTGTGAAATCCCAGCAGAGGTTCTACTCGGTCAATGTTCGTTATATTCATTAAGTTGAATCCTTGAACAGTTCATTGCTTGTTAGTCACAGTTCGGCTGTGCAAATGGTTAGTCACCGGCGTTGCCCGTGCAAGTGTAATCATGATTTGGTTAAAGTGGATTAAGACCTTGTGTTCAAGGCGAAATCACCTGAGGAGGGTGGACTGGATTAGCCCGCGTGGTGAACCAGGATATATCGTGTGTCCTTTACTATCTTGCTTAGTATCGCATCTTATGATCAGAACCTATATGGTTCTCATGCTTCATAGTTAAGAGATCAGAATCTCTCAACGAACTTTGAAGGCTCTTGAGCGTCTCTTTAACAACATGTGAAAAGTTATGAAAAGAGTAAATACACAATTCAAACCCTCCTTTCTTGTGTATTTCTCGCACCTTTAATTGGTATCAGAGCTCCGGTTCTGTTATTGATTTACATCAAACACTTAACAGTGTCAGAAAAAGATCCAGATGTGGTGCGTAGAAGTACTCTGGGTGAGATTGAAATCCACTTACAATTTTTGTAACAGTTCAGCAGTTGAATGTATACAAAATTGTAATCAATCTTATTACTTCTTGAGCAATTCACCGATTCTAGATGAAGCTCATTAAAAATTGAAGAATCAACTGATAAGATAAATTCATCAGATAAGAGACTGTATCTGTTGAATGCTCATCCTGGAAAATACGTGTGGATAAAACCGCGTATATGCTTAAAAGATGAATCATCAGAAAGCAAGAAATCTTGTTTGCTGAAGATTAATTCTTTATGAGTTTTTGAGATGTTTTCAAGAAACGGATTAGGTCCACCCTTGACTTTCTCGTTTGAAACTCATTCTGAATCTCTTCATGTAAAGAAGAAAGATTGCTGCTCTAAGACTTTGAAATTCAGAAAAATTTCTGCTGAAGTCAGAATCTGAAAAATTTCAAATTATTAAAAATGATTCAATATCAGAATCTGAAAAAATCAAAAGATTCAATGAAGAACTGAATCCCAAAGATTCAGTAAATACTTGATCCTGATCGAACTTTTAAGTTTTAACTGGTTCAAAAATCAAGTTCCAACAAAGACTATCCTAGTAGAACCAATTATTGATAATCTGATTTTCGCCAGTTCAAGTGTTATCAGAACCACTTGAGCTATGAAATTAGAAGCTATCAATCCAGACATCTAGGTTCTCTAACTGATGTCTTAAAAGATGACGTTAATGATGTTCTTTTGAAGAAATCAGTTAACTCATAGATATGCGTGACCAACCCCAAATAAGTTGATCAGCATTGTGAGAACAAGAGGCTTCATGCAAACCATGTCATGTGTCGTACATTTGAGTTATGTGATAATGCTTTGTTCTGAACAAGTTTTGAAACAAAGTCAGAAGCTGATGTGTTAATTCTTCTCTGTATAACCTCTCAAAGGTTCTCACTAATCTTGTGAAATCAACCATCTTTCGAAGAAAAGAAATTCTCACAAACGCAAACTGAATTCAGTCTATGAAAGGAGAACTCAACCAATTCTCAAAGTTTGTCATTTAAGATTCAGATCCATAACGTAAGAACTGTATCGGAACCAAACATGTTCTATGGATCAAGGAAATGAGAAGTGAGAAGCAATAAAAAAACAGATGTAATTTGTTTCTTATGAATGGGGTCATCAAATAGAATTTATTGTTCACTCAGTACTGCTCCCAAGCATATGAGTGTCAATTTTCCTTCAGAACATTCATTACATCGCCTTACCAAAAGGATTGCATGTAATTGGCTAAGTTTAGATGAAGTGGTCACTCTGATCATGTTAAGTCTTAATCTCGGTTATTAAAACCTAGAGAGTTGATGGACAAGGTTGAACAAGAAAAGAGAGAAAGTTGTAATTCAACCAGGATCACATTCCAAGAAAATATTCATTTTCCTCAGAAGTCAGAACACAAGCGTATCTTGAAGAACCCAAGAAATCTCTGCAGCTTACTCGGAAATAGGCAGAATCAGAAAGATGCTCAATGATTCAGAAGTCAGAAAGGAATGCTTTCATGAAAAGGTTTAGCTAAAAGATTCTCTTCAAAAGTTAAGCATCCCTAAGGTACACTTTCTCTTTCTCTTATAATCTGTAAACCCATAAAATACTTTTATAAATTGTCATGACATATCTTACTAGTTAAATGTTTAGGACTCATTACATACCTCTTTAGGAAAATTATTCCACTAAAAGAATATCTGTTAAAACTTAGTTGTAAGAAATTGCTAGATAAAAGAAAATCCTTTAACAAAATCTACATGCAAAGGAACACCATAATAAATGCAAATCTTTTGAAAACACAACATATCTCTGACAGCTAAATAAAATCTCATTAAAATCTTTTGCAATAACCTATATCTTCCCTAGACTAGGCATAAGTTTACCTACTTATTCTATAAAATCACGTCTCCCTTTCATACATCTTATACTCAAAACCCTAAAGTTCTAAGCCTCTTCATCCATCCATTATCATGCCTCCACTAACCTTTCTCGGTAATCCAAATCTTCTTGAACTCATTCTTGAGAAACGGTTCTCATTCATTACTCCTACACTCTCAAGAGGCACTGCTTGTAGTATAACAGATATTTTATATACTCAACAGTGGACTAGGTACTCCATGATGCTAGAAAAGCCTATCTATGTAAACCTGGTCAAAGATTTCTGGAAACATGCTGATCTTGATATTGAAAGCAAATGCATCACTTCCTATGTTTTTGAAATCCCAATTGTCATCAACCTATTCTCAGTGATCCTTGCAACTGGATGTGAGGATGTTGGAATTCATGTTAATTTTGACATACACAAATTCTTTCCTGCTAATTTTTTTGCCTTCCTTCATGATCTAACCTCCAGATACATTCCTTACAATCCTAAAAATCTTTTACCTATTCCCAAAGCTTGGTACAAACTCATGCTGACAAATTTTATTCCCAGAGGAGAAAGTACTAACAAAATCAGATTTCATGACCATGAGTTTATTTACCTTCTTATCAATGATTTTTGAATAAATTTACCATACACCATCTTCAACTGTCTCTGGAAGACTATCTCTGAATCCAGAAATCTCGCAAAGTCCTACATCCCTTATGGAAGAGTTTTGTCCGAGATTTTCTTCAGGGATGGGATCGTTGATATGATCAAAGGAAGAATTGAGGAAGATGGGTCCGATATCCTTCTAGAAAACTGCTTGTTGAAGATTAATTGTGAATCCTTTTGTAGCTCGGAAACTGTTCAAATTCTGTCTGAATTTTGTAACTAGGTCAAATCTCTTTTCCGTCGAAATAGTTATTTCTGCTATTGTTCTGTTAATTCTAGTTCACAAAGTCGTACTAAAAAGGGGTCTCTCTGAATACTATTAGTTTACCAAAATTAAAAATTCTAAGTAAACATAAAATGTCTTGTCACTATCATTAAAACTTTTTTGCGGCTCACGAAATCATCATTAATATATCAAATCTTATGATAAATGAATGCAAAGCAGTTACTAACTTTTTACTCTTCCCAATAAAGAAGTAACTACTCCGATTCCTTCTCACACACGATTACATCCGTTTGTATACTCAACTAATCATAACATATCTAGAAAATAGTAAATCAGATCCGTTACACTAAGATCGTTCATCCTAACCCGTCCATAAATACTAGGATTGTCTCTCTCCTCAGAACTACACTCAAATCCATCCTTACTTTCTTAATACTATCCCCTCACTAGAACAATGAACTCTCAAAGGAATGAACCAACCTTCCTTGGAAACAAAGAAAATCTACACCTTATTCCTGAGAAGAAACTCAACCTTGCTCATCCCGGAGACAATGGTTTGGAGATACTCAGAAGCATGTAAGCCTAGTCTTGGCAGGGCTATTACGTTCTCCTATATGGTCCTGTCTATCCAAACCTTGTTAAAGAGTTCTGGAAATATGCTAGAATTAGCAACGATGGAAAAACCATCTGGTCGGAAGTCTACCTTCAACCCATTGCTGTCTCTGTCTCCTCGATAGAGAAAATCACTGGATGTGTCTCCTCCGGAGCTACGATTGATGACTATCAATCGAACCTAAGCTTGGTGGATCAGTGCAAAATTTTATTTGATAACTCAGTCCCTTAGGAACTAAACAACCCTGAGAGGCTTCTCCCTTTTCCAAAAACATGGTTCAAATTTTCCTTGACCAACATTCGTCCTCGTATGGCTCCTAAGAACACCTTAACGCACAATGACATAATCCTTATCTTTCTTCTAACACATCATGTTACAATAGATCTCCCTAAAACCATTTTTAACCATATGAAACATTCTATCAAAGTCTCTAGAAACAAAGTGCAGGCCTTCATTCCGTATGGAAGAATAATATCGGAAATACTTCTAGAAGAAAAGGCCTGGGAGTTAATTATCAGGCTTGAACCTGGTACTTCTCCTGTTGAAATCAGTTGTGAAAATATGGACAGTGTTGAGGATTTTGATGATTAAAGTTGTGATGATCTTCTAGCAGTTGCAATGTTTTGAAAATTACAGTCTTTAATATTTTGTGTTTAATGTACAATCACCCTTGAATTAATGCAAATGCTTTATTAGTCTCATATGAAAATTTTAGAACCTAACTCCTTCACTCTTTCTCATAGAGTCTTTTAGATAATTTAACCAGTATTAGAAATCATAATGGCTAAATTAAAAGAAACTCATTAATTTATCCCATCTAGGAAATTGCGTACAAAAGGCTACTCCCTTATTTCTTACTAGAAATTTCTCAGCCGTTCAATTCTCTTGAAATACGCATACAGCCGTTCGACTGATAAACTATTGAGGAATATCTCAATCCTTCATAACACGGAAATGCGTGACTCTAAAAGTCTTCTCTTATAAGAACCAGTTTTCGTCTAGTCTAGATTTGTATGTTTTAATGAAATCCATCCGTAATACAATCTATATTTTTATTTAATCTATGTGTTTTTGTTTAAGTCTTTCTCTAATGCAATCTATGTTTTTAATTCTTTAATTTAATCTATGAACTTCTATGTTTAAATGCAGTTAATCCTTTAATGAGCTCCTTGTTGGTTATTTATAATTATCCTTCAGATTAATTATGCCATAACGAAAAATTAGTAAAATAAACCTAATTGCTTTTAAAATACCTGAACACTAGTTTCACGATCTTCACAATTGGCTTCCATTACCTTCAATTGATATCATTCATATACTTGATTTTAATTGATTGAAAGATATATGCTTAATTGCTCATATGCCCTGTCACTTTTTGATGATGTCAAAAAGGGGGAGAAATTAAATGATTATGATTGAAAGAAATCTCTGTGGAAAAATGCTTATGCGGTTATTACTAACAAATGTTTGATTATCCGAGGAACTATAAACAAGTTCACTAGGCATTTTAAGAACAAGTTAAGTTTCTACAGACTGAATGAATGAATCAGAAGTAAAAATCCGGATTGAAGATTCAAGAACAAGTAATTCTGTTGATTACCAAGAACCAATATAAAAGTAAACAATTTGGTCTCAAATCAAAGATTGGTATCAGACTAGGTCTACAATATCAATCAGGACAAAGCTGTGAGAAGCATTATATACCTTCATTGGTATCCATTCCCTGCACATCAAGGAACTATTCTTCAAGTCAAAAGAAATTCTTCAGTCAGCACATCACTTTATATCAGCACAAAAAAAGGTGTACCAGATTCAAAATCAAGCGTTGATCGATCACATAAATTAACCTGAAATTGGTATCTGATCAGAAATCAAGCTTTGATAAACCACTGAGCTGTGACATTAACAAGATAAGAACCTATGGTCAAATGTCAAACTCTGAAAAGTCATGCTCCACATTGGTGATTAAAATCTTACAACTCTGAATCTCGATTCTGAAGATCCCAATATATGACTTATGGTAATTAGGGGGAGACTACCCAGAAGATGAAAATATAAAATAAAAAATCTTCATATAGTCTGAAACTCAGGGGGAGTTTCCTTTAAAGACAGTGTCTGTCTCTGATAGATAGTAAGGCTATGACTATCAGTCAAGAACTATTCTGATCTAATGCTTAATGGAATCTGCTGAAAAGTAGAAATGCTTCAGATGTCTCTGAAGATAATAAGCTCTGATACGACAACAAAGAAAACTGAGTTCTGAAGATCTGAAGATGGAAGTTCTGATGAACTAGTCCAGATGCTAAAGACTCTTCGTTTTCCTAAAGATAAGATAGAGAAGTAACACTTTTCTATTCCTGTTCTGACAAATCAAGTTGTTACTCTGTATATCTTTGGATTACATAAAATCCTAGATGATCTCAGATGAAGCTTTAAGGATAACTCATTCAAGGGGAGTTGTTGTTCCAAACTCTGAATTTGTTTGCTTTAGTGATTACCTTGTATAAAATGTTCAATCAAAATTCTTGGTTTTGTCATCATCAAAAAGGGGGAGATTGTGAGAGAAAGAATTGTCTCTACAAGTCAATCTATGTTTTGATGATAACAATAAGTATTTGTGAAAGAACCATTTTATGGTCTAACGTGTGTTGTGTGCAGATCATAAGAACTAAAGACACCAGAACCAACATGCACCAGCTAGATGTACTATGATTGAATGTATACATATGCGAAGTTACTATGTATGACTAAAGTCGCGAGAAGCAAGAACGCTTCCGTATCTAGTCATGATCAACCAGATCCAAGGATGCCAAGATTACTGTTGCAATGCTCTTGTGGATGCTTTCTGAAAGTGATTGAGATTCTGAAGATAGCGAAGCTTATGAAGAAGTACACTCTGAAAGAACCAAAGTGCGGAAGACTCCTATGACTTGAAGTTCTGATGGCTGAAGGCGCTGAAGACCAAGTGCAGAAAGAATCTGAAGACTTATGAGTTCTGAAGATCAAGGTTTCAAATATCAAGTTCTGAAGACTCTGAAGACAAGTTCTGAAGATTTGGAAGACTTGAAGCATAAAAGAATAACGTTCTTAAAGACCAAGTGCTGAAGTTTTGAAGACTGATTCCTAATGGACTTCTTCAATCGACTGAAGACTTGAAGCATCAGATATTCTGCTAAAAAGACTCTACTCATGCTTCATCAAATTAACATCAGAAGCCACTGAAGTTTTGAAGTCTAAATATTATCGTTGTGAGTTAAATGTACACACTGCCCAAGAAAAGATGTCCGATCACTTCTCCCTCTGCAAAAAGGAGATGTGTCAGTACAACTCATTATATCACAACGTCTCTTTTCCAAACAGCCAACAGTATTCTCAAACGGCTATATTTCTACTGGCTATTTAACGGAAAGAGTTTTTGCTTCTGGTGTGTCGATCACTTTTAGAATCATGAACTGAATGTTCATCTACAAAATTGACCAAGTCATTGTGTGAAGATAGCAACAACGATGAGTTCTCGTTGTAACACTTAACATATTCAAAGCTATCATTATATCAGTAATGGCAATTGTTGTTGAAACTCGAGAAAACAAATCAACACAATAACAACAATCAAGAACAGAAGATGTTGATGAAGAAGACAACATTGAAGATCTGTCAAGTCATCAACCTACCTTCTCGTCAGGACTACATTGAAGATCTGAAGCAAGGAGTTGCTGCTCAAAGCTTGCTCAACCAAGAAGACGAAGAAGAAGAAGATCTACAAGATGTCAACAATTGTAATATCTAAATACATCTTTGTAGTTTCTTAGGAAAGCAAGGAGCTGTTGCTCAAATCTTGCTTGAACATTTATGTGTTCTTTGTACTTAAACTTAGGAGAAACTTGCTTATTAAGAAGCATAATTTGTAATCTCCAGTTTTCCAATTCAACTAAATGAATTGAGACTCCTCCAGTGAACGTTATATCCAGAATGGATCCCTGAATGGTTCAGCTGTGAGTTGAGGACCTTGAGTAGATCACGTGGTGATCAGATACTTGAGATGACAATGGCTGGGTGTCATTGTGGAAAATCCTGAAATATGGTTAGTAGCGTTATATTCATTGTGATGAATACCTGAACGGATAGCTGTGAAATCCCAGCAGAGGTTCTGCTCGGTCAATGTTCGTTATATTCATTAAGTTGAATCCTTGAACAGTTCATTGCTTGTTAGTCACAGTTCGGCTGTGCAAATGGTTAGTCACCGGCGTTGCCCGTGCAAGTGTAATCATGATTTGGTTAAAGTGGATTAAGACCTTGTGTTCAAGGCGAAATCACCTGAGGAGGGTGGACTGGATTAGCCCGCGTGGTGAACCAGGATATATCGTGTGTCCTTTACTATCTTGCTTAGTATCTCTATTTATGTTTCTGCATTGAATATCAGAACCTCATATTAAGCAAAGCCAGAACCTTGGCTTCCGCACTGCAAGTTCTGAGTATCGTATATTATGATCAGAACCTATATGGTTCTCATGCTCCATAGTTAAGAGATCAGAATCTCTCAACGAACTTTGAAGGCTCTTGAGCGTCTCTTTAACAAGATGTGAAAAGTTATGAAAATAGTAAATACACAATTCAAACCCCCCCTTTCTTGTGTCTTTCTCGCACCTTCAGAACCCTCAAGTGAACTAGTATAAACATATTGTGTTATCTCTTTCAAGCTTCATTTAGATTATTACTTATAAGTTAACGAATAGTTAAAAGAGAGTAGTTCACAGAAACGATTTTATTTTGAAAAACCAATTCAGACCCCCGCATTTCTTGTGTTTTTCACCCCTTCAATTGGCATCAGAGCTCCTGTTCTGAGGTGATAAAAAGGTTGAATTTTTACCAAGCACTTAACAGTGTTCAATACCGATCCAAGTGTGAAAAACAATGGCTGCACCTGAACTAAATGTTAACGCAAATGAAAGAGATTCTTATAAGGCAAACCCTCATATCTTTGATGGGGAAAAATTTGACTATTGGAAAGACATAATTGAAAGTTACTTTTGGCTTTTGACTTAGATCTATGGGATCTGGTAGTTGATGGCTACAGTTACCCTGTAGATTCTAAAGGCAAAAAGATTGCCAGAAGCGCATTAACAGATGCTCAAAAGAAGATTTACAAGAATCATCACAGAGCAAGAACGATTATGTTAAATGCAATTTCATATACAGAATATGAAAAAAAATCACAAACAAAGAAACTGCAAAGTCTATTTTTGACTCTCTTCGAATGACTCATGAAGGTAATGCTCAAGTCAAAGAGACAAATGCTCTTGCACTAATCCAGAAATATGAGGTCTTCAGAATGGAAGACGATGAATCTGTGGAAACTATGTTCTCAAGATTCCAAATGCTTGTTGCTGGACTCAAAGTTCTGGACAAAGGTTATTCTACTGCTGATCATGTCAAAAAGATTATCAGAAATCTGCCTGTCAAATGAAGACCAATGGTAACAGCCTTGAAACTTGCAAAGGATTTAAACAAAATAAGTCTTGAGGAACTAATCAGTTCTTTAAGGAGTCACGAAATAGAACTTCAAGGAGATGAACCTCAGAAGAAAGGTAAATCTATTGCTCTAAAGGCTAAATCTGAAAAGAAAAAGGCTTATCAAGCAGAGGAAGAATCTGAAGAATCTGAAGAAGATTCAGACGAAGATAAACTATCTCTCATATCAAAGAAGATAAACCAACTGTTGAAATACAAACGGAATAAGTTCAGAGGGCCAAGGAGAAGATCTGAGTATATACATGGTCAAAAGAAAGCTTATGGAAGAGAAGTTACGTGATTTGAATGCAAAGAGCCTGGACATGTCAAGAATAATTGTCCAAAGTTCAAGAAAGATGGAAAACCTAGAAAAGCTAAAAAGGGTCTCATGGCAACTTGGGATGATTCAGAGTCAGAAGAAGATTTCGACGGAGAACATGCCATTGTAGCGTTCATGGATAAGACCAGCACGAACGAAGTTCTATCAGAAGAATAACTATCAGACTCTGATGACGACAGAGAGGTACTTTGTTCCTTATCTTATTCTGAACTTGAAATAGGATTATCTGAACTTATGAATAGGTATCAACTTCTCTTAAGAAAACACAAAACTCTGAAAAAGACTTTTATGGTTCCTTCCGAGGATCTTACAAAAAGCAAGCAAACCATTTTTGAATTAAACGAAAAATTATTCTTCTTAGAAAAATCAAATGCTGCTTTAAAAAGTAAAGTATCTAAGTTAGAGGAAGAGATCACGTCTGATATAACTGTCACTAATGAAGTTGTCAGATATGACAGAGCTTTTCAGCACTTCCTTTCTAAAAGCATAGTTAGAAGTAAAATGGCTTCAATAATCTATGGAGTTAGCAGAAATGGAACTAGAGCTCTAAGATATTCAGGACCATCACAACCATATGATAAAACCAAGAATATCAAACTAATACCTCTATCTAAACATTTTGTGCGCGCTGATACTAAACTAAAATGTCCAGAACCATGAAGTTCTAAGTCTGTTATATCACAAACACAAACACGAAAGAAAACTTCCAAACTCAAATATTATGCACAAATACCACACTATTATCCTACTGCACGAAAATCCAAAGGTATCAGAACCTCTGGAAAGGCTAATGTGAAAGGACCCACAAAATGGATACGTAAGAACAAGATAATTTATGTTGCAGATATCCTTAATGGCGCCACTGAAACACCAGTCATGGTACCTGGACAGTGGATGCTCGCGACACATGACGGGAGAAAGGCATATGTTCCAAGATTTGAAACTTAAGCCTGGAGGCGTCGTCGGTTTCGGAGGAAACCAGAAGGGAAGAATCATTGGCTCCGGAACTGTTGGTAATGGTAAACTTCCTTATATAAATAATGTTCTTCTAGTTGAAGGTCTAATGCATAATTTATTGTCAATTAGCCAACTTAGTGACAATGGCTATGATGTTATTTTCAATCAAACGTCTTGTAAGGCTGTTAATCAAAAGGATGGATCTGTTTTGTTCAATGGTAAAAGGAAGAACAATACTTACAAACTTAAATTATCAGATTTAAAACATCAAAATGTAAAGTGTCTTCTGTCTCTAAATGAAGAGCAATGGGTTTGGAACAGACGTCTGGGTCATGTTAGCTTGAGAAGAATCTCACAGATAAACAAGCTTGGACTCGTCAGAGGTCTGCCAAATCTGAAGTACTCTTCAGATGCTCTTTGTGAAGCATGTCAGAAAGGCAAGGTTTCAAAAACTTCTTTTAAAGCAAAGAATATTGTTTCTACCTCTAGACCATTGGAACTTCTTCACATTGATCTTTTTGGACCAGTGAAAACTGCTTCTATCAATGGTAAGAAATACGGACAAGTCATCGTTGATGATTACAGTCATTGGACATGGGTAAAATTCTTAAGACACAAGGATGAGTCACATTCTATGTTTGCTTCCTTCTGTACCCAAGTGCAAAACGAAAAAAATTGCAAAATCGTCAAGGTCAGAAGTGATCATGGTGGAGAATTTGAAAACAAAGATTTTGAAAAACTTTTTGATTCGCATGGGATATCTCATGATTTTTCTTGTCCTAGGACTCCTCAACAAAATGGAGTTGTAGAAAGAAAGAACAAAACTTTACAAGAAATGGCTCGCACCATGATCCAAAAAACTGACATGGCTAAGCACTTTTGGGCAGAGGCAGTCAACACAGCATGTTATATTCAAAATAGAATCTCAATAAGACCTATTTTGAGTAAAACTCCCTATGAATTGCGGAAGATAAAATTCCCAACATTTCTTATTTTCACCCTTTTGGATGTATTTGTTTTATGTTAAACACTAAAGAGAATATTGGCAAGTTTGATTCTAAAGCACAAAAGTGTCTGCTATTAGGATACTCTGAACACTCAAGAGGCTACAGAGTTTATAACACATAATCACGGATTGTGGAAGAATCAATTCATATCAGATTCGATGATAAGCTTGACCCTGAAAAGTCAAATCTAGTTGAAAAGTTTGCAGATTTGGAAATCAGCTTTTCAGAACCTAAAGAAAAGGTAGAAGAAGATAAAACTCCAGAAGTTCCTACTCACAATATCATTGATGTATCGTCTAACACTCCACAACTAAAGAAAAGGAGAATCTCAACTTCACACCCTGAAGAACTAATTCTGGGTAGCAAGGACGCTCCCATCAGAACCAGATAAGCTTTGAAGCCCTCTGAAGAAACGCTTCTGGGATTGGTATCGTTAATTGAACCAACAACAGTTGATGAAGCTCTTATGGACAAGGACTGGGTTCTGGAAATGGAAGAAGAACTTAACCAGTTCTCAAAGAACGATGTATGGGATCTTGTCCCAAAACCTAAAGATGTCCATATAATTGGTACTAAATGGGTTTTCAGAAACAAGCTCAATAGAAAGGGTGAAGTTGTCAGAAACAAGGCACGACTTGTTGCACAAGGTTACAGTCAACAAGAAGGGATAAATTACAATGAAACCTTTGCTCTAGTCGCCAAACTAGAAGCTATACGCCTGCTAATTTCCTTTTTAGTAAATCATAACATCATCTTATATCAAATGGATATTAAGAGTGCATTTTTGAATGGTTATATTTCAGAAGAAGTTTATGTCAAACAACCTCCTGGATTTGAAAACTCAGAAAAATTAGATTTTGTTTTTAAACTAAAAAAATATCTATATGGTCTGAAACAAGCTCCCAGAGCTTGGTACGACAGATTAAGCAGTTTTCTCTTAAAAAATAACTTCACTAGAGGCAAGGTTGACACTACTCTCTTCTGTAAATCGTACAAAAATGATATACTCATAGTTCAGATTTATGTTGATGATATTATTTTTGGTTCTGCTAATCCCTCTCTATGCGAAGACTTTTCAAAGTTGATGCAAGCAGAATTCGAAATGAGTCTTATAGGTGAGTTGAAGTTCTTTCTGGGAATTCAAATTGATCAGAAACCAGAAGCTACTTACATTCATCAAAGTAAGTACACTAAAGAACTTCTGAAGAAATTCAACATGATAGATTGTAAGACAACAAAAACTCCAATGCACCCAACATGCGTCATGGAAAAAGCAAAAACAAGTGGTAAAGTTTGTCAGAAGACTTATCGTGGTATGATAGGATCTCTTTTGTATTTAACTGCTTCTAGACCTGATATTTTATTCAGCGTTCATCCGTGTGCTAGATTTCAATCAGATCCCAGAGAATCTCATTTAACTGTTGTTAAAAGAATTCTAAGGTATCTGAAAGGAACTACTAGCCTTGGCCTGATGTATGAGAAAACATCAGAGTACACTCTTTCTGGTTACTGCGATGCAGACTATGCTGGAGACAGATTGGAAAGAGAAAGCACATCTGGAAACTGTCAGTTCCTAGGGAACAACCTAATCTCATGGTCAAGTAAGAGACAATCAATAATTGCTCTCTCCACAACAGAAGCAGAATACATATCTGCTTCCTTATGCAGTACGCATATGCTATGGATGAAAAATCAGCTAAAAGATTATCAGATACACGAGAGTAACATTCCTATCTTCTGTGATAATACTGCTGCTATTTGTTTAAGTAAAAACCCAATCTTACATTCTAGGGCTAAAGACATTGAAATAAAACACCATTTTATCAAAGACTATGTTCAGAAGGGAATTTTATGTTTAAAATTTATTGATACAGACCATTAATGGGCTGATATATTTACAAAACCCTTGGCTGAAGATAGATTTCAAATTATTTTAAAGCATCTGAAAATGAACTTTTGTCCAGAGTAAGAGTGCGTCAGAATCGAATGTGTTTAGTCAGAGGAAGTAATTGTTTAAATCATCAGAACTACTTCATCAGAAGTGTCTCTGTTCTGATGAAAACTTTTGGGTTATCCAGATTCTAAAGTCATTATAACATGTCATTTACTTAGAAAATGATTTCTGCATACAATTTCCATTATGTCTAAATCATTACATTTACTCAAATTAAATGAACAATAATTTTCTTGAAATTGACTTAAATCATAATTACATTCATTAATCCCCAATATTGTGTTTAATTTTTTCATTTTCAAAAACATTTTAAATACCCACTCACACTGCCTCATTTCCACTTCCACTTCCACACCATTAGAAACCCTAAAACCCTAAATCGCTTCTATCTCTCTCTCTCAAACACTCATTCATCATCCTTGTCTTCATCAATCTCAACCATCATCATGATGAACGATATTCAACAAGAAACTGTTCGCTTCGCCAAAGAATTTTAAGCAACACTGAATCCCTCACAGGAATTACCCTCTTCATCCATCGCACCTTCTACAACTTCTGCGACCACCGCAACGATTACGTCGACTTCATCATCTCTTCTCACGATCGACGCAAACCATGTGACGCAAAGAAAACCCTCAGTTACTTGTGTTATTCATGCAGACAAGCTAACCGTTCTCAAGGAACTAGATGTTGACTTTGACAATCTTCATGCAAATGGGTTTAACCTGAATGATCAACTAAACACTTAAGGATGGAAAAGTTATTTTGACAGACTGAGAGGTCCCACCTACGAAGATCTAGTAAAAGAATTCTGGAGACAAGCTGAAACTGACGATCTTCATGTTGCCTCTTTTGTTATGGAACAAAATATTATTATCACTGAGAAGTCAATCTCAGATATGCTAGGAATGAAGTTCTTGGAAGGAAAAATAGTTTATGGAAGGACTGAGAAATCTGACTCTGTCATCAACAAAGCAATTTTCAAAAATTGTCAATCTGGGACAACAGAGTATAAAAGTAAGGATTTACGTGATAATCTGAGGATCTGGCATAAGATTATTCTTGGGTGTATCAATCCAAGACCTTCAAAGAGTGTTGCTGACTTCTTCAATGCAAATCAAAAGTACATGCCATATTATTTGCACAAAAATGACAAAATGTGTCTATCATCTATCCTATTCTACTATTTCAGGGATATGGTGCGCAAAACAAGAACAACAGCCTCGCCAGAAAAGAAAATTGTAAATTACATTCCTTTTGGAAGATTACTTTCTGATATCTTTGTTGAAAGTGATTTAGTGGATTATCTAGTTAAAGAAGCCAAATATACAGAATACTTGACTCCGAGCATAGCAGAAGCTTTCAATACTATGAATCTCAAGCATATGAAAATGATCAAGAATGTTGAAGTGAAACCTCTGTATATCTCTCATGACACTGTGATTAAAAACCGAATTCCAGTGAAAAATTATCCTTTCTATCACAGAGGCGATAATATATGAACAATTGCTGCATTTGTTGCTTTGATGAGAGAAGAAGGACGTGACATGTCTAACTTCAGGATTGAAGATGTTGCTCCAAAACCTCCATATGTTGCTACCAGAAGCAAGAGGAAGCAAACTGAAGAGGATTCTGAGCTTAAGAAAAGGAAGAAGGATGACAAATCTGCATCTTCTAAGAGTTCAACTCTGCACTCTCTTCTTCTTGAAGAATCTAGTAAGTCTGCTACCAATCCCTCTACTTCAATAAATGTTACTAAGATTGTTACTGTATCATCATCATCTACTTTCATTCCTACCTCCAATCTACAAGTAAAGTTCAAACCACCATCTTTCTGGATTCCTCCTCTAACTACCACTATTTCATCACCCCTCATTCCATCAATCAGTATACCTATTTCATCTAAAGCCATTCCTACCTACACCACGACAATAACCTCTCCACTCATTCAATCAAATGAACCAAGCCTACTCACTGATACACTAGAAATTGTCACATCTGAACCTTTCACGGTTTCAGAAATCCCTGAGTTATCATCCCCTACCAATCAACCAACATCTGAACCTGCTCATACTGAGACTATTTTGTCTCAACCAGAACCTTCTGAAACTAACTCTGCTGAGCCTAACCTTGCTCTGGTCATCTACGACATACCCCTTCCAACAACTCTTGAAGAATGCATTGGTCAGCTTTGTAACAAGGCTATAAAGAAGGTGGCAAAATTAAGAGTAGAAGCAAGCACAAGTGCTAAGCCTCTGGAGCTGGAGAATTCCTGGAAAACCTTTCAGAAGTGGTTAGATTTTGAATTTGCAATAATTACAAGCTTTTCAGACGCCACTAAAACTGCTGGAGTTCAGTCGGCAAAGGAAATAGCAGAAGCTGAAGAGAGGATAAGGGAATTCAAGTTTTTGGCTGCAAAGCAGAAAGAAGCTGAAGCTATAGAAAAGGCTAAGCAAGACACCTTAGTTGTTTCATCTCCTGAACCTGATGTGGTGCATTTGGAAAACGCAATTAAAGAAATCATAGGAGAACAACCGATTTTCAGAGAAAACTTTGCAGAACAGAAGGCTGTCAATGCAAATGTTCAGAACCTGCTTCAAAAGATTTTGGACAAAATGTCCTCTGGAAGCACCTAACATTTTCCCTATTTCGTTTTGGTTCTATGTTTTTAGAATTTAGGACTTTGTTTTTCACCCTTTGTTCACGAAGCTTTTTGATTATGACAAAAAGGGGGAGAAATTATGAATGCGAATTTTTGATTCTTATAGTCAATCTCTGAAGAACAAGTTGTTTACATTCTAACCAGTAAATTGTTATTTCTGTTAGATGTTTTTCCTTGTCTCTCTTTTCAGGAATTCTGATCTGATTAAACATCGTAAAGTCAATAAAGAAGTAAAAAATCAGCAAATCAGAACTTTGATGACTCTGATAGTTCAAAGTCTTTGAGTTTTAACAAGAAACAAGGTTCTGAGATGACGTCTTGAGTTCGTATCAAACTCTGAAGGATCAAAACTAAATCAAGATTATGAAGATTTCAGTGTCTGACCTCTTGGAAATAGGGGAAGTCCATCCCGTCAAAATAATTAATATTCATCCAGTCTGAGAATCAGGGGGAGTATCTCATGTGAAGAATAAGTATCTCTTAACCTTCTTATTTCGATTACCCTTGAATTATGTACAAAATTGTGTCATCAAAATACATAGTTTTGTCATCATCAAAAACGGGGAGATTGTAAGAACAAGAGTTGGTCTGCATTGACACCTCTGAGTTTTAATGATATCAAACAAGTATGTTTGTATGAACAATTTTATAAGTCTAATGTTTGTTATCTGTGAGAATCTAACAAACAGGTTCTGCTTCCTTTAAATGGCGTGAATATGATGTTAAAAGAAAACACTTCGCCTACGCGTTACACTTGATATGCTATATCTGAAGATTTCAGGACTCTGATATAATATGTAAAGAGAACAAGTTCTAAAGATCTGAAGACCGAGGTTCTGATGAACGAAGTTCAGATGCTGAAGACTTACCTCTCTAGATAAAGGTTCTGAAGACTCAATTATAGTCTCTACTCATGCTTCAACTAAATACCATCAGAAGCCTCTGAAGATTTGATGACAATATTCTAAGCAATCAAGGTTCTGAAGATCAAGTGCTGAAGACTTCGAAGACGCTGTTCTGAGGACTCCAAGACTTGAAGATCTTAAGAATCAAGCTACGTTTTCCCTTCTTACTCATGCTCGCAGAAGCCTCTGAAGTTAAGAAGATTAGAAGACTAAGCAAAGAAGTTCAAACGAAGATATCTTGGTAACTGTGCAAAAGATCAAAAGAATATATCTTGGTAACAGTGCAAACAAAGATATACTGACAAGACAGGACGCAAAAGGTTTTATCTGTCCTCACGCTTCTACCAAACCGCCGTCAATAGTCATGATTACATTACAACAACTACTTTTACTCGGCTATAAAAGGACTTGAAGACTCAAAGAATGATAACGACCTTCACCAATTCGCTACGCTCTATTTGTTATTATCATTCAAAAGTCATTATCTGTGTTGTAAAATAGTTTACATATTCAGCTTGTGCTAGTAGCAATACTTTGTAAACAAAACTTCTTTCAAACTTGGTTTGTATTCCTTAAGAAAGACCTGTAGGGTTGTATTTCTTGAGAAGTCTAAGGCGTGTTGTCTTAGAGGTTGTTCCTTGAGAAAGACCGGTGAGGTTGCATTTCTTGAGAAGTCTAAAACTTGAGAGTTTTAGAGGTTGTTGTTTGTCACCAGCAGTTAGGCTTGTGCATTGTATTAATCTGATTGATTAGTGGATTAAGACCTCGATTGAGAGAGGCGAAATCACCTTGGCGGGTGGACTAGATTAACTTGAGGAACCCTCAAGTGAACTAGTATAAACATACTGTGTTATCTCTTTCAAGCTTCATTTAGATTATTACTCATAAGTTAACGAATAGTTAAAAGTGAGTAGTTTAAAGAAACGATTTTATTTTGAAAAACCAATTCAAACCCCCCTTTCTTGTGTTTTTCACCCCTTCACATACAAGAAACAATTAACCACTTGAATGCGATCAAACAGGATCCATTCTGACACTACAAATGAACGCTTAAGCCTCTCATGCACATGCACACACGCAACGTTTAACCGTTAAATGCAACCTAAACATCGTTCACTAAAATCAACAAATAAACACTCATTTGCTACCCAGAACTACGTATCTTTGAATTCCTCATTGCACCCGAGGATATGTAGGAGCGAGATTCAACGCCTCGTCAAGCACTATAATAAAAAATCCAAAAATATATTTTTCTTAGCCAGAACTACGTAACTTTAAATTCCTCATCGCACCCGAGGATACGTAGGAGCAAGACTCGCAATCTAATCAAGCACCCTAATAAAAAACTTATGTTTAGTCATTTTCTCTTTTACAAGCTTTTAATAATTAGAAGAACCAACAAATGCTAACACTCTTATTCACAAAATCAGCTAAATAATTTCCGTTGAGTACAACAGATGTGAGGGGTGCTAATACATTTCCCTCACATAACTGATTCTCGAACACGAATTTGGTTTCGACGACCATTTTCTTTTTTCTTTAAGGATTTTATCGATATTTTTCATTTCCTTTTGGAATAAATAAATTTCGGTGACGACTATGTTATTATTTCTAGCATGCGAACGCCAGAGTATTTTTCGCGCTGCGACAATAACAACAACAACAAAATCAATAGAATCATTAAACATTAAATCTCAACAACAATAACAACAATAAATAAAAAAATCAATAGAATCGATAAACATTAAATCTCAACAACAAAAAGAACAAAAACAATATTATATATTGTACTTGATACAACAACAACTAACATTAATAAATTACTTTCATACTTTCCTAACTAACATTAAACATTTTTAACAAGGAATTACTAGAGAATAAGTCATAATTTTTTTTAAAGTTAAAAGGTGATAAAATGTAGTTGTTCGGATTCGAAAGTGTGTCCTCTAAATAAGTTACCCCACGATTTTCAGCTCAACTGAGGTAATAGGTAATAATAAAAGACAAAATACCCTTTTTGGTCCCTTAACTATACTCTTAGGTTCAGATTGGTGCCTTAATTATTTTTCGTGTCAGATTGGTCCTTTAACTCTTTAAAACGTGTTATGTTAGTCCTCTTCGTCTAATTAGTGACGGAAAAATTCAAAAACCGGTCGCTAAATTCGTCGCTAATTAGACAAAAAGAACCAATATGACACATTTTAAAGAGTTAAGAGACCACTGACGCACAAAATAATTAAAGGACCAATCTGAATTCAAGGGTATAATTAAGGGACCAAAAAAAAATTTTATCTAACAAAAATTTAAAAAAATTAAAAGGTGCAAAAATGCAATTGCTGGAATTCAAAGACATGACCATTGAATACTTTTCCCTTCGCTTTCCAATTCAACCGATGAAATAGGTGGTATTTAAAAAAAATTAAAATGTGACGCATGTATGCTTTACACCTTGGTTTTTTGTTGGCTTATTTGAATGTTTTTTCATGAAATGTATTATTTGTAATAATGTTTATATATAAAATTGTGGTAATTTTTTCCTTCGGTTGTTCTAGTAAACCAAGTGTTAAAATAATTATTTTAAATTTAAAAAAATGCGCCACTTTAAATATAAATAAAATATGAAATCTGATATGTTTTTAATTAAAAATTAAAATAGAATAAAAGTACCTTACAAAATAGATTTTACTTCAGTTAGTTAGTTAGTTAATTAATAGAGATAATTTTTTATAAGAAATATACTATTTGTTGTAGTGCCTGTTAGTACTTATATCGTCAGAACTAAGACAAACACTTGATCCGCTATTGATTTGCTATTGGTTAAGACAAATAATAGGGTTATGAAGCCAACCAGAAAAAGTGAATTCACCTCTAATCTACCTAAAAATTATTTTCAGGCCCAAAAAAATACTCTTTCCACCTCTTTCACAATTTTAAAAATATTATTAAAAATGATATCATTACAAACTTTCCAAATAGTTCATACTACAATATATCAAATCATAACAAAATTACCCTAAGACTTAGGGTTGTTCAAAAAAACTATAAACTGAACCGAACTGTCGAATCAAACCGAACTGAAGTTAAAATAACCGAACTGATATACTTAGTTAGCGAACCAAACCATATTGTATAAAACAGTTCTAAAACCAACCCGAAATTATAATTGAACCGAACCGAAACTGAAACTGAACCAAACCAAACCTGACAATGAAAAATACTAAATCTAAGTTTTAATTTTTTTTTAAAATTGAAAAATAGTTTAATAGTTTGGTATTTTAATAAATGATTCGGTTCAGAAAAATTGTCTTCTAACGGTTCAGTATGGTTCGAAATTTGTAAATGATATACCAAACTAATTATTTTAGTTTGATTCGGTTCTGAGTAAATTAAAATGGTTCGATTCAGTTCAGTTTAAATAAACTTTTACTATAGTTTGGTTCGATTTTCTCATTGAACTGAACTGTAAATAGCCCTACTTAAACTCGTCCTAACACCAAAAGAAATTAAAAACTTAAAAAGATGCTTATGGTCTTTTAAAAAAAACCACCTTTCAACTCAACCACTAAAAAATTTTATATTACACAAAAATGTTAAATTACAAGTGACAAAAAGATGAGAGAAGACTCAACCAAATCCCCACAAAAGGAGTAAAGAGACCCATTTTATAGAGTTACTTTTGTAGACTAATTTTGGATTATATTATTTAAAAGGGTATTTTCATATGCAATGAAATTACTTAGGCAAAACTATCTAATTACTTACTAAAAATGAATAATAAATATATTGGGGTCACAAATAATCTTTCTGACATGAAAGTATGAGACTAATTAGAATTAAAGTGTACATATAAAAAATGGAGCAATGTCCCACAATACTACACTACACACTTTGGTAAATTAAAAAAAAAAAAAAAATCCTCTTATATAAACTGACATAGCTAAAGTTAGATTGCACTATCTATGTAATTTATGTTTATTGGCACTATATGTTTATTGGCATATAAATTCCAAGTAATAGAATGGACAGGGTAACAACTTGTCCACTTAAGATTAAATTGATGTTAATATGCTACAATCAACAAAATAAAAAGGACTTGATTCTAAAAGCTGCAAATAATTAATCTGTCTCAACATGTTTGAAGGAGATGAATATTGACCAAAACGCAAATCAAATGAATAACAGTTGAAAAGGTTACATACAAAAGCATGCATGTTTGCTTTTCCTAGGATTAAACTAAACATACATGCAACAATCTGAATTAAAAACAAATGGTTTTACAAATAATTAATATTCAAACAAACAATTACAACAGTCCAGAAGGAAGAGATAGAAAGTGGCTCGACATCCTCTCATGTCGATTTCAACCATTCGCCTGCAAAGACCATGACATCCAATCAGACAAATACTTCAAGTTCACGGGCACAAAACAGTACAATATTATTAAATTATTTATACGTCCATGTGCTTTTTTTTTCTGCTAGTAATTTTGTATATTTTTCCTACTCCTCTCACATCACATCCTTTCTCAATTACTTTTTCTTGTTGAAATACTATTAATTTAACTTAAACTCACCACTTTCTAGTCATGAATAAATAGTAAAAAATATTGTTTCAGGACAAATGTTGTTCCTTGTGATGCAGAAAATACACATCTCAAATCTTTTAAGCACACTCATCAATCAATATCATGGTTTTTATACAAAAAATATTCGATTGCTTGTTTACATTCTTAACTTATGTATATGCATGGGCCCATAACTAGCTTTAGAAAATAAATAAATAGGTATCATGCATGCATTTTTTTAATGTCTAAATCTTAGATCGACCATTTTTTTGGTCATCCATGCATATTAAATAGTAGTTTATTTTAACTTTTTGAAAACTAGGGTTTAGTATAGAAGAGTGAAACTTAACTGGTTTAGAGGGAACAAGTGTAACCAGGAGGTGGAGTTTTTCCACAAGCCAAAAGAAGCTGAAGAGCAAGTGGAACATAGATATTAAGGTTAAGAAGTTTAATCTTAAGAGTTGTGCAAAGACATGCAGCAGCTTGAATTTCAGCAAGTCCTTGAAGGAGAGGACAACACTTGTTGACAGCAGGGTCACCTTGTCCAATGTGAACCAAACCACCGAGTAAATCAACACAAGCACCTAGTTTCAATGTGTCAATTGGACAAGTTTCTTGTGATGGTGTAGGTGTAGGTGTGGTTGATGGTGGCGAACATGAACCCTTTCCTTTCTTTGGTGGAGTTCCTCCTGTGCTTGGTGGATTAAGCACCGGAGGAACGGTGACGGGAGGGACTGTCACCGGAGGAACGGCGACGGGAGGGATTGGAACATGTGGAAGAGGTGTGACTGGAGGGATTGGAACATGTGGAAGAGGTACAACTGGAGGGACTGTGACTGGAGGGATTGGAACATGTGGAAGAGGTGTGACTGGAGGGATTGGAACATGTGGAAGAGGTACAACTGGAGGGACTGTGACTGGAGGGATTGGAACATGAGGAAGAGGTACAACTGGAGGAACGGTGACAGGAGGGACTGGAAGTGGTGGAAGAGGTACAACTGGAGGGACTGTGATAGGTGGTATTGTGACGGGTGGTTTTACAGTTGGTGGTTTTACAGTTGGAGGTTTAACCGTTGGTGGAGTGACGATTGGTTTTTTACCTGGTTTGTGTTTTTTATGTGGTTTTCCACAATAGCCACAACCAAGAATAGGTGTAGCTGAGGAGATGAAAAGCATGCAAATGATGAGATAAGCATAGAACTTTGAGGAGGACTCCATGTTAAGAGAGAAAAGGGAAACTAGAGTGAAGTGGAGTGATTGTTAGAGAAAGGAGTGAAGGTGATATATAGGAATAGTGATGGAAGGAGTATGAGAAGAAAACAAAAGGGATTTGTTGTTATAGCATATCACGTGAACATGGGGCTAAATGGCTACTTCCAACTTTTGATAGCTGGCAAACATTACATGAATCATTCTCCAGCTATATGTTAAAAAATATCATGAGAGGCTAATAACTTTGTAAATAACTTTAGTGATGTTTGCTGGAGTTTTAAAAATCGGATCGGTCATCAAACTGGTGAGGGTACTGAGTCACTGGTTTATTAGTCGAACTACTTGGTTATTGATCAAATCGCATGACAAAACCGGATTAAACCAGATAACTCGGTTGAATAGATCGGTCTATATAACAAAACTATATAGATATAAAACTGGTCGAACTGGATGATTCAGTCTCTACAAAATATAACTAACAATTAAATTTATTTAAAATATCATATCATATGTTCACAAGTTCATTATCTAAATTCAAATTTAAAACAAAGGTATCACACATAACAAAATAGTACAAAATTATAAAGTCTAATAGCGAACAAAGTCTAATTGCAACATAATTTAAATAAATAGTTTATAATAAAATAACTCTAATGTGCACCAATTCAAAGGAGAAAAAATTGTTTCAATGTTGGGATCTCTTTCTTCAATATTAAAATCATCTGCAGTAAAATCAACCGCATCCGCAACAACTTCTCCGTCATTGATATCATTAGTTTTTTTTATTTTTTATTTTAATTTTTTATTTCATTTATTTCATTTTTTATTTTAATTTCTTTAATTAAAATAATCAAAAAGACGTCGTTTTAATTAAAAAAACAATTGAACCGCCGATTTAGAAAAACCGTCGGTTTTTCCGGTTTACAGCGGTTCAATGACATGAACGATCTAACAACTGAACTAGACCGGTTACCTGGCCGGTTCTCGGTTCGACCGGTCCGACCGGCCGGTCCGGTCCGGTTTTTAAAACACTGATGTTAGCTAGTGTTTTACTAGAAGATATATTTTTGGTGACACAATATTAAACGGTTATTTTTTCATCGTAGTTATAATATTTGTTTTAAACACGCGTTTTCTTTTTAAATTTTATTAAGAACATTTTCATCATAGTTCCTTAAAACAATCGTGGTCATAAAATTTAATGATAAGTTTAGAGTTTTAGCATAAATATTTTTTTTTTCAATAAAAATAAGCATGTGTCATTTCAAATTTATCTTTATTTAAAAATTAAAAGTATAACAACTACAATTGTTTCATTCAACTGTGGTTATATGTTCTATATTTCACCATAGTTGTATCTTACAACTGTTGTGAAATTATTTTCCATAAAATTAAAACATAACAGGTACTTCATTTCGTTCATAACACACAAGGATGCTCTAGCGAACGAGACGACAACGATAGCGAAATCTTCACAGTCTTTATTCATTTCTGAAAACGAATATCATTTATGGAAACGAAATCGACATCCTTTTAGAATTACAATATGTTGCCATTCTCTCTCTCTCTCTCTCTGACGCTTTTCAATCACTACAACAGATAAGACCTTAGATAGCGCTTTTTTTGCCCTTAGACAGCGCTTTTAAGCGCTGTCTAAACCTGCGCTACTATAGGTTTAGACAGCGCTTTGGTTAATACCAAAAGCGCTGTCTAAAGGTGGGTATATTTAATGAAAAGCGCTGTCTATGGTACCTTTATATAAAATTTTTCGTATACCTTAGACAGCGCTTTTGGTGAAAGCGCTGTCTAAGCCCTACCTTTTTTGACTTTTTTTTGGTATACCTTAGACAGCGCTTTCACCAAAAGCGCTGTCTAAGGTATACGAAAAATTTAATATAAATTTTTTAAAACCTCAATTTTTACCAGGTTTTTTCAGCCAGAATTTGACCTATTTTTTCAACCTGTTTTTGACCTGTTCAGAAAAATACCACAATTTGGAGATTCAAATCAATCCAATTTATCCTATTTAAATGTACCAATTTACACCAAAATTATATATCCAAAACAATTGGCAATTCAAACCAATATATATATTTAAAATTACAAACCAAAATTATATATACACCTATTTATAATTACAAATCATTACATTTTTTCTACAAATGCACATATCACTTATACTAGTACTTTTGCATCCAACCAAAGGTATGCTTCAAATCTACATTATAGGTCCTGAAAACACAAAGATTGTAATTCAATTAAAAAAATACATAAACAAAGTTACACATATTTAAATTCTCATCAATTAAAGTAAGAGTACAATATTATACCTTGTAAAATTCCGAGCTCCATAATGAATCGACACCAATCCTCTTTAATTTCTTCCAATTGAGAAATTGAGTAATGCGCACACTTGCATTCTTCAAAGTACTACATAATAATATAACATAGTTTGATTTAGTTTTAACTATTTCATTAGACATGAGAGATATGTGTTAATATTAAAATAACTCATAAGTTAGAAATACATACATCGGATGGAATCTCTATTCGATCCAACAAAAGAGTGTCTCTCATAAACCTCAACATGAAATAGCCGCAATCTATTTGATTGCGTTGCCGAGGACACTACAAATGAAAAGAAAATATGGATAAATCCTAAGTTTTATCAAGTAGCATCACTAATATAATAACACATGTGATAATTAATATACCTTCACTGTATTCCATGTAATAATGGGGTTGACTCTCCGCTGTGGCAGATGGCTATCTCGTAGTGCTAGGAAAGCTTGTATAGCGCTAATAAAATATAAGTGAATATTTAGAAAAATTCACATAAATAAATAAACAAACAAATAAATATACACATTCATATTTAGAACAATCTCACTTACGTGTCAATACACTTCTTCAAATCCGGGTATGTTGTCCAATCATTTCCTAACGAATCCAGATAATACACCATTGCTCTGCTAGGATTAATTGCGACCAACAACCAATGTCCACTGTAAGATTAAACAAGTGTTAGATGGAAACTTTCTACACGATGTCAAAATACAAAAAAACTATAATAGATGAATTTAGAATGAAAATCTAACCCAGTATTAAACGGTAAAAAGAACAACTTTTTCGTTTCTTGGTTGTCCATAAAGACGTCGCGTATATACGCCAGGACCTCATCTGGTTTATTGATTATTAAGGTTAAGTTGACAGATGCCGGGCATAGGAATGCAAATCTTTGCTGCAATCCGTGTGGGCGCATAACTCTTTCATACAGAAACCTTAAATAAAAACATCATTAACATTAGACTATTCATTTGAAACATAAAGTAAATAAGTTGTTCAATTAATATACCAAAGTAGATCGGATATATACCTCACGTATGTATTGACAACAGTGCCGCCCAATTCTTCATGATTGAAAACTTGCTCGAAGTCTTCATTACTAATAATTTGGTCATGTTCAAAGCCATAGATACCTTTCTCCATATGTATAAGACGAACACCTCCAGTGATAATATCTGTCACTTGTAGATACGTCTGGAGGCACGACCTAAACTTGGAGATAGGTTGTTTTCTACCCCTGCTCTTCTTAGCACCAACATTTTTTTGCATTGAAATGTTGTTAATCTGTTTACCAGGCAGCTATATATCATATAATTTGTTAGATGAAGTATAAGATATCCAATTTAACATTTTCTATGCATAAATATCATATAATTGTGATGTACCTGTTTTTTTGAAACAACGGACTCGGTATGCTCCGGAATCCGCTTATCCTTTGTTTTGGATTTTGTTGGAGTCTAAATAACATTACCATGTAAAAAATGAAAATAAAATGCTCGTAAAATCTTTGAATCTACACATTAAGGTTAACAAAGGTTTATAACGGTTTTAAGCATACCTCATATCCTCCGAGTATGAGGTTTGACGGCCATGCAACATACGACCCTATAGCATCTCGCACCAATGTTACATCCGAATCATCGTCAGGATAGGGTAATGGTGCTTCCTCCTCTATAGCAATATCAACTGATACTTTCAAACTTCCAGTAGGGAGGGATTTATTGTGAAGTAATTGTACCCCATTGTTATACACTTTTCCCTTTGCAACATTCCGATAAGTTGGTGAAGATAAGAAGAGCTGACATTGGGAAACACCCTAAAACCAAAAATAAATATGCCATTGTTAATGTGTATATATGTCATTTAAATAATTTAAGCTACTAATTTAATTTCATAAATATATATATATAATTACCTCTGGAATAATCGGATGAAAGCTGCAGTTGATACTATCTTTCTCCGATCCATCTCTAAAACATGAAGCGTTATCCCTTTCTTTTTCCTTTCGTAATTCCCGAACCTCAGCTTCTAGTGCTTCCAATTTAGCTTGAAGTTCTGCATTACTAACAACCTTTCCCTTTTTAATATTCAAGGAGGTCGGGGTGATCCCAAATGCCTTACCCCTCACCCGACCAGAATACTCAGGGACATCTAATGCTCGACTAAGTATGCTCCTGGTATCGTCTGGAGATACAGACTGAGATAACGCCTCCTGAAAATCAGATGAATATCGAATATTTGTCAAATATTTGTTAATAAAGTTTTGATTTAATTAAATAAATATTGTTATACTTACACATTTCTCAAATACTTGTAGAACCTCTACTGCAACAACTCCAGACTTGCCCACACGGGCTTCCTTCCACAAGACATGTGCAGGAAGAGATGTTTCAGAGCTATTCGCCTGTTGTAACTACATATAAAGCCAAATAATATGATCAACTATAACTCATGATGAAAAATTATTATAGCATTGCAATATATTGATACTTACCAAAGATTGCTCCAAACGTCCATATCCAACACGCCCTTTCCTGTATTTATACTTGGGAGCTGATGCTCTTTCCCGATTAATTGCACTTAATCGCGTAAATTCTGGGGTTTGTCGTTTGGATTTAAACGTTGCCCATTCTTGTGGTGAAATCAAACTTGCATATTTAGATGGATACTCTCCATCAACAAAGTTATCGTCAGCATCCCTAAGATAGGTGCAGTTTAAATATGTCCTAAACCCTCTTAGGAGCTTCCCTGCCAATCTCATCAAAAAAGCTTTTCTTTCTTCCTCGACGTTGAAGCACCTCTAAAAAAACCATACACATTGGTTAGTACAAATAATTTGAAGGACATAATTAGTTGGCATAATTAAAGACATAATTATGGTACCTTTATCTCATTCCAAATTTTTTCTTTGGTTTCCTTCAACTGTTTGGATCTCCAATCATCACAAGTAATAGGAACCGCATTCCTTACAAGTGCACCAATGAAACTTGTCAAAGTATGACCGTTAGGCTCAATAAGTGTATTCTGGGCGCTCCAATGCACATTATAAGTGATGCCTTGATCTCTAGCACGGATCACTCTCTTAATAATGGTTATTCCTCTTCTAATCTCTGCTTCCATAGATCTGTTACTTCTAACCTGAATATCGGGATCATCATCATGTAGGTGATCATCATCATGTGGGTGATCATCATCATGTGGGTGATCATCATCATGTGGGTGATCATTGTTAGTAGCCATCTAACCTGTAATAAATAAATCAAGGATATCAAATATAATATATAACAAATATAATAAAGAAATCAAGGATATCAAATATAACAAATATGACATAATATATAACAAATATAAGAAAGAAATCAAGTATATAACAAATTTTACCTCTTTAGCTATAATGGCTAAAGAGTTGGATATGTTTTAAAATAAAAGTTTTTTAGAAGATTTAATAAAACTAAACTAAACTATTTAGAAGATGTTTTAAACAAAACTTCATTAAACAAAACTTCATTAAACTAAACTTCATTAAACTAAACTTCATTAAACTAAACTATTTAGAAGATGTTTTAAACAAAACTTCACTAAACTAAACTAAACTAAACTAAACTAAACTAAACTAAACTAAACTAAACGATTTAACAAATATAATAAAATATGTTTTAAACAAAAATACTTGGAGTTAGCTCACTAAAACTAACCTAAACTAGCATGTTAACAATTCAAATTCCAACAACAGTCCAACTAATTTCGACCTAAACAATAACTTCATTAACAAAACTCATTAAACATACTCATCAAACATACACATTCACTACAAAACTTCATTAACAAATCTTCATTAACAAAACTCATTAACAAACTCATCAAATATACTCATTCACTACAAAACTTCATTAACAAAACTTCAAACATACTCATTCACTACAAAACTTCATTAATAAAACATTCCAACATAACTTCATTAACAAAACTCATCAAAGAGCAGAAATAACGAAATGAACGAACTTCATTAACAAAACTCATTTTCATTAACTTCATTAACAAAACTTAACAAAACACAACAACGACGTACCTTTAACGACGGTAACAAAGGCAATGCAAGAACGAAATGTATCAAAGAGCAGAAACGGACGGACGACGGCAATGAGCAGAAACGAACGACGACGGAAATGAGCAGAAACGGACGGACGACAAGGTTTTTCGGTGAAGGTTTACGGTTGACGGACGGTTAAGGACGGTTGACGGTGAAGGTTTTTCGGTGAAGGGTTTTGAGCTCTGTTCGCATGCAGGGGAGAAGAAAGAGCGGAAATATGAAAATGAATACTGACTATTCATATATTTTAATTTTATTAGACCTTAGACAACGCTTTTAATGAAAGCGCTTTCTATGCTGTACCTTAGACATCGCTTTTGATTTTATTTTTTTTTTATTTTTAAGACCTTAGAAAGCGCTTTTAAGGTAAGCGCTGTCTAATATTTTCCATTAAATTTATTTTAAAAATTTATAAGACCTTATAAAGCGCTTTTGACCAAAGCGCTGTCTAAGGTCTTATATTTTTTTGCGCTTTTACTTTTTTAAATGGCTAGTTTCCTTGTTTTTAACTTATAGCAGCGCTTTTGTATTAAAGCGCTGTCTAAGGTGCGATGTTATAACTTACTTTTGTTGTAGTGAATGTTTATGTTCTTTGTAAGGGTTATTTACCATTATCTCTCTCTAATGCTTCTGAATGTTTATGTTCTTCGCTAGGATGTTATGTGTATTGACATTGTCATGTGTATTGTTCATGTTGCCATGTTCATTTCTTATTTAAATTTTGTGAATATGCATGCTTTAGGTTTTGGTGTTGGATATGTTTATGTTTTATTCAGACATTGTGACGCATCTGAATGTATTTATGTTTGGGTGTTGCCATGTTCATATTTTATTCCGATATTGTCATATGCATATAATCATATTAGGATGTTGTGTGTGTTGCATAAGTGTGCCTAGGGGTGGACAATCGGTCGGGTTCGGTCGGTTTCGAGCCAAAAACTTAAATCCGACGTAAACCACCATTTTATTTTTATGGCCCAATTTCGACCGATAAAATTTCGGTTTTCGTCGGATTCGGTTAAGTCAGTTTGGCGGTTAAGTTGGGTCGGTTTAGTCGGGTCGGTTTAGTTGGTTTAATATTTATTAGAACAACCCTAAAAAAATAGCTATTTTTTTAAATTTATTATAAAAAATATCAAATTTTTAGAATAGAACAATTTTTTATTATTAAAAAAATTATTATCACTGAATAATATTTTCAATATTATTTGACATTAATTTTGATCATTATCATACTTTAAACCATAAACTAAATAAAATTCAAAATTTTATATTTCATTTTTTATATTTTTGGAAGTACACAATGCCATCATTAAATTATTAAAATGATAATATCCTGCAAAATTATAAATCTCATTTTTATAGTGAGTCAGTCATATAAAAATAAAAATAAATAAAATATATATTAATTAAGTTCGGTCGGTTTCGGTTTTTGTCGGATTCAAAATAAACATCCGAGCCCGACCGAAGCAACCCTATACTATCCAAATTAAGTAACCGAATCAACCTGACACCCGACCCTACCCGACCCATTTACACAAAAAAACAATGGGTCAGTCGGTTGAAATTTGTCCAGCCCTAAATGTGCCATTCACGTTATTCTTTTGATATAAATTTCAAAACTTGTTATGGATCCTAGTTGGTTAAAAACCTATAAATTATGTCCGGTGTATGAGAAAGGAGTTCTTGAATTCTTTGAATTCGTCGAAAAAATGTTTCCGACAATAATGATATCTTTTATCGTCCTTGTGTTGTTTGCGGGAATATCAGAAAATGGTAAAAGAAAGAAATATTACATCACCTACGTTGTCATGGAATATGTCAAAATTATACAACATTGACGTGTCATGGAGAAGCGGATAATAATCGAATTGCGACGTCATAAATGGATGAAAAGGATGATGATATGGATGATCAAATAGAAAACATGATTCATGATATTGGAGAATCGTTTGATATGAAAGCCCATATTCATGATACTTTATGTATCAACAAAGATGTGCCTTTATATAAGGGGTGCACCAGTTTTACACGATTGTCTGTGTTCTTAAAATTGTTTAATCTGAAGACAAAAGGTGGGTGGTCTGATAAAAGTTTCACATATTTGTTTGATTTGTTGAAACAAATGCCTACAGAAGATAACAAATTGTCGGATCATTGTTATGAGGCCAAGAAGATATTGTGTCCAATGGGTTTGGAGCATGTCAAAATACATGCATGCCCTAATGATTGCATATTATATAGGAAAAAGTATGGAAATTTGGATCAATTTCTAGAATGTGGTGAGTCGTGCTACAAGTTGAAGAACGACGATGGTGATGACAATGACAGTGTTAGTAAGAAGCGTCATCTTGCGAAAGTGTTATGGTACTTGCCAATAATTTCAAGGTTAAAGAGACTTTTTGCTAATGCGAATGACGCAAAGAATATTAAATGACGTGCAGATGAAAGAAAATGTGATGAAAACATTCGCCATGTAGCTGATTTTTTGCAATGGAAGAAAATTGATTCATTATTTTCGGATTTTGGCCTTGAGCCAAGAAACCTTAGGCTTGGGCTTGCCACAGATGGAATGAACCCATTTGGTAATCTGAGCACTAACCATTCTTCGTAGCCTATTCTTCTCACGATTTACAACCCATCTTCTTTGTTGTGCATGAAGCTCAAGTATATGATGTTAAGTATGATGATTTTTGGACCAAGACAACCTGAAAACGACATAGATGGTTATCTAAGTCCATTAATAGAGGATTTAAAGCTTTTGTGCGACAAATGTGTTGACGTTGATGACGCATATTCTGTTGAAAAGTTCAAGACGTGTGTAATATTATTTTGTACAATCAATGACTTTCTTGCATATGGTAATTTGGCAGAAACTGAGTCTATTGGAATTCCAAAGTCTCGTTATGCCGACGCATTTGAAGGTAGAGGTACTCAAGATTTAAATGTTAAGTTAATGGGCCAGGATGTACTACTTCAAGCACATTTCTATATATTGAATAATCTTAATGTAGATGAACTTTACATAGCTACTCACAAAAATGTTATAAAGAAAAAATATCCCTGAATGAATGACAAGTTGTTGTTAACACGATGTAACACGAAATTCATAAGTTGGTTAATATGAGGATTTTTAATGATGATTGTGCATCTGAGACAGTTAAATGGTTATTGTACATGCCAAAATTTACTGTGATAACTTGGACGACATACACTATTTCTAATTATTCCTTTTATACAAAAGCAAAAGATGATCATAGTGCAATACAAAATAGTGGGGTTATGGTTGAGGCTGAATCCATGTATTTCTCTAGTTCGAAATATAAGAATCCTATTTTGGCAACCACCATGTTCTGTGGTGTCATTGAGGAGATTTTGGAGATTGAATATGTTATTTTCAAAGTTCCTTTATTTAAATGCAAGTGGTTTCCAATAACAATGGTGTACAAACTGACGAGTTAGGATTCACACGGGTTGACCTTGGCAAGGCAACTTATAACACCGAACCATTCATCATGGCTACTCAAGCAAAACCAGTTTTTTATGTGACAGACCTTGTGGACTTTTCGAGGAGATGGTCAATTGTTATCAAAGGAAAACATATTCCTCCTCGTGATGATGAAAGTTTTGATATTCCTTCCACTCTTTCTTATGCAACACAAGTGTCTACTTCATATGAATAAGTTGATAGAGATAATGTACATGTTATTCGTAATGATCATCAAGAAGACATCTAGGAAAATTAACAAGTAAGTATTTTTATATTCTTTATTCATAACTTATTGTATGTTATAATTTCTAATGACATTATTTTCTTACAATTATTATTTGAAATTATAGGTGTATAAAGTCAAGACACCAAGACAACAAGATAGTATTATTTGTTGTAATGATGTGCACATTGTAGGTTGTTTTATGCTATTTTGGGTTTGATGTAATATACAATTTTTTGTTCCTAATAAAGTTGTGTAATTAATGTAATATAATTTTCAGTCTAATTCAATTAAAAAATGGTTCTATAGTTCTTTCTAACATGATACGATTCAGAAATATTCAGGTTTAAAATTTGAGAATATTATAAAATTGAAAAATATATATAAAAAAATAAATTATATCACAACAGTTTTTAATTCAACGTTGTTATAAGTAGAACGCACTATCTAGAATACTAAAAGGCGAGAATGATGTTGATGGGATTCAAACTTATGACCTATAAATTATTTTGCAACGGTTGTTTGATTACATCGTTGTTATAAGTTGCGCGCTACCTAACTTATAATCACGGTCTCTCGTCCGTTGTGCAAACCATCATACATACAATCACACGCTATCTAACAACGGACGTTAAGCCGTCATTATATGTTTCGCAATCGTCATTATATGAGTTTTCTATAGTAGTGGTAGTATATATATATATTTTTATGTGTAGAATATATAGATAAAATTTTACGATTATCAATAATAATTTTTTATTTCACTCTTATGGATTTATTGTGCTTGGTTAACGACCTATAGTTCAATCGATAAGCTCTTATATAATATTAAAGTTTGTCATATCCCTGCCATATTCTACCATGGCCACCATGACCACAATCGGCTGGCACGTAAGTACCATTAAGTCCATGGTGGATATTAAGTCTGCTTATACTGGATATTCAATCTACTCATACATTATAGAGATATTGATATCAACATCAAGGAGTAAATTCATACAAAATTTTAAGATAAAAACACTATAAATTGTTGGGTTAAATATACTTTACCCCATATAATATGAGTGACTTTTGCTTTATCCCTATAAAATGACTTTTTATTGGATTCTCCATTATAATGTAAATATTTTTTCATTGCCCCTTTAGATGACAACTTGACATGAAATCTTCACTTCTGCTAAGTGGTCTGCCTAGGTGAATTTTTTTTTTTTTAAATAAAAAATTCATGTGAATTTTTTTTTAATTTTTGTTTATTTAAATTTTTTTATTTTTTATTTTATTTTTTTAATTTAAATTATGGGAGAATTGGGTAAATAAAAATTTACTCACATTGCAGGTTAAACCAATATAAATCACTAAATCAATAATACTTAATCTTTTTAAGTTTTATGCATGTTCAAACCTTTAGTGGTGTTGCCAATATTGTATTAATATTTTGCCCAATCTTGTATTCATTTGTACCTAATTTATAACACACACTCTATAATATTTTTATGACACAAAGCTTTATTATAGTCTATATTGGTTTGTCTACCTCTTTAAGTTTTCCACGTGAAAATCAAAGTCACATGATATTGCAACTTTCATTCGTTTTGGTGCAACATGGTCATTGGTTGCGAATACAATTCTCATTTTTATTGGACCTTTTTTGATGTTGGGTTGTTTTTTCTTGGTACAAATGAATCCCATTATTTTCATTGCAGCATGGTCTAAATATTCACTGAAAGGTTGTATCAGAATTCACAACTATTATAGTGATTCTTTTAAATTTTTGTTCTATATTTTAATCAATTTTCCTTTCAAATATCATAATGTCTACTTCAAGGTTGGTACCTACTATTTCTATATCCTAATTTTTTCTAATTCAAATATTATCAATTCATCCTAGTTCTTTTAAATATATTAATGCATTAATCCTTTTATTTTTCTTTGCATACATAAATCAAGATCATCAAGACAATACACCACAATTATTCATCAACCTTGTTGGACAATAGATGTACTGATTCTTTCATCAATAGATCAACTAACTTGGTATGTTAAAATTATTTACAACTATTATACAATATTTATAATGATATATAACCAATATATTTTTTGGACTATTTTTTCAGTATGTTTCTAAGGAAGTAACAATTTACTGATTTATGGATAAGGAGATCTCCCATATAGATCTCATTAATGAGGATGATTAAGACATTTTCCACAATTTCAAAATTATTCGTACATCAAATGATGGGCACACCACTTATTTTTATCTTGAATCTGATTAGAACGAGTTAAAGAGAGAATGCAACTTGAAAGTTGGTGATTACATATTAACTTGAGTGTTTATTTATTAATGTAAAAGTCTATCGAAAATATTTTTAATTTATTCCTGTTTTTCTTTTTTATTTTATTATCTACAACTATATATTATTCAATAACAAAGTAATTTGTTTCACAATAATTTTTATTATTATTTAATAAAAAAGTAGTTTGTTTTACAATAAAGAAATGTTATCAATTTATTGGTTTATCCCCTATAATGTGAGCGAGTTTTTGATTTACCCCATCCTCATAATTAAAATGAAAAAAAGAGAAAATAAATAAATAAAAATCTATATGGATTTAAAAAATAATTAAAAAAATCAGCAAAAGCAAAGACTTTTTGCAAAGTTGTTACCTAAGGAACAAATAAATAGAATCTTTACATTATAAGAAAAATCTAAAAAGTAAAATTTATAAGAGTAAACCGAAAATCGCTCACATTACATGAATAAAATATTGTTGGAGAAATTTTCAAAATATTAAATTGATAAATACTAATGGTTAAATTAACAAAATAAATGACCGAAATTTGCAACTGTCTAGAATTGAACTAGAGACTTCATTGTGATATGACATGTGGTCATAAGGTGCCACCACCAGACCAACACAAAATTTTCATGAAATGGTTTGCTATTATTGATATATAATGATTCGCGAATGGTCATGTTTAAACCATTGCAACATTGTTTCTCCTCACCAATTGATACAAGTTTTTCTATAAATAGAGATACTTGTTAGGTATAAAATAGACACAAAAATTATTTGTTTCAAGTGCCAAAAATTATATCTAAGTCATTCTTTTATTTTTCTAGTGCACGAGAATAAGCGAGAGAATTTTATTATGTAAAATATCGTTGATTGATATGCTTAATGGGAATATGCAATTCATGTTAAGGTTTCCAAAATATCCTGAAGGGGATTTGTTAGGTAACTCATTTGCATCTAATTTGTCTAAATTGGTGGGGGGAATCGAACCTAAAGCTTAGTGTAAACACACGCCGTGAAAGTTTTTGTGTGCAACTTTCATCGTACTGTCTCCATCATCTTCTTTTGGTTCATATTTTGCAGCAGACTCCAACACAAAATCTAACAATCTTTAGGTTCGAGTTTTGATTTTGATTCATACTTTATTTATAATTGGGGTAAAATATGCAATTTTAAAGAAAATGATAACAAATTTCAATGACGGTGAAAGGTATATAGTTAATTCATATAATTTTTAAAATTATGGAATTTTGATTTATGGATTTTTTTGTTTGTGGTTAATTTGTGACTACAATGGAGAAATGAACATTCATGCTTTCTTATTCAGCAATATGGTGAAAGGTACATAATCATATTAAATAAATATGTCATTTTGTATGATGTTTTAAATTCATGTAAAATATGTTGAAAATAATATTTATTTATGTTAAGTTTAACATGTGGAATAAATTTATATATGCATGACTTATAAATTATTCAAGTATGTGAATTTGAATAATTAAGAATATGTGTGGTTTATGATGTATACTTGAATATAAAATACATGTTAAATATTATTTTTGGTGCAAGTAATTTGTTTTAATTAATAATGCATTAATTTTGGATGAAATGATTTGGTGGAAAAAAAATCATGAATTTGAATGTATGGTGCATGTATTGGTAACATGAAATGATGTAAATAAAATGTTAGAAATATCAAGGACATGTTTAAATTGCATTTTAGTTTGTTCAAGAATTTATTAAAATTAAAATGATTTATCTCATATTATATGTGTATCATAATATGAAAGTATTATTTCTTATTCATCTTGATATTAAAAGTAATTTTGGTATATTTTAGATTATTATAATTTGACAAATATTTATGCAGAAAAGTTATAGAAAATATTAATGATGTGAATTCATTGTTTACTTTGTATTGTGATTTTTATTTGGATATACCATAGAACATTGTTAAATATGAAACATGAATTTATCACATAAAATTTGTTATGCATATTAGTTATGCAAGAAAATTGTTTATTTTAAAATAATAGAAATGAATTCTATGGTGTTGTATTTATATGGAGTTTATGAATTACATGTTTGAATTCACTTCATGAAATAAAAGTTAGTCATGACAAATTTGATTGATCGTGGTTGTCGATTGCTATAAATGTTTAATGCATTAAATATATTTCGGATATATTTAAGTGGAATTAAAACTTCAAATTAAAAAAGGTTAGCAAATAAAGAATGACAAAAAATTTGTGTACATGACAAAATGAATGACAAAAGTGTCATGATGATAGTTTATCGAAACTATTAAGAATATAGAACATATGTTGTATATGGAAATTGTACTAATATGACAAAAGTGTTATGATTTGATGATAAATGACAAATACTATCAAGAGCACATAAAGTAATCATATGCATGATTAGTTGAAAAATTGAATATTAAGAATTTATTAAAGTTTGAAAAAATCTTGCAATTCTTTGACGAAAGGATTGACAAAGATATGATGTCTTTGGATATAATTGAATACAATGAAGAAGTAATTAGGGATGCAGAACAAGCCCGTATCTAATTAATCATCAATAGTGAAAACTCAACTCACATTTGATTAATGTTAAGTCTTGAGTTCAATGATGAAAGTACACTATTAGAATGATTGAAGTACTTAATGATAAATACATCCTAAGGGGTAAAAGTACTTGGACCATAAAAATAAGTGTGATAGGATGAGATTTTCCTCTTAATAGATATATAGCACATGTTTGCTGGAATGCATAATTATGGGTGCATTTCTGATATAGTCTACCTATATGAGAATGAAGTTGTGCCGCTTCATAGAGTTCAAGGGTTTGACTCTTAAATTCTCATGAAAAGGATATGAGACACAAGACCTTATTTAATGTGTCATATTAATAATTCGATTAATGATACCAAGATTTCATGTGTGAGTTATGCACACCTGTTGTAATGAATAATTGGTTCAAAACTTGTCTACCAATTTATTCGGGGATGAGTGAAAACTTAACTTACTAAGTATTGGTTCAAATCGTAAGATATCTTTATCTGAAATCATGAAATTTCCTGAATAATGGATTTAGATATATTCTCAAAATGGTGGGGATTGTTGGAGAAATTTTCAAAATATTAAATTGATAAATAATAATGGTTAAGTTAATGTGTCATATTAATAATTCGATCAATGATACCAAGATTTCATGTGTGAGTTATGCACACCTGTTGTAATGAATAATTGGTTCAAAACTTGTCTACCAATTTATTCGGGGATGAGTGAAAACTTAACTTACTAAGTATTGGTTCAAATCGTAAGATATCTTTATCTGAAATCATGAAATTTCCTGAATAATGGATTTAGATATATTCTCAAAATGGTGGGGATTGTTGGAGAAATTTTCAAAATATTAAATTGATAAATAATAATGGTTAAATTAACAAAATAAATGGCCAAAAGTTGGAACTATCTAGAATCGAACTAAGGACCTTATTGTGATAGGGCACGTGGTCATAAGGTGCCACCACTAAACCAACATAACTTTTCATGAAATGGTTTGCTATTATTGATATATAATGGTTCGCGAATGATCATGTTTAAACCATTGAAACATTGTTTCGGTTCATTAATTGGTACAAGTTTTTCTTTAAATAGAGATACTTGTTAGGCATAAAATAGACACAAAAATTATATGTTTCAAGTGCCAAAAATTATATCTAAGTCATTCTTTCATTTTTCTAGTGCACGAGAATAAACGAGAGAACTCTATTCTGTAAAATATCGTTGATAGATATGCTTAATGTGAATGTGCAATTCATGTTAAGGTTTCTAAAATATCCTGAAGGGGATTTTCCAGTTAACCCATTTGCATCCACTTTGCCTAAATTGGTGGAGGCGAATCGAACCTAAAGCTTAGTGTAAACACATGTCGTGAAATTTATTTTGTGCAACTTTCATCGTACTGTCTTCATCATCTTCTTCTGGTTCATATTTTGCAGCAGACTCCAACACATGATCTAACAAATATATTTAAATTCTATACCTAATCAATGTAAAACTTGAGATTTTCATAAATATAAGTAGAGATTTGTTGATTCCATCTAAAAAGTAAAAAAAAAAAAAAAGACATGTAAAAGAGAACATCAGATTATATAATTTATAGGATAAATTACAGTTTTGGTCCCTCTATTTTTGTCAACTCAAGAAATCAGTCTCCCTATTTATTTTTTAAACAATTTTGATCCCCATGTCTATTTTTTGTCCAAAAAACACTGATGTGTACTATTTTTTAGATATGTGACATACTTTTATTGATTTTGTATAGGAAAGATTAATTATTCATTGCATTTTCGATGATATTTTATTCCTTCATTCATCTTCCCCGATCGTCTTGTTCATTTTATTTCTCTCTCGACTTGTTCATTTGTCTTCTTCGTTCACTAAAAAATGTCTCTATGTTCTCTCTCGCTCATAGAGTATACCACGTATAAAAAAAAATGATAGATCAACGTTTTTTAGACAAAAAATTGACATGGAGACCAAAATTATTTAAAAATAAATAGGAAACTAATTTCGTGAATTGATTAAAATAGGGGGACTAAAACTGTAATTTAATTTAATTTATATAAAAATTTAGTTAATATAATTTATTGTTTAGTTAACGTGTGTCTTGATATTTAAAAATAGTTTTAAGCAATAAAATAAATTAAATTATTTATGTATAAAAAAATTATTAATATAATTTATAGTTTAATTATTGTATTTATCAATTTTGATAAATGTGTGATATAAGTTAATTAATACAATGTATAATTTAGTTAACGAGTTCTCACATGTGAAAAAATAATTTAAGTTGTAAAATAAAATTGATTATTGTAGTGTAAATGTTAGGTTGGTATAATTCATAATTTAATGTCTAAAAGTAATTAATACTATATATTTTATTGATGAATTAAATAGTAAAAATAGTTAATGAGTTATAAATAAAATTATATTTCTGTGGATAATAACACAAGTTTATATTAATTTAAAAAAAAAATATTCTTTCATTTTAATTTTAAAAAAACATGGTTCATGAACAGTGTGTATGTAAGTATTTGTATCATTTTTCTGTCAACATACGGTGTATCTTGTAGACTTCTATAAAATGTCTAAACAAAGTCAGATACCCCCATTTTTACAATAAATTTTAATAAATATTACAAATTTTTTATAATTATTAGAAAACTTATTATTTTTCTATAAAAAGTAATATAAATCTTTGAACTTTTTGAGAGGTCCATTTGAAATAACAAGAAATATATATATGGTCCACATCATATGTGGTCCACTTATATGCCACTTTTCCATATTACCAATCACAAGTTTTTGTTTGGGAATTTGTGATTGAACTGTCCTCTCCTCTCCCCAATTGTATTCCTCGGATTCCTTTGTTAAAATTGACAAGTACTTTTATTAGGAAAGAAATTTGTGACATTTTTTCTTCAATTTGTCACAAAAATTATTTTATTTTTATAGAATGAAAAATATAAATTATTCAATAGCACAAGGAATGTTAAGATTAGTTAACAAAGACATATACCTATATGAAGAAATACAGGTAGCATGCTCTCAATCCTTAGATGTATGTGACATCAAAGCAACCCTCTTAAGAGAGTGATGAATGAGACCATGAGCATGCCTTGTATTACTTTAAGAATTTTATTGCTAATTAGTTTTTAAAATTCCTATATTGAAATGATTAATTATTCTCTAAGTGCTCTAGTGTTTTTTCCCCTCCCATTCAAATAGTTCCTAAAAAAATAAAAATACTGCACAATATTTACATTTCAAATCATTTTATAAATTTGGTCCGACTCAGATAGTTGAATCGTGAATTAGCGAGTATGACAGGTTAGAAATGTCAAAATATTAAAATTGCAATTGATTGATGTGTCTCCACCATTCAAATCGATGAACCATTAAATTTGTTTGAATCGACGAATTGTAATTTTTTTCCATTAACACATTTTAGGGAGAGGGAGAAAATTTAAAATTGAAAAATGATTCATTTTTTTATATATCAACTTAAAAAATGAATGTATCATAACCTTGAGTGGTGAGGGAGTGAAATTGAAAAATTATTTATGATTTCACACTCTTCACTTTGTTTTTATAATTTGTTTTTATTTATTCTGCACCGTTTTAGTGGTGAGAGACTGAAATATTTATACAGATAGTTGTGTAATTCTATTGTTGATTTATTTTGAGTTGTAATTGTAATTTAAGAATATAGTTCTCTTGTATTTTTATAAGTGATATTGAGGTAACATGTAAAAAATCTTGGTGTAAGGAAGGTTGTTCGGGTGATTCTAGTGTAAAAGCTCAAATTGTTTAGTGAAAATCTCAATGACAAACTCTTGAGGACTGGATTAGATTGTGTGGTTTAAGGATAAACTAATATAAATTTCGATGTAATCTTTCTATCATTCTCTTTTGTTTTCCTATAATTTAGTTTCTGATGCTTAATATTTTCTTCTTCTCATTTCTTATAATCAATCAACCTTAAAATCAATCTTTTGCAAAAACCTTTGTTTAAACCAAATAACATAGTTCACCCCTCTTGTATTTGAAGTCACTAGGTCAATAAGTGGCATCAGAGGCTAACTTCCGTTATAAGACTAATCATCTCAGGAGTTAGGAATGACTTCAAATGATTCACTAAACAAACCATTGCCCTTTAATTAAAAAGAGCATGCTTATTGGCAAGATAATATGGAAATATTTATGATAAAACACTATAATCAAGATTTGAATCTAGATGATATTTTAAAGATGAACAAAATCTAAGACGCATGATGTTATGTAGAAAATTAAAAGAGAGAGAGAGAAAGAAATTTATACACCAGATATATAGTGGTTCGACAATTCGTCATCGCTATGCCTACTCCACTCTTCAATAGTTTTTACCATTGGAAATGGTAACGTCTTCCACTATTTTGAAGTTAAAGATACAAGTCTTGATCTAAAAAACTTTCTAGACACAATACCTGAGTGAACCAAACGCACCTTTACTTGATTACATGAAACCACCTTACCCAATTATTAAGAAGAAACGGGTACCTGAAGATGATGCTGGGATGTTTGAAAAATTTAAAGAAATGTTGAAACAACTTCAGGTAAGTATCTCTTTTCATGAAATTTTAGAATTAATTCCAAAGTTTGCCAAGTTTATGCAGGTATTGCTAGAAGGTGGAAAACAAAATTTGACTTAAGAACAAGTCAACATTACAGAGAAATTAGAGATGGCACAACCGTCAGAACTGCCACCAAAGATGAAGGATCAATGGGAGTTCAATATTGTATGCACCATTTGTGGGGTAAAAATCCTGCATGCTTTATGTGATTTAGGATTGAGCATCAATGTTATGTCGCTGAGCAAATTTAAAGATATGGAGATATGAGAGATCATACCGAGCAACATGACACTTACTATGGCCGATTCATCTGAAATCGAACCGCTTGGTATTGTACAAGATGTGTTAGTTCATGTCGATGGTTTGAACTTTCCTGCAGCCTTTGTGGTGATTGACAAGATAAATGATTCAGAAGGGTCAATGATTCTTAGAAGCCCATTCTTGGCAACCGGAAAGGAAAAATTAGATGTGGAGACTGGGGAATTGATTTTGAAGTTTAACACGGAGAAGGTGGTTTTTAATGCATATGAATGGACATCATATGTGGAGGATCTAGAGACATTCTACAAATTGGGAGAAAGAGGCGGTGGAGTTGACAAAAGAAGGGGAAAAGGAGTTTTTACGACATGAGGGCATCCCTTGCGCCTGACGTATTTTGAGGATTGAGCGTCAAGCTAATGACGTAAAGAAACACTGGATGAGAGGCAACCCATCAATTTTTAATCGTTTTTTGTTTTGCAGAAGTTAATTTTATTTTATTCAAGTCCATCTAAAAGAGGGATTATTTACTCAAGAATAACCCTATCATAAAGATCCTTATTGTTCTTTATAAGCTTGGTTGCATGTGTTTTTTTCCTTCTTCAGATTTTTAAGTTTAACTTTAGCATTGAACACGTGATCCAAGAAAAGGAAAAAAAGACTTGATCATAATGAGAGCAACTGACGACTTGAAGGCAAAGGAAGGAAAAAAATCAACAGACTTGTACTCAACCTTCAGATATCTCATATGGTAAGGTTTGAGCAAAAATATTTCCATTGTTCACTTTTTCCTTCTTAGAGTGTATCCATGCAAATTTATTTTATCTGGTTTGATCTATTTCCGATTAAGTTTTCTAGTCTGATTAACACACATGAGGCAAGTTCCTTGTTTATAACTTTAAGCCTTTATAGCCAACCCGTAGTTTTAGGAACATCCTTTGCTAGCGACTTTGATCCTAAGCCTTTCTTTCGGTGATGTAGCCTACAACTCTTAGAGATTTGACTTGAAAGATCCTTTCTTTCCACCTTCTCTTTGGAGTTAGTTCAAATTTAAGTTCTTAAAGTGAATGAAAATGATTAAGTTTGGGGTTGCTCTTGGAAATGAGCAAAGTTCTAGGTTTGGGATTGGGGTACTGGAGATTAGTGGTCAAAAGTTTTTTTTTTTTTGGTTGAGAAAATAAGAAGTGGAAAAAGGTCATTTCTAAAAAAAAGATGAGAAATAATTAAAAAGAACATCGAATCTCTAGTACCATTAAGAAGGAACAAAGGGATATGAGAATAAAAGGAGAACTAGGCACCTAACTCCAAAGGTTTAAACCTATTTTCTTAAAAATATCCTACTTGAACATAAGCCAAGTTACAACCCAAAAAATCCTCTTGTGTGTGTGTTATGATTTCTATGATGAACTATATTAAAACATGATCAAGCTAAGTATAATTTATTTTGCATGTTAATTGATTGATAAACCCGATCCATTGAGAGAGTTAAGTGAGTTGAGAGACAGGTTGAGTACTCTTAAATGTTGAAGGCGTTTTTCGAATTTTCCAGAAGAAAATTGGAAGCTGGAACAATGGTCAGGTAACGAAAAAATTTGGTGATGTAAATTGTTATTGTACGACTTGTTATCTGTTGAAATGTGTAGTTGCAGGTGAAGTTGCTTGAGGACAAGCAAATATTCAAATTTGGGGTTGTGATGACAGCCCATCATTGCATCCAATTAGTCGAAGAATCGTGGAAAAACAAGTGAAAGAATAGCTAAAATGATGAAGAAAGACCCAAAAATGAGTGAAAAATAGCCAAGCATGGAAGAATGAGACTTAGTGAAAATTCTGGTGCAAAAAGAGTGTCTTTCACGCAGCTACTGGAATAATCATGTGCACCATCGCGCGCCATCGCGTGCGCGATAGAGGCGAATAAAGTGCATCGCATGCGCGATGCATATATAATGCGCGCGGTGGGTGCTTTTCGGGGATTTTTCTGACGCGTTCTAATTGCTTTAAAAAGGGATTTTCTCCTATTTGATAAGGGTTACAAAAATTGGAGAAGATAGCATGATTTTGGGAGCACAAAAGGAAATTTTTAGAGCATTTGAAGCCATTAGAGGCAATGTCTTCAAGGAATTCTCATGTTATTTCTATCTATAGAGTGTGGTATTATTTTCTGAATAATGTGTAACTAAATTTTCTTAGGTTAGGTTGTGTGATGATGAATCTTATTTAATATTGTTGGCATTATATGTTGGTTTAACTTTGTATGAATCCTTTGAATTATAATTTTATTCAGGTGTTACTTATTATTAATGCTTTCTATTTGAGATACTCTGTTACTCTGATATTGGACACATAGTGATTCTTGACCCATAGCCTATGTGTTGGACCTAGGGCAACTGTTCTACTCACGCTGGTTAACTAGGGATAGGAGACCCTGAGTAGTGGTATAGGGAATTAACGATTTGTACATCACCTGACACTGCTTACGTTGGCGAACTAGGAATATAAAGCTCTGAGTAGTTGTAATTGAGTTATTTCATGGGGGACTTGCTGTAATGGTTTTGTTAATTCACCGTGAAATTATACGAATAAGGCCATTCATATAAGGCATCACACATCAAAAAGAGAGGATAAGGGGATTCTAATACACAACTTGACCGCTTTCGTGACATTGTTTTCCACTTATTTCTTTTTCTCACTGAAACTTGCAAAACCCTCCATTTTTACTGTTTTACTTTAAATTGCACAAATCATTATCTTGTTCGAACAAATTTCTTGTGGGTTCGATATTTTTATTACCGCGACATTATCGATACACTTGTCGAGAAGTCATCAAACTGGTACTTGAACTTATAAGGAGTGAAAAAGGTTTCAAACATGATTGGAGCATAATATGATCTTTGAGTGCATAAAGTTATATCCAGCTTTCTTTCCACACAACCATTACCTGATATGCCACTATGCCAAGTGAAGAAAGATCCTTGAGTAGGAAGGTCAACAAGACCATTAAGAGAAAACCAATCTTGGAAGTCTTTAAAATGGGCCCTTATTGGGGTGCATCTACCCTTGTGCTCATGAGCACTGAGAAAGGCATTGAAATATCCAAGAAATCTCCAAGGGAATTTATGTGTAGCTTGAACATTAGTGAGGTCCAACCAAAGGTTCCTTCTATGAACATGATAGTTGGAGGCATATATTGTTGTAGTGCGAATCTAGGTGTTATTTTGCTCAGTCATAAATAAAACAAACTTGTTAGTGATGTTTGTGATTAGAGGGTTGATTTCATTTTTACAAAGACACCAAAGGTTAGGGATGTTATTGTTTCTAACATCAACAATAAAAAATTTCAGACCAAAGGCTTTCAAAATATCTAGGAGGAGGGTTTCCACCTTCATCTAGGGTTCTGCCAAGAAAGTTAGGATTATGGGAATTAATAAGATTTCTTAATACCAATCTTGAGCGGGCATTGGAAATACCCCTAATATTCAAAAATATGATCTTCATTGAGATGGTTTAGTGGTACCAGCCCTAGACCTTGTTGAGTAGATACTTCTTGCTTTGTTTTTTTGTCTTAACTTCTTCTTTTGAGATTTAGATATAACAATTTGAAAATCAAAATCTTGATTGCAATCCTCACCCGATGTTGCATCTTCCTCATCCTATTTAGTCATGTTGGCCCAAGAGTTCTGCATAAACCTTTCTTTTAGATTTTTGGGATCATTTATTAGTCCACCCATGTCATTATTCTGTATTACATCAACAAATTCAGATTCATCTGAGCTATTTGTATCCACAACATCATCATTGACAACTACTGTACAAGCTAGGATAGTTAGTCTCATTATGGTATTATTACTTTCTTCAGTTCTCTCATCCAAAAATGGTTCAATATTAGTTTCCACTAAGGTATTATTGTTACCATTACCCAGGCTCGTAGTGTTTCTCTCCTAAGGCCTCCTCATCAATTGATTCTCAACATTAGTCTCAGCTGAGGTGTACTTGTTAATACCAATAGTTTCCCCTGACTTATTTTGTATATCTTGATCCTCACTAATCTTATCACTTTTGTCTTTCCCATAGTCAACAACTGGGACATATGTAGGTTTGGTCATTGTTTTAGATTTGTTTTTATGATTGAGCATATCCCGTCCTCTTCTTATTTTACAATTTTCCTCAGTGTGACTAATGATCTTGCAATAGTTATAAAATTATGGTATTCTTTCATATTCTAGATCAACAATAAAGGAAAAACCTATTCTCCCCACTTGAATTTTATGTCTAAGTTCCTTGTCAAGGTCAAGGTCCACTAAAACAATCACAAAGTTCCCAAAGGCTCTTTCAAATAAAGGCTTGTTGGAGTTAGAGTCAATGTAGATGGGAATTCCAAGGTTGCTAAAAATAACAAAGATGATTTTGGGTCTCCAATACTCTTGAGAGAGTTCATGGATTTTCACCAATACTTGAGCTGAGGTTCGGTGCACATTTATGGGAATAAAATTCTTTGTCCAAGGGAACAACATAAGGACACCAAGACTTAAATTCCAAGAATTTAAACTTCTAATTCCTCAGACATATTTCAGAGAGGAGAAAGAAAACTCATAAAATCAATACTACAAAAAAAAAAATTAACCTCGGGCGCGAAAGGGGTTTAACCTCGGTTACACAAACAAGGTAACAAAGGACGTCATAAAAACATGCCACTTTACCCCTCAAGGTTTGATTAACCGAGGGGTAAAGTGTTTTTCACATGGGTTTGATCCCCAACAACTGCATTTTTATTATTTTCAGAACTGGACGACACTCCCAAAATTTGCTCTCGGTTGAAAGTAAAACCGAGGTAATAGAGCAATATTATTACCTTAGTTTTTAATATTAACCGAGGGGAAAACATTATTATTTAATTGTTTTTATAGTTCTATATTTTTGTTTGAAACTTTATTACAAAATCACATTTTGCTCATTTCTGACATATAAACATTGTACTTTTTGCCCATTTCTCAAACAGAAATATTGTACCAAAAATATTCATTGTTTACACCATTTGCAAAGCCAAAATGGAACAGGCCTTATAATTTTACAACACAAATAAAATAAATGATTAACCAACAAAAACAATAACCAAAATGCAAAGACTTGTAGGTTGTCCAAAAGTTCTCTAATGTGATTTGTGGTCGTTAAGCACCTATAATTTGAACAGCATTTGAAACCAATAATCAACAATAACAACATTAAATATTTAGTAAAAAGAATTAAAAAAAGTAAATGAATAAATATATATTACTAAGTGATATAAAATATTTACTTACTAATTTTCCTATATCCCCTCTTGATGATCATGACAAATAACATGCACATTATCTGAATCATTTTCTTCAGTGAGAGATGTACATATGTTGCGAAAGAAGGGGTCTCAAAATTTAAATCTTAATTTTCATCACTATCAAGAATATGTTTTACTTGTAGAAGAATTGAACACCTAGTGTTAGAAGGATCAGTGACATAAAAAACTTGTTTTGCTTGGGATGTCATGATGAATGGTTCGTTCGTATAATTTGCCTTTCAAAGATCAAGTCGTGTGAATCCTAATTCATCGGTTTCTACACCACCGTTATTATCAATCCACTTTAATTTAAATAAAGGAACTTTAAAAGTAAAATAATCAATCTCCAAAATCTTCTCAATGACTTCAAAGTACGCTCTAGATGCTAGTACAAGATTGTTATCTTTGGAACTAGAGAAGTGCATGATTTCAGCTTCAACCATCACCCCACTATTTTGCATGGTACTACGATCATCATTTAATGATGTATAGAATAAAAATTTATTAATTTCGTATGCACTCCAAGTTATTACATTAGCAAGTTTCAATGTGAAAGCTTGCTAAGCTTTAATGGAGGAATGAGCTATAGTGAAGGTTTGGTGAAGAAGATGCAGGTGATTAAGAGAGAAAGTTGCAGAAAATTCAGAGAGAATTTGAGAGTGAAGAGTGAAAAATGAGAGAATGATCAAGGGTCCTTTGCAACAATGTGAGAGTTTGTTTATATAGAGTGTATGTTTAGAGTGGGATAGGTTTGGAATTAGGTTTGAGGTTAGTTAAGGGTGGTTTGGCATTTGGTTTAGAATTAGTTAGACTCAACTCACTGAGTTAGAGTCTAACTCGTTTAGTTATTTGTTAACTCGGTGGGAGAATCCCAAGGCAAACTCAATGATCAAATGGTTCTCATGCTTGGAAATAAGGGTGCATGGTGAGCATGATTGAAATTAATGTAGTGTAGTAAATGTAAGTGGTTTCTTGAAATGTCTAGAATCTTGCACACAATACTAGAGCAATGTAGACCAAAGGAATGGGGTAGGAGTTGCTATAGTGTTGAGAAAATACTGAATTTTAGCAAAATTAGCAGATGTAACCGGTTACATGGTGAGATAAAAATTTACCTCATGCAAAGCATGACTTCCTTGGCTAAGAAAAGGTGATGTAACCAGTTACTTCATGAGGTAACCGGTTACCTCAGGAAAAACTTCATTTTCTTGGCTTGAAATTGAGTGTCTTGGCCGTGGTTCCGCATTTTAACCTTGTGCTTTGACATATAGGCATAGAAATCCATTTGGTAGACCTGTATTAATGCTTTGACGACTCAGTGGGGAATGTATTCTTAGCCCAGAGATTCTGTGGGGATTTGAGTACATGCTTGCAACGAATTCACAGATAAAAATGCCAATGCGTATGCTGAGAATGCGAGTGCACATGCTCATACAAAAAGGAAAAAAGGGGAGGTCAAATTTCGGGTTACGGCAGCTCCCCTATTTAATCCTCTTAGGCTTGAATGTACGAATTGCGACAACTTTTCGATTATTCGAGGTAGAAGGGGATTAAATAAAAGAGTAGCTTGAAACATTTGGCCGACGACAATGGTAGTGTAAGGAAAGGTGAATGTGTAGAGAGTTTGATTAAATAGGGAATTTGCCTGAAATCTGTTGGGGAGATGAATCAGTCAACATGGGATATGCTGGATGCACATGACGAATGCAATGTATGCTCAGTCTTACATGATGCGTGAGACTGTGTTATGCAACGATTCAGGTTGTTGTATTGCAGGTAGGTAGGGACTGTAGCAAAACAGAATCGACATCTTCGGCTTGAGAAAGAATACCACAGACGGTGTGTCTCTGCTGGGGAATGAGCTTAGAATTTCAGATTTCCAAGCTACTGCCATTAATATTGCAGGGGGAAAAGAGACCATACATGGCCCTGCGATGAAATGGAAGACAAGCAACCTTCTAAATAACCATGATAGTGCCCACCACGGATCAAGCTTGCAATGGAGACTACCGATTATCCTTTAGGGATGTCTGGAAAATCATGTAATGCATAATGCTTTCTCTGTTGATTTAGCTTTTTATTATTCTCAATGCTTTATAGTATTATGTGATCACAAATAATCGTTTATTTTGCAAATAAAATACTTAACGAGATCATTGAGAAATCAAATGATAAACTTTATTGGATATGAAAAGATTTGTATATAAGGTGTGTACAAGGATGCAAAAATTCTTGATGAGGAAATTTGCGAAAAATTGAAAGACAAAGGTAAATGGCAATGGGAAATTGTATATTGCATTGATTACAACATTGGCTACCATCCACTGTAAGCCTAGGTTTCAACACCTCACATCTGTTGACGATGATTTAATTGTTTGCTTACCGTCTGAGGTCCAGCTATGATGAAAATAGGTTCAAGTGTTCACAGTCAAATGCCTTTATCCCTAATTTTTGCCTGGACATTTTTTCTCTTTTTTTTTCGTCCACCGGGATACCCATTTTTGCATAAGTCGCCCTTTCGGGTTTTCAACTTAGCGGGCTATTTTTTTTTTTGCTTTGTACCTAACTTTTGCATGGACACTTTCTTTTTTTGGTCCATCAGGACACCCATTTTTGCCTATATTGTCCTTGCGGATGTCAATATAGCGGGCCCTTATTTCCCCATTTTTTCGTGCATAATATTTTTTGACTGCATCAGAGTTCAAGGGTAGTGGCAACTCCTCCCCATCCATGGTGGTGAGGATCATGGCTCCGTCTAAGAAGGCCTTGTTGACAACAAATGGTCTTTCGTAACTAGGAGTCCATTTGCCGCATAGATCCGAATGAACATGAGAGTACCTCTTGAGTACGAGTTCACCTTCTTGAAATGCTCGAGGGAGAAATTTCTTGTCAAAAGCTCTTTTGAGGCGTCTCTGATATAATTGACCATGTCAAACGGCTGTCAGGTGCTTCTCTTCAATGAAATTCAGTTGGTTGTATCTGGATTGGACCCATTCAGCTTCATCGAGATCTACTTCCATGATGACTCTAAGTGAAGGAATTTCGACTTCAATGGGTAGAACAACCTCCATACCATACACAAGCGAATACAGAGTTGCTCTAGTGGAAGTAGGAACTCAAGTTCTGTAGCCATGCAATGCAAAGGGAAGCATCTCATGCCAATCCTTGTATGTTTTGACCATTTTCTGGACAATCCTCTTTATATTTTTGTTTGCTTCTTCGATGACGCCATTCATCTTGGGCCGATATGGTGAAGAGTTGTGGTGCCTGATCTTGAATTCTTGACACAACTCCCTCATCATCTTATTGTTCAGGTTACTGGCATTGTCAATGATAATACTGCTAGGAATACCATAGCGGTAGATTATCTCTTTCTTGATAAATCTGGCAACTGCTTGTCGTGTAACGTTTGCGTAAGAAGTAGCTTTAATCCACTTGGTGAAGTAATCGATAGCAACTAGAATGAATCGATGACCTTTGGAACCTTTCGGTTCGATCATTCCAATCATATCAATACCCCACATAGAGAAGGGCCAAGGAGAAGTCAGAACATTCAATAAAGTTGGCGGCACATGGATCTTGTCACCACATATTTGGCATTTGTGACATCTTTTCGCAAAGTTGTAACAATCGACCTCCATTTTTGTCCAGTAATAACCAACTCTAAGGATCTTCTTAGCCATGGCAGTCCTTTTGGCATGTACACCCTCACAACCCTCATGTATGTACCTTATGATCGCGTTTGCTTCGTGTCTATCCACGCATCTGAGCAACACATAGTCATAATTCCTTTTGTACAGTACACCACTACTCAAGAAAAATTTGGCGCAGAGCCGTCTGAGAGCCTTCTTGTCAGTGATAGTGATACCCTTGGGATATTTCTGTTTTTCCAGATATATCTTGATGTCGTAGAACCAAGGCTTGTCATCAGACTCGTCCTCTATTGCTAAACAATGTGCTGGTTCGTTTAAATGATCAATACGGATAGCAGGAGCTTCGTTCTTCCACTTGACTTTGAACATAGATTTCAGGGTGGCAAAAGCGTCAGCTAGTTGATTTTCTTCTCTAGGAATATGATGAAAAGTGATTTCATCAAAATAGGGAATCAGTTTTGCGATGTGCCTTTGGTACAGAACCGCTTTGGAATCTCGAGTCTCAAAATTCCCTCTGACTCGGCCAATCACCAGAGCAGAATCCCCATAGACCTTAAGAATCTTAATCCTCACATCAATGTTCGCTTCAATACCGTAGATACATGCATTGTACTCAGTCATATTGTTGGTGCATTCAAAGCATAATTTGGTGGTGAAGGGAAGATGAAAACTTGTCAGAGAGATAAGGATAGCACCAATTCCTCGACCTCGAGCATTGGAGGTGCCATCGAACACGAGCGTCCATCGCGCCCCTGGTTCGGGTCCTATGTCAAGGTCTGGAGTTTCATAATCTCTGATAAACAGAACGTCCTCGTCCGAAAAGTCAAACTTCATTTGTTGATAACCCTCCACAGGTTGATGAGCAAGGTAGTCAGACAAAATACTCCCTTTTATAGCTTTTTGGGTAACATACTGGATGTCATACTCAGTTAAAAACATTTGCCACCGAGCTATTCGTCTAGAGACAACAGGCTTTTCAAATATGTACTTTATCGGATCCATCTTGGATATCAATAAAGTAGCATGGAAAATCATGTATTGTCTTAGGCGTCGAGCGGCCCAAACTAGAGCACAACAAGTTTTGTCCAAGAGTTAGTATCTGGTCTCACAATTACTGAACTTCTTTCTCAGATAATAAATTGCATGTTCTTTTCTGCCTGTATCGTCATGTTGGCCCAATACACAGCCCATAGATTCATTGAGAACGGTAAGATACATGATTAAAGGCCTATTAGGAACCGGTGGTACTAAGATCGGTGGTTCTTGCAAATATTTTTTATTCTATCAAATTCTTCTTGACAATCATTGTTCTATTCAACCGATTGATTTTTTCTTAGCAATTTGAATATCGGTTCACAGGTAGCCGTCAAATGAGAAATGAATCTAGAGATGTAATTAAGTCGGCCTAGAAAGCCTTTAACTTCTTTTTCAGTTTTGGGAGGCGGCATGTTTTGAATTGCTCGAACTTTGTCGGGATCAACTTCAATGCCTTTCTGACTCACAATAAAGCCCAATAGTTTACCAGATCGGACTCCAAAGGTGTACTTTGCAGGATTCAACCGCAGTATGAACTTTTGGAGTCTGTCAAACAGTTTCCTCGGATGGCCCAAGTGATCGTCTTCAGACATGGATTTGGAAATCATATCATCCACGTAAACCACTATCTCTTTATGGATCATATCGTGAAAGAGGTTTACCATGACACGTTAGTATGTTGCCCCTGCGTTTTTCAAACCAAATGGCATGACTTTGTAGCAGTATGTACCCCAAGGCGTGATGAAGGTGGTCTTCTCCATATCAGCTTGGGATATCTTGATCTGATTGTACCCTGAAAAACTGTCCATGAATGAAAAGACAGAAAATTGCACAGTGTTATCCACCAAGACATCAATATGAGGCAAAGGAAAATCATCTTTCGGGCTTTCCTTATTGAGATCTTGATAATCCACACACATTATAACCTTCCCATCTTTCTTAGGAGCTGGGACGATGTTAGCAACCCATTCAAGATATTCAGAAGTGGCTAGGAACCCAACATCAAATTGTTTCTTTACTTCTTTTCTGATCTTAAGTGCCATGTTGGGTATGGTCTTTCTGAGTTTCTGCTTGACAGGAGGACATTCAGGCTTGAGTGGCAAGTGGTGTTCAACGATGTTGGTATCCAACCCAAGCATATCTTGATAAGACCAGACGAAGATATCAACATACTCTTGCAATAACTTGACCAAATCGGAGTGTACATGCTTGGCGAGAGATGCCTCAACCTTGACTTCTTTTCTAACATCGTCAGTACCTAGGATGACGACTTCCACTGGCTCTTTGTGTAGCTGAATCTCTTTCTGTTCGTGCTCAAGGAGCCTTGCTAGTTCAGCCGGTAATTCACAATCTTCCTCCCCATCTTCTTTGGCTTGGTTGATTGGAATCCCACTGTTACAATGGATGTTTGCCATGTTGTTATCAATGCATTTATTTTCTCTGCATGTTTATGAATTTTGCTTAGAATGAGCTTATTTAAAAGTAAAAATAAAAGAAACTTTTTCCATTTGTTATTTGTGAAAAAGTAAAATAAAGAAAGGAAAAGATCGTGATTTGAATGCAAAAAACTTTTATTTATTGATCACATAATATGTTTAAAACGGGAGGCCCTTTACAAGCTACCCTCTCGTCTCAGCCGAGGACGAGGGAGCAGGAAAGCAAAATGAATTACACGTTCGCAGGAAAAGACCATGGAAACCATGGTAGTCGCCCAATTGTTAAGCTTGAAACCAGGAGGACACTTGCGCATAAATCTTGCATTCTGGTTGCTAGGACCAGCATCATCAATGGCAGCCACTATGTCACCCTTATGGAAACTAGCACTATTGAACTTGATCATATTGCACTTCTTTTGACCACACGAGCTAACCTGTTGATCAAGATGATAACCCAGGCCAAAACATTCATGCTTCTCTACCATATCCAACACATGCCCCCAGCCAGGAAGGGAACCTTTCTCAAGAGTTTCTTTCGTACTTTTGGAAGATGACAGGGTCATATCTGGTGATCTGCTTTGATTGATAGGAGCGGAGCTGACACCTTCGAATTCAAGTCATTACAATGACACCTCAGCTATGCCCTCATCAGTCTCGACATATCGGAAGGATGATAACTCGCTTACTAGAAAATCCTCTTCACCACAAACAATAACCAATTAGTCGTCATACATGAATTTGAGCTTCTGATGCAATGTGGAGGTAACTGCCCCAGCGGCATAGATCCAGGGTCTACCCAATAAGCAACTATAGGTAGGATTGATATCCATCACTTGAAAAGTAATGGTGAACAAATGTGGTCCGATCTTAATGGGTAGATCTACCTCGCCAATAACTTGCCTTCTAGAATCGTCAAAGGCTCTGACGATCAAAGAACTAGCCTTCATCTCGCTCCCTTCTACCAGTAATTGGCTCAACTTGCCCTTAGGCATCATGTTGAGTGAAGAAACGATATCCACAAGGACACGAGATAACAGGGTATCCATGCAAGTCACTGATATATGTAAGGCTCTATTATCACTACGCCATATAAGGGAAAAGACAACGCGTTTTTTTTGGCATAGACAACGCTTAAAAGCGTTGCCTATACTGGCGTACTATAGGTAAAGACAGTGTTTTTTTAGATGCAAAAACGCTGCCTTATGTCCCCTTTAGGCAACACTTCTTTTTAAAAGCGCTTTCTATTATCACCTTTAGGCAGCATTTCTTCTTGAAAAGCGCTTTCTACTGTCCCTCTTTAGACAACGCTTTTAAAAACACTGTCTAATGTATCTTTTAGTTCTCTTTTAGGTCTCTTTTAGGCAGTGCTTTCTTTAAAAGCGCTTTCTATTCTCCACTGTAGGCAACACTTTTTTTACGAAGCGCTTTCTATTCTCTACTTAGGCAGTGCTTTTTTTAAAAAGCGGTGTCTAATGTCTCATTTTGGAAGCGCGTTTTTGTTAAAAGTGTTGTCTGTTGTGCACATATGACAATGTGTTTTTGTTAAAGCGTTGGCATAAGTCTTATTTTTTAATAAAATGACAGCATATTCTTTAGAAGCGCTGGCACAACATGAAACCGTTATAACAGATAGTTTTTTATATATATTCCAAATTTGCATATTACCAATATATATACAGCAGATAGTTATTGATATATTTTCCAAATTTGCATATTACCAATATATATACCAGATATATACCAACTCTAGCTAAAAAACTATGAACTTGTCTTCTGCACATATCAACAACTTTTAGTAACTTGTTATCTTTATCTTCTGCACCTATCTGAAACAAAATCAACAAATTAAAAGGCATCAGAACCAAGCTATATAACACATAAACTTTATAACCATTATAATTCAACATAAACCTTATAAATATTGCTATATACCATTATACATCAAGAAAATCATATTTTTATCAATATTTATCACAAACCTTTATAATTCAATACAAACCTTTAATTCAACACATAAACCTTATAACCTTATAACCATTATAATTCAACACATAAACCTTATAACCATTATAATTCAACACAAACCTCATACACCAAGAAAATAATGTTTTTATCAAAATTTGTAAATGCTATATACCATTAATAATCAATTTTCTTCAAAATTAAAACATCCATCATTCTAATAACAACATATCCACTTCCAAAACCTTTTACTTCTAAAGATTCACCAAACATAATTACAAATTCCATCAACCCTTAATTCACAACAACTTCCAGAACTATTCCAATCCAATACAAAACATCACAACAACAAAGATCTCTAAAGACCATAAACTTCACACAAAAGAAAGAAAGACAATACCTTATATAATTCTCATCTCAAGAATGTATTGACACCATTCCTCCTTAATTTCTTCCAGTTGATTTTTCGAGTAAGTAGCACACTTGAATTCATTAAAGTACTACATAATATAACATAATATGATTTAGTTAAAACTAATTAATTAGATGAAATATCTGTTAAATATTAAAATAAATCCTAACTTATAAATCCATACCATGTTTGAAATCTCTATTTGATCCAAAAGAATGGTTTCTTTCATAAACCTCAATACGAAATAACCGCAATCTATACCATCTAACGAATCCAGATAATATACTATTTCTCTTATATGATTAATCGTAACCAACACCCAGTGTCCGCTGTAGAATAAAACAAAAGTTTAGATGGAAATTTTCTACACAACGTCAAAAAACAAAAATTATAATAAATGAAGTTAGAATGAAAATCTAACCCAGTATTATATGGTAAAAGAAACAACTTTTCTGTATCTTTGTTGGCCATAAATACACCGACTAAGTACTCTTTGATTGGATTTGGATTTTGATCGATTAATTGTGCGTAGATACAGTTGAGAGATAAGAAATAAAATCTTTCTGTCAATTGACGCGGTCGCATCAATTTGTCATACAAGAACCTTAAATAAAAAACATAATTAACATTAGACTATTCATTGAAATGAGTAAATAAATTGTTCAATTAATTAAATAAAGTTGATCGGAGTACCTGATGTATGAATTGATAACATCGATGCCTAATTCATCATGTTGAAAAATCTGATCCATATCCTCTTTAGTAATTGTTTCGGTATAAGAAAAACCAAAAATACCTTCCTCCATAGGTATATCACGAATACCACCTTCCATCACATCTGTTGTTCCTACATATGTTTCAAGGCACAACCTAAATCGAGAAATAGATGTTTTTTTAGGTTCGGTCTTTGCAAGATCCTGTTTTTTGTCTGGACATGTTGCTAAATTCAGGCTTCTTATTCCTACTGACTTGTTGCAACTCTTGAGCATGAATCTAAATATCATATAAGTTAGGTAATGTATAAGATCATGAAGATTTGATTTTGGAGGATAAAATTAAAATTTTCTATGCATATATATCAATGTACCTCTTTTTTTGATGCAACTGACTCGTTGTGCCGCATAATCCCCTTATCTTTTGATTTGTATTTTGTAGGAGTCTAACATTACCATGTAAATAAAATGTACGTCAATGTAAGAATAACTTACATGGCTTGTAAAACATTTGAATACTCAAAGGTTCATAATGGTTTTCAACATACCTCATCATCTATGAAAATGAGGTTTGACGACCATGCAACATACAATCCTATTGCGTCTCCCATCAATGTTGCATCTGAAACATCATTAGGTATAGGTAATAGTGCACCCCCCTCTAAAGCAATATCAATCGATACTTTCAAAAATTCAGCAGGTAGCGGTTTATGGTGAAGTACATCTCCCAAAGTGTTATGCACTTTTCCCTTGCCAACCATGCGATAAGTCGGTGACGTTAAATAGAGCTGACAAGGTGAAATGCCCTAAACCAATAATAAATATGAAGTTGTTAATGTGTATATATGTCAACTAAAAAAACTATGCTAATTTAAATTCATAATAATATATATAATTACCTCGGGAATTTTATGTTGAAAATTACAATTGATACTATCTTTGTCGCTAGTATCTTTAAACCATGAACCTCGCCTTTCTGACATATCTCTTTCTTTATCCTTTTTCAATTCACGAACTTGAGTTCTTAATTCTTCCAACAATTCCATCACTTTGTTATTGCTAGGACTTTTACTCTTTGGATTCTTATATAGAGATGTTGGAGTGACCAAAAATCCCCTACCCCTCACACGACCGGAATACTCAGGAACATTTAATACTTGACTTAGTATGCTCCTGCAATCATGGTCTTCAACTAGAGATAAAGACTGAGATAGATTCTCCTGAAATTCATATGCATATCGAAAAATATTAGTGGGGATTAAAAAGCATAAATATTATATGTTAATAAACTTTTAATTTAATTAAAGAAATAATGTTATACTTATACATTGCTCAAACACTTGTTGAACATCTTCCTTAACAACTCCATTCTTACCCACACGAGCAAACTTCCACAAAACATGTTCCGGAATAGATGTTTCTTCACTTTTCTCCTCTTCTAACTACACATTAAGACAAATAATAATATCAATTATAACACATGGGGAACAAGTATATCATAGCGTTTATATATACTTACTATTCTTTGTTGTAAGCGTGCATATCCCAAACGCCCTTTTTTGTATGGATACGCGGGTTTTGATGCTCATTGGAGATTTATGTCACTCACTTTCTAGATAAACAAGTTTAAGTCATATTAGAACACTTGTGGAACAAGTATATAATACAATGTTCATGATAAATTAACATTACATGGAAATTTGGGGTTCTTCGTTTGGCTACAAAAGTTTTCCATTCTTCAGGTGAAATCAAGTCTGCATACTTCTTTGGACATTCTGCTTCAATTAAATTTCCTTGGGCATCCTTAAGAAACTTATTTGTTAAAAAAGCTTGAAACCCTCAGTGTCTTCTTCCGGCCAATTGAAGACAATATTTTTTTCGTTCATCACCAATGTTAAAAGACCTCTACGAAAAAACATACATAGAGTGTGTTAGTATAAGTAATTTAAAGACATAATCGTCAATAAAAACAAATAACATCACATATGGTACCTGTATCTCACTCCATATTTTTTCTTTAGCGGGTTTCAACAATGGAGTTCTCCAATTATCACAAGTGATTGGAATTTGTGAACGAGCAATTGCACCAATGTAACTCGTCAACATTGAATCGTTAGGCTTAACTAGTTAGTTCGTTGCATTCCAATGTACATCATATTTTATTTCTTTATCTCTTGCACGAATGATTCCCTTCATAATAGTTATTCCTCGTGTAATTTCTCTTTCCACATCATGGACTTATTCATTTCCATCATTCTTAGAAGTATCTTGTGAGTTTTCCTCGTTACTAGCCATTTGACCTGTAATAAAGAAAAACATAAACACAATATAAAAATCCATAATCCATAGAATATGTTAAATTACAAATATATAATTTTATTGAATGATAGAATATATAATTTTATTGAAAAATCCATAATAACATTTTACTAGTACCCTTTTCATTAACATCTCTTTCTTTTCTTGGTTGGAATATGATTTACTTGTCTCTTAACAACGCGAACGGATGGATTGATCCAAATTCCCTCATTATGATCATTTCTAATATATGATTCATTGGCTCTAATATTCTCATCTTGACCATTTATAATATACGATTCATTCTCTCTAATATATGACACATTCTCAACATCAATATCACCTTGATCTACAATGTTATCATCAATTACTTTGTTAGATAAAAGCACTATAGACCATTTCATACTTGCCGGATCAGTGACATAGAACACTTGTTTAGCTTGAGAGGCTAGAATAAAAGGCTCATCTTTGTACCCCACCCTATTAAGATCCAATTGCAAAAATCCTGACTTATCCATTCGTATGCCACTGTTATTTTCATCCCACTTGCAATCAAAGATAGGAATCTGAAACTTCTCATAATCAAACACCCAAATATGCTCGATAACCCCAAAATATGACAGATTTGCATATTTGGGGTTTAAGTGCTTCACACATGAAATGTGCATTACTTCAGCTACCACGGTGACACCACTATTTTGCATAGTACTTTTATCATCTTGTTCTTTGGTATAAAATGTGCATCCATTAATTGCGTATGCGTTATAAGAAAACACATGCAAACATGGACCATATGCTAAACATCTCAACCTTTCTGTTATTGAAGCGGGATCTAAATAAAACTTTGAATAAATATGATTCTTAAACCATGGTATAAAACTTCGATTGTGCTCTCGTACTATCTAATTTTCAGTTCTATTCGGATTTAAACCTCGGAGTACATCCTTGTGTATTTCAACATACGACTCAACCTCATTGTCATTGTTCAGAACATACAAATGCACTTGCTCTCGTTCAACCCTTGATACTGTCACAATTTCATTTCCAATTAACTTTTTTCCTTCTTTTTTTTCCGAAAATATGAGATTTGGGGAGTCCAATTGATTGAACATTGGACAAATATTCAGTACAAAACTCAATCTCTTCTTCAACAATGTATTGTTCAACAATACAACCCTCTGGTCGACTTCGGTTTTTCACATACCCTTTTAATATTTTCATATAACGTTCAACAGGGTACATCCATCTCATATAAGCTGCTCCACACAATTGTGTCTCTTTCACAAGATGAATAACTAGATGCACCATTATGTCAAAAAATGAGGGAGGAAAATACATTTCAAGCTCACACAAAGTAATAATTATTTCTTTTTGCAATGTTGGTAAGATCGCATGATCGATCTCCTTACTACAAATTAACCTGAAGAAAAAACACAATTTAGTTATGGTGCTTCTTACTGTTTCTGGCAAAATAGAATGTATACCTATTGGTAGAAAATATTCCATTATAACATGACAATCACGTGTCTTTAAACTCTTTAACTTGAGGTCTTTCATAGACACAAGTCTTCTAATATCTGAAGAGTATCCTTCTGGAACTTTAACTTCACTTAGAAACTTACACAATATTTTTTTCTCCTTTCTGGTTAGAGTATAAGCACCAGGTGGTAGATATGTTCGCTTTCCTTTCTTCAAGGGTCCTAATTCATTTCTTATTCCCATCGCTATCAAGTCCTTTCTTTCTTTAAGGCCATCCTTAGACTTTCCTTGTATATTGAGTAACGTACCAATAACACTTTCGAATACATTTTTTTCAATATGGATAATAGTAAGAAAATGTCTTACATACAATGACTTCCAATATGGAAATTAAAAAAAAATTGACCTCTTCTTCCACCCGCGTTTGACAAGCGTATGTGCAAAAGGCTTGCCAAACTGAGTACTCACATCTTTCACCTTTTCAAAAATTTGGTCACCTGTCAATGTAGGTAGAGCTCTACCTTGTTCTGGATTTCCATTAAATACTTTTCTCCACCCACGGTAGTGATGATTAGAATTTAAGAATCTACGATGACCGAGAAAGACATTCTTCTAACAAAATTCCAATCGCGTCTAATCTATTTTTTATTCACAAATAGGACACGCACATTGACCTTTAATGCTATACCATGATAGATTTCCGTATGTTGGAAAATCATTAATTGTGCCAAACAACATCGCCCTCAAATTGAAACTTTCTTTCCTATATCCATCATAAACCTCCACATCGTCCCCTCCCACAAAATCTTTAAATCTTCGATTAAAGGTGTCAAGTATACGTCTATGTCATTCTCTGGTTGTTTAGGCCCATAAATTAACATAGATAACATCATGTACTTACGCTTCATACATAGCCATGGAGGTAGGTTATAAATCATAATAATCCCAGGCCATGTGGTATGTGTGATACTTTGAATACCATGTGGGTTTATTCCATCTGTAGATAATGCCAAGCGAAGGTTTCTTGCTTCTTCTCCAAAATCAGGATAATCATTATAAATTTTCATCCACTGTGGTGAATCTGCCGGATGTCGAAACTTTTCATCTATAATTCTTTCATCTGCATGTCAACTCAACTGTTTTGCATCGGTTTCACTACGAAACATGCGTCTAAATCTCGGAATTATAGGAAGATGCCATAAGACTTTTGCTGGAGACAATTTTTTCTTATATTGAGAGACACCGCATTTATGGCACTCATTTAACGATGCATATTCATTTCGAAACAAAATGCAATCATTTGGACAAGCATGTATCTTATCATAGCTCATGCCAATAGAGCACAACATTTTTTTGGCCTCATAGTTTCGATTAGGAAGAACATTATCCTCCAGAAGCATATCTTTCATAAGGGCTAATAACTCTGTGAAACTTTTATCCGACCATCCATTGCCCGCCTTTAAGTTGTACAACTTTAATACCATAGATAATCTTGTGAATTTAGTGCAACCGTTATACAACGGTTTCTCTGCATCACTTACCAACCTCTCAAACATTTTGGGACAATCCTGAAGATCTTCTTCAAGTGCTTCTGCAATCTCTTTGACTCGATCACAATCGTATGTATCTGTGCCATTGTCGTTTGAAGCATATGTCTATTATGCCCCGGTTCAACATAATTGTTACTTATCTCACCATGTAATATCCAACATGTATAACTTCGATCAATTCCATGCCTCTTTAAATGCAATTTCAACTCAACTGCGTCAATCTGACGCCCATAACAACAATCTAAGCAAGGACATGTGATTCGACTGGGGTCTTTGGCGTGTTCAATAGAAAACTTAACGAATTTTAATACCCTATTCTCGTACTATTTTGACAACCGATTGGAAGACATCCATTTTTTATCCATGGTTTTACTAAGCAAGCTAAACAAAATCACTAATTATTCATGCAACTATAGCAAAAGAACAACTAATTACCTGTAGAGAAGTCAGCAACTTTTGGAACAACACAGTGTAAGATTCTTGGAAACGATCAGAAAGTTGGCGAAAGGAGTATGTCTGGAACTGGAGCGCGGCCGAAAATCGAGGTAGTTACGAATTGGTGAACAGAGGAAGAGGGAGTAGCATTGCGAGCTGCTTCAGACGGAGGGGAGATCGGACGGTGGGAGTGGTCGAGCTGAACACTGACGGAACGAGAGGGAGGAGCTTCGCGAGCTTCTTCTTCCTTTTTGTTTAGGTTCCACTTGAAATGTCCAGGGAAACGACGGCGGAACTAACGGAGAAAGGCCGGTCAGAAACAAAGAGAAAACCGCCGAATACGAATGGGGAACGACCGGAAGGAGAGTTTCAGAAGTTTTGGAAGTTTTAGGGTGTCGTAAGTTTTGGAAATTTCTAAAGTTTTATCTGGTACTGTGAGTTAAGTATTTAGAAATTAATGACATAAGGCAGAGCTTTCTGAAGCATTTTCTTATGTATTGCCTTTAGCAGCGCTTTTTCATAAAAAATGATTTCTATTCTATGGCCTATAGCAGCGCTTTTATGAAGTGATTTCTAAAGAACGTCCTTTAGCAGTGCTTTTCAGAAACGATTTCTAAAGTGTGGCCTCTAGCAGCGCTTTTTAAAAGCGCTTTCGTATGTATTGCCTTTAGCAACGCTTTCTAAAGTTAGCCTTTAGCAGTGCTTTTTCTCAATTTAGTGTATATTTTTAATTTTTTTTGAACTTATAGCAGCGCTTTGGGAAAAAAGCGTTGTCTATGGAGTGCTGCCTAAAACCAGTTTTGGCGTAGTGTATGCGCGGTTCCTTCAGGAGGCAACTCTCATTCATTGAAACCCAGATATCTGCTTGCGGTTATATTGGCAACCACGTCATCAAATTGGTCAACCGATATGTCATGCATTACGTGGGCAGCGTTCAATACTTTCAACAAAGACAATCTGTGAGCAGGCGAGCTCATAAGCAAGGGTAAGATCGAGATCTTCGAGGGTGTCTGCCCCAGTTGATCCACAATCTTAAAATCACTCTTCTTAATTAGCTTGAGAAATTCCTGATCATCAATTACCTCTTTACTTTTTGTAACCTCCCCAGACGGAATGATTGGCACTAATGCAGAGGTAGATGCCCCTTGTTGTACAACAAGGGTTGTTGAAATATTCTTCTCCTTGGGAGGAACAACAGTTGGTACCTGCACTGGCTTAGAAGTGACTTTTAGAGCAAACACTCGTCCACTACGAAACATGCCTCTAGCAGCAGTTACATTCACAATTTCAGATTCTGAAAAACCGTATTTCGTGACCCCCAGAATACACAGTGAAATTATACTTCCAAGGCACTTCTTTTGAACTTTGATAAGGGAATGACTTGGGAACATAAACCGTAATAGGCTGAATTTCATTCTTTGGAGCTTCCACAAGAACCCTTCTGTACATAATTATGAACGGTTCAATAGCAGCTACCTTCTCAACATATTTGGACCTAGCAAACTGGACCACACCACTATTTATGAGAATCTGTGCACAACCTTTCAATCTTTGGCACTGATTAGGATTGTCTGCACAGATAACACACTCTTCATGAATACCCTTCAAAATTCCATGTTCATTCAATTTCTTAAACACAACAGTCATCGGGGTTTTCACTTCATCGACATCCATGATCAGCTTGGCCCCTTGATTATCTTCAACCATATTAACCCCAGGTCCACCATGAGTAGGCAAAGGATTGGTCCGTACGTTGGGACGCTCTTCGGCAAAGGTCAAAATCTTTTGATCAACCAGTTCTCGTACTTTGGACTTGAAAACAATGCAATCTTCGATAGCATGTCCTATATACCCAGAGTGGTAAACAAGAGGCATTAGGATTATGTTTCTGACCATAAGAAGGAATTACAGGTGCGATCTCTTTTGGAATGATTGCCCCTTGTGTTAACCCTCATTTTCGACGCTAGAAAGAATCAAAGCTATTTTAAGTTAAAAAATTATTTTTAACGTAAAGAAGGCTTCGACCCAGTTTTGGTGAAGCCTGAGTCGAATAGGGGTTTTGGAAACCTCAAAAAATGGCTAAGTGTTGGGAGATGCTTCGACCGTGAGAATGCTAAAACGCGCGTTGCAGTTATCACATTGAGGCTGGAGGGAAAATTTCAAAGGTTTGAATTTCAAAAGGATCAGTTGCTGAACGTGGGAGCAGTTGAAATGGAGAAAGGCGCCAAGAGGACACGTTTGGAAGTGTAACCACCACTTAGTAGTTATTTCTTAGCACTATAAATAGGAGTTATTTCTATAGAATAGGGGTGTTCGTATTTTTTTACAAGTTACTCAAAGAAACTCAAAGTACCCGCGTGTAGAGAAACGAGTTCGTGAGAATGTACGCAATGTAACACCACTTTCTTTCATCAATGCAATTTATCTTCATCATGTTTATGTTTCAGCACTTTACATTTTCCTGAACTTTACCTTTCATGTCTTAACTTTTCCTTGAATCTTTATTTTCAGTCAAGTTTATTTTAAACCTTGTTTTTACTTTCATTTAAAAGCTTTCGACATTTATCTCCTTGCATCTTTACATTCAAGCATTTAATCTTCAAGCATTTACTTTCAAAGTCTTTTATCTTCAAGCCATTTATTTTTAAAGTCATTTATCTTTTCGCATTTACTTTCGACTGCACTTTTATCAATTCCAGTCTTTATTTTCAAGAACGTGGAGTTCATTGCATTTTATCTTCAAAAGCTTTTACATCATTGCATTTACTTTTAAAGTCATTTATTTCCTCGTCATTTACTTTCGACAGTCATTTATTTTTCTGCATCTTTTACATTCAAGAGCGTGGAGTTCAAGCACTTTTACATTTTTGTCATTTATCTTCAACAGTAATTTATCTTCCTGCATTTTTATCAATTCAAGTCTTTATCTTCAAGCCTTATTTTCAAAGCTTTTTACTTCTTGTCTGTTACTTTCGAAGCCTTTAAATTCTGCATTCTTTATTTACAGCCTTTTAACTTCCAAGCTTTTACTTTACTGCAAGTAGTCGAACGTGGAGTTCACTTAGGTTTCTTTTTTCAGCATTGTCGAACGTGGAGTTCAGTTTACATTTCCTTTATTTCAAGTTATATTCTCTCTTAAAATTTAGCACATGTCCTAGGATTTGTGTGGTCGATCCTGCAAGTTAGTCAGTTTTATTTAAAATTGATAGACCAGAGGTTGTTTACCAAAATTCACAGTAAACAAATTGGCACGCCCAGTGGGACCTAGTGCTAAGTTTTATACTTTTTGTTAACCTTATCTTTCTTGGTGAAGAAATACTTTCGTTGTATGTTATTGAGAAGTGGGAAGTTAGCCACAACAAACGAATGAATACCAAAGAGAAGATACACTAAGAGAATGGCAACTAATGCTAACCAACAAGTTGATCCTCAAGGGAGTATTTCACACACTCAGTCAAGTAGCAGTATGGGGTCTCAAAGCACACCATCACCAGTGTCTTCGACAGGAGGATAGACGTCACCTTCATTAGTAGTGTCTGAACCAGGATCAACATGCACAAAATCATATACTCAACCTGTGATAGAATACATAGGACCACAAAGTCCTAATTCACCAACACCCCCAGGAGGAAATTCAATGTACCGGCATTTCCCTCCTCCAGGTTTTCCACATCCAGGGTCAAGGAGTCAACCCTATGGTATACCTACATCAATGATGCAAAATTTGCAGAATGCTCCACCTGTATTTTCAGAGAATGTAGTGTCTTCGCCATTACAAGGATCAGGATCAGGGGGTCGAAACAATCAGAGTATAGGTGTTGGTTACTCCGTGCAAGCGCCTAGTCTTACAAATACATCCATAAATTGTTTGAGACAGCAGATGGATGAAAGTAACATGCAAATGGTGCATACGTTGTCTCAGACAATGGGATAAGTTTTTCAACCCTTGATTCAGAATACGACTCAAACTAACCAACAATTGGCTACATAATTGGCACGCATGGCTGATTTCATGGGAGTACCAGCGGTGGATCGAAGAGCAACTGTTGTCGAAGATATCCCAAGACGTCATCCACGTCATATACCTGAGGTGAACTTGGAAGATCAAGATATGATTGATCATTTTAGAGTCGAACCACCAAGAAACCAGATGCCAATCTAGATAGAGGAAGAGCCAGTAGTGATGGTGAACAGGAACCAAAATGCTGATCAGTTCCTTAGATAGGTTCGACATCAAAATCAAGCAGAAGAAAATAATCTCGCAGCCATGGTTGAAAGGATAATGACCAGAAATGGTGTGAATCTTGGCTTCACAAGGCCAAATTATACTTTGCCTATAGTGGATTATATTCTCCAAGCAGAATTACCCCCTAGGACGAAGGTTCCAAAGTTCAGCAAGTTTTCAGGAGATACTACTGAATCTACTGTCGAACATGTGGCTAGGTATTTGATTGAAGCAGGCAAAATTGCAGCAGACGAAAGCCTTAGGATCAAATACTTCCCAAGTTCCCTTACCAAGAATGCCTTCACATGGTTCACTACTTTGCCTCTAAATTCCATATACAATTGGACCCAGTTAGAGCGTTTATTTCATGAACAGTTCTACATGGGGCAAACTAAGATTAGTTTGAAAGAATTAGCTAGCATCAAACGCAAAGTTACTGAGCCAATTGATGATTACCTGAATAGGTTTCGACTTCTTAAAGCCAGGTGCTTTACACAAGTACCAGAACATGAGTTGGTTGAAATGGCTGTTAGGGGTCTTGATTATTCCATTAGGAAGAAATTAGATACCCAATATCTTAGAGATATGGCCCAGTTAGCTGATAGAGTCCGACAACTAGAAAGGCTAAAAGAGGAAAAAGCTAAATTCAGCAGGGGTAAAAAAGTAGCCTTTGTCGAATGTAATGAAGATGTGGAGAATTTGTATGATGAAACATCTTATTTCGACGGAAATGAGGTTGACGTTGCTGAGTTAAAGCAAGGTCCACCTTATGCCTGCAAATTATTAGCTCCTTCAAATGGAAAAAATCCTGTCGAATCTAACGACAAATTTCCTAAGAAAACATACACTTTCGACGTCACTAAATGTGACGAAATTTTTGATTTGTTAGTTAAAGATGGGCAAATGATAGTGCCTGCTGGTGCTAAGATGCCACCTTTAGAACAAAGAAAGAAAAGAGGTTTTTGTAAGTACCATAATTTTTTGGGTCATAAAACTTCTCAATGTTTTCTTTTCAGGGATTTGCTGCAAAATGCTATTCAAGAAGGGAGGCTGAAGTTTGGTGACAAAGGCAAAACTCAGATGAAAATTGACTCTGAACCATTGCAAGTTGCAGAGGCTAACTATACAGAGCCTCACGAGGTTCAGATGGTCGAAGCCACAGAAGGATTTGATCAGTCAGTCAACATGGTGGAAGTCACTGAGGACTTCACCACCAATCTTGTAGTAACTGAAGGTTTTAATAAGGCTGTAAATGGCTTGAATGCTGATGGGGCCAGTTTAATGTTGGTGACCAAAAAAGCTGCTGACAAGTTTGTTGAGATGGATAATGCTGCCAAGATATTGGATATGGCAGTAAGCAAATTGAAGATAAATGCCACTGAGGGCATTAACATGGTCGAATTGGTTGAAGAATCTGATGCTAGCTCAGGCAGTATCAGTACCAACGAGGCTATGGGCAGGAACGCCCCCAAAGTCCAAGTTGTTAAAGAGTTGGAATATGACATGCTATTGGTAGGAGAGATGATAGACATGGATGGTTGTTTGGTAGAAAACTGGATATGTATGGTTGCTGAACAATTATTCAAGACATCTCCTGATGTTGAAAGAGTCAATGCTGAGGAAATGGTCGAAGCTGAAAAGACTGCTTGGCAGAAGGCTTCCCAAAAAGCTGCAAGAGCAGCAGCAAGTGGTGGTTGTCGGGCGAAGACCACTGAAATTCTTGAAGCTCATTTCTCTGAGATGCGCTTAAAGGATAAAATTGATGTCAATATGGTCGAAATTACAGATCAAAAAGCAGTGAGTAAGGCAGATGAACAAGAAGAGCGCAACAAAATAGCTTATCCTAAGCAAGAGGAGACAATTGTGGATTTTCTGCACCGTTGCCAGAAAAAAGGTTCTGGAGTAATGCTATGTCCTAGATGCAGCGCCATTTTTTATGAGAAAGCTGCCCACAAGTTAGAAGGTGTCAAAAAAGTTGGTGGAAGCTGGGGGCAGAAGGTAAATAAAGGTCCCAGAAGTTTTGACCATAGACGACTTTCGACAGGGTTGAAAAACCAAGTACCAGGAGTTAGGCCAGGTACATTCAAACCAGCTACGAATGTGCCAACAGGTAGTTGGATCAAGCCTATCGAAGGAAGAGGACAGAAGAAGAAGTGGGAGAAATTTGATGTGGAAAGAGGTTCTTCATTTGAGTATAGAAAAGAGAACCATGCCACCAACAAGTCAGCATACATTTCTCAAAATTACAAGGGTAAAAATCCCATGTCTAGATCACAATGGCGAAGAGAGCAACGTAGGTGAAATGCTATCAGGGAGGCTCAGGTACAAGGAGAGTCAAGTACCAATATTGATAATCAAGCTGGGACAATTGAGAAGATGCCCATAAGATGAAAGCTGTTCAATGTTCAGCCAGAGAAGAAAGTTGAAGATGATGAGAATATGACTGATAATTTCGACAGTGAGTCAGCAGCTTCTCTAGATATTATTGTGAATGTGGTATCAGTGATGCCAAAAGAATTTGGTCAAGTTTCAAAGGTCGAAGACTTGGATCAAACTGCTGAATAGAAATGTTGGCACACAAGCCTGTGTGTTATTACATCATGAACAATGGGTGCTTCGAAGAACAGAATGCTTTTTTTGAACGCCCCACAGAGGCAATGAAGGGTCATCTGAAGCCTCTCTACATTACTGGCAAAGTAGAAAATGTTCATGTTAACAAAATCTTGGTGGATTGTGGTGCAACTGTTAATTTAATGCCAAGATTTTTGCTGAGCAAGATTGGGAAGTTTGAGACTGATACCAAACCCCACAACATGGTTCTGTCGAACTATGAAGGTAAAGTTGGTTCCACTCTAGGAGTGATTCAAGTGGATCTTACTGTGGGAACCATTACCAGACCAACAGTGTTTATGGTCATTGAGACAAAAGCTAACTACAATCTACTCTTGGGTAGGGAGTGGATTCATGGAATAGGTGATGTACCTTCATCTATGCATCAAAGAATCACTATTTGGAGACCAGATGGGATAGTTGAAAATATTGAAGCTGATCAAGGGTACTTTAAGGTGCCTATTAATCATGTGGATAGTAGACAATTTGAGAAACATTTGGCGAACATTGCTCCATGTCCTCCAGCCGACTTTGAGTTTACGCCTGAGGAAGAAACGTTTTATTCATTGTATTTACACCCTGTCGAAGGTTTCAGATGGGACAGGGAAGTACCAGGAGGAAGGTTGGCATGCTTAGGCTCACCTCCAATAGAGCCCACAGGATGGGGAAATGAATTCAGTGATCATGACTGAGTTCGAAGCTTTAAAAAGGATTTCGGCCTATGTGGTTGAAACAAAACTACAAGCGGCTTTGGAAGCTGCCAATGACTGTATGGCTGACGAAGCCAGTTCTGAATTTTATCAAGAAAGTCCTGGTAAGGACTTCGACCCAAAACCTCCAGGTAAGGTTGAAACTGGAGAGCAAAGCCAGAGGCTCGACGCCATCAATGAAGATGAGCCTTTGGGATTTGAGAAGGATCTGTTGGCGAATAATATAAAAATGCTAGCACAAGATCCTTTAGAAGAAGTTGACCTCAGTGAAGGGGAAACCAAAAGGCCTGCCTACATCAGTTCCAACCTTGATCCCCAGTTGAAGGTTGAATTGGTTCAGTTGTTGAAAGATTTCAAGGACTGCTTCGCCTGGGATTATGATGAGATGCCTGGTTTGAGCAGGGAGTTGGTCGAACACAGGTTACCTATGACACCTGAAAAAAAAACAGTCAAGCAAAATCCAAGACGGTTTTCACCAGAGATATTGTCAAAGATCAAAGAGGAAGTTGAAAGACTGCTTCGTTGCAAGTTCATTCGCACGGCAAGGTATGTCGAATGGTTGGATAATATAGTACCTGTTATTAAAAAGAATGGATCTTTGAGAGTTTGCATTGATTTTAAAGATTTAAACTCTGCAACTCCTAAAGATGAATATTCAATGCCAGTAGCAGAAATGTTAATAGATTCTGCAGCAGGACATGAATATCTTAGTATGCTGGATGGATATTCTGGCTACAACCAAATATTCATTGTTGAGGAAGATGTTCATAAAACTGCTTTTAGATGCCCTGGAGCCTTAGGCACCTATGAATGGGTAGTGATGCCTTTTAGTCTTAAAAATGCTGGTGCCACTTATCAAAGGGCGATGAATTCAATCTTCCATGATTTATAGACACATTCATGCAAATTTACATTGATGATATTGTTATAAAATCTATTTCTGGGAAAAGTCACATTGACCATCTTCGACAGTCCTTTGAAAGGATGAGAAAATATGGTCTTAAAATGAATCCTCTCAAATGTGCTTTTTGTGTGCAGGCAGGGGATTTCCTAGGCTTTGTGGTCCACAAGAAAGGGATAGAAATAAATCAGAATAAAACCAAAGCCATAATGAAGACGAAAGCGCCATCAACTAAAAAGGAGTTGCAGTCGTTACTGGGCAAGATCAACTTTTTATGAAGGTTTATATCCAACCTGAGTGGCAAAACACAAGCCTTTTCGCCATTGCTTCGTTTCAACAAAGATGGTGTTGAGTGGGGGCAATTACAGCAGGAAGCCTTCGAAAAAATCAAGGAGTACCTAAGCCACCCTCCAATTCTTTCACCACCTTGTAGAAACAAGAGTATGAGATTGTATATAGCTGCATCAGATAAAACTCTAGGGAGCATGTTAGCTCAGGAGGATGAAAATGGAGTCGAAAGAGCCATTTATTACCTTAGTCGAGTTTTAAATGATGCAGAAACTAGGTATAGCATGATTGAAAAGTTATGTTTATGCTTGTATTTCTCTTGTACTAAATTGAAGCAATATATAAAGCCAATTGATGTGTATGTTTCTTCTCACTATGATGTTGTAAAACATATGTTATCTAAGCCTATTTTGCATAGTCGAATTGGCAAATGGGCATTAACATTAACAGAATTTTCTCTAACATATCAACCTTTAAAAGCTGTGAAAGGGCAAATAGTTGCAGACTTTATAGTTGACCACTCCATAAATGAAAATGATTTGAATTATGTTGAATTAAAATCCTGGAAGTTATACTTTGATGGATCAAGTCATAAAAATGGAACAGGAGTGGGAATATACATTATTTCTCCTGAAAAAATTCCAACAAAATTCAAGTACAAAGTCGAAGGACCTTGCTCTAACAATGAGGCTGAATATGAAGCATTAATTGCTGGCCTTGAAATTTTGTTAGAATTGGGGTCAACTAGAGTCGAAATAATGGGAGACTCGGAATTGGTTATAAAACAAATCACAAAGGAATATAAATGTGTTAAAGAAAATCTCATTATGTACTTTGTAATAGCCAATAGATTATTAAAGAAATTTGAGGTAGTGGCCATCCAACACATACCTAGAATAGAGAATCAAGTTGCTAATGACTTGGCTCAAATTGCCTCTGGATACAAAGTGTCGGAGGAAAATCTTCAAGAAGTAATTGAAGCAAGAGGTAAAGTGGTGGCTGTTGGATTATGCCCATCAGACTTAGAAACAACTAAGCTTGGATGCATAGATGGCAAAAATTTTGAAATTTTTGCTATAGATAATTTGACAGATGAAGACTGGAGGAAGCCTATAGTTGAATATTTGCAAAATCCAACGCTTCGATAGAGCAAAAAATCAGGTATCAAGCTTTAAGCTATGTACTTTTGGGTAATGAATTGTTTAAAAAGACCCCTGAGGGAGTCTTATTGAAATGCCTTAGTGAAGCAGAGGCATATTTGGCTCTTTCGACAGTACATAGTGGGGCATGTGGAGCACACCAAGTTGGCCAGAAGATGAAATGGTTGTTGTTTCGACAAGGCATGTATTGGCCGACTATGCTGAAAGATTGCATAGAATTTGCTAAGGGTTGCCAAGAATGTCAAATTCATGCTGGCATACAGCATATCCCTGCAAGTGAATTACATTCCATAGTGAAACCATGGCCTTTCAGAGGATGGGCTTTGGATATAGTGGGAGAGATTCGACCAGCATCTTCAAAGAACCAAAGATATATTTTGGTGGGAATTGATTACTTCACCAAGTCGATTTAAGCAATACCACTGGCGAATATAGGTCAAGAAGATGTTATTGAATTCATTCAAAATCACATTATTTATAGATTTGGTATTCCTGAAACAATCACTACGGATCAAGGATCAGTGTTTACTGGTCGAATGATGCAGGAGTTTGCCAAAGAAATATGTTTTAAGTTATTGACTTCTACACCTTATTATGCTCAGGCCAATGGGAAAGTCGAAGCTGCCAATAAGGTAGTGATTGGACTAATTATGAAGCATGTGGGAAAGAGGCCTAGAAATTGGCACAAGACATTAGACCAAGTTCTTTGGGCATGTCGAACATCCCCTAAAGAGGCTACTAATACTACCCCATTTCGACTTACTTTTGGTCATGACGCAGTATTGCCTGTTGAGATTTATTTACAATCTATAAGAGTTCAAAGACATCATGAGATTCCCTCTGAGGACTATTGGGAAATGATGATGAATGAATTAGTGGATTTGGACGAAGAAAGGCTTAGAGCCTTGGAGTTGTTAAGAAGACAAAAGAAAAGGGTCGAAGAATCCTACAACAAAAAGGTTAAGTCTAAATCTTTTGCATGTGGGGATTAAGTTTGGAAAGTGATTTTGCCTATGGATCGAAAGGATAGAACACTAGGCAAACGGTCTCCTAAGTGGAAAGGTCCATTCCAAGTCATACAAGTTTTCTTTAATGGATCTTATGAAGTGGAAGAGTTAGACAAAGATAAAAGAATCTTGAAAGTAAATGGCAAGTATTTGAAAAAATATAAGCCTATGTTGCAAGAGATTCAATTAAAACGTAAGTTTTATTTTAAGAAAGGAAAGCCAAAATAGGCCAACTCAGGCTAATATGGCATACAAAGCGAAGGAGAATCAACATAACATCTTTCAAAGATAGGAAAGATTATTCATAATCTCTCCAGTCAATGGATTTGAGGAAGTCCATGTAGTCTACGTCTGGCTCATTGTCATCAAAGTCCTGGGTGTTGGAACACCCTTTCTTAGAGATCCTCATGTTGGTTTCTCATTTTTTTGCTCTGGAAGTTGCTCCAGTAGAGGCTTCAGGTTTCTTTGTTGCCTCCGTTTTCTTGGTTTCTTCAGTTTCTTTTGCCTTATCAGCTGTCTTCTTGGCTGATGACTTCTCTGAGTTGTTCATAGTTACCTTGATGAATGAACATGGTTCAGATGGAAGAGAATTTATAGAGGCGAAGTATTGATTGGATTTTCCAGTCAAACGGTGAAACCATGTGAATTATTCTTGGAAGTATGCCTGAGGGCTATGCTATAAATGTCAGTTTAAAGCTAGAGGCTTATGCCTTGGAATTTTAAAGTTGAAAAGTTTGGCTTTCCAAGAAAAAGATAGAATGCCTTAATTGCAAATTTGACTTAGATGTGAGGCAATAAATAAAATGCATCATAATATAATATGAGTCGAAGGCAGTTAATGGCGAAATACTAAGGATTACTTAATCAGTGCCAAAGGCATAAAAACTGTCATTACATAAAGGCCTGAAAAGGCCAAGAAACAAATGATGGTTAAAATAAAGGTTTCGAAAGTATCAGAAGGGAAGCCTCGACGCCAACTGAGCAAAGGCTTCTATGTGATGTTTGAGGCGAGCATTGCACAAAGATTCATCAAGTTTGGCTGTTGCGAGCTCTTTTTCATATCTTTGGGCTGCCTCAATACGATCCATAGCATTCTTCATTTCTTTAGCCATCTTAGTGTCGTCGAAATGTTGCAATTCACGGTTGTGTTTTTCAGCATTTTCAATTTTGGCTGGTAGCTCCGTGATTTGTTACTTCCAGGCTTTAATATCCTTCTAGTTGGAGGCTATCTCATCTTGTTTTTTCTTTTGATCAGCCTCCATACGTTTGACCTCTTCATACGGCTCTTTTGCACTACACCAGGCTGAACTCTCATGACCAGATGTTTCTTCTATGGTATTCCTGATAGATGGAAACAACATTATTTCTGCAGCTATTTGGTTCACCATAGCGGTTAACTCTATCAGAAAACCAGAAACGTCTGGATTAAGGGTGGTGAGCTCAAGCTTTTCAAGGGTGTCCTTCAGATAAGTGGTTGCAGTGGGGTCTGAGGCCAAAACTCTGTGAATGTCCCCCCTGAAGAATTTTTTCTTTATGGCTTGGAGGATTGGTTTGGCGAAATCATCTGATGCTGGAGTCAAAGAGCCAGAAGAAGAAGAACCATACTTCTGCCCGAGTATTAATTTGGAATACTCACGTGGGTTCGACCACTTGAGGGCTGTCAGTGAGTCTCCGGGATTTGGAACGTTAGCCAAAGGTTGCTGGACCACGGGCGAAGAAGTATGGTGAGGGGTAGGACCTGGTTGGTCTTCTTCCTCTTCTTCTTCTTCTGGTTCTTCTCCTTCATCCTTTTCTTCTTCAATTTCGACTACCACTCCTCCATCATTTTCTTCAGCAGTTGGTTGAAGGTTGGCCTGATCATCAGCTGGTTCAAGATGTGGTTCATGTGTTTCTTCAAGGGTAGCTTGTCCAGGATTGTCATTTCGAGGTTGAGCCTCAGGACCACCTTCTTCTTCGACAACCAATTGATCAGTATCCATGAAGTTAGCCAGGTCGAAAAGTGGTGGACTTGAAGCATCATCATCATCAGAGTTAGAGCCATCAACCTGTGCATTCTGTGTAGTAGTTTGGGCAGGAGGGTTGGTGGGATTTGCAGCTAGAGGATTAGGTTGATTAATTTCACTTAAACCAGAGCTAAGATCAGATGATGGATGGTAAGTTGGTTCACCTTGGCTGTTAAGGAGTGTAGTAGTCAAACTTCCTGCAGCGTGTTGAGGGGTGGGATTGTTGATGATGTCGGTAGCAAAATTGCCTGAAGCTGGTTGAGGGTCAGGATTATTGATTATGTTTGCCTAAAGAACACAAGTGAAGAAAATGAGATTGAAAGAATTTGGGCGAAAGACGTCAGTATAATGAAAAAATGGTGCACATACCTGAGCTTGTACAGCAGCAGGACTTGAGTTACCACTTTCATGGTCGCCAGGAGGTGTTTGGGTGGCCACCATGGAAGGTTGTTTTTCGACACCACTTGCTGTGGGTGCCTTTTCAAGTATTTTGGCCACCTTCGAAGGAGGTGGGCCAGCAGGTCCAGATGCTTTTATTGGTTTTCTTCTTTTCTTTGTAAGAACCTCCTCAGGAGATTCATCTGAAGCATCTGAAGATATAACAATAGCTGGGGCATCCTTTTTACCTTTCTTTGAAGGTGTAGGAGGTTTTCGACCAGTCTGAAAAGGTGATGTAAATGTGAGAAGTGATTCACATAATAAGAACATAGGCAAGGGATGTGAAATGTACCTATTTGCCTTCTGGTTCTTTGCTACTTTGTGCAGTAGCAGCCCTGGCTGAAGGAGCTTTCCTAGGCACAGCTGAAAGACAGTGAAAATTGTTACAAGTTAATGATTAAATGGTTAGTTATAAAGCCATGGAATAAGGGCTTCAAACCTTCATATATTTCATATTTGACACAAACATCCTGAATTCCTATATGCAGGTGTCCTTTGAAACTGTCTAGCGTATGCTTAGTCGGAACCACTCGTTGAGCTTTTGGCTGAGACTGCTGTCGAAGAAGTTCTAAGTGTTCACCACAGACAAACCAATCTGGAAATGGAGGGGCAAGTGCCACTCCAAAATCAACATTAGGCAGTCGAGGGAACTTTGGAGGGAAAAGTTCAAAAGCTACCTCATAACATTTCTCACGAGGGACGTCTGAAGGGATTTTTAGTTGATCCAACTGTTGTAGAAATTTTCTCTTTAAAAGAATAGCAGCCTCGTGAATGGTTCGACCAAGATCATCTGGTCGATAGACAATTTCAACGTATTTTTGGAAAGCCTATATTTCTTGGAGGTGAGTGAACTTACTCTTCTTCGTCTTGTCCTGCACATCAATAAAAGCTTGGTCAAGCAATGAAGAAAATGTGGCCACATCAAGAAAATGCTCATTGTAGTGCTTCGACCACCAGTGGTGGAATGATGAAGTGCATAAGAAAGAAGGCTAAAAAAAAAAGGAGACAAAACTCCTCCTCTCTCATTCTAGCTGACGAGTGTACTGGTGACATCTTCTTCACCAAAGCTTGCAGTGTGAAGGATTACTTGGCCTTTCTTCTCATATAAACATTGAGGAAAGCTCTGGGCCAGCCCAAATTGTCGAGAGACAAGATTTGGTTGGTAAGCAATCAATGCTAATAGGCCTCTCCCCAAGTTCAGCCTTTGGACAATGAATTTGGGAATTAAAAAGGCTTCCCAAATAGCAACAGATTCATTGTCAAGAGTCTTGTGAGGATTTGGAAATGACCTTGTAAACCACACAGGGCCATATCTTCTTTGAGCAAAGGGTGCCATGCTGGGAGTAAACTCATAGCGCTTGGCAAACATCATGATATAGCTGGTGAAGGCCCCTTGAAGGGTTTCACCATCATCATTGGGCGTAAGTTTGATCAAACGGGGCCATTCGATGCTCCTCTCCCTTATCTCAGCGGAGGCTTCGTCAACTAGCCCTTTTCTGGGAAGGCTAGCTTCAAATGTTGCATTGAGCCACAGTTGAAGCAGCCAAAGAGGTCCACTCAAGTGGACAGAACCTTGAGCTGCCATGTGCCTCAGTCGAGAAGCCCCTTCACTGATGGACTCATAAAGGTTCGCCAGGATGAGTTCACTTAAGCAGACCCCTCTGTTGTTGTGAAGCTGGTTAGCAAGGGGCAAGTACTTCTTAGCCACTTGCAAGGACTTTGTACAGAAAACATATCTCGACAGCCATACTGTGAGAAATGCAATGTGTTCTTTATCAGATACTTCATCGTGACCTGTGTCGAAGTAGTGTTTGATGAAGTGGGTGTAGGTGAGTTTGGAACTTAAAATGCCAATGATATCCTCAGCATCTTCTTCAGGGTTGTAAATAAGGCCATCTGGGCGAAGCCCTGTGATGGCAGCCAAGTCGAACAGTGTAGGGGTAACCATTCCACATGGCAGATGGAAGGTGTAGTGGGTGCTGTCCCAAAAATATAAGGACGCTGCCAGCATGTTCAAGCAGTATGGTACGCTGGTCTTCGACAGCATAAGAAGGTCACAAATCCCTATGTTTTTCCAATGTTCAGACTTGACCTTTTCCATCTTTGCCATCCATTGGTCAAAATCCTTCAAAGGAGTAACAGCTCTTACTAGCCTTGTGCCATCAGTGAGATAGCTAACATTGATCTTGGGAAGTGGAATTTCTTCAGGAGAGGTTTCATCAGAAACGTTGATCTTGGAAAAGCTTTTTTGCCCTAATGGCCTTGTTTTCCGGTAAGAGGGGAGAAACTCACTTAGTTTCTCATTAGAAATGCCAACATTAGCTAGAGGACCAGACAATGCATAATGTTTGTCAGAAACGACTAAAGGAATCATTACCTGAGACTTATATATGGCTCGTGCCTCTTTGGTGGTGGGTTCCGACAGGCAACGACGATTATCCACTATTTGGGGGGCTGGGATATTTGCAAATGGAGGAATGGCTTGTTTGAATTGAGTAGCCTTGCCTCTTTGGGTTTTCTTTGGTTGAGGATTCACTTGGGAGGACGCCATTGTTAGAGAAAATGAAAAGAAGTGGTGCTTTTCTGGGTTTTGCATGAAGAGAACTGAAAAAAAAAAGAAAAGGTTGCTTGAGAGTATGAAAGTGTGGAAAGTTCACCAAATGGTGAAAACGGATATTTATAGACGTTTGAAAATCCCAAGAGCCTTGGATCCACCGTTGAAGTTGAGAAGGAAGTGGGACGCGTGTCTTTCTCTTGGAGACGTGATGAGTAGTAGCAGTTATGTTCAGACTGCAAACATATATTTTCAAGAAAGGAGTTATGATGAGTGCGGCTGAAGAGACGTTTAAGGGTTTGTCATGATGGCATGATGTCATAAGCGTGGGTTAAAGAAACTGAACAGTTGAAAGAATCAAAGCTATTTTAAGTTAAAAATTATTTTTAACGTAAAGAAGGCTTCAACCCAGTTTTGGTGAAGCCTGAGTCAAATAGGGGTTTTGGAAACCTCAAAAAATGGCTAAGTGTTGGGAGATGCTTCGACCGTGAGAATGCTGAAACGTGCGTTGCAGTTATCACATTGAGGCTGGAGGGAAAATTTCAAAGGTTTGAATTTCAAAAGGATCAGTTGCTGAACGTGGGAGCAGTTGAAATGGAGAAAGGCGCCAAGAGGACACGTTTGTAAGCGTAACCACCACTTAGTAGTTATTTCTTAACACTATAAATAGGATTTATTTCTATAGAATAGGGGTGTTCGTATTTTTGTACAAGTTACTCAAAGAAACTCAAAGTACCCGCGTGTAGAGAAACGAGTTCGTGAGAATGTACACAATGTAACACCACTTTCTTTCATCAATGCAATTTATCTTCATCATGTTTATGTTTCAGCACTTTACATTTTCCTGAACTTTACCTTTCATGTCTTAACTTTTCCTTGAATCTTTATTTTCAGTCAAGTTTATTTTAAACCTTGTTTTTACTTTCATTTAAAAGCTTTCGACATTTATCTCCTTGCATCTTTACATTCAAGCATTTAATCTTCAAGCATTTACTTTCAAAGTCTTTTATCTTCAAGCCATTTATTTTTAAAGTCATTTATCTTTTCGCATTTACTTTCGACTGCACTTTTATCAATTCCAGTCTTTATTTTCAAGAACGTGGAGTTCATTGCATTTTATCTTCAAAAGCTTTTACATCATTGCATTTACTTTTAAAGTCATTTATTTCCTCGTCATTTACTTTCGACAGTCATTTATTTTTCTGCATCTTTTACATTCAAGAGCGTGGAGTTCAAGCACTTTTACATTTTTGTCATTTATCTTCAACAGTAATTTATCTTCCTGCATTTTTATCAATTCAAGTCTTTATCTTCAAGCCTTATTTTCAAAGCTTTTTACTTCTTGTCTGTTACTTTCGAAGCCTTTAAATTCTGCATTCTTTATTTACAGCCTTTTAACTTCCAAGCTTTTACTTTACTGCAAGTAGTCGAACGTGGAGTTCACTTAGGTTTCTTTTTTCAGCATTGTCGAACGTGGAGTTCAGTTTACATTTCCTTTATTTCAAGTTATATTCTCTCTTAAAATTTAGCACATGTCCTAGGATTTGTGTGGTCGATCCTGCAAGTTAGTCAGTTTTATTTAAAATTGATAGACCAGAGGTTGTTTACCAAAATTCACAGTAAACACCTTGATGGACAAGATAAGGAAAAAATTCAGTGTACGACACAAGAATTTTATCAAAGTTAGGACGCTTGCGATTGTTCTGATTGTTGTTATTCTGTATGTTCTGATTTTGTTGATTTCTGTTGTTTTGTTGAGATTGTTGACATTGCGACTGTTGATTCCGAAAATTTTGAGTCTGTTGTTGCAGATGATATTGATACGGCGATTATTGATACTGGGCAGTAGCGACATAAAGATATGGATAATAAGACATGGGAGCCATAGGAACCTGATATTGAGGAGAGGCTTTTGCTATTACAGTATCCGCCTCGCCTTCTTTCTTCTTTTAATGGCTGCTCTGAGGTTTCCTGTTGGTTGGCTGCTTAGTAGTGGCACCAGAAATCTTTCCAGTCTTCAACCCATTTTCAATTCTTTCACCAATAGTCACAATATCGGCAAAATTTGAAGATGAACTTCCCCCAATTTTCTCGTAGTACAACCCTTGTAATGTCCCCATAAAGATATCAACCAACTCTGTGACAGAAAGAGTAGGTCGAACATGAGAGACCATCTCGCGCCATCTCTGTGCATATTCTTTAAAAGTTTCACTTGTTCGCTGAGACTGATTCTGCAATTGCAATCTGGTAGGAGCCAAATCGAGATTATACTTGTATTGTTTCAAGAAAGCTTCAGACAAGTCCCTCCAGGAACGTATCTTGTTGCGTTTGTTGAAAATTATTTCGGGGGTGTTTTATCGCATCCACTGGGATTGTATGTGTATTGCCGCCGTTCTATAGTCGAAATTGTTTTAAACTTAGAGTTGCATAAGAGTTTAGTAATCAACGGTAAAGAAATTGGTTTTAAAGATTTGGTAAAAGCATGTCAAGATTAGGGTCCGATAATCAGTTTCGTACGTATTTACTCGATAAAGGATGTGAACTTGTTAATGATGAATATAACCACATATCCTCTCAACAAGTTTATCTCTAACACTTGTTGTGGGATTTACCATATTGATCCTTAGATGATCTCTCACTCCAACTATCAATATGATAACATTCAAGATCAATATTTATGAACATCAACTTTCAAAACTATCTTTAGCCTCATGATTATTGATGGATTGAAACTTAGGTCAAGTTTTAGAACATATTTCTCAATCATGAACTAAAACAAAATATAAACCATACAAATAAATTTTTTCATCTATATTTATCATCAACAAAGTTCACACACTACAATCAAGATCAATACATATAAAATGAGGTTATGATCCCAAGAAATACATAAAGTGCTTTTATAGTACACTTGAAATCAGCCTAGTTTGCACTGCGAACTTTTCATTCGCCTAGCGAACTACAAAATTGGCACCTGAGGTGCCTCTGATAAGATAAACCGCCTCAGAAGTTCTGCATAAGTTCGCAATGCGAACTTTTATTCACAAAGAGAACTATTCGCCTACAAGTTCACAAAACGAACTTAGGCCCCTTTAGCTACTGCCTCATCCAAGATGTCCTTCGCTAGGTCTTCGCAAAGCGATGAATCAGCGAACATTCGCTGGGAAGTTCGCAAAGTGAACTTTAGTCCCTTTTCTTACTGCCCAAAGTCTGGGACCATTCGCTGGAGCTTCGCCAGTTATTCGCTGGCAAGTTCGTAAAGCGAACTTGCTGATGTTTTCTTCCTTTCTTTGGCAACTTGGATCCTTTCTTTGTGTCTTACTTCTTTGATAAATTAGTGCCTTTTCCTACACAATAACACACATATTACAAGCAACAAAGGTATTTTCACAATGTTTGAAGAATAACAACAATTCAAGATAAAAATCCACAATTACACATAAAAGAGTTGAAAAATGTCAAGTATCAAATAGAAATATATAGCATGTTTGACATCTAACAACGCTCTAAACCCATATACCAATCCAACAAAGCTCCAGACAAGCTATCTTGGAAACAAGGAACCAGCAATTCCTCGTTGTCAATATAGGATGCCATCTTTCTGCAGTACATTGTCACATGACTTCGAGGACAACTCAGCCCTTTATACTTTAGCAACTCATAAATCTTGAACTTTTGTGGCAATACAACATTTGGAACCAAACACAAGTCATTGGCCTCCATGCCAAAAGTAGAAAATCCTTCAATAACTCTAAATTTGTCCTTTAATAGCTTATAGTCTGCAGGTTTGTTCTGATCAGTAGGTCTGACTAGAATCTAAGGATTTAGAAGCTGAGACGCGGCTGGAGCAAGTACTTGAGGAGAAGCAAACTGAGACGGATATACCAACCCAGAATTAACCATCTGACCAGAAGTATGACCCATCTGAACACCATACGGATAACCAGGAGAAGGTACCACAACAACGGAGGATGATCCAGGGTAGGGCATTCCAGAGTGAATAGTCTGAAAAGTAGTTTGAGCAGATTGAGATGATACCGGAACACGAATAGGAGGACCTCTGTACACATGCTCATGCTCATCAGGAGTCTTAAAGATCAGTTGGCACATGAGTCTGGCGAGTCTGTACTTGAGGAATCTCATGATCATCATTCACTATAGGAAGTGGAATTGGAGTAGGCATGCCCCACGGGTAAGCAGCAGGGTTCCCATTGGGCACATGCCCGACAAAAGGTTGATAAGGCACAAAAGCACTACCATTGGCAATATGAGGAGTGAAATTTAGAGGCATCCCCCATGGATAGTAAATAAGAAGCCTATTCAGACCAGGCTGAGAGCTTGGTGGATTAACAGTAGGTTGAATCACAAGCTCAACTGGCACTTCAATAACAGCAGGAGAAGAAGTAACAACAAGAGTGATAACAGTCACGTCAGTGGCGGTTATAACAACAGTAGCGACAACATCGGCATTCTTCTGAGCACGAAGGAACTCCATGATAACATCCATATTGGTTTAGAACTGATCCATTCTACCTTGGAACTGAGACAAGGTTTCCTTGTAAGCGACATTCTCTTGTTCAAAGTCAGGCATGATATTCGTCTTGCTTGATCGAATGAAATAGCGATGTCGAGTCGCCGTCTTGCTAAAAGGAGGAGATGGACGGTGTAAGCATTTTGTTTTTCTGGATGAGGGATGTGCATATGTGTGCATGAATGAATGCAATGCATGCAAAATAAAGTTTTAATTCCAGGGATTCTCGAGCTTTTACCTTTATTAACAATAATCATAAAGCGTACAAGTAAAGGTGCAAAGATTAAATGGCAAGAAACGTCTCATTCATTCAATAAAGGAACAAATACAAGTCAATACAACTCAAAGATATTCCTTTTAGGCTACAACAAGATCAACTTGGATGCTATCAAAGACCACCCTACAAACAGATAAGAAATGAAAAACGGCCCAAGGAGTATTGTGCGGCAGCACATCAACATATGCATCCTTCAGCAACCCTGACAGGTCTTCAAGTGCACGCTCATCAAATCTGGCTTCGCGAGCATGCCTCTCACTCCAATACTTTGCATCCTTCATGAGGTTACGCAACAAAGAATGATTAGTTCCTTGAAGAAGATCCTGTAGAAAGGCCTCTTTCTGATCCAAGAGGACTTTCAGATGGCGGCTATGGCGTTCCCACTAAGTACTCTCTAAGTTGACTTGACTGATTTCCTCTCGGTTCTGATGCGCTTGATCTTGCAGCTTCTGGATCTCACTGAAGGCTTTGTCGAGCTTGACTTGACATTGAGATAGGTCTTTCACCATCTGGGTAGCATGGTCTTGTTCACTCTGCATCTTTGTCTTGTATTCTGATAGATTTCCTCGAAGTTCTCCAAGTTGCTTCTTGTAGCTCAACTCATCTTTGTAGGCTTGATACTTAGTGTCGACAAGTTGTCTCTTCTTGGAGGCAATTCCATCATAGGTACCCTTTAGAGCATCACCTACTTTCCTCCGCTTGTTCTGTTCAATTTCCACCTCTTTGAGCATGCGCTCCCTCTTCTAGTGAAGATCAATATGTAAACTTTCTTTCTTGGTTGTGACTTTATCAAGGTTGAGACGAAGATCAACATTCTCCTTCTTCAACATCTCAATAGTTCGCTCGAGTTGGTCAACTTCAGATGGAGGAACAATGGAAAGTTCGGGAAGCTTGATATTCATGGAAGACTCATTAGGAAATGGCAGCAAGATCTCTTTGACTTGTTCCTTAACCCATTATGTGTAGCCTTCTTTGGCTATGCAGTTCTTCTTACCCAACTCAGCTCTTCCTTCACGGTGAATCTGTGTCTAGGCAGCACTAAACCTCTTTAGTAATCCCAAGTCATCAACCCCTTCATGAAAGATGAAGTCTTCCACCTTCTCAGGATCTGGCTTGTCAAGCATAGGATACCCCAATTGGCGGAATGCTAGCCTCAAATTGTAGTTAATTCCTCCCTTTGTACCGAGGAGTGGCACATTGGAGAATTTACCACAATGAAGAATAATTCTGGTATTGTCGTAGACTCGAGAATACCAAAAGATATCATCGGCAGTCAGAGACGTGATCCTTTGAGATCATTTGAGATTTCCCTTGTTCTTAACGAAGGGACCTTTCTGCGGTAGGTGAGACATGAACCAACCGTATAACATAGGAGCACAACAGACAATATTTCCCTTTTTCTTTTCATTCCTCGAATGAATATAATAATAGGTATCAGCCAAGAGTGTAGGAATATGATTCCTAGACAAGAAGATACAAATGGCGGTCTGATCCACAAAATCTTCCATGTTCAGAAACAAAACGATCCCATACACAAGTAAAGAAAACTCAACGTTGAAGGAATTCCAACTTCCAGCCTCAACAAAAGAAATGGCCTTGTCTACCAGAAACTTCAAAGTGAACCCTCGAGTACCACCCTTAGTCTTGAGATTAGCTTCTACATCCTTCTTACTAATGCAAAGAGCTTCAGCAATAAGGCGAGGCTTCGGACAACCGTTGGTGTAGATGAAGGGAACTTGATTCTTGATCTCAACCCCCAAGATATGAGAATACTCCTCAAGCGTAGGTGCTAGCTGATAATCTTGAAATGTGAAGCACCTTATAAGCGGGTCATAGAACTGAACAAGTGTATGAATGGAAGTGACATTGACTTCAGTGTTGAGGATGGTCAAAATACTACCATAGTCATCTTTGAAAACAACCCTGATATTCTCAGTCAGACAAGATGCTAAACCTCTCAAAGTCTTCAACTTAGGCTCCACAAACTTATAGCTAAAGATACCTCTACAACCAGTACTCATCTTCTTTGATTACGTCAACAAAGATCAAGCTCTCGAATACCCTAGAAATGCACATGAAGAAATTAATTGATATGATGAAATGTTATGCAACAAGAAAATCAAGAAGCTAATCACAGTATGAATAATCTGCATATATCATTTTGTGTAGGTGCAAAGGTCTGACATGTACGGGAGAACAAAAGGTATGAAGAGTCTTGGTTTCTTGCAAAGACCCAATATCCCCTCACATGTGTGATCTACTCTTCCAAAGGTGGTCCCTATAAGGTCTCCCAGAGTCATGCCATCAAGTTAAAATACCCAGACGTAGCGAATTCTCACAGGACGAAAGTATTCTCAAGTGAAACTAGTGTGGGTGTGGCTCTCGTGACAACCTAACACGCAAGACGTAGGCGACACGACTATCCATGATTCTATCATGTGTATATGCTCAAGCCCAGGTATAGAGCTTATCTCTCAAGTAACATCAACCCATCCCCACAACAACAGAAAATATAGCAGATATCCAGAGTATACAGCGTATGAATATTTAAAGCAGTAAAGGAATGCAGTTAATAACATAAAGATAAAGCGAGCAAAGCATAAAGATAAACGCCCAAGAAAACAAGGAAATCAAACAAAACTAGGCAAGACCCCAACTTTCAAGAGCAAGGAATCCCCAGTAGAGTTGTCAACTGAAGCTAGCAGGATTATACCTGAGTGAATTGCACACTCAAAGATACAACAGAGTCGCCACCAAACTTTATTTAGTCCCAAAGGACCGGGAAAATATCGATAAAACCCGAGGGGAAGAGAAACAAGTAAAGGGGTCGTTTATGCGAGAGGAAGGTACTAGCACCCCACGCATCCGTCGTACTCGACAGAAACCATTTTGCTTGTTTCTAAGCTCAGATGGGTTATCTATCTAAAGGCTACTCGCTAAAGAGGGAAGGAAAGGGGACGAAGAAAGTACTCGCAGAGGAATAGGGCCTTCGTGCCTACATATCCTCATAATACAATGAGGAATTCAAAGCTCCATAGTTCATGGAACCAGAGGAGAAAGAAGATAAGGTGGCTCACCAAGATCTCGCATTCTCGTGCCTACGTATCCTCATAGTGCAATTAGGAATTCAGAGCCTACATAGTTCGGAGAACAAATACAAAGAAAGGGAGGAGAATGGTGTCAAAACCAAGAGCGAAAAGGAAGAGATGAGATGATTCCACTGGGGAAAGAAGATTTGGCGACCCTACTGAGGAAAGGTAGAAATTGGACGGACTCGTTATTTTAACTGATAAATAGTGATTAACCGAAGAAAAAAAATGCAACCCTGATGGGGAAGAAGGAAATTGGTGTTTAACCGACGGACGATGATCAACCAAAGAAATAGGCTTTAACCAAGTGGTGATTAACCCAAAAGACTCGGTATTTTAACTGACAAGCAGTGGTTAGCCGAGGAAGAAAAAGAGAATGTACCAAAAAATAGTTACGACTTCACTGGGGAAGAAGAAAATTGGTTTCTTAACTGACAAGCAGTATTAAACAAAGAAAAATGACTGTTGAACCAAAAGAAGGTTACAATCTCAAAGGGACCGATCGGTTTTAACAGACAGACTGTGATCAACCAAAAGGGCGGGTAATTAACCGAGAGGTGATTAACCCAAAGAAAGAAAAATTGGCTTTAACAGACGGAGTGTGATCAACCAAAAGAACGGGTGATTAACCGAGAGGTGATTAACCCAAGAGAAACTCATTATGTTAATTGACGGACTGTGGTTAACTGAGGGAAAGAAGACAATGATCTTGAACCAAAGAAATGGTGATTGATCAAAGGAAAGACTGAAAGGATATGAGTGGTCAAGGATCAACTCTACTGAGGATCCAGAGACATTATAGTATGGAGATATAGACTATTATTCTAGGCAAAGGGTTATTCGTTCCCTACCCAAAATAATCAGAATGAGTGTAGCAATTCTCCACTCTCATTCCTTCTCTAGCACTCAAAGCATAGTGTGGGAATTAAAATCGACAAAGTAACTGCACAATTTGTACAGTGCTCCAGCTTGTTGCAGACTTCTAATGCAGCAGGGGATCAAGAAAGAGAGACTCTAAAGAGATACTAAAGAGAAGAGCGAGAGACAATTAATTAATCGAAACAAGGTTTCGATCAACTAATTAAAGGGAAGAAATCGCCAATAATCTTCCAAACAAGTAAAAAAATTATCAAAGAGAGTGTGAGAATAATGTTGAACAAGATTAAATTTGCTCAATAAAGAACAAATCTAATGCATCACGTTGCAAAACATTAACAAGAACAAGCTAGCATTCATTTAAGAAAATAATGTGAACAAAAGTGCTTCAAACATTGATGAAATTGCAAAATAATCAAAGAAAATCATGCAATTAACCGAGCAAAAATTATTGTAAGCATGTGATGAGTTAAAACAGAAGCATGTACATGTATACATGTATACATGTATACAAGTAAACAAGTGAAGCCACACAAGAAAACTATGCAAAACAACCCTCAAATGAAAGATTTTGGCAAAAAGTTACAGTGGTAACCGGTTACCTCATGATGTAACCAATTACATCAGAAAAAACAGCACTTCCAGAGGCACAGACATGGCGATGTAACTGGTTACATCATGAGGTAACCGGTTCCATTAGCAAAAAACAGCAAAACAAAGTTCCAAAAGAACTTTTCAGAATCACTTATTTCATGTAATTGCGAGGTAACAGAGCATAATAGTAAGTGCATAATTCATGTTCATTCACAACAATTAGGAATCAATAAAATCAAGCATGTAAAGCAATCGTTCAAGCAACGGAAAAGCAATTAAACGCTACATTGCGAAAACACGAAATAGTTCGAAATCAATAAATTAAGCAAAAATTCATCAACCTACATGGCTGAGGTTTTCCTTAGTAATTTTTGTGCATGAAATGTGATGCAAAGAAGTAAAGAAAACTAGAGAATTCAAAGATCCTTAGCAATCCGTAGCGATAACCGAAGAAAATGCGACAAAAGCTTCAAAATAGAATTTGTACCGAAAATCTTGCAATGATCAACTTCCAAATCTTTAAATGAAGTAAGAGTCACTGTTGCTACAGAATTCAAAGAGGAAATGTAGTGGAATGGAGGTTTAACTCAAAGATTAGCAAGTTTTAATGTGAAAGCTTGCTAAGCTTTAATGGAGGAATGAGCTCTAGTGAAGGTTTGGTGAAGAAGATGAAGGTGATTGAGAGAAAAAGTTGTAGAAAATTTAGAGAGAATTTAAGAGTGAAGTTTGAAAAATGAGAGAATGATCAAGGGTCATTTGCAACAATGTGAGAGTTTGTTTATATAGAGTGTAGGTTTGGAATGAGATAGGCTTGGAATTAGGTTTGGGGTTAGTTAAGGGTGGTTTGGCATTTGGTTTGGAGTTAGTTAGACTCAACTCACTGAGTTGGAGTCTAACTCGGTTAGTTATTTGTCAACTCGGTGGGAGAATCCCAAGGCAAGCACAATGATCAAATGGTTCTCTTGCTTGGAAATAAGGGTGCATGGTGATCATGATTGAAAGTAATGTAGTGTAGCAAATGCAAGTGGTTTGTTGAAATGTCTAGAATCTTCCACACAATACTAGAGCAATGTAGACCTAAGGAATGGGGTACGAGTTGCTATAGTGTGAGAAAATACTGAATTTTAGCAAAATCAGCAGATGTAACCGGTTACATGGTGAGGTAACCGGTTACCTCAGGCAAAGCGTGACTTCCTTGGCTGAGAAAAGGTGATGTAATCAGTTACTTCATGAAGTAACCTAGGTGTGTCCGCGGGCCGGTTTGGTTCGGTTTTGAGTGAATCTGATGCCTAAACCGATCAAAAATATATGGATTGGTTTGGATTGGATTTTCACATTTTTTCTATAAAACCCAAACCGAGAAATAACGGGTTGGTTTAGATTGGATTGATCGTATACATTAGAAACAAATATGCGAAAATATTTTTAAAATTTTCTAATGTACATCCACTAATTTTCTATAATAATATATATTTTATATTTTTTTTCGTGTTTTCATATAGATTATGAATTTCACAAATGATGTTTCATTTTTCTTCCTTTTTAAAGTTGAATATCTTATACTAGTTTCCATTATAATGATATAAATTATGTGAATTAATATGGTTGGTTTGGGTAGACAGGCTCGCGGGTAGAATTTTGAAAATCCGTTGCCCGAACCAATTAACATTGGATTTCATTGGGTTGGTTCGGTTTTTCCCCAAACTAAAAAAATGCCCGACCCAAACACCATGGTTTGGTTTGGATTCCGGTTTAGTTCGGATTTTCCCAAACCAATGAACACCCCTAAAGTAACCGGTTACCTCAGAAAAAACTTCATTTTCTTGACTTGAAATGGAGTGCCTTGGCCGTGGTTCCCCATTTTAACCTTGTGCTTTGATATATAGGCATAGAAATCCATCTGTCAGGCCTGTATAGATGATTTGACGACTCAGTGGGGAATGTATTCTTAGCCTAGAGATTCTGTGGGGATTTGAGTACATGTCTGCAACGAATTCACAGATAAAAATACCAATGCGTATGCTCATAATGTGAGTGCACATGCTCATGCAAAAAGGAAAAAGGGGAGGTCAAATTTCGGGTTACGACACCAGGAACATTTGAGAATTTTGAAATTTTGACATTTTCATTTGCAACCCCTGTACTTCCCATATTTTTTCTTCATGTTTAAGTCCCCTTAATGCAAAATTAAACATAGGTTTATGAATCAAAGGCTGTATAAGGCCTTTGCAAATTTTGAATTGCGACACCTTAGATTATACATTTTAATTTTGTTTTTTTTGTTGCATAATTTTAGTTTCTCTCATGCTTTTGAAGTTCATCAAAAGTCCCTGGAGCACGTAGTCCTTTGTAAGTATCTAATACTTCAATCTAGGTTTAATTATTTGTTTACATTATTATTATTTTTCTATTATCTATTATTAAGTTTATGCCCTTAAAATCAAAGATGTATGCTTTTACCCTAATCATGTATGAGTAGTTACCTTTGGGTTTAGAGCCATGAGGACTGCCTAAATGACAAGCCTCATGTAGATTCTTTATAAAATTAATGATAATGAGAAACATTATGTTTGTTTTTGGTTTCAAAATTAACGTGTATATCTCTACGAAATAGAGATATTCATAGATAACAATCATATACTGAAAACTGTATAGTTGGTATATGAACTAGAAAGACGAAGCATTTAAACCAAGACTACAAAAGTGTCACTTGTTTAATCGACAAAAACCTTTTAAAGATAGACAAACTTAGAGAATCCTAATTGAATAAATTTCTCTATGAAAGTAGGCAATTCGTTAGTATATGATTAGATCATATGCTGCCAAAAAGAGGCATAATCAATTCTATCTATTTGTTTCCATTGAGCACATATTCTCATAATTTTTAGAAAACGAGAACTTACATGAGTCAGTCTAGGATAGAATCATAGTCCTAAACCTTATTTTATTAGTTATTAAGAACCAACCAACCAATCATTATCTTAGATGATTATTGAAAATAGAAAATTCAGTACTCATATGTCGGTCCTCGAAGGATCAATAACTTTTCTATATTACTCTGATAAAACCGTGCACTTGCAGCCAATCAAATTTTTGGCATTGTTGTCAAGGTACTTTTGATATCAAATCTTTCTAATTTCACCAATTAAACTAAGAAACCCTTTTTTCCGGAAATTATGTATGTAAAATCAAAGATGTATGCTTTTACCTTAATCGTGTATGAGTAGTTACCATTGGGTTTATCACGATTGACAGTTTGGAGTGAGTGGAGAATGGTAAGAATTCAATCACAAAATTTTGATCAAAGCCAAATTGAACAAGAACTTTAATAACATATTGACAATCAAAAGTTTCAAAGGATTTCCTGATATCTATCTTCAAAGTCATACTACCTCCAAAAAAAATTATTTTCCAGAATATTTATGGCTTCTGAAGTAATCGTAATGCACTCAAAAATATGTATGCCCCAAATGAAACCTTTATGGTGTTCTGAATATGTATTAGCCCAAGACGGATCAAGTCCAAGACGGATCAGGGTCCGATAACTATTTGGCACATATATACATATGTGCGCGTAAGTTTGAAGGTACACTGATACTTCACTCTACCCTTTTTTGGACTCAATTAGTGACTTGGGAGTTGCAGTGCTAACCTTTCCGGTCCATCCATGTGTAACTGCTCTAGAGACTTGTGTTGCCACGTTAGGAGTATACCACATCAACTCATTCACGATTCTCATTCCAAAAAGGAATATTGATGCCGTCTATGATAATTAGCGTATCATTCTTGTGAAATTTCATGACCAGATCTCATTTGATTTATAAAATAGATCACCAAAGTACACTAAGATGGAATAAGTAATTTTTGATTTCACTCTCAAGATTCCCTTTCCGAATCACTGGAACTACCACCGTCTTCGATCTTTATTGTCGATGAGTTCAGAGAAGAATTACTAAGAAGAAATGAACTTATGCCACATAAATTTCCCCTATCAACTATGAAGAACTAGGAACGAAGAAGCAACGCATGAGGATTAAAGGTTCTGAAATCATGAAAAGATAGGTAGGACTCTCGATGTGACAACCTATATGGCCACAACCATCGCCAAATGGGATCGCAAGGAAATTGAATTTCTATTTGAAAATAAAAGTCCTAGTGATTCAAGGTACTTTAGAAACATCATAGAGTTATGGTGAATATGCAATGTAAACATCCTCCAATTCCACCTTTCATATATGCGAGTGTAAGCTACTAGTTTCGACGCCTGAATGTTTGTTCAGAAAGTAAATTTAAGAATTCACCAGGATAGTTCTACGGAGGTTTGATCTTGAAAAGAGAAGATCAGTCGAAAAATGGGTGGTAAATTAGAGGAACATATATATTTGGAGATTTTCTCTAAGTATTGGAAAAGGTTTCGACAAGGTGGTATAAAGGCCTTATTCGACAGATATTTTGAAATTCAAATTTAGGAGGGAGATTCACTTTGAAAACCAGACGCGTGGAGCACATCCAGGGCGTAAAGGCATGCAGGACGCCATTTGGCATCATTAGGAGAAATAGTTGTTGTTTACAGTTATTTCGATTGTATATAAATAGAGAGCCTTAGTGTTAGATTTCCGTGTGTGTTCAAAATTTGTACAAGTTACTCAAGAATACTCAAAGTAACCGTGTGAGAGAAAAGAGTAGTTACTGAGAAAATGTACATTTGAAAAACACCAGTTTTATTCCTTGCATTTTAATGAAGTTTTAAGTTATTCATTTACAATCTCCTTTACATTCCTGCAATTTCATTCTTGCAATTTACTTACATTTTCGCCATTTCTTTCAAAAGCAAAAGTTTTTATTACTTTTCAGTCGAAATACATTAGTTTGTGAAAACAATGATAAATTCAATGAACAAAAGGTTTTATTTTCATACAAATTGTCAAAGTTATTAAAGCATATTGTCCTAGGATTTGTTTGATCGGTCCTGCAAGTAAACTAATTTTTCATAAATTAGGAGATCAGCGGTTGTTTGCTAATTTTCCAGGCAAACAAATTGGCACGCCCAGTGAGACATTGTGCCATTGACAATTGAAAACCTTTATTTTACATTTTACTCGTACGAAACTTTCTTCGCTTTGTTGTATGAGACTAAGGAGTGGTAAGATAGCGATAAATAACGAAGAAAGACCTAGAAGAAGACGAGTACGCAGAATGGTGAATCCAAATCCGCCAAACAATCAGAATTTTATGAATAATGAAGTACCACCCCCTAATCCTTCGACTGGGGGCAATACGGCCTCAATATCAGTATCAGAGGCTATACCATCAACAGCGGGTTCGACACCTGCGCATTTAATTCCCCATAGTGCACCTAGTTTTTCAACTATGGGACCCCAAATGCCTCAAATGACTCCTCCCCCTTCAGGGAATATATACAGACCCTTTATATCTGGTTTTTCGATGCCTCTAAATCGAGAACAACCATATGGAATGCCAACATCAGTAATGGCAAGTTTACATAATGCGCCATCAGCATTTACAAAGCCAACAATGAACGTAACTTCGCCTTTGCAAGGGTCTGGTTCTGGTGTAAACCATATGGGTAGAATTAACCAGCCTTTAGGAATGGGATATCAAACGTATATGCCAAATATTACCAATAATTCTGCACAAGTTATTAGGAAACAAATGGATGAGAGCAATCACGATATGGTCCAGATGCTAGCCCAACAGATGGGGATTATATTTAACCCTTTAATCCAAAACACGACACAAACGAATCAATAATTGACAGCACAGATGACGCGCATTGCCAATTTCTTTGGTGTCCCCCAACCTCCTCCAAGGGAACAGGTAGTTCAATACCCAAGGGTAGTCGTCGAAGAAGAACCTACCACAAATCAAAGACAACCAAATATCCCTCAGGCGGAAGTTTTGAACCAAGGAGGGGCAGTCGAACCACCAGGGGTCGAAATCCCTGTTCAACAAGAACCAAGGGTGTTGTTAGTAAACCGAAACCAAAATGCTGACAATATTTTACAAAAAATGCGTTGTAATGATATGCCTGCAGAGAATAATTTGGCTGCCATGGTCGAAAGGATTATGACGCGAAATGGGATGAATGTAGGATTACAGAGTCCCAGTTATACTTCCCCTTTATCGGAATATATTTTACAGCAAGAATTAACCTATAGATGGAAAGTTCCCAAGTTTACAAAATTTTAAGGGGATACTAGTGAATCGACGGTCGAACATGTGGCGCGGTACTTAATTGAAGCAGTCAAAATAGCACATAATGAGAATTTGAAAATAAAATATTTCCCTAGTTCCCTAACGAAAAATGCTTTTACTTGGTTTACCACATTGCCTGCGAATTCGATACAGACGTGGACCCAATTGGAGAGATTATTCCATGAACAATTCTACATGGGACAGACAAAGATAAGTTTGAAAGAATTGGCTAGCGTCAAGAGAAATTTCTCAGAGCCAATTGATGATTACTTGAATAGGTTTAGGTTGCTAAAGGCAAGGTGTTTCACACAAGTTCCTGAACACGAGTTAGTCGAAATGGCCGCTGGCGGCCTCGACTATTTGATTAGAACGAAATTAGATACCCAGTACTTAAGGGACATGGCCCAATTGGCTGATAGGGTTAGACAGGTCGAACGACTAAAAGCCGAAAAAGCTAGGGCTAATAAAAATAAAAAAGAAAGGGTAGCATATGTCAGAGTTTGTGAGGATGATGACGAAGACGGACCATCAAATTTCGAGGAACAAGAAGTCGATTTGGAAGAATTAAAATAGGGTCCGCCTTATGCTTGCAAAGTCTTGGCTCCGTCGAATGGAAAAAACCCAATCGAATCGGAAAAGAACGACAAGTTCCCCAAAAGAACTTATACGTTCGACATTACAAAATGTGACGAAATATTTGATTTGTTAGTCAAGGATAGCCAAATGATAGTGCCACCTGGTACTAAAGTGCCTCCTTTAGAACAGCAGAAAAAGAGAGGTTTTTGCAAATATCATAATTTTTTGGGTCATAAAACGTCTCAATGTTTCCTTTTTCAGGGATCTAGTGCAAATGCAATCAGAGATGGAAGGCTCAAATTCGGTGACAAGTCGAAATCCCAAGAGAAGGTGGATTCAAACTCTTTGCAAGTGGTGGAGGCGCACTATGCTGAGCCATCCATGGTGAATATGGTCGAGGTTGCTGAAGGCTTCGACGACAACATGGATATGATCGAGGCTGCTGATGGCTTCGACAACAACGTAAATATGGTGGAGGTTGCTAAAGATCCCGACAACAAATGTGACATGGTCGAAGTTACAACCGACTTCGTGAACCAGGCTGTTAAGGTTACTGAAGACCTTGACGAAAATATCATTGAGAACTACATTGTTGGGGTCACTGATGGCGTCAACAACAAAACTACTGATAGTTTCGTCCAAACCAACAAGGAAACTACTGAAGGTATCGCCAGAATTAACAATGAAACTACTGACGGTTTCGTCCAAATCAACAATGAGACCACTGATGGTTTCACCCAAATTAACAAATGAACTACTAAGGGTTCTTACAAACAGGTTGCTGTTGGTATTTTCCGGAGGACCATGGAGGATCCAAAGAACAAAGCTGTCGGATTCGTCAGCCAACAGGTTTCCAAGAGTCTGCTCCCAAAGGTGCTAACAAAGAAAATCACTGAAGACTTCAACCGTATCAAGAAGGAACACAAGGTCAATGAAGGCCTCGGTCTGAAGATGAATAAACTAAGCATTGCAACTGAGTCAACTGCCAACGTGAATATGGTAGAAGTATCTCAGAACATTTTAGCGCAGGTTGACGAAGAACGTCGAAGGGAGGAGTATCATAAACTGGCGTATCCCAAGGAGGAAGAAAATATGGTAGATTTCATACATAGATGCCAGAGGAAGAGATCTGAGGTGATGATTTGCCCTCGTTGTAGTGCCGTCTTCGACAAAAAGGCAGCACAAAACTTAGAGGGAGTGGAGAGAGCAAAAAGAAGGGGAAATTGGAGGCCTTCTGGAGAAAGATTCGACCCCAGAAGAGGGGACCAAAGCAGGGAGAGGTTAGGAGGAAGATACCCTAACACATTCAAACCTACAAATAAAGCTCTAGACGACAGGTGGGTCAATCCAATCCGACAAGCCCAAGGACAAGGGGAATGGAAGGACTTCGAAGTACAGCGGGGATCTTCCATATCATACAGGAAAGAATTCCAAAAGTCTAAGAAGGTGACTTACCCTTCTGAAAATTATAAGGGCAATAACCCTATGACGAAGTCACAGTGGAGGAGGTACCAACGTCGAAAGAAGGTTGAGAAGGAGGTTGTAGGAAAACCCAAGCCAGAAACCAGCAGCAATGTCGAAACTTCGACTCAGAAGGAAGAATTGAAAGTCGAAAAGCCACCTGTTGCTCCAGTACAAGTGTCGTCAAAAGAGGAAGTAACTAGGGATGATGAAATGACAGACGATTTTAATTCAGAGTCAGAGGCATCCTTCGACGTGATGTGTAACGCGGTCTCAGTGCTCCCCAGGGAGTATGACCAGGTAATGGAAGTCGAAGATGAAGAAGAGGCTAAGGAGGTCGAAATGGCCAGACACAGGCCCGTTTGCTATTATATCATGAACAATGGATGCATTGAAGAACAAAACACATTTGTCGAAAGACCAGATGACTCAATGAGGAGCCACCTCAAACCCCTGTTTATAAAAGGAAAAGTGGGTAACGTTGGGGTGATTAAGATTTTGGTTGATGGAGGAGCGACTGTCAATTTGATGCCGCATTATATGCTTAAGAAAATTGGAAAAGACGATTCCGACACCAAACCTCATAACATGGTGTTGTCGAATTATGAGGGAAAAGTAGGAACCACTATGGATGTAATACAGGTAGATCTAACTGTCGAAACCATCACAAGGCCGACAATGTTTATGGTAATTGCGTCAAAAGCAAATTATAACCTTCTCTTAGGCAGGGAATGGATACACGACATAGGTTCCGTCCCTTCGTCAATGCATCAACGAATAACAATTTGGAGCGCATATGGGATTGTTGAAAATATAGAGGCTGACCAGAGTTACTTTCTGGCTGAAGTAAACCAGGTTGATATGAGAAGCTTCGACATGAATCTAGCTCACATAGCTCCTTGTAGTCCAGCAACCTTCGACATGACGCCAACTGACAACGCTTTCTGCTCACTATACCTTCATCCCACCCATGGGTTTCAGTGGGATAGAGAGGTAGTTGGTGAAGAAAATTACATTTTTGGAACATCACACATCCAGCCGACTGGCTGGGGCAGCGAATTTAGTGACAATGAGTGAGTCACTAGTTCTCGAAAAAATCGCGGCTTATATAGCCGAGAATAAACTGAAAGCGGCCTTAGAGGCCGAAGTAAAATACATGGTTGTCAAAGCCAACCAGATCGAAGCAGATCAACAAGGTCTTGGAAAGGATTTTGATATGGATCCCCCTAATAAAGATCTAGGGGATTTGCAAAACCAGAGGCTCGACGCGATTTATGACGATGAGCCATTGGGCTTTGAGAAGGATCCATTAGCAGTGAACATCAAGATGATGGCACGGGATCCACTCGAAGAGATCGACTTGGGCCCGGGGGCAGAAAAAAGACCAACCTATATCAGTGCAAAAGTAAGCCCCTAACTCAAGGTCGAAATAGTCCAGTTGCTGAAGGAATTCAAGGATTTTTTCGCATGGGACTATGACGAAATGCCCGGGCTGGATAGGAATCTGGTCGAACTAAGGCTACCAATAAAACCTGGGAGGAAACCTGTTAAGCAAACTCCAAGGAGATTCGCACCATAAATCCTCTCAAAGATTAAAGAAGAAGTCGAAAGACTCCTGAGATGCAAGTTCATCTGCCCAACCAGGTATGTCGAATAGATTGCTAATATAGTTCTTGTAATAAAGAAAAATGGCAAATTGAGGGTATGTATTGATTTTCGAGATTTGAATTCTGGTACCCCAAAGGATGAATATCCTATGCTAGTGGCAAAAATGCTTGTCGGTTCTGCCGCAGGCCATGAGTACCTTAGTATGCTTGATGGGTGCTCTGGTTATAACCAAATTTTTATTGTTGAGGAAGATGTTCCTAAAACGAAATTTTGGTGCCCTGGAGCCTTAGGCATCTACGAATGGGTGGTAATGCCTTTTGGCTTAAAGAATGCTGGGGCAACATACCAGCGAGCGATGAATTCGATTTTTCACGATTTCATTGAGGCTTTTATGCATATTTATATTGACGATATTATTGTTAAGTTTGTTTCAGGAAAAAGTCATATAGACCATCTTCGATAGTCCTTTGAACAGATGAGGAAGTTTGGTTTGAAGATGAATCCTCTCAAATGTGCATTTTGTTTGCAGGCGGGAGACTTCCTAGGCTTTGTGGTCCACAAGAAAGGGATCGAAATCAATCAGAACAAGGCCAAGGCAATAATGGAGGCGAAAGCGCCATCTACAAAGAAGGAATTGCAGTATCTACTTGGCAAGATCAACTTTCTTAGAAGGTTCATCTCCAACCTCAGTGGGAAGACGCAAGCCTTTTCTCCTCTACTTCGACTGAAGAAGGAATATTTCGAATGGGGGCAAGAGCACCAAGATGCCTTCGATAAAATCAAGGAATACCTGACGCGTCCTCCAATTTTAATGTCACCTTGTAGAAGTAGGAGTATGAGGCTGCACATATCCACGCCGAACAAGACATTAGGGAGCATGTTCGCTTAAGAGGATGAGAATGGTGTCGAAAGAGCCATTTACTACCTCAGTAGGGTCTTGAACGATGCGGAAACTAGATATAGTGTAATTGAAAAGATGTGTTTGTGTTTATACTTTTCATGTATAAAATTGAAGCACTATATAAAACCAGTTGATGTTTACGTTTCTTCTCATTTCGATGTTATAAAATACATGTTATCTAAACCAATCTTGCACAGTCGACATGGAAAGTGGGCATTAGCATTAACTGAGTATTCTTTGACATATTTACCTTTAAAGGCTATCAAAGGACAAGTAGTGGATGATTTCATAGTCGACCATGCTATAAATGAAAAGTTTTTGGACTACATTGAAATAGAACCATGGAAGTTGTACTTCGACGGTTCTAGTCATAAAAATGGAACTGGAATAGCATTTCTTATTATTTCTCCAAACAGAATTCCAACAAAATTTAAGTACAAAGTCGAAGGCTTTTGCTCAAATAATGAGGCAGAATACGAGGCTTTGATAGCAGGACTTGAAATTTTGTTGGAATTGGGGGCAACTCGGGTCAAAATAATGGGCGACTCTGAGTTAGTCATAAAGCAAATAACGAAGGAGTACAAGTGTGTCAAAGAAAATTTGATTATGTACTTTGTAATAGCCAATCGACTCTTAAAAAGATTTGATATGGTAACGATTCGACATATCCCTCGAATAGAAAACCAGGAGGAAAATGACTTAGCACAAATTGCTTCTGGTTACAAAGTATCAAAAGAAAAATTGCAAAAAGCCATTGAGGTTAGAGAAAGAGTCGTGTCGGCCAGATTATCCCCATCATATTTGGAGACGATAAAGCTAGGATATGGTGACAAAGAAAATTTCAAAATTTTTAACATAGATGGTTCGACGATTGGAGACTGGCGGAAGCCCATAATATAGTATCTACAAAATCCAACAGGACCAGTCGAACGAAAAATTAGGTAACGAGCTTTAAGCTATGTCATTTTGGGTAACGAATTATTTAAGAAAACTTCCGAAGGGTTATTACTTTAATGCTTAAGTGAATCCGAAGCATACATAGCCTTGTCGAATGTACACAGTGGGGCATGCGGTGCGCATCATGCAGGCCATAAGATGAAGTGGTTGTTATTCCGACAAGGAATGTATTAGCCAACCATGTTAAAGGATTGCGTCGAATTCGCAAAAGGATGCCAAGAATGCCAGGTACACGCAGGGATACCACATATTCCTGCAAGCGAGTTACATTCTATAATAAAGCCTTGGCCCTTTAGAGGTTGGGCTTTGGATTTGATTGGAGAAATTCGATCGGCCTCTTCAAAAAGCCAGAAGTTTAGTTTGGTTGGTATCGATTATTTTACAAAATGGATCGAAGCCATACCTTTGGTGAATGTGGATCAAGAAGCAATAATCGAATTTATTCAGAAACACATCATTTATAGGTTTGGGATCCCTGAGACAATAACAACGGATCAAGGATCTGTTTTCACTGGTAAAAATATGCAAGCATTTGTGAAGGAAATGGGGTTCAAACTTCTCACATCAACTCCTTACTACGCTCAAGCCAACGGACAAGTCGAAGCAGCAAACAAAGTTATAATTAGGTTGATAAAAAAGCATGTGGGAAGAAAGCCAAAAAATTGGCACAAAACTTTGGACCAAATTCTATGGGCTTGTCGAACCTCTCCTAAGGAAGCTACAAATGCTACACCCTTTTGACTAACGTATGGCCATGATGCAGTCTTACCGGTCAAAATATATCTACAATCAACGAGAGTCCAAAGGCATCATGAAATTCCATCAAATTCATATTGGAATATGATGATAGATGAATTAGTTGATTTAGACAAAGAAAGGTTAAATGCGTTAGATTTATTGAAAAGGCAAAAGGAAAGGGTGGAGAAATCCTACAATAAAAGAGTGAAAGGTAAAACCTTTTTTATTGGTGACCTTGTGTGCAAAAATGATTCTTCCCATGGATCGAAAAGATAGACTTATGGGAAAATGGTCCCCTAAGTGGGAAGGACCTTTTCGAATCACACAAGTGTTTTCCAAAGGCGCGTATGAAGTTGAAGAATTAGATAAAGATAAGAGATTACTGAAAATAAATGGGAAATATTTGAAGAAATATAAACCCATATTGCAGGAAGTTAAAATAGAAATCGAATAATCTTGCAAAAGAAATAACTAAATTGGTGAAATTCGTCAAACAAATGACTCAAATGTCATTACAAAAAGAAATAGGCCTCAAAGGACCAAGCAACATTACAAATTTGAACAGGGAAACATTTCTTCAACTTTTCAAACTTGGACCGTTGAATTTAAAGACGACGTTCACAGAGGGCCTTGTTGGTCAAAATCTCTTCAATCTCTTTACCTAGCTTCTGAGCCCTTTCAACATGATGCACTCCAACTTCAATCTCTTTAGCTATTTCATCTTGATTGACTTGTTGCAGTTCTTCTTTGCGTTTTTGAGCTTGAGAAATTTTTTTTGGAGGACGGCAATTTGTTTCTCCCATTTGAGGATGTTTTCGTCACAACTAGCTACCTCTTTCTTATATTGTTCAGAGACCTGTTCCAATTCAGTGACTTTAGTAGTGGAACTTGAAGCGGCATCCCACTCAGCAAGTTGTGTTTCCGACTTATTTTCAAGCTTTTTTGAGCAGTCTCGAAGCCGGTTGAGATCTGCCACCACAAGGTCAATTAGAGTGGTCAGATCGACAACAACATCAGTCACTTCAGGAGGAGCCTCCAGGACATTGAATTGTTTCAAGATCTTTTTCAGGTTGAATTGAGCAGACGAATCTTTCTCTAGAAGTTAAAACAAATTAATGTTGAGGATTTTCTGCCGAATATGGGTCGTCACTTCGTCCATGGATCGTGCATCAGAAATGGTCCCTGAAGTATTCGAACTGCTGGTGGTGGTGTCAACAAAGTTATAACGTGTACTAAGCATGGCCTTCAGATATTCCAATGGTCTTTGCACTTTCAAATTCTCAAGTTCCTCATGAGAGAGACAGGTCGAAGTAGTGGTGGTTGAGGCAGTTTTGATATGATCATCCAGGTTTCCTTCTTCGTTTTGTCCTTCTTCGTCCGCAACAGCCATGGGAGTTGTTGGTTTTTCGCCTTCTTTCTCTTCTTCTTCCTCTTCGTTATTAGTTTCAACCTCCTCATCTTTCTCTTCGTCATCATCCTTTAAATTGATGGGGGAGTTGTCTTCAGGATCACCTTCTGTTATGACTACTGCAGTGGGCATTAAGTGTCCCCACCAACGTCGACTAAGATATTATCCTCAGGACCAGTTTCTTCTTCAACTACATATTGAAGTTTTTTAGAAACAGCGGTAGGCTGATTCACTTCAGTGGCTGGTTTTTTCGTCGAATCCTTAGGAAAAGGCTTGGAGGCGCTTGTTGGCTTGTAAGTGGGATCACTGCTAGTTTTTTGAAGGACTTCGACAATAGGATGTCCATGAGTGTCGACAAGAACCTGGAGGATAAATAAGTCAGCAAACTTATCACAAGGAAAAACGCCTTTAACCTTCGAATTACAAAAAAAAACATACCTTGGGAATTTCAGTCTTGAGACTAGAACTCTCACTTTCGGCTGGAGCTGGGGTGACTTGATCAACATGATTTGTGTGAGGAGTCTTCTCCAATATTCTGGAGGCAGGAGGTTTGGGTTGTTGAGGATTTGACAGTTTCTTCTTCCTTTTTGAAGGCCTGGTCTGGTCGGGTGATTCGTCACCATCATCAGATTCAACAACTTGAGCATCAAGTTCTTTTTCCTTTCTTTTCTTTGGCGTCGAAGGAGGTCTCCGACTTCCCTATAAAACAAAAAGAGATTTCATTAGTATGTCTCAGGAAAATAATAGTGTATAAAGATTATGATCAATGAAAAGGCGAAACCATACCCTCGTCACGGGTTTCTTGGTAGTATCTTTTGGGTTTTCCACGCCCTCTGCAGTTGACGCTTCGACGGTAGCTGACTTTTTGACAGGAATTTTCGTGGCTAAGAAAAAAGGGAAAAGTTAAACACAAGTCAAAAGATACATATATGTGTAAATGAAAAGAAGCGGTGTTGAGGATCTCCCCATTCTCACACCTTCATATATTGGAGTTTCCACGCAAACGTGTTCTATGTCAATATGAAGGTGGCCTTTGAAATTGTCCAAGGTGTACTTAGTCGAAACCACTCACTTAGCACGTTTATGGTATTCTTGGAGAAGAAGTTTCATGGAATCCCCACAAGTGATCCAATCTGGAAATGGAGGGCTAAAAGCCACGCCAAATTCAACAGATGGTAGAGGAGAAAATTTTGGTGGATAGAGGTTAAAAGCTATCTCATAACGTTGATCTGGTTGAATGTATGAAGGTAGTTTTAACTCATTCAGTTTTCTTGTAAATTTTTCTTTCAAAGTAACGGCTGCTTCGCTTATGGTTCGACTAAGTTCATTGGGCCTGTAGGCAGTTTCAAAGTACTTATGGAATGCTTGGATTTCTTTGATGTGTCTTGAAGTACCTTTCTTTGTTTTATCCTACACAAGGGCGAAAGCTCTGGTCAATTGGATAGTGAAAGAAGGCACGTCGAAAAATTGAGAATTATAATAATCCCTCCACCATTCGTCAAATTCTTGAGTGCCGAGGAATTTGGGTTTAAAGGGCACTGGTTGAATTTCGACCAAGTTGGAGTACTTCTTCAGCAGCTCAGAACACTCATCTTCGGTGTGGGTCATGTTGTAGTGAATCAAAGAACCTTTCCTCGAGAAAAAGGGTTTTAGTTTTATTTGGATTAACCCAAACTGTCGAGAGACCAGATTGGGTTGGTAATTAACAAGGGAGATCTTCAGCTTTGAGGGATTGAGTCTGGAAGCTAAGAGTCTAGGTGTAATAAAAGATTCCCAGACATTAAGGAAGTCATCTTCTTGAGACTTCGACTCTAGTAGGAGTTTCCTGGTGAACCACTCTGGTCCAATTTTTCTATCGGCGAAAGGAGCCATATTGGAAGTGAAGTTATGATGTTTTGTAAACATCATAACATAGCCAGTAAAAGTTTGTTGAAGGTTCAGACCTTCATCATTTGGTGTTAGCTGCGCCAGTCTGGTTCCTTCGACTCTTCTGTCCTTCATAGCAGCTTCGTCCACAGTTTGTTTGTTGGATAGGCAAACTTCAAATGTGGCATTGAGCCACAGTTGTAAGAGCCAAAATGGTCCTGACAACAGGAGACTTCCTTTGTCCTTAATATTCTTTAGAAAAGTAACCCTTTTGCCAAGAGATTCGTAGAGATTCGCCAGGATGATCTCACTGAGACACATTTGATGTCCAGCATGGATCTGATTCGCCATGGTAATATAACGTTTCGCCACTTGAAGAGATCTAGAGCAGAAAACGCATCTCGACAGCCAGATGGCTAAGAAGGCTATATGCTCTTGATCAGAGACTTCTTTAGTTTCCTTGTCGTGGTAATTGTCAATATAGGCTGTGAAGGTAGCTTTATTTGTGTCGAATCCTATGGAGTCGTCACACAGTAGGTTGGGGTCATAATCCACTCCAAGTGGGCTAAGGCCAGTTATGGCAGTTACGTCGAAAAGAGTGGGGGTGATCATTCTACAAGGAAGGTGGAAATTGTTATAGGTACTATCCCAAAAATAAAGGGAATCTAAAATCATAGAGGGGCAATATCTGGGCCCTACTTTCGACAACTGGATGAGGTGAAAAATGCCCATAGTTTTCCAAGTAACAGCTTTGACTGCCTCTATTTTCTTTTGCCAAGCTAAATAATAAGATGGGTCTTTTGACATAGGACAAGACCTAAAGATTCTAAATTTATTCATGTACCCTAGATTTATGGCTTCCTCAGAGGGGGATCCTTGGCCATCTACTTTGTATTTCTCATCTATGACTTTCTCCTTATCAGTTCTAGGCCTAACTTCATTAGCTATGGGTTTGTAATGGTGGTAAGCTGGAAAGAATTCTTTCAATTTTACATGATCTAGAGATAAATCAGGTAAGGGTCCTAGCATCGCATGAGATTTACCATAAATTAAAATGGGAATCAGTACCTGAGACTGGTAAATGCGTCTTTTCTCCTCTTCATTTGGAGGTTCTGGTATATATTATTGGTTCCCCACCACCTTTGGACCAAGAATCTTGTGAACAGGTGATAAGTTTTTAGATTTCTTGGAATCTTTGCTCGTGATTTGAGGAGCTGTGGAAGATGCCATGATTGATTACAGAAGAAAATGCAGAGAAAGATGAAGAAGATGAAGTTGCATGGAAGAAAATTCGTGCTTAAGAAAAGGAGCGTGAAAAAGTAAAAAAGAAGAAAAAGATTGTTTTCAACGTATTTATAGCTGGAAAAGGAACTGAAGCGGAAAATTTAGAAATTTTTTCCATTTAATGGAGAAATCGTGGGACGCGGGGCAACTATGAGTGGATGGATCAGATGGTGGCAGTTAACTCTTGACCCATGATCTGCTAGGAACTAGGGTAGTGATGATGAAAGGATCTTAAAACGTGGGCTGAAGAGACGTTTCAGAAGAATCGCAATGATGACTCTGACGTCACAAATGTCTAGTCATATGAATAGTCGTATGTAGAATTATTGACGGCGTCGAATTGTATTGGCAAAAAATGCTTTTCTCCCCTTGTCGAAAATGCATTTTCTGGGGGGCAATTTGTAAGCTGCTAGTTTCGACGCCTGAATGTTTGTTCAGAAAGCAAATTTAAGAATTCACCAGGATAGTTCGACGGAGGTTTGATCTTGAAAAGAGAAGATCAGTCGAAAAATGGGTGGTAAATTGGAGAAACATATATATTTGGAGATTTTCTCTAAGTATTGGAAAAGGTTTCGACAAGGTGGTATAAAGGCCTTATTCGACAGATATTTTGAAATTCAAATTTAGGAGGGAGATTCGCTTTGAAAACCAGACGCGTGGAGCACATCCCGGGCGTGTTCAAAATTTGTACAAGTTACTTAAGAATACTCAAAGTAACCGTGTGAAAGAAAAGAGTAGTTACTAAGAAAATATACGTTTGAAAAACACCAGTTTTATTCCTTGCATTTTAATGAAGTTTTAAGTTATTCATTTACAATCTCCTTTACATTCCTGCAATTTCATTCTTACAATTTACTTACATTTTCGCCATTTCTTTCAAAAGCAAAAGTTTTTATTACTTTTTAGTCGAAATACATTAGTTTGTGAAAACAATGATAAATTCAATGAACAAAAGGTTTTATTTTCATACAAATTGTCAAAGTTATTAAAGCACATTGTCCTAGGATTTGTTTGATCGGTCCCGTAAGTAAACTAATTTTTCATAAATTAGGAGATCAGCGGTTGTTTGCTAATTTTCCAGGAAAACAGCGAGGCAGTAGGCCTCCCAAAGCTGGTTAAAGAAGAGAATGATAAAAGAATTATAGGTATACACTTCTTCGTATCCACTTGATAAGGTTTACAACAATGCTCTAGGAAGGCCAAAGCTAAAAGTGTTGGACACAAAACCTCCCTTATCTCTCCTAAGAATGGAACGAGACAATGAGAGCAAAGAACCGAGTTTTGCGGCCTTCAGCCTATGTAAAACGTGTCATGACCAGAAAGCAAGGTTAGAAAACCTCTACGTAATAGTGATCGGTCTAGGGAGTTTGGGAAGAAGATATCATAGTTAACTTCGACATCTAGAAGGTGAAACCCAGTTACACAATGAAGCTGGTTTGCGTATAAGGGACGAAACGAACGCTTGAGACTATATTTAACCTTTGACCTTCGCATTTTCTTGGAGGATGGTAACCTAATTTTGGTTGTGTAGGGCATGGGACTTGCTAAGGCCCTGAAACTCAAATGGTATTTACGCTTAGTATTTCCAATAGTCATTCAAGGGATTGATATTTTAATTACCTTTTGATGTAATATTTTAAATATAAATAATATTATATATCTATTAAAATTATATCAATTTCCTTTTGAGAAAAATTAGCAAAGAAAATAAATCGCAAGATGTAGTAGCTGGTGCACCCACTCTTAGGAGTTAGCCACTCTAAAAGCGTAGGTGGTGGAGCCTAGAATACATCAGCCTCAAACCTGAGGGAAGAGAAAGGGGACCAACCTTTAGGAGAGAACAGTATCCAGTGACGTTAAAGAATTACTTCAGCTCTCAACAAGTGGGATGGGTAAAGACGAAGCGTCAAAGAATTACTCCAGTTCCCCAAAAAAGAGAAGTGTAAAGGCAAAGCGTCAAAGAATTGCACCATTTCCCAACATATGGGACGAGTAAAGACGAAGCGTTAAAGAATTACTTTAGTTCCCAATAAATGGGATGGGTAAAGGCAAAGCATAAAAAAAGTTACTCATGTTCCCAACAAATGGGATGGATAAAGGAGAAACGTCAAAGAATTACTCCAATTCTGAATAAATGGAACGGGTAAAGACGGTGCATCAAAGATTACTCCAATCCCCAACAAATGGGACAGATAGAAGCGAAACCAGAAAAGGTTAACCAAACATCAATAAAAAGGAATAAAAAGGCTTAAAGGCAAGATCAAAGACAATCAAAATAACAAGGTAAATAAAATAGGTTAAAGCAAACCATAATTGGAAAGGGAATTTAGTTAATATAATGTAAATACAAAGACCAAAATAGAGACAAGGGCACACATGCCAAATCAAATTATCATAAAATCACTAAGCAAAACCCTTTCTAACGACTTCATCATCACTAAATATAGTCCATTCTCTGACCACTTTCTCCAAGTCCTGCCTTAACCAATGAACATGAACACCCGGGCACAGTAGCTCCATCTGATCAGGCACATCCTTGAAAGCTTTAAATAAGGTCTTAAGGCCTTCAATAACAACATCATCAAATATTTTTCTTCAATGCTGCCAGCTTCTCCCTGTGGACTTCCCTCTTTTCAGCTTGAGAATCCTTTTCCTTTTTAAGGAAACCTTCATCTGAGGTAATTTGGGAGGTCAATTTCACCACGAAAGGCTTCACATAATCAAAATCCTTTTCTTTAACTTCCACTGATGCATGTAATTTGGTCACCTTGGTAGTTAAAGAAGAAGGAGTGCCATGAGTATCCACTTCCTTTTGGAGTTAGACAATTTTTCCATCTCCTTTTAAAGATTGGACAACTTCTCTTGGATTTGGGTTGGTCATGGATGACCACACCATATTTACCCTTCAAGGAGTCTCAATATTTTGAAGGAGTGTATTGAGGCAAAACTTCTCCCCGGCCGCAACCGCCACGAACATCTGAGAAGCAATGCGAAACATATGGAAGGTGTCCTCTAATATCAATTCAAGATTCTCTGTATCATGAATATTCTTAAGGTAAGAAAGACGTTGCTCATGTATACATGCCTACGCTTCCTTAGAAGTAAAAGTTACCATCGACTGGACAATGACAATAAATCTAAGAAGAGTAAGTGAATTTTCAATGGCAGGTAGAGTTATTAGTGGAAAAACGGGCTGGGCCTGCCCATTTAACCCACCATTTTTGGCGGGCCGGGGTGAGGTTTTCGGCTCGGTATCTTAAGTTGGCCCGCCCCACCTAACCCACTATTAAAATGGGCCGAGGGCGGGGCGGGCGGGTTTTGTCCACGGGATTTTTGCTTAAAAAAATTATTTTTTTACTTGGAATTAAAACAATATTAACATGGTATGTAGTATACATACTTTTAAAACAACCCTCGTTTTTTTAAACCCTAATATTCATTTTTCACACAACCCCAAACATCTCATTTTGAAGACACTAATTGGTATCTGCTTCGTTCTTTATTTTCACTCATATTAGGAAAAGTATTTATTTCAAAACATAAAGAATATATTCTTTTTTATTTTCTATTACTCGTTGTCATTGAAGTCGGATTCTAAAGCTATAAGGTAATTTTTGCACATAGGGGTTTGTTTCTCATTATGATAATAAAGTTTTGATTTTCGGGGTTTTAGGGTTTTAGTGTGTTTGTTTTAAATTTTTGGTATTATAGTTATGTTGTTTGTTTATGTTGAAGAATATGACATTTGCATTGAGACTTGTTAAATTTTTACTATGCATTGTTAAAATTTGTCGGCATATTTTGTAATGATTAACAATTTTGTAAATTATGTAGTAAATCAAATTGTAAAAAAAAAATTAGCGGGCCGGGCGCCAACTCGTTAGTAAATGGGGCGGACTTGACTTTTGAGCTCGGACGCCTAAGTTGACCCGCCCCGCCCCACTTTTGGATGAGCTTAAACGGAGCGGACCTAAGTTGGTCCACCCCTAGGTAGAGTAGGTCTGACAGGGTTAGGATCAGAAAAACTAGGAATCTTGTTCAATCTTTCTTCTAGGAAGAGATGCCGATCTCACCCTCTTTTGTTGTTTCATTCAGTAAAAGCCATAGTTCGATCGCCATACCCTTTATCTAGCCCTTTGGAGCAAATTTGGTCCTGGCTAGACGAGGCTGATGAAGAGTGAGCCGTAAGTAGTGGTCTAACATCCTCTAGAAGTCTCTCTAATAACACCTCGGTTGGGCTAGGAGTAGGATTAAGAGCAAAAGTGGTATCCAGAATGACTCGTGATCTATCTTTCTTCTTTATAAAAAGATTCTTTATTGAAACCATGTTATATGCAAAGATAAAAGCAAACTTAGCACTTGTTAATTAAGGACGGAAAAAGCAAGTATACATAAAAATTAATTTTCTATCCTCACCAAAGAGTTATTTCCTCTCGTAATCATCGAGCACATCTACAATTACACGCGAGTAAATGGCCATTTTCTTTTGCATAGAAGGCTCTACATATGAAGGGCCGACTCCTTCTTCATAACCAAATATCTCCCACAAGGTCGTTAATTATTCTTTTATAAACATTTCCTTTACTGTCACAAATTCCATGAGAATGGTATAAGTATATGGTTCTCGGCTAATGTTGTTCTAGATATATCACCTTTGAATCCTATCCATACATCTAACCGAATCAGAGTCAGGGAAGCTGGTAGAAAAAGGTTTCTCCTCAAAACCCGACAGAAAATAGAACAGGCGTCTAAAGTTCGAAGGCCCACCAGGAGGAAACGATCATTTAAGTTAACTCAACCCTTGGCCACAGAGGCCGTTCTGGGAGGTATACATCACAACAAAAAGTTGAAAGAAGAAATTCAAAGATGACTTCCTATAGGTCCCAGTGGATTGACTGCATTTAGCAAAACAACAACACGAAGAAGTAACCAAGTATTTAAGATTAGTCTAGCTTGCTTAAGTTGTAAAAATGACACATGTTGGGCGTGATGCTCCAACATGTTGGTACAACATATGGACCTTCTTTAACAGGATCCATAATGCTGCATTTTGGATAAATCTTTTGGAAAATTTTTAGTTATATTTTATTGCTTTTATTTACCAATATGACTACATGATTTGTTTGACAACTGAATGAAGATTAATTCGGATTTAAATTTGAATCAAAATTGAAAAAAAAAATATCTTGTTGGAGATATTCAAGGAACAAATCTAATATCCAACAGATTCTGCATAAATTCTAGACTAAATCAAAGATATTATCCAAGGAGAAAATCCCGGAATTATTATACTATAAAAGGAGCTCAAAACCTACATAGGAAGCCAATAAATACATTGAAGATTTAGAGTGCTAGGGTTTATTTTTTAGTCCTTTTTATTGTTGTATGTACATCTCTATGTTTCAGTAACATGGCATAGAAGGTTTGTCTAGAGTTGAGTGGTAATATTCAACATTGATTATTGAGTTTTAATCTCCAATAACGGGTTGTGTGATTGAGAAGAAAGTGAGTTGGTTCTCATATTTAGGGGGAGTCTCTAAATAGAAAGTCATTGGTAGTGTTAGGAAGAGGAATTGAACAACATAGGATTTGTAGTTGCTTGTAAGACTAACTGTACTAAGCTATTAATAACGAATTTCTTTGCTTGGGTTGTGGACTCAGCCCCTCAGACTTACGTGTTGTTTCACCGAACTCGTCAAACAAATATCATGTTATTTACTGCTTTTCTGCTCTATCATCTAATATTATCTATTGTATTATTTCTGGTGTATCTTGTCAAAACTATTATTGAAGCATCGCATTCGACATTTGTCCCATGAGGAATAGAATTCAATTGCCATCAGATCAGGCACCCTAGCCTATTGGGTGATCTCCATAAAAATAAATTATGCTCAAATGGAGACAATGGAGGATGGAGAATTAGTCAATAAACTACCGTTCTTTGATTGCACCAATTATGATTATTGGAAGGAAATCATGGTGGTCTTTCTCAAATCCATGGGCAACAAATCATGTAAAGCTATGATAAAAGGATGGAAACATCCAATGATCACTTTATGTAGATGGAACTAGAAGCTTAAAACTAGAAGCTCATTGGACTGATGAAAAAGCTGAGGAAGCTCTTGGAAAATCCAAGGCTTTGAATGCTATCTTCAATGGTGTGGATAAGAACAGGTTCAGATTGATCAACGCATGTTTAGAAGCTAAGGAAACTTGAGAAATTCTCAAAACCGCGCATGAAGGCACATCCAAATTCTGTATTTCAAGGTTGCAACTTCTTACCACTAAGTTTGAGAATCTGAGGATGGATGAAGAAGAAATAATTTATGATTTCCATATTAGATTGCATGATATTGCCAACACATCCTTTGCCTTAAGAGGTTTGATATGAAAGTTACTACCACTGAAGAAGCACATGACTTGAGTAGTATTAAAGGTTGATGAACTCATTGGTTATCTGCAAACCTTTGAGATGTCCATCAATGAAAGGTCAGAAAAGAAGAACAAAACTATAGTCTTTGTTTCTAATACTGAAGAAATTCAAAGAGACATAAAAGAGAACTTATCAGATGATATAGCTCTCCTAAGTAAAAGGTTCAACAATTCCTTGAAATATCTGAACAGAAAGTGGAGGACAAATCCCCAAGACAAAAGGTTTAACATCGGTCCCTAGAACAAAGGCAACATTGAAGACAAACCCAATGATGACAAGGGTACTAAGTGCTTTGAATGTGAAGGCTATGGACACATTAGATCAGAATGTCCTAACTTTCTAAGGAAGCAGAAAAAGGTATTATCCATCACTTTATTTGATTTTGAAAGTGACGGTGAGGGAGAAATTGCCAATAATATGATGGCTTATTTTGGAAGATATGAATCTGAAGGTGAGATTAGCATTGAAGAAATTTATGAAGAAGAGATTGATGATTCATTCAAATCCTTGCACACCATGTGGAGAAAAGATTACTTAATAACAGCCAATCAGAAGAAAACCATAGGCGTTCTTCAGAAGGAATCAGATAAACTTTGTGAAAGTAAATTGAAAACACAGGTACTTAATAAAAAATGAAACATGAACTCAAGAAGATTCCCCAAAGAAGGTTGTTTTTCCTGAAGGAAAAACTACAGTTCTGAGGTTGGGCCACATGTCACAGCATCGTGCTCAACATGTGGCGCCCCATCATAGGAAGAACAAGAAATAGCCTTTGATAGGTCACCACTGTGGTAAATACGGACATACAAGGTCTTATTATTTCAAATGGCTTAATTTAAAGATCATATAACGCAAGGAAGTCCATGCTAAGAAGAGGTGGAAATAGAATGCTACATCAACGAGCTCCATAGCACTCACAAAACACAGAAGTCCCTCAAGTAAAGGTGGAAGTTCTATGCATATGGCTAAAGATAAGACAACTCATGGAAACCAAGCAAAGGGAAGAATCAAGGGCTTAGGGAAATTGGTTAATTCCGGTCAAAAATATATTCTACTGAGAAAAGGCTTGTCTAATAATATGAACCAACTATATGATCAAAGGAGGAATAAGAACTTCAACAAGTCTGAACATTTTGTCTACAACAAAGGTAAAGAAGTTCTTATGAAGAAAGTTAGATATGAGAAAGACATCAGGGGTTTGAAAGACCTGAGGATTGATAAAGTATATAAGTATAAAGAGGAAAGAACAACCAAGATTTCTCAACATATTTCTCAGAAGTTTGAATTATCTCATGTGGATTAGGTCATTAAAAGGAAGGCTGATGGTCAGATTGGAGGTCCTCCCAATTTTGAACAACCTATAATGGTTCAAAAGAAGAAGTTTAAGAAGAATAGTCGATATGAAATAATTCCTTATCATGTGTCTAGATGTGTTAATAACCAATAACATGATATATTGGTTGGTGAAGTAGAAGTTGATGTGTTGAAGTCCAGACACAAGGTGTGTGTGTGTGTGTGTATATCTGATCTAGTTACTGATGGAAGAAGGAGTAAGGTTCCACTCAGGTGTGTACCCATGAGAATTCATTATAAAATTCTAATGTCTTCGGATGAAGACTCTAAGGAAACAAGATTGAGTAGTTTAGATGGTGATAACGATGTGCCAGGAATGTTATCCAATATGGTGAAGAAATCTCTTATGCATAAGAAGAATGATGAACAAGTTCATGAAGATGTTGAAGCTGATGCAACCAGAGCTAAGGATGATGGTATGGATAACCATGATCAGACTTTGATCGAAGGAATGATAAGTAAGAATAAGAGCATTTCTATGTTTAGTGCTACAAAGAGCAAGGATTATAGATTGACTACTTCAAAGGATATGTCCACTCTTATTTAAGAGAATGTTGATGTGGAGAAAGTTGCTGACAAATAAAAAAACTCTATGATATTTGCTGCTGAAAATAGGAGTATCCATGATTGTTTGTATCTTCTTGGAACCATCAAATTAAGTCCAAGATTGTTAGTTTTTTTGAAGTTTAAACTATATCAGATGGATGTGCATAATATCTCTCTCAAGAGTTACTTAACCGAGGAAGTTGAAGAACTCTATTTTGCCAACATATTGAAGAACATCATGGAAAATAATTTAAGTAACAACATTAATAATGGTGTCTAGAACTTTTTTGATGTTGATAAGAATTTTGGTCTTATGATCAAGAATAGTCTTGATAGGTCTGAACCAAGCAATGAAGAGGTTACTAAGGATACTAATCTTAGTAACTTATCTCTCTTTAATGAGGACATTGTGTTGAAATTTTTTTGTCAAATAAGGACAACCCTTGGAAAGATGCTGCCAAAAGAAGCTTTTATATTTGAAGAAGATGTTTAGTTGCCAGAGGAAGTCATTGTGAAAGACAATGATAAAGTTCTCACGTGTGTTGTTGACTTGTTAGACAACATGGTGGAACATTTTGTTCATCAGATGCATTTTAACCTGGAATAAAGCAAGATTTAAGATGTTGGATATCATCATGAGTTTCAAGAAAAGCTAATTAAGTATGACACAGGTGATAAGGAAGATATATCATACATTTAACGGATCATAGTGGTAACTAAGTGACCAACTCAGAAGAAGGACGAGCTACAGTTTATGGTTACTATGAAGAATCAATAATGCTTCTATCAGAGGTAAATGGTGAAGCAAATGTCTTGGTCACTGTGTTTAACATTCAGAAAAGACTGGTTGACAAAATATTGATATGGATGTCAAAAGAAGCTTGGACATTTGAAGAAATAATTCAGCTACTGAAGGAAGTCTATGTAACAGGCAAGGAGAACCTTATGATAAGTTTCAATGTAAATGTTGATAGTAATGGATGTTTCACTCTTGTTAACAACATAATGTCTTGGGTTTGCAACGAGAATATCATTGCTACTAAATACTCTATTACAGGGAGCAATGGTAAGAAATTACTCTGGATGAAGTAAATGTTAAAGAAGTATAATGTGGGACAAGATGTCATGATATTTGTCTCTAACATTTTTAAGTTATTAGATGCAGTCAACTTTGAAAAGGGGGTCTTCATTTGTGAGATTCAATAGCAATTAATGCTAGGGAGTTGTGCCAAAAGAGAAAAAGTGTTTCTCTCCCCTAAGAACACTTTAGCACACAAAATAGGGATGTTTCATTGGTTATATCAGGCGTGGTATAACAGGGTTGGCGTTACAAGCAAGAAAAATAGACATTTTGCCTTATCCTACTCTCAAATTACAGATCCTTCTCTCAACATGAATCAAAGTCAAGCTAGTGGGAGAAAACTTATCCAAGAGATTAAGGCTTGGATTTGTGGTTGAACAAAGCCAAGGAAGAGGGACAGGTTAGGAATAACATCTCAGTTGTTGAACTGTCAAGTGGAACAAGCTCTAAGAAGATTCTAATTAAGAATCTGTACGCTAGAAAGATAATGAAGATAAAGGATATTGTGAAGGACCTAATGAATCTAGATGCAAGTGATTTTGAATCAGATGAAGACTTTGATAATTGGATGGATTCTCTTAGGCATAAACACTGAAGAATAAGTTGTTATAGTCCTTGCATTTTGGACATGTTTTTTTGGATTTGTAGAGGCTTTATAACCTCCTTTTATCTTTGTACTATTAAATCAGATATAATGTTTGTGCATCATTTGATGATGTTCTGGATGTTTACCCATGTTTTTGGTTGTGTATGTGCTAACATACTAACCTATGCATGACTAACTTCTAGATGCTACTTTGAATAACTAACCCTTTGGAAAATTGTGGCAAAAAGGGGGAGTAGTAGTGTTACTGAGTCCTGAGGTACACATGTGTTGTTTAGTACTATACATATATAATAAGTGCTAATGATGTGCTCCATGATGGAGCATCGGGCAAGACATCGTCCCTTTGTATCTATGAAAAAAAAATATGTTAGTAGTATTCCTTGCATATTTTGATATCAACTACTAACTAATTGTGTGTGCATGACTAAGTATGTGAATGATTGTATGCTGATATATGTTAGTTAGTATGATTGTATGCTATTAACTATGAGCTAACTAGATTCATGCACGACTAAGTCTGTGAATGATTTCATGATTGTTAGTTTGGTTTGGAGCAACTGAATGAATTATGATCTGAATGTTGATGCTTTTGACTTCTGTTGGTTCATAGCTCTGATAATTTGGAAGATGGCTGATGTTACTGGTCGAATGTTCTGATAGTCTAGTAGTTCTATTGGTTGTCACTTGTTATGATGGAAGAAGTGCTATTTATCTTGAATATTTGTTTTTCCAATATTATCCAAAAGGGGAGGTTATAGTTACTAATGGATTGGCTGCATTTAGCAAAACAAAAACATGGAGAAGTGTCAAAGTATTCAAGATTTTTATAGCTTACTTAAGCTGTAAAAACGACACATGTTGGGCGTGATGCTCTAACATGTTGATATGGTATCTGGGTCTTGCTCAACAGGTGCCAGAATGCTGCATTTTGGATGAATCTTTTGGAAAAGATTTAGTTCTATTTTATTGCTTTATTTAGCAATATGATTACATGATTAGTTTGACAGCTAGATGAAGATTAATTCGGATTTAAATAAAGATTTAAATTTGAATTTAAGTTGAAACAAATTATATCTTCTTTGAGATATTCAAGGAAAAAATCAAATATCCAACAAATTCTGCATAAATTATGGACGAAATCAAAGATATTATCCAAGGAGAAAAACCCAAAATTATTATGCTATATAAGGAGTTCAAAACCTATATTGGAAGCCAAGCAATACATTGAAGATTTAGAGTGATAGGGTTTAATTTTTAGTCCTTGTCATTGATGTATGTACACCTATATGTTTCAGTAACTTGACATAGAAGGTTTGTCTTGATTTGAATGGTAGTATTTGTCGCTACGTGAAAAACAACTGGCGGAAAAAAAGTATCGCCACCGAACGTTATTTATCCCGACGGGGAAAGGAAATGATCGAAGAAACCTCAAAAAAGGAAAGAACATGGTCTCACAACCGAATTTCGGGTTCGTGAGTCGATTCCGCTAGAGGAAGGTGTTAGCACCCCTCGCGTCCATTGTACTCAACGGGATCCACTCTTGTTGTTCTAATCAAAGGGTGTGTTTATCTAAAGCCTACATGCTAACGGAAACAGAAAGGGAAAAAACAAAAGGATACTTGATAGGACTTCGTCGTCCTAGGCCTATGTATTCCCTCGTGCAATGGAAAAGTCAGATTCAACGTATTTCGGAGGACTACGGGTGAAAAGGGGGAAGGGTGCTCGCCAAGACTTCGCCATCTTGTGCCTACGTATCCTCATTCAGACGAGAATGAGGAAATCAGAGCGTTCGTAGTTTGGCCTACGCATTGTTAGGTGTTTTTTATGAGCGATGCTAAGTTCGCGTTCCGGCAGTTAGGGTCAATGCCTGTTTGCGGTAGAACGGAAATAACATGCTCTTTCTGAAAAATGTTTGATGAAACACCCTGAAGGATAAAATTATTTGCAGTTTGTTTAAGAGTTTTAACAGAAGTTAATTGAATTGGTTTGAGATTCGTATTGCACTAAAGTCAATGACATAGGATCGAATGCTTCATAAGATTGACCCAAGACGGGACGCATACAAAGCACTCTAGACAAGGTAAGGAGAGACTCCCGCTTATCATTTCCCATATACTTAAGGCTCGTGGTGCACAATTCTCATCGTATTTATTAAGTGTTTTGATTTTTTTAGAAAGAAGAGAGACTCAAAGGGCAAAAGAAAATATAGGGGAAACTTACCTAGATGTTGTCATGCAATATGGCCCTATAGTTGAGGATAAGAAAAGGAAAAGTCTACCTAATGTTATCATACAAATGATGGACCTAAGGTTGAGGTTAAAAGGGACTACCCTAATGTTGTCTTGCAAAGGATTGAGAGCCTAATGTCTATCCTACTCCAGACTTAATCAAAAATTAAGTTGGACTAGGAGCCTTAAGGGAGCATGTGATCAACACAAGTAAACATTATACAACTCAATCTCAAACAACAAAAAGGAATGCAAAACTCAAAGGAGAAGAAAAGAGATGAAGAGAAGATGGATGTCAAAGCAACACAAGGTAAGAAGAATCAACCATCAATTCACAAGGGTCACACATCAAAGCTAAAGTGAAAGCATGCTTATCATATGAATCAAAACATCAAAAATGGATAAAGCACATGATTAACATACACATTCTCAATCACCACAAACCATGATCAAATTGCTCACACATTCAAGTTCAAATAGATAAGCAAAGGCAATCAAAGAAGTGCACAAGCAAACATGTCTTAAATCCATAATACATATCATTAATCATCATACAAAGGCAAAAGGGATTAAGCAAGATGTGGATCAAGCAAGGTCAGAACTCACATCACATCATAATCAATTCATTTCAAAGACAAAAAGATAAACACAACACCATCCCAACATGAACCACAATAAGGACTATGCATTTGTAAATCATTATCTCATGAGAAAATAGTCACAAATGGTATCAAGATGAGGCAGTAGCATGAACATGAATATCAATTCAAACATCAACTCATGGGTAACCAAAAGAATCATCAAGGGTCAAGTTCAAAACAGGCATCAAAACTAGGTAAGCATCCCCCATTATCATCTTCAAAGGAAGGCAAACATCCAAGTAAAGTATGAAGAACAAATGATCAAGTAATGAACATCAAAACATAAAGGTCAGAAGCACACTCACATATTTTAATTCAAAACCAACTCCAGGATATCAAGCAAGTTCAAGAAGAGTAATATTCAAAGCATGGACAAGGAACTAGATAACCATCCACAAATGGAAACAAATGATCATGTGAAGTAAAGGAGATGAAAATCAAACCAATGATCACCAAAACATGTTAAGGTAGGGTTATAAACCAAGTATTCACAACATTCAAGTATTTCAAACATCACTCAATCACAAGTAGACAAGAGGCCTTAAGACTAGGTCAATCATCATACATATTCATCTCAAAACAATGTCACATTTAGGCATCAACCAAAAATATATAAATGATCAAATAAATTCAATTAAAAGGTTCTAACACATGTTATATCCATCAAGAACAAGTGAGAAAAATATCTCAAGAAGAATTGCATAAATGCATTACAAATTAAATCAAATAATCTCATGTAGGAGGCTAATCGAGCATGCATCGTTGATCAATTAAAATCAATTAAGAACTAATAAAAAATTCATCATCAAAGCATCAAAACATTCCTTAAAAATTCATCAAAGATGTTTCAAAACATGGTAGAGAAATTATTTCAAGAAGGCACATAAAAGGTATCAAGAGATCAAACCCTAATTCAAGGGTAAACATGGAAAACACCTTCACAAATTAATTCAAAATAAAATATGAAAAATAAAATAAAAATCATGAAAATTATCTCAAGATGTTAAAGGATCAGAAAAGAATTTTTAATCATTTTTAGAATGAAAATAAATATTTAAAATAAAAATGAAAAAAGAAAAAAATAGAAGAAAAAAAATAGAAAGAAATGAATCAAGGGGGGTGCACCAGCAAAAATGGAAAGAACTGGGATGCAGTTGTAATGCGTAGGGCTTGAAAAAAGAGGGGTGCAAATATCACATAATGACCAAGCCCAAACCACAAAACACAAGTCTCAGATGCCACGCTGTATTCATTAATTGACATGGATCCTGGTGGCAATGAGTCACACTGTTGACACGGGATTTCGACCGAAGGCGGGAAACAAGGATTCCCTGGTCGCGTCGGCGCAAAGGGTGGATCATGGTGTCGATTCGACACCAGCAGGGAGGCGCGTTGGAGAGATGGCGACAAGCCTCAGCATCGGAAGGAAACATAGTGCGAAGAGCTGATCCCAACTTCAAGAACAAATATTTAGGCGGGAAAAGTTTGAAACTTCCAAGACTATGGGAAGTTGAAAAGAAATTGGGGTGCCACGTGTCAGCTTCAGAAGACATTTGGGTAGACAAACAGTTACATTTTAGGCCTATATAAGGCGCTGTACTTTTCATTTTCAAAGGTCGCATTTTTTCACATTGTAAAGGGAAAACACTCAAAGTACCAAGCTTAGAGAGAAACGAGTTCACTCCCGCAAAAATGTATCGTTGCGTCCAAATTTACTTAATGCAATTTACTTTTAGCGTCTAATTTAAATTACTGCCCTTTTTTTTTTTGCTCAGCCTTTCTTTTTGTTTATTTCTTCGCTTTGTATCCAAACCCATGATCGTTAAGAAACTCTTTGCGTCACCAAGGTCACTTGAGAGTGACGAATTGCACTAAAAAAACTGAGAAACTAAACACGCAGCATAGACGTACGCTTCCAATTCTCTGTTCTGGGATTTGTGTGGCCGATCCCGCGAGCGAAGCTGCGACGAAATGCCAGCGGTTGTTCGCGTCGGCGAACAAAGTGGCACGCCCAGTGGGACCCGTGTGAATTGAGTATATGTTTTTGCGTAGTGGTAAGATGGTAATACCACGACCAAACGAAGAACCGTCTCCGACGGAAAGTTTGGTGGGAACGCAGACCACGGGTGTTGGCTCCGGTACTGTGTCAGCGGTGTCAACCACTCCTAGCAGACCAATCATAACACCGCGTCGAAACGACCCGAAATCAACAATGGCAGGGACTACGGGGCAGTATATGCCTAGTATCACCATGCCTATACCTAGATCGTATGGGATGCCAACGGAGTTCATGTCAAGTTTGCACTCTAGTGGCCATTTATTTGGGGAAAGTTCGTCCCCAGCGTTCTCAACTTATCAGGGGGCAGGACACATTTCAAACCAGATGGTTTGACCCCTAGGTTTTAACCTTTTCTCCCAATCCATACCGACCTTTACCAATAGTTCCATCGCGGTCATAAGGCAACAGATGGATGAGAGTAATCATGAGATGGTCCACATGTTGACTCAACAGATGGGTACAATATTAAGACCACTGATACAAGAGTCAACACAGAGTTACCAACAACTGGCGACTCAAATGACACGAATCGGTGACTTCTTAGGCGCTCCTAGAACTCAGGGTCGACAGAACCCACCACCGCCTCGATCGGAGACGCCCCGTCGTCAGAATGAAGTCTTCGACGAAATGATAGAACAACCCCGTGAGTTCGAAGAGATTCCTAGGAGAGTTCAAAGGCCTCCTATGATTGTCCATAGGAACCAAGATCCAAATTTTGTTGTCCAACAGGTTCGACAAGACGCCTTGGCTGGAGAGCATAACTTGGAGGTCGTAGTAGAACGTACCATGGTCCGTAATGGGGCGAACCCAGGCCTTCGATGGACAACATATACATCCCCATTACCTGATTTCGTATTACAAACCGAATTACCCAGGGGATGGAAAGTGCCAAAATTCACCAAGTTTGCTGGGGAGACGGAAGAGTCCACCATCGAACACGTCGCTAGGTATCAAACTGAAGCAGGCGACATAGCAAATAGTGAGGACTTGAAAATGAAATATTTCCCAAGTTCCCTCACCAAAAATGCATTCACGTGGTTTACCACGTTGCCCCCTCAGTCCATCCATATGTGGGCACAATTGGAAAGAATGTTTCACGAACAATTTTATATGGGACAGTCAAAGATAAGTCTGAAGGAGTTGGCAAGCGTCAAATGCAAGGCCACAGAGTCCGTAGACCAGTACTTGAATAGGTTTAGACTTTTGAAAGCACGGTGCTTTACCCAAGTCCCTGAGCACGAATTAGTCGAAATGGCTGCCGGTGGCCTGGACTATTCAATCAGGAAGAAGTTGGACACACAATATCTTAGAGATATAGCGCACCTGGCTAACCGAGTTCGCCAGGTCTAACGATTGAAAGCTGAGAAAGCCCAGTCTAACAGATATCGTAAAAAAGAAAAAGTATCTTATGTGGCTGATGACGAATACTCGTCTGATGAGGAAGAAATCATCGACGAAAGTGATATCCACGTGGCTGAACTTAAGCCAGGTCCTCCCTATGCATGCAAGCTGTTAAAACCGTCGAACGGGAAAAATCCCGCCGAAATTAACAAGATGGATAAATACGTCGCTAAAACTTATACTTTTGATGTTTCCAAATGTGATGAAATATTTGATTTACTGGTTAAAGATGGTCAAATAATTATTCCGTCTGGTTTGAAAGATCCCCCTCTAGAACAAAAGAAAAAGAGGGGATTTTGTAAGTTTCATAATTTCCTTGGTCATAAAACGGCTCAATGTGTCCTTTTCAGGGATTTGGTGCAGAAGGCTTTGAAGGAGGGTCGGCTCCAATTTGGCGAGAAGCCAAAGATGCAGGTTGACACCGACCCACTGAAGGTTGAAAAGGCTTTGTACTCAGAAGTGTACGAATTTATGATGGTCGAAGCTACTGAGGGCCTCGATAAGCCACCAATGGCTGAGGTGGTAGAATGTATGATGGTCGAAACTACTGAAGGTTCCGACAAGAAAGCAGATGACAAACTTGAAGCAGTGTACCCTCAGGCTGGCGAAAGTTTGGAAGATTTTCAGGAAAAGTGCAGGATAAGCGGGTCGAAAGCCGCACTATGCCCCAGATGCAACGTTGTGTTCGATGAGAAAGCTACTGAGAGGTACGAGGCAAGCAAGAGAGAAGTGCTGCCAGAGAGCAAGCCACCTGTCCCAAGGTTTGTGTTCGACGGGAGCGGGTCCCTCGTCCAAATGAGGAGTACAGAAAGCTGTTCCAAGGGGCAAGGCCTAAAACTTTCGTGCCCCCATCAGACTCCCCACAGGAAAGATGGATGGCACTAGTGAACCAGAAAGGGAGCAAAAGACCAAAGTGGAAGGCTATTGATTTAGAAAATGAGGCGAATGTCACCGATAAGGTGGCCGAACCAGCAGGATATAGGGTGTCCCCTAACTACAAAGGAAAAAAGCCTATGACTAGGACCCAGTGGAGGCGTTATCAGCGCAGTAAGAAGGCTGAAAGGGAGGCTGCGACTTCAAAAGCAAAGCCTGTCGGAATGTCTGGACAGAAGCGCCAATACCCAAGAGGAAGATGGGTAGAAAAGAACAAAGTGGCGACAAACCAGACCATGGCAGTAACTGTGGACACATCAGGAGAGAAGAAAGTGGTGTCGACCCAGAGTTCAAAGTGTACTTCGCTGATGGAAAGCAAGAAAGAGCCAGAGTATACTCCTTAGTTGGATGAAGAGGAGCCAAAATACTTCCCTCAGTCAGATGAAGAGTATGATCCATCACCTGAAGGAGATTTTGACGAAGACATGTACGACGACACCAATGATGACACCTATGGCGAAGATTTCGTGGTAAATTGTGGCATCGTGTCGGTTCTACCAGCTGAGTACGACGTGGTGTCTGAAATCTCAGAGACTAAAGAAGACTTCATCTCTGGTGAAAATGCGGACGACAAGCCACTATGTTATTATGTGATGAACAATGGCGTGGTTGAAGAACAAACGACTATGTTTGAACGTCCTAGCCCTGGGATGATGTATCATTTAAATCCGTTATTCATAAAGGCGAAGGTTGATGGGGTGTCTGTCAACAAGGTGTTTGTGGATGGTGGAGCGACTGTGAACCTAATGCCTCACAATTTGTTTAAGAAGATTGGGAAAACGGAGGCTGACCTCCGACACTACAACATGGTTTTGTCCAACTATGAAGGCAAGACCAGTAACATCCTGGGGGTTGTCCAAGTAGACTTGGCAGTGGGTACAACCAACAGGCTGACACTCTTCATGGTCATCAAATCAAAAGCAAATTTCAATCTGTTGTTGGGACGGTAGTAGATCCATGGAATTGGGGCAGTACCGTCAACAATGCACCAGAGATTGATCATTTGGAAGAAGGATGGCATCATCGAAAATATTGAGGCAGACCAAAGCTATTACAAAGTCGACGAAGCCAAGGATACTAAGAAGTCTTTTGACCAGCACTTAGCAAATGTGGCCCCTTGTGATGACGGATCAGGGTCTTGCAGCTCTGTCGACACGGGTCGTGTCCTGAACTTGGACCCCGACTATGGGTTCATCTGGGATGCTGCCGGCGAAGGCATGGAGCCAATGGAAATGCCACCAACGGGGTGGTCCACTACTGGTGAAAATGATTGTTGAGTTAGAAAGCATGACTCAGATTTCGGCCTATCTGGCTGAAAACAGAAAGATGTCGGCACTTGAAAAAGACGAAACTCTCCAAATAACTAAGGGAGCCGACTGTGACAAAGAACCATAGGCCAGCAAGGCAAAAGGGAAGCTATAGAAAATCAGAGGCTTGATGGTATTTATGATGATGAGCCTTTGGGGTTCGAAAAAGGCCCAGATTATGAGCTGCAAAGAATGCAAGCCCAGGACCCGCTTGAGGAAATCGACTTGGGGGATGGGATAACCAAAAGGCCAACATACGTGAGTGTCAAGGTAGAACCAGAAATAAAGGCCAAGTTGGTTAAAGTGTTGAAAGAATACAAGGACTGTTTTGCTTGGGATTATGGCGAAATGACTTGTTTAAGTCGGAGTGTAGTTGAGCATCGGCTCCCAATCCAGCCAGGCAAGAGGCCAGTAAAGCAACACCCTCGACGCTTCGCCCCGTAAGTCACGTCGAAGATCAAGCAGGAAATTGAAAGATTGCTCAAAAGTCGTTTCATCAGAACTGCAAGGTATGTCGAGTGGATAGCCAACATGGTACCTATTATTAAGAAAAATGGGACCCTTCGAGTTTGCATCGACTTTAGGGATTTGAACAATGCTACCCCTAAAGACGAATATTCGATGCCCGTGGCCGAGATGTTAGTTGACTCAGCCGCGGGCTTCGAGTACTTGAGCATGCTCGAAGGTTATTCCGGCTACAATCAAATTCTCATAGCCGAAGAGGATGTCCCCAAAACCGCATTTCGATGCCCTGAAGCTTTGGGGACATATGATTGGGTTGTGATACCTTTTGGGTTGAAAAACACTGGGGCAACCTACCAAAGGGCTATGAATGCTATATTCCATGATTTTATTGAAAATTTTATGCAGGTATACATCGATGGCATAGTCATAAAATCGTCATCAGAAGATGGTCATCTCGACCACCTTCGACGCTCATTTGAGCAAATGAGGAAATATGGATTAAAAATGAATCCACTAAAATGTGCCTTTGGTGTTCATGCAGGGGACTTCTTGGGATTCGTAGTCCACAAGCGAGGCATCGAGATCAACCAGAACAAAACGAAGGCAATCTTAGATCTCAAGCCTCCAACGACAAAGAAACAGCTCCAGTCTTTGTTGGGGAAGATAAATTTCTTGAGGAGGTTCATCTCAAACCTAAGTGGCAAGACGAAAGTGTTTTCACCACTGCTCAAGACAAAGAAGGAGAGTGAGTTCCGTTGGGGGCAAGAGCAACAAGAGGCTTTCGACGCAATTAAGGAATACCTTACGAAGCCTTCAATCCTATTACCACCTAGTATAAATAAAAGCATGAAGTTGTACATTGCAGCATCGGATACGACCATAGGCAGTATGTTAGCACAGGAGGATGATGGTGGCGTCGAAAGACCCATATATTACCTTAGTAGGATATTGATAGATGCTGAGACTAGGTACACTATGATTGAAAAGCTGTGCCTATGTTTGTACTTCTCATGTATGAAATTAAAGCAATATATTAAACCAGTTAATGTTTATGTTTCGTCGCATTTTGATGTTATTAAGCATATGTTGTCCAAACCTATTTTGCATAGTCGAATTGGGAAATGGGCACTAGCGTTAACTGAGTTCTCCCTGACATACGCCCCTTTGAGGGCGATGAAGGGTCAAATAGTGGCAGACTTTATTGTCGACCACGCTGTAGTCGAAACGTCGATACTTAGCATCGACGTCGCCCCGTCGAGATTATACTTTGATGGGTCGAGCCATAAAAATGGGACAGGTGTTGGAATCCTGATAATCTCTCCACAAGGTATCCGAACGACCTTGAAATGCAAAGTTAATGGCAAGTGCTCAAATAACGAGGCAGAGTATGAAGCTTTAATCACGGGTCTTAAGATACTCAAAGATTTGGGAGCTAAAGAAGTTGAGATAAAAGGAGACTCGGAGTTGGTGATTAAACAAATCACAAGGGAGTACAAGTGCGTAAGGGAGCATCTTGTAAGTTATTTTTCGTTGGCGAAGCGTTTGTTGGAACATTTCAAAATTATCGACATCTCGCATATGCCAAGGATAGAAAATCATAAAGCCAATGAACTAGCACAAATTGCCTCCGGTTATAAAGTGTCGGAAGGTAAGTTGAAAGGCTTCATCGAAACTAGGAAGAAGATGATGTCGAACGTACACGCACCATCAAGTTGGTCGATATCCAAAGTCTCGATGAGTTTGGTCAAAGGTTTAGAAAGTTGTGAGGTTTTAGTTAACGATATGGCACCAACAGATTGGCGAAGGTCAATTATGGAGTATCTGGAAAACCCATTGGGCAGCACCGATAGAAAGACTAAGTACAGGGCAATGAGTTATGTCCTAGTAGGTAATGAGTTATTGAAGAAAACTCCAGAGGGGGTATTTCTCAAGTGTTTAGGAGATACTGAAGCATATTTGGCAATTTCTGAGGTTCATAGTGGGGCTTATGGAGCTCACCAGGTTGTCCAAAAAATGAAATGGCTTTTGTTTCGGGCATGATGTCGTGTTACCAGCAGAAGTGTGCTTACAGTCTGTTAGAGTGCAACGACAATATGAGATCCCGTCATAGCAATACTGGGAAATTATGTTAGACGAACTCGTGGACTTAGACAAGGAAAGAATGGTGGCTTTAAATGTGTTATTGCGCCAGAAGGCCCGAGTCGCCAGGGCATACAATAAGAAAGTCCAAGGGAAAACCTTTGCTGCAAACGACTATGTTTGGAAAGCGGTGCTGCCCATGGATCGACGAGATCGAACGATGGGAAAGTGGACGTCCAACTGGGAGGGACTATTTCAAGTGACACGAGTGTTTAGTAACAACGCATACGAAGTACGGGAGTTGGGAGTAGATCAACGAATCTTAAGAGTAAATGGGAAATATTTGAAAAAATATAGACCTATGTTACAAGAGGTTCGCATCAAAATATAGTTTTCATTAATTCAGAGCCAAACTAGACTGAGGGGCCAAAAATGGCTTACAAAATATGGTTCGTTACATTACATCGACATACAAACTAAGGAAACTCAGGAAATCTAGCCTTAAAATCATCAAAGAGGATCTTCTTATGAACTATCTTGCTCTCAAGAAGAACCTTTCGTCGCTGCATGAGGCTAATAGCATCTTTGATCTTCATAGCCGCTTCGACGTGAACAAATCCTTGAGCCACTTCGTGGTCGATGGTCTCCTAAGAAGGCAGAGGTTCAGCTGAGTCTAGAGAAGCTTTTTGGTGTTCGACCTCAGCAATCTTTTTTGTCAGCTCCATTATCTGGGCTTGATATTCAAATATCTGTTGGTCGAAAGCCTGGCGCTTGTTGGAGAGCTCTTGTTTTTTGGTTTCATAGTCCCCAAGTTTTTGTTCACAAACTGATCTAAGGTGCCACTCACACTTCATGTCGTCATGGCGGAGCCGAATTTGGGTGTCGACCTGATTATGCATAGCAAGGTCTTTGGCCAGTTGAGTGAAGAAGGCTTCAAACTCGATCAGGTATGTGGCCATGGGGGCAAGGAGCCAGAATCCAGAAAGTTCATTTAGAAGGTTGAAGACGTCATTGGCTATGTCGGATTCCTCAGCAACAGCCGCCAGAAACTGTTCTTCAAAAAGATAAGACCGCAACTGTTGAAGTTTGAGATTTAAGGAAGCATCCACTTCTAGAGTTGGGATTGCGGTCGAACTGGTGGGGTGAATTTCTTCGGATGCCTGGCGAAGCTTGTGTAGCGCTTTCAGAGTCGCTGCTGGATTTGTTGCCTTGGCTGCTAAAAGGGCCTCCGGCGTAAGAGATTCCTCGACAGCAGTTGATGCCTTCTCTGGTTGGTGTTCAGAGATGTGGAGTTTCTCTTCGACGTCAGTAGTAACGGCGGGCAAAGGATGGATAGTCGCCCCAGGAGATACATCATTATGCTCAAAGTTGTCATTTGAAGCCGGAGGCGTCTTCGCCAAGTTTTCCTCGGGTATGAGTGGGTGGAACTCATTAATCTTCTGAGGACTTGGCGTAATGGCGACGCCAGCAGAAGGGGTGTCTGCGGCCGATTCAGTATCACCATCATCAACGGTGGTCGAAGTGACCACATTTTCCTGCAAAAAACAAAATGCTAGTGAGCTTCGTCACCCCAAGGTCATCTAGGACACAAATGAAGTTGGAAATACCTGTACAGGATGAGCTGTTATCTTGGGAAGGGCGACAGAAGGAATTGGTTCGAAAACGTCTTCAAGATTTCTTGGGACGACTGGGGCCACTGTCAAGACGCTGGGCTTTGAAGGTGTCCTCCGCGTTAAAGCTTTTTTCTTCCTCACCAAAGGGGTGGATGGAGGAGACACTGGAGCTGCTGCGGTGAAGACTCGAGAGTGAGTGCTCTCATTTGATTCAGTCCTTTCTGGAGAAGGTATCTTCTCAGAAGCCTGTGCAGAAATAATGTTAGAACAAAGGAAAGACAAGGATACAGGATAATAAAATAAATATACCTGTGAAGGGCTGGTCTTAGGTTTTTTGGCAGGTCTAGTGGAAGTCGACGCAGCAGCTGTTTCTCGTTTGCGCCCCTGAAAACAAAGCTGAAACTATTTAGTCCAGATCTATGGGCAAACCAGATCAAAAGTCCAAGGTCTACCTTTGTCGAAGGATCCTCAGCAGGGTCGACATCTATGACAGGGGTCGTAGCCGATGGTTTAGGGATACCACCAGCCATGGAGGCAAAAGCGTCGACCACGTTCGCTAAGAAGAGATTTGGAGTGAAGGATCGAGTTTGATACTCCAACCACCAAGCATCAAATTCTTGAGTGGTGAAAAAGGAAGGCTGGAAGGAAAAAACCGGTAGCTCCAGGTGTTGAGAGGCTCTGACGAACCCCATGCAAGCCCTATGACATACTTGAGTCAAGCGTTGATTGGACCGTACTATATCCTCAGGGTGCGTCACTAAGGGTTTTGGCAACATCTGGCTCAGGCCAAATTGTCGGGCCACCAAGTTTGGACAGTAGTTCATGAAACCATAGCCATTATTTCCCGTTTCGATACGAAAATAGATCATGGTGGGAGTAAGAAACGCCTGCCATATAGCATTCGACTGTGCAACGGCTTTTGGTTAGACTCCAGGAAACGGGTTTCTGAACCAGTCGGGACCAAACTTACGCTCCACAAATGGAGCCATGTCAGGGACGAAAGAGGTGGTTTCCACGAACATACTGAGATACCTCCTAAAGAGGGCCTGTCTTGGAGCTTCTTGGGTGGTCATCAAGGCAACTCACATTCCCTCGACAGAACGTTCTCTGTTTAGACACTCCACCTGCGCAGAGGCTGGATATCCCAATTTGTGCTCAAAAGTGGCGTTGAGCCAATGTTGCAACATCCACATGGGCCCTGAGATGTTTAAAGCCTTAGTGGTTTGGTGGAGGAGTTTCAGTCTCATAGACGACAGGCCAAGAGAATGGTAGAGAGAGGCCAACAGAAGTTTGGCCAGAGATATTTGTCGACCTTCGTGGATCTGAATGGCCAGACTGATAAAGCTTTTGGCTATTTGCAAGGAGCTAGGGAAAAACATATAATATGACAACCAGAGGGTCAAGAAGGCAATATGTTCCTCATCAGAGACTTCTTTAGAGCGCTTGTCATGATGATCTTCGATGTATTTTTGGAAGCTAGCACGCTCGAAGTTGAAGGTGTTGTCCGTCTCCAATGTTGGATCGAACGTCTCACCTACTGGCGAAAGGCCAGTGATGGCTGCCACGTTGAAAAGTGTTAGCGTGAACATACCACAAGGAAGGTGTAACGTATTTATCGATCCTTCCCAAAAATACATCGACGCCAGCAGCAAACAAGGGTTAACTCTGTGGGCGGTTCTGGAGAGTTGGATGGCGTCGAAGATACCGTATTCCTTCCATTGCCTTTGGCGCTGCCCTTCGACCCTGTCAAGCCAGGCAAGGTAATCTTTGTTGCCTGGAGTAGGCATGGATCTGAAAACTCGAGATTTGGGTGCCATATATTTGAGGTCCAAGGTGCCACCTTTCTTGAAAGCAGGGGGAATCGTTTGATCGAAGCAAGGAAAGAACTTCTGGAGTTCTTGTGGATTAGGTTTGCTGTCTGGAAGGGGGTCGTGGAAACCGCACAGCTTGTTCTCCACCGCAAATGGAATGACCATTTGGCGGCACCAGTTGGCCACCACCGTATCGTCAGCGGAGGATGGTTAAGGAAGAGGATGGAGTGTTTCTTTTTCAGAGAGTACGTACGCGACCAGATTGTTACCAGTGGTTTGAGCAATGTGAGTTGCAGTGGTATTTGATGAAGCCATTAGCAAGAAAGAAACGCAAAGGGCGCTTTGAGACGGTAAAAGCTTCAGGAAGAGGAGATCAAAGTTTAGGTCTCAGAGCAAATAAGAAGTTTTGTAAAGAAGGAGTTATGGAAAATTGCAAGGGTTCCTGAGAGAGGATATTTATAAGGCGCATGCAGAAAAGTGAAAGATAAAAACTTTTCAACTTCTGAGAGTAAGTGGGGTTTGGTTTCAAGGCCCATAACTTGGACGAGACTAGCCATCATGGCGTTTTTCTTGGAAATCATGGGATGAGATTGGCATCATCATGTCAAACGGCGCTCGCCACGTGTTGAGAGAAGAGACCAAACGATTGGCAAATGCGTCAAAAGAAAAGCCGTCGAAATGCTACAAGAAACCAAAAAGTCAGATTTCTCCATCGACACAGTATTCAGTCGAAACTGGCCTTTTGGGGGGCAATTTGTGGACACGAGATTTCGACCGAAGGCGGGAAACAAGGATTCCCTGGTCGCGTCGGTGCAAAGGGCGGATCATGGTGTCGATTCGACACCAGCAGGGAGGCGCGTCGGAGTGATGGCGACAAGCCTCGGCGTCGAAAGGAAACATAGTGTGAAGAGCTGATCCCAACTTCAAGAACAAATGTTTAGGCGGGAAAAGTTTGAAACTTCCATGACTATGGGAAGTTGAAAAGAAAGTGGGGTGCCACGTGTCAGCTTCAGAAGACATTTGGGTAGACAAATAGTTACATTTTAGGCCTATATAAGGCACTGTACTTTTCATTTTCAAAGGTCACATTTTTTCACATTGTAAAGGGAAAACACTCAAAGTACCAAGCTTAGAGAGAAACGAGTTCACTCCCGCAAAAATTTATCGTTGCTTCCAAATTTACTTAATGCAATTTACTTTCAGCGTCTAATTTAAATTACTGCCCTTTTTGTTTTTTGCTCAGCCTTTCTTTTCATTTATTTATTCGCTTTGTATCCAAACCCGTGATCGTTAAGAAACTCTTTGCGTCACCAAGGTCACTTCAGAGTGAGGAATTTCACTAAAAAAACTGAGAAACTAAACACGCAGCATAGACGTACGCTTCCAATTCTCTGTTCTGGGATTTGTGTGGCCGATCCCGCGAGCGAACCTGCGACGGAAGGCCAGCGGTTGTTCGCGCCGACGAACACACGCACAGAAGCCAATCAAGAAATATCATCTCAAAACATTTGAATTTGACAAAAGAGCGCCAAGGCCATGTCAGCACGCCCCTAACCTAGAGACGTCGGAGCCCTAGCTCCGGCCATCTTCTCCAGCGAGACGACGCCGGAGCAACCTGCAAACAACCAAGAATAAAAAAGAAAGACCACCATCTCCCTTATTTTTCCATGCTGGTCATAAATCTAGCCTTATATTTTTCATTAGAACTCTCTAACACAGAGAAATCAGGCCACGAAAAAACATGTCACACACTGAACTTCATTAAACTAGAACAACAACCAACCAAACATGTTGAACAATGCTATTGCCTTTCAACAACAACAAAAACAAACTCAGAATGCACATGATGAACCAATCTGGAAATTGAGGGCTAAACGCCACACCAAATTCAGCAGACGGTAGAAGAGGGAACTTTGGTTGATAGAGATTAAAAGCTAACTTATAACGTTGATCTGGTCGAACATATGAAGGTAGCTTTAACTCATCAGATTTCCTCATAAATTTTTCTTTCAAAGTAACGGCTATTTCGCTTATGGTTCTATTAAGTTCGTTTGGTCTATAGGCAGTTTCAAAGTACTTTTGGAATGCTTGGATTTCTTTGATGTGTCTTGAAGTACCTTTCTTTGATTTGTCCTATACAAGTATGAAAGCTTTGGTCAGTTGAATAGTAAAATAGGGCACGTCGAAGAATTGTGAATTATAGTAATCCCTCCACCAGTCATCAAACTCTTGAGTGCAGAGGAAGCTGGGTTTAAAAGGTACTTGTTGAATTTCGACCAAGTTCGAGTATTTTGCCAGTAGTTTGGCACAATCAGCTTCGTTATGAGTCATGTTGTAATGTATCAGAGAACCTGTCTTTGAAAAAAGAGGTTTGGGTTTTATCTGAATTAATCCAAACGGTCGAGAGACCAGATTGGGTTGGTAGTTGACAAGCGAGATCTTTAGTTTTGATGGGTTAATCCTGGAGGTTAAAAGCCTAGGGGTTAGAAAAGATTCCCAGACATTGAGAAATTCCGCCTCTTGTGCTTTCGACTCTAGGGGAAACTTCCTGGTAAACCATTCTGGTTCAATTTTTCTGTTTGCAAAAGGGGCCATATTAGAAGTAAAGTTATAACGTTTGGCAAACATCATAATATAGCTAGTGAATGTTTGTTGAAGGGTCAGACCTTCATCATTGGGCGTCAACAGTGCTAGCCTGGTTCCTTCGACCCTTATATCCTTCATGGCAGCTTCGTCCACAGGGTTTTTATTGGAAAGAGAAGCTTCGAATGTGGCATTTAGCCACAGTTGTAGGAGCCAGAATGGTCCTGACAACAGAAGATTTCCCTTATCCTTAATATTTTTCAGTAAAGTAACTCCTTCGCCAACGGATTCATACATATTGGCTAGGATGATTTCACTAAGGCACAGTTTGTGTCCAGCATGGAGTTGATTCGCCATAGTGATATATCTTTCCGCAACCTGGAGAGACCTGGAGCAGAAGACGCATCTCGACAGCCAGAGAGCTAGGAAGGCCACGTGCTCTTGGTCAGAGACTTCAGTAGTTTCCTTTTCATAATAGTTCGCGATGTAGGAGGTAAAGTTAGCCTTATTGGTGTCGAAACCTATGGAATCGTCAGATAAGAGGTTGGGATCATAATCCACCCCTAGTGGGCTAAGACCAGTTATGGCAGCTATGTCGAAAAGGGTGGGGGTGATAATTCCACAAGGAAGATGGAAATTGTTGTAGGTACTGTCCCAAAAGTAAAGGGAAGCCAAAAGCATTGATGGACAATATCCAGGTCCTACTTTCTACAGCTGGATAAGATCGAAAATGCCCATTGTTTTCCAAGCCTCTGATTTGGCTGCCTCTATTTTTTCTAGCCAAGATAGGTAGTCGGATAGGTCTTTCGACAGAGGGCAAGACCTACAAATCCTAAAGTTATTCATATACTATAGGTTTATGACATCCCTAGAAGAGGGTGACCCTTGACCGTCTACCTTAGATTTTTCATCTATGGCTATTTCTTGCTCAGTCCTAGGCCTAACTCCATTAGCTATTGGTTTGTAACGATGATAAGTTGGAAAAAATTCCTTTACTTTTAAAAGGATCTAACTTTAAATCAGGCAAAGGTCCTAAGATTGCATGGGGTTTACCAGAGATGAGAATGGGGATTAATAAATGTGACTAATAAATGCATCTTTTCTCTTCTTCATTGGGAGGTTCTGGTACGTATTGTTGGTTCCCCACAATGATGGGACCAAGGATTCTATGAACAGATGGAAAACCTTTGGATTTCTGGGAGTCTTTGTTCTTGGTGTTGGTTCCTTGAGGAGTTGTGGAAGAAGACATGATTGATCGCAGAAAGTTCAGAGAGGAAATGAAGAAGATGAAATTGCGTGGAGTAAAGTTTTTAGAAAGAAATGGGAAAAGTAAGTTGAGGAAAGCTTTCACTTATTTATAAGTGGTAAAAGGGAGACTGAAGCGGTTACTATTCAAAGAGGTTTCCATTTAATGAGAAAGAATCGTGGGACACATGTTAGCCATGAATGGACTGATTGGACGGTGGCAGTTATTTTCGACCCATGATCTCCTAGGGACTAGGATCGTGATGATTAAAAAATATCTCAGAACGTGGGCTGAGGAGACGTTTCAGAAAAGTGTAATGATGATTCTGCCGTCACAAAATGTCAAGTCATATGAGCAGTCATTTTGTAGAATTATTCAAGGCGTCGAATTATGTTGTCAAAAAATGCTTTTTCTCCTTTGTTGAATATGCATTTTTTGGGGGGCAATTTGTAGGCTCCTAATTTCGACGCCTAAATTTCATTCAGGAGATAAAAGTTTAAAACTTGCCAGAACATTTTGACAACGATTTGTTTCCTATAAAGAGGATCTGTCAAAAATGAGGGATAAGTTGGAATAGAAGAGCTGGAGGTTTTTTTTAAGTGTTAGAACTATTTCGACATAATTCTACGAAGACCTCATTTCGACGGATATTTTGAAATTTAAATAAAGGAGGGAATTTTGATTTGAAAGCAAGACGCGTGGAATGCATCTAAGAGGCGAAGGCATGCAGAATGCCATTTGTCGTCATTAGGAGAGATGGTCGTTGTTGACGGTTATTTTGACTGTATATAAATAGGGAGACATAGTGTTAGATTTTCGTGTGTGTATTCAAGATTTGTACAAGTTACTCAAAAATACTCAAAGTACCCGTGTGAGAGAAAAGAGTTAGCATTGAGAAAATGTACGTTTGGAAAAACACCAGTTTCATTCTTTACATTTCAATGAAGTTTTAAGTTATTTATTTGCAATTCATTCTACTTTTCTGCAATTTCATTCCTACATTTTTATTACGTTGTCGTTATTTCTTTTAAGAACCAAAGCTTCAATTTTTTCACATGCAATGTTTACCAAAATATCTGACGTTTTTGCAAAAAAACAGTAAAAGTAAAAACAAAATGGACCATTTTTTGAATGAAAGTAAATTTTATTGATTGAAATTGGCCTGTAAATAGACATTTACATTAGGAGGAAATTCCTAGAAAGAACTAATTGCGCAAAACAAAATAAAATACAAGAATTAGCAATGTGGGAACAGATTTCCATTAAGTTGTGATTCAGCTATGACTCGTATGTCTTCGACATTCTCAAATACTTTGCCTTCTGAAGGGACAGACTAGACTGATTCCTATCCTTCGGAATTCCATGGTGTCAAGATAAGCTCACAGATTGAATGCATATAGCAACCTCTCGCTTTCAAATCCCGAACTTTTGCCTGGATCACCCTTTCGGGGTTTCAATCCATCGGGATACCCATTTTTGCCAAAGTTTCCTTTGTAGGTTTTCAACTTTGCGAGTTTATTCAATTCTTTTCTTTTATTTTATCCCTAATTTTTTCTGAACCTTTTCTTTTTGTGGTTCGCAGGGATGCCCTTTTTTGCCTGGACCTTTTCTTTTTGTGGTCGGCGTTCACAAGGGAGGTAAAATCTTCACCATCCATAGTTGAGAGCAACAAGGCTCCGCCAGATAAAACCTTTCTCACAACGTATGGTCCTTCATAATTTGGAGTCCATTTGCCCTTGTGATCTGTTTGAGGAGGAAGGATCATTTTCAATACCAAGTCACTTATCTAGAAGCACCGAGGACGCACTTTCTGATCAAAGGCCTTTTTCATCCTGCTCTAGTATAACCGACTATGTGCAATGGCTGCTAGTCTCTTCTCTTCAATTAGGTTTAGCTGATTCAACCTGGTCTGCACCCACTCAACTTCATCAAGCTTCACATCCACCAAAATCCTTAAAGAAGGAATCTTAAATTCCAATGGTAGGACTGCTTCCATACCATACACTAGTGAGAAAGAGGTTGCCCCTGTCGACGTGTTCATCGAAGTACGATAACCATGCAAGGAAAACGACAGCATCTCATGCCAATCTTTATACGTCACAACCATCTTCTGCATAATCTTCTTAATATTCTTATTTGCTGCCTCAACAACGTCATTCATCTTCGGACGATATGGAGAAGAATTGTGATGTACAATTTTGAAGCTCTGACACAACTCCTTCATCATTTTGTTATTCAAATTTGAACCATTATTAGTAATGATTCTCTCAGGAATACCATAACGGCGGATCATGTCCTTCTTTATGAACCGGGCGACTACCTGCTTGGTAACATTGGCAAACGAGGCATCTTCCACCCACTTGGTGAAGTAATCGATGGTAACCTGAATAAAACAATGCCCATTGGAGGAAGTTGGCTCAATATTTCCAATCATATCAATGCCCCACATAAAAAACGGCCAAGGAGATGTCAACACATTTAGAGGAGTCAGTGGTACATGTACTTTGTCTGCATAAATCTGGAATTTATGATAATTTCTGGCGTATTTAAAACAGTCAGACTCCATGGTCATCCAAAAATAACTTGCTCTCAACAATTTTCTGGCCATGGCATGCTCATTGGCAAGACTACCAAAAGAACCCTCATGAACTTCCTCCATTAATAGGCCTGCCTCGTGTTCATTAACACAACACAGCACGACCATGTCAAAGTTCCTTTTATACAACACATCATCCTCATTCATGAAGAAATTATCAGCCAGTCTCCTCGGAGTCTTTTTGTTTTTCCTGGATGCCCCAGATGGGTATTCTTGGCTTTTGAGGAAGCACTTGATATCATAAAACCACAGCTTACCATCAGACAATTCTTCTGCTACGAAAACAAAATCAGACCTATCGAGGCGCATAATTCTGATTGTCGGGACCTCATTCCACATATTCACCTTGTACATCGACGCTAACATTGCCAACGCATCTGCCATCTGATTCTCATCTAAGGCTACATGATGAAACTCGACCCTATCAAAGAAAGGTAGCAACCTTCTAGCATAATCCTTGTAAGGTATCAGATTGGCTTGACGAGTCTCCCATTCACCTTTAATATGATTAATTACCAGAGCGGAATCACCGTACACATCAAGATTCTTGATCCTTAAATCAATGACCTCCTCCAACCCCATGATGCACACTTTATACTCTGCTTCATTATTGGTACTGATGGACGTCAATCGGCCAGTGAAAGGTATATGAGAACCCTTAGAAGTAGTAATGATTTCCCCAATTTCGTTGCCATACGCATCAACAGCTCCATCAAAAATTAACCCCCATTGGGATCCAATTTTAGGCCCTTCGTCAGGCAATGGCTCGTTATAGTCTTTGGCTTTCAGATACATAATGTCCTCATCAAGAAATTCAAACTTCATCAATTGATAGTCTTCAATTGGTTGTTGAGCAATATATTCTGACAGAACACTTCCCTTGTTGGCCTTCTGGGAAACATATTGGATATCATACTCTGACAAAACCATTTGCCAACGGGCAATCATTCTAGTGAGTGCTTGTTTCTCGAACAGATACTTGATCGGATCCATCTTCGATATCAACAGGGTTATGTGGTTTAACATATACTGCCTCAAACGCTCGGTTGCCCAAGCGAGTGCACAACATGTCTTTTCCAGCATTGAGTACCTCGACTCACAATTAGTAAATTTCTTACTCAGGTAGTAGATGGCATGCTTCTTTCTACCTGTCTCACCGTGTTGACCGAGCACACACCCCATTGAATTCTCAAGAACCGTCAGATACATTATCAGTGGTCTTCCTTCTACCAGCGACATGAGAATCGTAGGCTCCTGCAAATATTCTTTTATTCTTTCAAAGGCTCAGTGATAGTTTTCGTTCCACCTGACCACTTGATCTTTTCTTAACAATTTGAATATTGGTTTGCATGTGGCTGTGAGATGAATCTAGCTATCTAGTTAAACCTCCCTAAGAAACCACAAACCTCTTTTTTTGTTTTCGGCTCAGGCATTTCTTGTACTGCTCTTATTTTAGCAGGATCAACCTCGATACCTCATTCATTGACAATAAAACCCAGCAGTTTACTAAACCTCACTCCAAAGGTGCACTTCTTCGGATTCAACCTCAGCTTGAATTTCCTCAATCTTTCAAACAACTTATGCAGATTAAAAAGACGCTCTTCCTCCGTTTGGGACTTTGCAATCATGTCATCAACATAGACTTCAATCTCTTTGTGAATCATATCGTGAAAGAGAGTCACCATAGCCCGCTGATAAGTTTCCCTAGAATTTTTCATTCCATAAGGCATTACTTTGTAACAGAACGTTCCCCACAGTGTTATGAAAATTGTTTTCTCCATTTTCTTCTGGGGCCATCTTGATTTGGTTATACACAGAGAAACCATCCATGATGGAAAACACTGAATATTGAGCAGTATTGTCTACTAATACGTCAATGTGAGGGAGCGGGAAGTCGTCTTTGAGGCTTGCTCTATTCAAATCACGATAGTCAACATACATCCTGACCTTACCATCCTTCTTAGGTACAGGAACAATATTAGCAACCCACGGAGGATAACTAGTTACAGCAAGGAACCTGGCGTCCAACTGTTTCTAAACCTCTTTTTTAATCTTGACAGCCATATCTGGTCTTGTTCTTCTCAGCTTCTACTTGACCGGAGGACAATCCTCTTTGAGAGGCAAACAATGCATAACAATGTCTGTATCAATCCTGGGCATATCCTGGTTAGACCAAGCAAAGATGTCAACGTACTCTTGTAGCATTTCAACCAATATTCTCTTAACACTGTCTTCCAAAGCGGCCCTAATTCTGATTTCTTTCTTGGCATCCTCGATACCCATGTTAAAAATCTCAATATCCTCCTGATGAGGTTGAATGACCCTTTTCTCTTATTTCAAAAGTATGGCCAATTCTCCAGGAAGTTCACAGTCTTCATCAATCTATTCTTCGGCTTGGTAGATTGGATTGCTAAAATCATACTGAGCCATAGCAGGATCATTATTGATGGTATATGCGATGATTAATCTGCATGATTGATGTTTTATGCTTTATTAAGAATGAGAAAACAAACAAAACACAAAACACGTTACCATTTTTTAAAAAGTAAAAACAAAATGAAAAACGGGGAGCGAAATATTTGAATGCAAAAAACATCCTTTTATTTATGATAAACATTGGAAGCAAAAACATGTGGCCCTACAAATGAGTCACTACGTCTTGGGCAGAACGTAGGACTTGTCATATGTAACAACAAGAAAATTACTCTTCACGAGTGACATGAATGACTTCCTTAGAAGACCAGTTGGAAAGCTCTTGTCCTGGAATGCAGGGGCGGATCCAACTATCCATATCATAGTCGCTATCGACTTCGTCTTCCCCTATAACATTAACTTGGTAAAAAATGACTCCAGCATTTGAAAATTTGATAGGACCTCTGAACCTTGGAGGAGATTGTGAAGGCTTGTCCCCCAAACCGAACCTGTCTTGTTTCACTGGAACTTTGAGAACTTGGGCCCCAACCCTGGGAACTACCAGCTTCAACTACGACATGAGCTTCCTTCAACAAAGACATATAAACTTCAAGCTTTTACCCTCCACCGAAGGCTCTTTCTGAATCTGAACTGCTTTAATCACCTAACATAGAGTTTCATGTATTTATCCATCAACCTCCACATATTTGAATGATGACAAATGACTGACCATAATATCCTCCTCCCCACATACGGTAACCACCTTCCCTTCGATCACATACTTCAGCTTCTGATGTAAGGTCGAGGTTACTGCCCCTACAGCGTGAATCCAAGGACGTCCCAAAAGACAACTGTAGGCCGACTGGATATCCATGATAAAAAAGGTCGTATCAAAAACCTCAGGACCAACTTTAATGGGCAATACCACCTCACCGAACATAGAACTCTTCGATCCATCAAAAGCTCGGACAACCAGATCAATGGGTCTACAGATCACCCCTTGCGTATCCAGCTTCATAAGGGCTTTCTTCGGCAATACGTTCAAGGAAGACCAAGTGTCTACCAAAATATGGGACAACAAAGAACTTGTACATTCCATAGAAATGTGTAGGGCATTGTTGTGGTACCTCCCAGCTGGATTCAAGTCAAAGTAGGTGAACCCCAAGCCATTACCTGCATTGACATGGGCCACAACCCCTTCTAACTGATTCACAAAAATCTCTTGCGGTACATATGCAGCATTCAGAATTCTTAGCAACGAATTCCTGTGGGCTTCCGAACACAATAACAAAGACAAAATGGAGATTTTAGAGGGAGTCTGATTCAATTGGTCTACAATTTTATAATCACTCTTCTTGATTATTCTCATAAATTCCTCAAGGTTCTTCGAAAAGGAAGCTTCACTAGTCTGTTTTTGCGTAGAATCTTCAACGACCTGGTTACCTTTGCCTTTGTCAGAATTATCAACATTACCATCTTGAGTAACCGGCAGAGAGAAAGCCCGACCGCTGCACGTGATACCTCCAGCCCCAACAATGTTATCCACATTAGACCCAACATCTGAGGGACCCACCAGTTCTTGTTTTTGGCCATTATAAAATACCTCGACTCCGTAATTCCACGAAATAGCTTTGGTAATTTCATATGGTACTGGTCCCGGCGTGGTAATAATGACAGGTGATTGCCGCACTGGTGCCGATATACGAATGGTATTGTATGGAATGGAAATGGTTGCAATATCTTCATCATCATTAACATTATCCACAACAGTAGCTCTATCAAACTGAAGTGTCCTTCATCCATCAACTTTTGAATACCTTATTTTAACAACTCACAGCCCTCTGGCCGTACTACACATTCTTGACAATCAGACGCACACCCTGGGAATACATCCCCCTTGAGCAGACGTTCTTTTACAAACAACAGCGGAGTCTTCAACATATTGACATCAGTCACCAGATTCAACCTCTCCCCCTCTTCAATAGCATTTACCCTTGCACCGCCATGAGGTGGCATAGGGTTTTGTATCACATTGGGCCCATTATTGGTGAATTCAATGGCTTTTGAATCAAGCAAGTCCTGAACCTTGTGCTTGAACGCTTTACAATTGTCAAGATGATGCCCCGGTGCTCCAGAATGGAACTCACAGTGGGCGTTGGCGTCATAGCTGGGTGGAGGATTACCGATAAGCGGATCCAAGATTCTCTTCTGAACCAGTTGTAGTTGAAGCAGATGTTGTAACAATTAAGTATATGGCATAGGCGGAGTGTCAAAGTGCCTATCAACCATATTTGGTTTTCTTTGAAAGTGACGGGGAGCATAAGGTTGTTGTTGAGGTGCAGCCGGGATGGCTACAGTAGCAACATATTGTGGAGAGCTTTGACTTATTCTGCCCTTACCTCTGTGGGAAGATACAACATTCGTTTCCCCCACCCTCTTCTTGGAGGACCCAACATATGGTTTCTTTCCTCCGCCAGATGAGGAGCCATTACCACTCTGAATTTTTCCCATCTTTATCCCGCTATCAAATTGTGCACCCGCCATAACCAAATCTGGGAATCTTGTGGAAATACAACCAACCAGTTTGTCATAGTACGGACCCTGAAGTGTGCCCATGAACATATCCACTAGTTCCCTCTCCATCATAGGAGGTTGAACTCGTGTAGCCAATTCACGCCACCTCTGGGCGTACTATTTAAAGTTCTTATTTTCCTTCTGAGTAAGATTCTGCAGCTGTGTTCGGTTGGGAGCCATATCACTATTATATTAATAGTGCTTGAAGAAGGCCTTGGACAAATCCCTCCAACTTCTAATATAGGTCTTCTCCAGTCCCATGTACCATTCCAGGGACGCCCCAGCTAGGCTGTCCTGGAAGAAGTGCATGATCAGCTTCTCATCATCAGGATAGGCAGACATTTTCTTGTAGTATGCTCTGATATGGGTTTTGGGATACGTTGTCCCCTTATATTTATCAAAATCAGGGACCTTGAACTTATGTGGGATCTGTAGCGAGCGATTTTGGACGCGGTTCTTAAGCGCTGGTCGCTCTCTGCGGTTGAGCTTAAAACTACAGGTCGATTCATTTTTTATCCTATTGTGAGCTGAATAAGGAAGAGAAATAGATGTCTCCAATTAACCCTGCTTGCATACTGAGTTTAAACAGCGGTCTGTTAGGTTACGGATGCTATCAATGTGGGGGGCCTTTGTACTGGTTATTCGTATTTCGCCAATACGGTTCTTTCTTTCTTTTTTCTAGGCAAAGGGTTTCTGGCGGGGAATAAGGATTAGGATGTTAGGACTGGTGCTTTTGAATTACTGCTTTTAATTGATGGAGATATGGGATTTGGGTTTTTTGTTGATTGCACTCGCTAAGATCTTTTCTTTCGATCTTATGCCTACGTATTCCCGTTTACCGAAATAGAGAAATCAGAGCGTTCGTAGTTCCTCTTATTCTATGGAGGAAATTGGTTTTTGGTGTCTTGTTCAAAGCCCAAGACATGAAGCGAAAGGTGGTTTGTATCTTGTTCAAAGCCCAAGATGTGAAGCTAAAAGGTCTATTTGTGTCTTGTTCAAAGCCCAAGACGTGAAGCTGAAAGACCTCGACTTTAGAGAGAATTTGTCATCTCTAAAGAGGGGGAAGGATAATTACTTTAACTGGGATATGCGGATCCGAGCAATGCCATAATTTCCGAAGAAAGGATTTTAACCTGAAGGAGAAGACTTTAACTTAGTGTAGAGCAATGCCATCTTTCCTTAGAAATTTCTCATGCTAAAAGAGGGACAGTGGCATGGATATAGATGATCCAGAGGCTTGCCGCTTACAGCGATTAGATGAAAGGAAAGGAGTTGTTGATGTTTGTGTACTGTGAACGAGGCACAGTTTTGATGCTAAAAGGTCGATTCGATCAACCAGTGGTTTTCTTATACAAAGCCTAAGAGGAGGCTAATTTCCGCTAGGAAAATCATTATACAAAGCCTAAGAGGAGGCTAATTTGTGTCTCGTACAAAGCCCGAGAGAGAGGCTAAAATTTTTTGACCCAGTGGGGCATATCGTTATACAAAGCCTAAGAGGAGGCTAACAAAGAGTTGACTCAGTTGGAGAATCTTTTATACTCAACAAGAGAGTGTTTTTGCATCTTGTACAAAGCCCGAGAGAGAGACAAAAAGGTTGTTTTGACTCCACTGGGGAGAATTTTGGTATCTCGTACGAAGCCCGAGATGGAGGCTATTGTAACTGTTTCAGTTGAGTGACAGATCCAATATACTGATTTAAAAGAGAAAATCAGTTCTTATATGAGTAACACTGTACACAGGGATTTGATTTGAGGATCAGGGATATTTCCTTTTCCTTGAGGAAAAGGGAAATCCAAAGGGTATTGAGACTATCCGAGTCTGCGGGTTTCCTTTCTATTTAACGAAGGGTGCTTAAGAATGTCTTTGAGACTCAAGGAAGTTAGATTGTCCGTGTCTAGAGTCTTATCTTTTGTACTATGCTTCGAGAAACAGTAGTAGACTCTATGAAAGGACTGTTCTATGAGGATGACTAGGTTCTGTTCCTATACCTCTAGGAGGTCGTCGGGACAATTTGTACGAAGCCCAAGAGGAGGCTGGAAACTTTTAAGAAGCCTACGGGTCCTTGTACGAAGCCCAAGAGGAGGCTATCATTCCCGGAGGAAGATATCATTATACGAAGCCTAAGAGGAGGCTGTGAATACTTCTAAGAAGCCGTAGGGTCCTTGAATAATGCCCAAGAGGAGGCGGGGTTGCTTTTAGGAAGCCTGTGGGTCCTTATATGATGCCCAAGAGGAGGCCGATGCTTTTAAGAAGCCCGTGGGTCCCAAACCAAAGAAAAGTTCAGGTAAACTCTTTTAGAGTTAAAACCACTGGTAAACGTGCGAGGTTTACTATCCAGTGACTTTAACTTTTAGAGAGAGTCCGAACCGTTCGGTGGTTTAAAGAAATTCAAGAGAAGTTTCACCGAGAATAATTCATCTCTGGGGGGTAGAATTTCTTGACGATTCCTAAGGAGGACAGCCGAAGAGAAGACTGTATCTGGTGCTCCTATTGGGGATCTAGGCGTCTATTTCTACGAATAAATGAAACGGCGTTACTTAGTTCTAGACGTAGTAGCCGGGGAAACTCGAAATATCTATACTATTATTACACAGTAGATATGAGTTTATGAAAGGAGACTTACAGTGAGCAGCCCCACAATACAGTTTATAATATGAAAGCAGTAAATGAAAGCGATAACCACTTACTCGGTTGTAGAGCTTCCATGCTATTTGGTTAGTTGTTCAACAAAGAAAGATTAAAAACAATAGTATATTCAAAATCAAAGGAGAAAGTGCTTTGAAAAAGAAAGATTTGGGGCTTACAGCTCAAGGAGAGGCCCAGGGTTTTATCAGTGAGCGCACTGTTTGAATTTGTACAGAGGGACTTATACAAGTGACTGTGGCCCAAAAAGGTTTTCTGTACAAAGGGATGGGTCTTACACTCTCTCAAGAGGCCCAAAAAGGTTTAAAGAAAAATAGTGAGGCTTATAACACGAGGGTAGGCCCAAATGATTTTTCGTTTAAAAATGGCGATCGCGCCGAGGTTTTCTTTTAACGCAGAGGGACTTATACAATAAGTGAGACCCAAAATGTTTTTGGTTAAAAGGGGGATTGGGTCTTACACTCTATTAGAGGCCCAAAAGTTTTGAATGGGTCTTATAGCTCAAGGAGAGGCCCAGATGATTTTTGAAAAGGCGACGATCGCGCCGTTTGTTTTTTTTTACGGTATCGGGACTTATACAATAAGTGAGGCCCAAAAATGATTTGGTCAAAAAAGGATTGGGTCTTACACTCTAATAGAGGCCCAAAGTGTTTTGAAAATGACTTATGAGGGTTGAATTAATCCAAAACCCTAATTTGTTTTCAAAAATGTATTTAATTGAATAAAAATTCAATTAAAATGATCAAAAATTGTTTAACACATGGAAAACAAATTGTGATATTGGATTAATGCTTCAAAAATTAAGTATTGACCTACAAAATAATTAGAAAGCATTAAAAGTTGCAAAATCAATGTAGAAAAAATATTTAAAATGCCAAAAACAATCAAAATATTAAATCTTTGCAAAAATATCAATTATATGAAATAAATAATATTTTTGGGATTTTTTGATAAAATAAAATATTTTAACATTTTTGTGAATTATTAAAAAAAGAATCAACTCAAAATCATTAAAACTCAGAGAGAAATTAATTTTTGAATCAATTAAACAAAATCACAAAATTCAAATATTCAAATATATGAAAATGGCGCCAAGAACAACACCAAGAACACGCGCGTTTTTCAGTTTGCCCAGATTTGCATTTTCTATCCAATCTCCATGAATACGAAATTATAACATGCAATCCACATATCATTATGCTCGCCTCAACCTCACGATCATGTCTATGTACTTTAATTTCATTTAAATTAAACATACAACAAGAAATCACGAAGAAACCTCAAGAACCCTAATTTCTGCATGAAGGCTAGGATTTTTGATACACGATTCAAACAATGCAATTAATTGAGGGAAAACATTCCATGCATGATTATGAACATATGGCCAAATTATTGTGCGAGGAAATATGCATAGATTGAGAGATGACCAAGTTTAGGCTTACCTCCAAGTCGTGACAGCAAGAGCAAATCAAATTCTGGGTTGGAGGTGTTACAGATGAGTTGTGATGATCTGAACAGCTTCCCTACACCATATGGAGTGTGTTTGAACACTTGGATTGAATTGAAATGGACTGGATCAGTTTATGGCATTTCAGCTGCAACTTCACTTCAAACTTGTGTGGATGGTAAGTGATTTTGAGATTTTGATGTTTCAGAAGTTATGTGAGTGTTTGATCAGCTCATATGTGATGTATGTGAGGTGTGTGAGTGATTGGTTTGTGTAGAATTGCTCTCAAACTCAAAACCCGATAGCTACCTTGCTAAGAAAGGCATTTTTGCCAAGAGAAAGAGATTTTGAGGAAAGCATCTGTTAGATGGCTTTGGTGTACTCAAACTGACCACAATTGAGCTCTATTTATAGTAGAACAAGTTTGTTTTGCAAGGAATAGTGCATGGCAGCTGGTAAGTAGGTTTCCTCAATGTTGGCCAATGGAAATGAAAGTCTCCTCTAGCCATTGACTAGAGGTTAGGGCACAGAGCTTTGGTCCCCTTGGTCTTGGATAAGTCTTGACTGATTTTAGATGAGAATGGCTCAGTCCATGCCACCTTGATGGTTCCATTGAATGCCTCATTCCAAATTTGAAGTCTTGTCCCTACTTTGGCAACTCTAGGTTCAACATGCTATTCCTTGTTCCTTGGACCTTGGAGGCTTGGCTCAGTGATTGTCCCCTTTGGATTCAATCCTCTGAGGTGTCCAAGTGGATTGGAGCAATTGCAATTGGCTGATTTTGGAAAATCGAGCCAAAATGCAAATTCTGCCTTGCTTTGACAGATTTCAGCAAGGCAACTTGCCAATGTTGTATCTCATGGTGTAGGTTGAATTTGGCAATGTTCTTGGCCATTTTGGAAAGCTCTTACATGATACAACAACTGTTTGAACAAGTTTGGTTTTGATCTCTTTTGATTCCAAGTGAAAAATACCCCTACATTTGGCAAAAAGTGAAGCAGAATTCTGACTTAGTGAAAATTTCACTAAGTGTTGGAAAAAGTGACATTTTCACTTTTCAGCCACTTTGATCACTCCATAACTCAAAATCCTTAATGAATTGGAATGACTTGTAGTTGAAGTTTTTGTAGGTGATAATGAGAGCTACAAATCCATCTTTGGATGAGAAAAAATGGCCTTGTGGTTTAGGAGTTATGGTCCTCCAAAGTTGGTACCTTTGCCACTTTATTTTTAACTTAGAAAAATTTCTAAGTTTTATGGTTACCCCTTTTACAAGTTATCTCACTTTTCTTGATTTTTCTTGATGAATTATGATTCAAATCATACATTAACATCATTTTAGGGTTAAAAATCCATTTTGGTGAAAAATCTCAAAAAGTCAAAGTTGACTTTTGTGCACAGTTGACTTTTTATCAGATGAATTCCAAACTGTGCAATTCTTCAGGAAATCATGTCCTTGACCTAAATAAAACTTGATGGACATGTTCCATGGGTGTCATAGGGTATATTCAATCATGTATTAGGGTTTGGGAGCATGTCTTGGTCAAAAGTCAAAGTTACAGTTGACTTTTCCCTTAAAACCCTAATTGTGGTGCAGATGAAAATGAAACTTGTTGCTCAAGCTTCTTGGATCAATCCATTGTTCCAAATGGATCAATATGGTGTATTAGAGACCCTCAAATCATCTCTTGAGGTCTTGGCTCATGGTTTGTCCCAAAAGTCAACTTAGGGGTGAATTAGGTCAAGAAACCCTAATTCCTTATTTTTGATGAATGCATCCCCTGAGGCAAAATTGACTTGATGCATGGGTTCATGAGGTTCCATGAAGCATATTAGGTTATGTTTTGGATCATTGCCGTATGCCCAGATGAAGATTTCCATCTGGAGGCCCTGGTCGACCAAAACCCTAATTTGGTGGCACTGTCGATCTTGAGACTTGATCCACCTAGAAGGGAGCAGCCTTGTGCTTAATCCTTGAAGTGGGAGTCCTTTTTGATACATTGTGGATGTTTGAGAGATTAGACAAGTTGAAGATCATGTCATTTCTTGATTGATCCTTTGTCTAAGCACTCAGAGAGGGCTTGAAACCCTAATTTTGCTTGTATTGGATGCTCACCCATCTTTGGGGAGACTGATGAAGCATGATGGTTCATCCATATTGTGATGATGATTTTCACAATGATGGGAAATCTAAGTGGTCAAAATTTGGGGTATTACAGATGTCCCTATTTAATCTTCTTGGACCCGAAGGTATGAATGACGAAGGGATTCGAGCGTTCGGGGTGCAAGAGGATTAAATATCGGAATATCCGAAATTTTGATGGTGGTTATGAATGGTAGCTTACACATTCATCTTCTTTAACTAATCAATGATGCTTAGAAAAGGTAAACTTCCCCTCGATCCTGGTCTTCAGCCAAGGAACTGGTCTCAGTTTTCTTTTGAAATAAACCTCCCCTCGTTCTTGGTTTCCTACCAAGGAACTGGTCTTAGTTTCTGATTTGAACTTCCCCTCGATCCTGGTTTCCTACCAAGAACTGGTCTTAGTTTCTGATTTAAACTTCCCCTCGATCCTGGTTTCCTACCAAGAACTGGTCTTAGTTTCTTTTGTCAATAAACTTTATTAACAAGGGACGCTATTCGTAGCGGCTTTCCTTCAAACTTCTCGCCGAATTTTCCTGGGGAGATGCCATTTGAGTGGAAAAATTTTTGATGTCAGACTTGCTGGGGAACCTATTCGTCTGAGTTGTAGAGGTGTACAAACTTCTCTGTTGGAGACGCCATTTGTTTCTACTGGGGAAAGTGAGTCTCTTGAGAGACTGTTTTCGTTTGGGATCTTTCATCATACTTTTCTCGGGATCTTCCCGGAGAAACGCCATATGATGGGGTCCAATTTTGAGGTGCCGATGACCTTTTCATCAACGACTTTTTGGAGAAATACTGATGTACTGCCGAATCTCTGATCACGAGGCTTTCTCTGTGGATTTTCCTTAATCCGGGAAAGCGAGGATATCATCTTCAATGGCAAAGAGTGATGTTTATTGAGAGTTTTCTCTGGCTTTTCAGAGGTTCAAGTTATCAAAGTGGCCAAGTGCCGACTCTGATCTAAAGATACACTGGTGGCGAGATTGTGCAGACGCAACACTTCCTGACGAGGAAAGAACTGACAAACTCGATTGAGAAAACTGTTTATCACTAGGGGACAAGACCGACTCAAGTGATAGTGCTGCAATATGTAATGCGAACGCAAATAAAATGCATGAAGTATGTATGTTTATGCTGACAAAACAGACGCGACAGACAGACTAATGGATGAACACAATTGGATACTCGGCCATCGCGGGGCAAAGAAGTACCGTTGATTCAAAATAGCAATTCCACCTTGCTTAGGAGAGATAGTCCCGTTGGGAGCTATGTTGATCAGGCTTAGGAGATGAGAACTCGGTCGAGGCTGTCAGACGAAACAAGGTCTCTGACACAGTTGATCCCTTCATTCAGGCATACTGGCTTAGAAGGAGTACTTTGATTCTGCACTTTGAAATTCGCTTACTTCGGGAGAAGCAATCGATGTTCTTTTGATGTTCAACAGTTAAAAGAAATGCCATCTTTAATTTAAAAGCAGAAAAAGTTTTAACAAGTAAATTCATTTTTGTTTTATTTCAAGAATCGCTGATTAAGTTTAAACAACGTCATTCTGTAAAGCTAAAGCAAGTTAAGAATTACAAACAAAAGCACAAAGGCTCAAATTTTATTGATAAGATGGAGATCAGCCAAACGCGTGATTCCAAAGAGTATATACAAAGTTAGAAAATGGTAATTTACAGGGAAAAGGGCTACGTTGAAACATAACGACCACTATCCTTCTACCAACTTTGAATTCGGGACATCCTGAGCTTCTGTCAAAGATGACCTTTGACTGGAGATTTCCTCCGATAGATGATGTAACTACTGCTGAGGGACTTGCCTCTGTTGAACATAGTTACTTGCCATTATCCCTAACTTTTGCCTGGATTGTACTATGAGATTTCCAATCCATCGGGATGATTCTTTTTTTTTCATGTCTCTAACTTTTGCCTGGACCGCCCTTTCGGGTTTTCAATCCACCGAGACATTTTTTTTTGTTTAGTTTAGGTGAAGCATTTCTTGACTACATCAACATTCGTGGGGTAGGAAAATTCCTCTCCATCCATGGTTGCAAGTCTCAAGGCGCCGCCTGAGAAAGCTTTCGTGACCACATAGGGGCCATCATAATTCGGGGTTCATTTGCCCCGAGAATCAGTGAGAAATGATTGTATCTTCTTGAGCACGAGGTCTCCTTTTCTGAAGACACGAGGCCGAACCTTTTTGTCGAACGCCCTTTTCATTCTCTGTTGATATAACTGACCGTGGCATAGTGCCGTGATTCTCTTTTCTTCGACCAGGTTCAGTTCATCGTGTCGACTTTGACACCATTCAGCTTTGGTGAGCTGAGCTTCCATCAATACCCGGATTGATGGGATCTCTACTTCTATGGGGAGCACTGCTTCCATGCCATATACTAGAGAGAAAGGGGTAGCCCCTGTTGAAGTACGGACAGATGTGCGATAACCATGAAGAGCAAAGGGTAGCATCTCGTGCCAATCTTTGTAGGTTACAACCATCTTTTGAACGATCTTCTTGATGTTCTTGTTAGCCGCTTCTACCGCTCCGTTCATCTTGGGTCGGTAGGGAGATGAGTTATGGTGTTCAATCTTGAACTCTGCACACAACTCTTTCATCATCTTATTGTTCAAGTTAGATCCATTATCAGTAATGATCTCGCTTGGAACACCATAATGGCAGATGATATTGTTTTTGATAAATCGGACCACCACTTGTCGGGTTACATTGGCGAATGACGCTGCTTCGACCCACTTGGTGAAATAGTCAATGGCCACCAGGATGAACCGATGTCCGTTTGAAGCCTTGGGCTCAATCATGCCAATCATGTCGATTCCCCATATGGAAAATGGCCACGGGGAAGAAAGAACTTTGAGATGTGATGGCGGTACATGAATTTTGTCGGAGTATATCTACACTTGTGACACCTCTTCATGTACTTGTAGCAGTCGGATTCCATTGTCAACCAATAGTACCCTGCTCTGAGAATTTTTCTCGCCATTGTGTGTCCGTTGGCATGAGTGCCAAAGGATCCTTCATGAATTTCTTTCATGAGCATGTCTGCTTCTGGTCTGTCAACACATCGGAGCAAGACCGTGTCAAAATTTCTCTTATAAAGAGTGTCACCGCTCAGGAAGAAGTTTCCAGCCAATCTTCTGAGGGTTTTCCTGTCTTTTCTGAGTGCCCCAGATGGGTACTCTTGTTTCTGAAGGAAGCATTTGATATCGTGATACCAAGGTCTGTCGTCTATGACTGCTTCAATCGCGAAGATGTAAGCAGGCTGTTCAAGGCGCAATATGTCGATCTTAGGTAGGTTGTTCCATCGACCTACGCTAATCATGGAAGAGAGAGTGGCTAATGCATCAGCCATGTGATTCTCATCACGAGGGATGTGATGAAAGTCGACTCTGTTGAAGAAGGGTAACAACCTCCTTGCGTAGTCTTTGTAAGGAATCAATCCTGATTGGTATGTATTCCAATCTCCTTTTATCTGATTGATAACTAGGGCTGAGTCGCCGTATACGTCCAAGTTTTTGATCCTTAAATCAATCGCTTCTTCGAGACCCATGATACATGCTTCGTATTCGGCTTTATTGTTCGTACATTTGAATGTAAGTCTGGCAGTGAAAGGAATGTGGGAACCCTGAGGGGTAACAATGATTGCCCCAATTCCATTTCCATAATGATTGACTGCTCCGTCAAAGATGAGTCCCCACTGGGAACCTGGTTCTGGCCCTTCACTGGGTAGTGGTTCATCGCAATCTTTCATCTTTAGATACATGACATCTTCGTCTGGGAAGTCAAACCCGATTGATTCTTGATCGTCAATCGGTTGATGAGCCAAATGATCGGCTAAAATACTTCCTTTAACGGCTTTCTGAGCATGGTACTCTATGTCATATTCTAATAGTAACATCTGCCAACGGGCAATCCTTCCCGTGAGAGCAGGTTTTTCGAAAACGTACTTGATTGGATCCATTTCGGAGACCAACCAAGTAGTATGACGAATCATGTACTGGCGAAGACGTTTGGCTGCCCAAGCCAAAGCGCAACAAGTTTTCTCAAGCATCGTGTACCGAGTCTCGCAGTCGGTGAATTTCTTGCTTAGATAGTAAATGGCAGACTCTTTCCATTTAGTTTCGTCTTGTTGGCCAAGTACACATCCCATTGAGTCCTCTAGGACTGTGAGGTAAATGATTAGTGGTCTTCCTTCCACTGGAGGCGATAGGATCGGAGGATTCAACAGGTATTCCTTAATACTGTCGAAGGCAGTTTGGCAGTCTTCTGACCAAACGCAATCCTGGTTCTTTTTCATTAATTTGAAAATCGGCGCACACGTCGCGGTCATAAGGAATATGAATCTGGAGATGTAGTTCAAACGTCCCAGGAATCCTCTGACTTGTTTTTCAGCTTTCGGAGAAGGCATTTCTTGATTGGCCTTGACCTTGTCGGGATCAACCTCAATTCCTTTCTGGCTGACGATGAACCCTAGTAGTTTCCTTGAACGGACACCGAAGGTGCACTTGTTAGGATTCAAGCAGAGCTTGAATTTTCTTAGACGTTCGAACAATTTTGACAGATGTTCAACGTGCTCATCCTCTGTTCTTGATTTTGCAATCAAATCATCGATATATACCTCGATTTCCTTGTGTATCATGTCATGAAACAGAGTAGTCATGGCCCTTTGATAGGTTGCCCCGGCATTCTTCAAACCGAACGGCATTACCTTATAACAAAAGGTACCCCATGGGGTAATGAACGAAGTTTTCTCCATGTCTTTCGGCGCCATTTTGATCTGATTATAGCCCGAGAATCCATCCATGAAGGAGAATACTTTGAACTTTGCTGTGCTGTCTACCAGCATGTCAATGTGTGGTAAAGGAAAGTCGTCCTTTGGACCTGCCTTGTTCAAATCCCTGTAATCTACACACATTCTGACCTTTCCATCCTTTTTGGGAACGGGTACGATGTTGGCTAACCATTGAGGATATTCAGATGTAGCGAGGAAACCAGCGTCAATCTGTTTCTGTACCTCCTCTTTGATTTTGATGGCCATGTCCGGGTGAGTCCATCTCAACCTTTGCTTTACTGGCAGACATTCCGATCTTAGCGGTAAGTGATGTTCCACGATGCTGGTATCCAACCCTGGCATATCCTGATAGGACCAAGCGAATACATCGGAGAATTCTTTGAGAAGCTTTATCAAACCCTCTCTAGCAGTTGGACTGAGCAGTGCTCCGATCCTGATTTCTTTTCTCTCTTTTTCTGAACCCAAGTTTACCGTTTCCAACGGTTCTTTGTGAGGTTCAATGGACATTTCCTCTTGTCTGAGTAGTCGGGAGATCTCTTCTGGAATTTCGTTGTCATTTTCTTCTTCAGCCTCGAATATCAGGAACTCAAAGTTGGGAGAAGGCATCGGATCGTATGTTTCAACGGGGTATAAAACAAGCAATCTGCATGACGTGATGATTCGTGTTTAGAAGAGATAGAGAAAATGCAAGTGTGTGCAGTGTATTTATTTTACTGCTTGTTTTTATTTTTGAATGGTTTTTTAGGATTACCATTTTCTGAAAAAGCAAAAAGAGAAAACAGCAATTAATGCGGAAATTACAGAACGACGTTATTTTATTAATGAACAAGTCGAATCTTGAAACTACAGCCCTATAAAACAAAAACTCACTCGCTTTGGGCAAAGCGAAGAGGGAAATTTACATAAAGCGAGCCCTATCAAAACATCCGTTTCACCTGGGCAGGGTGAAAGGTTAAAGACGACAATTACTTTGACTGATGAACGACCTTCGGAACCTCGACGGCAACCCATTGGCGGCGAACTCCTCGGTGAATCACAAAGTCAGGAACCTTCCTTGATTTGCCTTCAGAAATGACGCTGATTTCTGGTGGAGCAGGATCATTGGAATCTGTCTCCCAAGCAGAGTTGTCGTAGGAGGATTCCTCTGTTGCATTTTGCATAGCATTTGTGCTCTCAGCTGTATCTCCCCATCCAGTTGGCTGGATATCTTCGAGCCTGATACGAGAGCTTTCGAGAGCAGTGTACTTGACCATGAAATCGTACTTTCCACTCGGTTGTCCCAAAGTGTCCCAAACTTCTTTGGAACTGGAGGAATCATCCCTTTCGATGACGTTGACCTCAGGAAAAGCATAGTTGATGAATTCAAGTCCTGCAAATGTTGTGAATTCATCTTCATGTTGAGTAGTCTCTGAATGACCTGAGTGTTGATCCCATGACATGGCGGGGACACAGGTATTCTGTTCAATGATGGTCAGCTGAGTTTCATTACTCGGCTGACTTTCTTGCCCCAAGTTTCCTGGGTAAGGCTGCCACATTGGCAGACCGTCCATCGGGCCATAGTAATTGTAGTCAAAGTTGTCTTTCATCAGAGTGTCTTCCTCTAATGAATTTGGCGGAGCACGGCATCCTTCCGGATCACAATCCCCGTAGATCATTTCGACATCTGATCTTGGTATAAATCTCGGACTTTCTGTAGGAAAGCAAAAAGGCATAGGCACCTCTTCCTGAGACATATAGCCGTCCTTGTTAAGGTAGGACTTCCATTCTTCATCTATGTCAGGGGAATCTTCCTCATTGATAGCATGAACTGTCTGAGACACTGGGTGAAGAAAACCTCCACTGTGGAAGAAGTTTTGAAGGGAATGAAGACTTTCATCGTTGGCGGCCGTCTGGGTACAGGTCGCAGAAAAACCAAGACCCTTCTTTGTTTTATTGTCAATAGGAATGACAAGCCGTCCCCGTCCTTTTGTATCGGTACTCTCGACCGCTTTGATAGCATCTTTGTATGAAGAAATTGAAGTTCCTTCTTCGGATTGATCGTTCTTGCTCACCGATAGTGCTTGAAACTGAGTTCCAATAACCTCCTCGGGTTCCACACAAGTAGATGATGATAAGTTACTCACGAGCAAGGCTTGTTCCCCACAAACCGTGACAAGTTGATCGTTCTTGACGAACTTTAGCTTTTGGTGGAGGGTTGAAGTAACCGCTCCAGCCTGATGTATCCAAGGTCTTCCTAATAAACAACTGTATGTTGCCCGGATATCCATGACCTGGAAAGTGATTTGGAAAGTGTGAGGACCAATAGTTATGGGAAGATCAACTTCGCCGATAACCGTTTTTCTGGATCCGTTGAATGCTTTGACGACGACCTCGCTGACTCTCATCGGAGGGCCCTTGAATGATAATTGCATCAAAGTGGACTTCGGGATAACATTCAGGGCTGACCCTGTGTCTACCAGTACGTTGGCTAAAGCATCGCCCTGGCAGTTAACTGTAATGTTGAGCGCCATGTTATGACGGCGACCCTCTTCAGGTAATTCTTCATCAATAAATCCCAAATTATTGCAAGAAGTGATGTTAGAGACAATGTTATCGAATTGTCTGATTGTTACATCCTGTTCCACAAAGGCTTGCTCCAAGACTTTCTGTAGAGCCTCCCTGTGGGCTTCTGAACTGAGTAACAGCGATAATACCGAGATCTTTGAAGGAGTCTGTAACAGTTGATCAACAATGTTATATTCACTCCTTTGGATGAGCTTTAGCATCTCATCATTATTTTTCGAAAGGTCAGGATTACTGGATTGACCGACTGGCGGATCAGGAATTTCTGCCCGAAGTTCCTTTTCTTTGTTGGATTCTCCAACCCCTCGGTTGAAGATTCGATCGCTCCGTGTTACACGACAGATGTCTGCAATATTCACGACGGAGGGTAATGGAATTTCCTTTCCATTCTCGATTATTGTTGCACCGTATTTGTAAGGGATTGCCTTAGCTGATTCATACGGTAGTGGTCCCGGTAGATAGATGACTATGGGAACCTTCTGATTTTTCTGACCATCATAAGTAACCTCGGTCCGTTCCCGGTTGGGAACTCTAGATTCGTCAAGTAGAGGGACGATGGCAAAAACATCCCTGATCTGGTGATGACCAGAGATCGTGACAACATCCTCAACTTGATCGGCAAGGTAGTTCGGCGACCAAATGATGGGTCTTGAACCTGGATATGGAGGAATTTCTCCATGATCGATCTGACCCTGAAGAGCTGCTCTCACAAGGTAACACCCTTGGTTACTTTCCGAACAGACGCTACAACTGTCATAGTTGTATGGTGGCACCTGGCCACGCCCACTTTGAATACAATGTAACCTCACTAGGTTACCTTCCATTGATCGGACATCCTGACTTTGACGACGAGTAGGATTCCTGTTACTGATACTAATCTGCTGAGTATCTTCGTCCATATAGATTGGCATCCACCAGTGATTTAACAAGTGCTGAAGTGCCTCCTGGACAAGGGTACAACCTCGATCGTTTTCGCAACCTGCTTTACAGTTTTGATAATCGTGTGATATTAAGAATCCGAGTCGGACCTGCTCAGCATGTAACTCTACCAGATTGGTATTCATTACGCGAATGTCAAAGATCTGAACCATGTTGATTTGATAGGAGTTCCTATCATGGTAGTCTCGGATCCATCCAAGATCCATCTGACGTTGGAGGGCCTCTTGTATGAAAGAGCATCCCTGTTTGTTTATCGAGCAAATCAGACAGGAACTGTAATCGTGTCGCGGCAGATTATGATACTGGCTTTGCCTTGAGTGCATCACCACCAAGTTGACATTCATCACACGGATGTCGTGGTTTTGAATGACGTTAGAATTCGTGTAAACCATGTTAACTCTACGAACTCGGTGCTCTTGGATCCATCCAAGATCCATTTGTTCCTGTAGAGCTACTTGCACTACATAACATCCTTGGTTATCTTTAGAGCAGATATCACACTGGTGATAATTATGAGGTGGCACATGGCCATATCCACTCTGTCTACAATGCATCTTGACCAGATTGGTCCCCAATAAGAGTACATCATGAATTTGATAGACATTGTTAGTCTCTTTCTCAATCAGATTGACTACAGCTTTCTCATGTTGAGGCAGCGGGTTCGTAAGAACATTAGGATTCGTATCTTTGAAAGATAAGAGCCCGCTCCTAACAAGCTTTTGCACGTCGGATCTGAAATTGAGACAAGTCTCAATGTTATGCCCTGAACCTCCTTGATGATAAGGGCATGTTTGATCCACCTTAAACCAGAAAGGCGGATTTTCCGGAACTGAAAGGGGAGACTTAGTCTAAATGTGCCCCTTAGCCAGCAGTAACGGAAATAATTCTGCGTACAACATGGGTATAGGATCAAACCCTGATGGTCGTGTTGTACGGTTGTTGTTATATGGAGGACGAGCCTGCTGAAGAGGTTGTTGTGTCCTTTGTTGGTCAGGTTGGCTCTGCGCAACCTGAGGTTGATACATAGGAACAGGCGCGGGGCCGATAGTAGGAGTAACAGCTGCTACTGGCTGATAACGTCGCCTTTGCTTTCCGAGAGAGATATTCCCAATATCCTGCTCTTTTTTCTTAGGGAGAGCACTACCGTATTTTTTAGTACCGCTCGTTGATCCAGTGTCTTTTACCAAACGTCCTTCTCGGACGGCTTCCTCAAGACGTACACCCATGCCGACCATTTCGGTGAAATCACTGGGCGCACTGGCAACCATTCGGTCATAGTAAAATGAGCTTAAGGTCTTTAAGAAGATCTTTGTCATCTCTTTTTCCTCAAGAGGTGGACAAATTTGAGCGGCAATTTCACGCCACATTTGAGCATACTCCTTAAAGGTTTCCTTGTCCTTTTGCGACATCGATCTGAGTTGATCTCTGTCGGGTGCCATGTCCAAATTGTATTTGTATTGTTGGACGAAGGCAGTACCAAGATCTCTGAAAGTACTGATCGTAGCACGGTTTAAACCCATGTACCATTTGAGTGCGGCACCGGTTAAACTATCCTGAAAGTAGTGAATCAGCAGGTCCTGATTCTCCGTCTGAGCTGACATCCGCCGAGCGTACATCACCAGATGGCTCTGAGGGCAAGAGTTACCCTTGTGTTTTTCAAAGTCGGGCACTTGGAACTTGTGCGGGACTTTCACATTTGGGACTAAGCAGAGGTCTGCGGCGTCCTTTCCAAATAGATCCTGACCGCGAATGGCTTGCAGCTCTTTCTGCATTTCCAAGAACTGTTCCTGGAATTCCTCCATTCTGTCAAACATAGTTTCCTTCTTACCAGAAGGTGTTGGTGGAATCTGTTCTTCCGGGATAGTGTGCACCACAGGGGGTGGTACCGTGACTACGGCAGTAAGTCTTGGCGCCTCCCGAAGTTTGTAACCTTCAGGAGTCTTCAGTATGCCCCTGGCATCTTCGCTTTCCCGAAGTTTGTAACCTTCAGGCCCAGCGGCTTCTGTTGCGATTCCCTGATCTTCAGTGATCGGCGGAACATATCCTTCCGGGATATAGTTAACAGGCATGCCCCAAGGACGATCTTTCGGCATCTGATACCTAGGATCATACTTTTCTATGATGGGCGTTGAGGTGATCTCTGAGATCACAGTTCTTTGTAGCTGAGCTTCTGCCATGGCTTGCATGTCGTTACGAAGCTTTCTCATATCCTCTCTCAGAGTGTCGATCTCTTCTTTCAACTCTCTGTTTTCTTCCTCAAGATCATCCATCTTTTTCTGACGATTGGCCCGAGTATTATACGAATGAGACAGTTTGACTCTAGAATCGAGACACAAACGTGAGATTCGTAGGTAAGGAGAATACGCGATGTGAGAATGATGAATGCAATGATTATATTAATTGTTTTTTTTTGTTTAATCAAAATAAACTTCGACAATTAGATTGCAAATATCAAACAGTGGGGAAACCCCTTTTTATTGAAATTCAAAGGATTACAGAAATGGAAATACAGTAGATTACAAAGTACAGAAATAGAAACCTAAACTAATGGGTCCCGAGTCCTCTCTGAGGAGAAACCGGGTGCTGACTCTGGTACTTTCCTTTTCTTTGACCGGGGCTCTTGGGCCGTTGTCGGGTTGTCATTCCTTTGCCAGGTGAAATGAGTGAGCAAATTCCTTTGGTCATCTTGATTCTCTACAGCATGCTGCTCCAAAATTTCAATCAGAGCATCTTTCTCTTTCAGTAATTGCTGTATTTGGATACACTCTACGTCGAGGGTGCGGTACTTGTTCTTCCAAGACCTTCTTTCCTTTTGAACTTTGTTGAGAGTAACCTGAAGCCTTTCAGTTTCCGTCATGAAGTACATGACAATTTCCCTCGGCGGAAGAATTCCGTAACGAGGATAAGGCATCTTTAGCTTGAGAGCTCTAGTTTATACCCAATGGAGATAAGGCTCCACCGAGACACAGTCCGGTTTTCCCAGAGACTCTCGTCCTTTCTTATGAACATGTTTCCAAGCTTGCACTATTTCCATCTTTAGTGCTCTGTCACTTTCTCCTTCTTTGAAGAAAAGACCTTCCAGATGAACACCCAGTGGGATGTGTCTCATCGGGTACCCAAATTGACGAAGAACTAATATCGGATGATAGTTGATTCCTCCTTTAGTTCCTATGAGGGGTACGCTGGGGAAGTTTCCACAACGGTCAATGATTCTGATTCCCTCATAAATCCTATTACACCAATCTATATCAGAGTTGGTGAGAGACATGATCTCTGCGACCAACGTAAGACACTCTTGCAATCCCAAAAAGCAGCAGACTTGGGCAAGTAAGAGATAAACCATTTGTAAAGCAGAGGTACACAGCATGTGATCTCCCCTCCGCTGTACAAATTTCCCAAGTGTACAGAATGATACGCATCTGCGAACAAAGTCGGCACAGGGTTTCCAATGAGAAAAACCTTAATAGCGTTGATATCGACGAAGTTATTGATGTTAGGAAACAAAAATAACCCGTAGGTGAGCAAGACAAAGATGCTTTCAAAAGCAGTCCTGTTCCCTATACTAGCAAAGTATATAGCCTTTTTTGTCAAGAACTGGGCTGGCAAACCTTGGATGCCACCCTTAGTGGTCAGGTGAGTCCTGACCTCAGACTCGTCCAAATGAATTGCTCTTACAATAGTCTAATTCTTTGGAATTTCTTCCAGTTCAGAAAATGGAGTTCGATCAGTGATATGTAAATCAGTCAGATGAGAATACTCCTCCAGCGTTGGTGCCAGCTGGTAATCCGGGAATGTGAAACAATGATAAACCGGATCGTAGAACTGAATGAGCGTGTCCATGATCCCCTTAATCACATGGACTCTTAACAGTGGTAGCAAACCACCGTGCTTGGCTCTGAAAGCCTCTGGGTTAACGACCATCCTCGCTAACTTTCTCAAATCCCCTAGTTTTGGAACCTTGAAGGTATACTGGTGAGTTCTCCTTCTACCAAAATCCATTAGCGTAATCCTTTTCTCTGATATTTACAATCACAGTCTTAGTTTAATTTGAAAAACAGAGAGACTAGAAGAGAAGTTTTTTGAATGTTTTAATGTTTTATTAAATGAATGCATGAATGCAGCACACAAAAACAGAGAAAAAACATGGGGTCAAAGGGTCGTTGTCATGAAGTCAAGGCTCTACCCATCCCCAAAGGTTTATACTAGGGTGATTTTTGTACCTGTACTCATTATCATCAGCTCCTCCCAGGAAAGCAAAACAACAAGCGGATCGCCAGCGAGTTGTGTGCAATCTTAGAGTAAGTGCCATTCACCGAGAATAGATCACCAGCCTCAAATGAGGGTAGTATCGCGTAACAGCTATTTCCGATAGCTTCCGCACTACGAAAAAGGTTGGCTTTTCTTAAGTGTATACTCAATCTCACCACATGCGGCATCACACGCATTCCCAGTAGCAGAAAAATAAACACGTATAGCAATTAGGAAAAGCAGTATATATATTTGTCCTAATCATCCTAGACTTATAAAGCTATGAATCTTAAGTTCCTGACAGAAATGGGTTCCCCGGCGGAAGCCCCAATCTGTGGTTCCCTGCCTAAGAGATGGACCAGCATAGGTCAATCTTTCTCTTCGGTAGAGTTTCCATTTTCCGTAGAAAACGGGGATGATGCCCTAAGGCAGAAAAGGAGACTCCCCAGCAGAGTCGCCATTTTACAAGGAAAACAGACAGAAAGAAAAACAATCGCCCCACGGTGGGCGCCACTTTTCTGTGAAAAATGGGGACGACCGTGCCTAGATCTAACTTTGAACGGCCCCACGGTGGGCGCCACTTTTCTGTAGCGAGCGATTTTGGACGCGGTTCTTAAGCGCTGGTCACTCTCTGCGGTTTGAGCTTTAAACTACAGGTCGAATCATTTTTTATCCTATTGTGAGCTGAATAAGGAAGGGAAATAGATGTCTCCAATTAACCCTGCTTGCATACTGAGTTTAAACAGCGGTCTGTTAGGTTACGAATGCTATCAATGTGGGGGGGCCTTTGTACTGGTTATTCGTATTTCGCCAATACGGTTCTTTCTTTCTTTTTTCTAGCCAAAGGGTTTCTGGCGGGGAATAAGGATTAGGATGTTAGGACTGGTGCTTTTGAATTACTGCTTTTAATTGATGGAGATATGGGATTTGGGTTTTTTGTTGATTGCGCTCGCTAAGATCTTTTCTTTCGATCTTATGCCTACGTATTCCCGTTTACCGAAACAGAGAAATCAGAGCGTTCGTAGTTCCTCCTATTCTATGGGAGGAAATTGGTTTTTGGTGTCTTGTTCAAAGCCCAAGACATGAAGCGAAAGGTGGTTTGTATCTTGTTCAAAGCCCAAGATGTGAAGCTAAAAGGTCTATTTGTGTCTTGTTCAAAGCCCAAGACGTGAAGCTGAAAGACCTCGACTTTAGAGAGAATTTGTCATCTCTAAAGAGGGGGAAGGATAATTACTTTAACTGGGATATGCGGATCCGAGCAATGCCATAATTTCTGAAGAAAGGGTTTTAACCTGAAGGAGAAGACTTTAACTTAGTGTAGAGCAATGTCATCTTTCCTTAGTAATTTCTCATGCTAAAAGAGGGACAGTGGCATGGATATAGATGATCCAGAGGCTTGCCGCTTACAGCGATTAGATGAAAGGAAAGAAGTTGTTGATGTTTGTGTACTGTGAACGAGGCACAATTTTGATGCTAAAAGGTCGATTCGATCAACCAGTGGTTTTCTTATACAAAGCCTAAGAGGAGGCTAATTTCCGCTAGGAAAATCATTATCCAAAGCCTAAGAGGAGGCTAATTTGTGTTTCGTACAAAGCCCGAGAGAGAGACTAAAAGTTTTTGACCCAGTGGGGCATATCGTTATACAAAGCCTAAGAGGAGGCTAACAAAGAGTTGACTCAGTTGGAGAATCTTTTATACTCAACAAGAGAGTGTTTTTGTATCTCGTACAAAGCCCGAGAGAGAGGAGAAAAGGTTGTTTTGACTCCACTGGGGAGAATTTTGGTATCTCGTACGAAGCCCGAGATGGAGGCTATTGTAACTGTTTCAGTTGAGTGACAGGTCCAATATACTGATTTAAAAGAGAAAATCAGTTCTTATATGAGTAACACTGTACACAGGGATTTGATTTGAGGATCAGGGATATTTCCTTTTCTTTGAGGAAACGGGAAATCCAAAGGGTATTGAGACTATCCGAGTCTGCGGGTTTCCTTTCTATTTAACGAAGGGTGCTTGAGAATGTCTTTGAGACTCAAGGAAGTTAGACTGTCCGTGTCTAGAGTTTTATCTTTTGTACTATGCTTCGAGAAATAGCAGTAGACTCTATGAAAGGGCTGTTCTATGAGGATGACTAGGTTCTGTTCCTATACCTCTAGGAGGTCGTCGGGACAATTTGTACGAAGCCCAAGAGGAGGCTGGAAACTTTTAAGAAGCCTACGGGTCCTTGTACGAAGCCCAAGAGGAGGCTATCAGTCCCGGAGGAAGAGATCATTATACGAAGCCTAAGAGGAGGCTGTGAATACTTCTAAGAAGCCGTAGGGTCCTTGAATAATGCCCAAGAGGAGGCGGGGTTGCTTTTAGGAAGCCTGTGGGTCCTTGTATGATGCCCAAGAGGAGGCCGATGCTTTTAAGAAGCCCGTGGGTCCCAAACCAAAGAAAAGTTCAGGAAAACTCTTTTAGAGTTAAAATCACTGGTAAACGTGCGAGGTTTACTATCCAATGACTTTAACTTCTAGAGAGAGTTCGAACCGTTCGGCGGTTTGAAGAAATTCAAGAGAAGTTTCACCGAGAATAATTCATCTCTGGGGGGTAGAATTTCTTGACGATTCCTAAGGAGGACAGCCGAAGAGAAGACTGTATTTGGTGCTCCTATTGGGGATCTAGGCGTCTATTTCTACGAATAAATGAAACGGCGTCACTTAGTTCTAGACGTAGTAGCCGGGGAAACTCGAAATATCTATACTATTATTACACAGTAGATATGAGTTTATGAAAGGAGACTTACAGTGAGCAGCCCCACAATACAGTTTATAATATGAAAGCAGTAAATGAAAGCGATAACCACTTACTCGGTTGTAGAGCTTCTATGCTGTTTGGTTAGTTGTTCAACAAAGAAAGATTAAAAATAACAGTATATTCAAAATCAAAGGAGAAAGTGCTTTGAAAAAGAAAGATTTGGGGCTTACAGCTCAAGGAGAGACCCAGGGTTTTATCAGTGAGCGCACTGTTTGAATTTGTACAGAGGGACTTATACAAGTGATTGTGGCCCAAAAAGGTTTTCTGTACAAAGGGATGGGTCTTACACTCTCTCAAGAGGCCCAAAAAGGTTTAAAGAAAAAGAGTGGGGCTTATAACACGAGGGTAGGCCCAAATGATTTTTCGTTTAAAAATGGCGATCGCGCCGAGGTTTTCTTTTAACGCAGAGGGACTTATACAATAAGTGAGGCCCAAAATGTTTTTGGTTAAAAGGGGGATTTGGTCTTACACTCTATTAGAGGCCCAAAAGTTTTGAATGGGTCTTATAGCTCAAGGAGAGGCCCAGATGATTTTTGAAAAGGCGACGATCTCGCCGTTTGTTTTTTTTTACGGTATCGGGACTTATACAATAAGTGAGGCCCAAAAATGATTTGGTCAAAAAAGGATTGGGTCTTACACTCTAATAGAGGCCCAAAGTGTTTTGAAAATGACTTATGAGGGTTGAATTAATCCAAAACCCTAATTTGTTTTCAAAAATGTATTTAATTGAATAAAAATTCAATTAAAATGATCAAAAATTGTTTAACACATGGAAAACAAATTGTGATCTTGGATTAATGCTTCAAAAATTAAGTATTGACCTACAAAATAATTAGAAAGCATTAAAAGTTGCAAAATCAATGTAAAAAAAATATTTAAAATGCCAAAAACAATCAAAATATTAATTCTTTACAAAAATATCAATTATATGAAATAAATAATATTTTTGGGATTTTTTTATAAAATAAAATATTTTAACATTTTTGTGAATTATTAAAAAAAGAATCAACTCAAAATCATTAAAACTCAGAGAGAAATTAATTTTAGAATCAATTAAACAAAATCACAAAATTCAAATATTCAAATATATGAAAATGGCGCCAAGAACAACACCAAGAACACGCGCGTTTTTCAGTTTGCCCAGATTTGCATTTTCTATCCAATCTCCATGAATACGTAATTATAACATGCAATCCACATATCATTATGCTCGCCTCAACCTCACGATCATGTCTATGTACTTTAATTTCATTTAAATTAAACATACAACAAGAAATCACGAAGAAACCTCAAGAACCCTAATTTCTGCATGAAGGCTAGGATTTTTTATACACGATTCAAACAATGCAATTAATTGAGGGAAAACATTCCATGCATGATTATGAACATATGGCCAAATTATTGTGCGAGGAAATATGCATAGATTGAGAGATGACCAAGTTTAGGCTTACCTCCAAGTCGTGACAGCAAAAGCAAATCAAATTCTGGGTTGGAGGTGTTACAGATGAGTTCTGCTGATCTGAACAGCTTCCCTACACCATATGGAGTGTGTTTGAACACTTGGATTGAATTGAAATGGACTTGATCAGTTTATGGCATCTCAGCTGCAACTTCACTTCAAACTTGTGTGGATGGCAAGTGATTTTGAGATTTTGATGTTTCAGAAGTTATGTGAGTGTTTGATCAGCTCATATGTGATGTATGTGAGGTGTGTGAGTGATTGGTTTGTGCAGAATTGCTCTCAAACTCAAAACCCGATAGCTACCTTGCTAAGAAAGGCATTTTTGCCAAGAGAAAGAGATTTTGAGGAAAGCATCTGTTAGATGGATTTGGTGTACTCAAACTCACCACAATTGAGCTCTATTTATAGTAGAGCAAGTTTGTTTTGCAAGGAATAGTGCATGGCAGCTGGTAAGTAGGTTTCCTCAATGTTGGCCAATGGAAATGAAAGTCTCCTCTAGCCATTGACTAGAGGTTAGGGCACAGAGCTTTGGTCCCCTTGGTCTTGGATAAGTCTTGACTGATTTCAGATGAGAATGGCTCAGTCCATGCCACCTTGATGGTTCCATTGAATGCCTCATTCCAAATTTGAAGTCTTGTCCCTACTTTGGCAACTCTAGGTTCAACATGCTATTCCTTGTTCCTTGGACCTTGGAGGCTTGGCTCAGTGATTGTCCCCTTTGGATTCAATCCTCTGAGGTGTCCAAGTGGATTGGAGCAATTGCAATTGGCTGATTTTGGCAAATCGAGCCAAAATGCAAATTCTGCCTTGCTTTGACAGATTTCAGCAAGGCAACTTGCCAATGTTGTATCTCATGGTGTAGGTTAAATTTGGCAATGTTCTTGGCCATTTTGGAAAGCTCTTACATGATACAACAACTGTTTGAACAAGTTTGGTTTTGATCTATTTTGATTCCAAGTGAAAAATCCCCCTACATTTGGCAAAAAGTGAAGCAGAATTCTGACTTAGTGAAAATTTCACTAAGTGTTGGAAAAAGTGACATTTTCACTTTTCAGCCACTTTGATCACTCCATAACTCAAAATCCTTAATGAATTGGAATGACTTGTAGTTGAAGTTTTTGTAGGTGATAATGAGGGCTACAAATCCATCTTTGGATGAGAAAAAATGGCCTTGTGGTTTAGGAGTTATGGTCCTCCAAAGTTGGTACCTTTGCCACTTTATTTTTAACTTAGAAAAATTTCTAAGTTTTATGGTTACCCCTTTTACAAGTTATCTCACTTTTCTTGATTTTTCTTGATGAATGATGATTCAAATCATACATTAACATCATTTTAGGGTTAAAAATCCATTTTGGTAAAAAATCTCAAAAAGTCAAAGTTGACTTTTGTGCACAGTTGACTTTTTATCAGATGAATTCCAAACTGTGCAATTCTTCAGGAAATCATGTCCTTGACCTAAATAAAACTTGATGGACATGTTCCATGGGTGTCATAGGGTATATTCAATCATGTATTAGGGTTTGGGAGCATGTCTTGGTCAAAAGTCAAAGTTACAGTTGACTTTTCCCTTAAAACCCTAATTGTGGTGCAGATGAAAATGAAACTTGTTGCTCAAGCTTCTTGGATCAATCCATTGTTCCAAATGGATCAATATGGTGTATTAGAGACCCTCAAATCATCTCTTGAGGTCTTGGCTCATGGTTTGTCCCAAAAGTCAACTTAGGGGTGAATTAGGTCAAGAAACCCTAATTCCTGATTTTTGATGAATGCATCCCCTGAGGCAAAATTGACTTGATGCATGGGTTCATGAGGTTCCATGAAGCATATTAGGTTATGTTTTGGATCATTGCCTTGTGCCCAGATGAAAATTTCCATCTGGAGGCCCTGGTCGACCAAAACCCTAATTTGGTGGCACTGTTGATCTTGAGACTTGATCCACCTAGAAGGGAGCAGCCTTGTGCTTAATCCTTGAAGTGGGAGTCCTTTTTGATCCATTGTGGATGTTTGAGAGATTAGACAAGTTGAAGATCATGTCATTTCTTGATTGATCCTTTGTCTAAGCACTCAGAGAGGGCTTGAAACCCTAATTTTGCTTGTATTAGATGCTCACCCATCTTTGGGGAGACTGATGAAGCATGATGGTTCATCCATATTGTGATGCTGATTTTGACAATGATGGGAAATCTACGTGGTTAAAATTTGGGGTATTACAGGATCCTCACACCAGGAACCAAACCAAGATCAGTCATGTCAATTCCCAAAGCATTCTGATTTTCGTAGGCCCACATCCTCTCCTCGATCATCTTAAACTTTTTTCAGCCTCCGTTGGGAGTCCAGCATCCAGGTCATGCATAGAAAATACGTCCTCTTGTCGGTCAAATTCCCAATAATGGGCATAACCTCCACCAGCTCCATGAACAGCGCAAACACACCCTCCTTCAATACCACCTCCACCAGGAGGATTAGCATCACCGGAAACACCTCCATCAGGAGGAATAACAACGCCAGCACCTCCGCCGGAAGGAAAAACAACACCAGCACCACCTCTGCTAGGAGAATTGGCACCACCAGTAACACCTCCGCTAGGAGGAACAACACCACTGTCTTCAACTCTCGGAGGATCAATAAGGGGTTGAACCAGAGCTTTCACTGCTCTTGACCATGAGCCATATTTTGTATCAATTCCATAAACTGATTCATACGGGTCCGTACTTCATGTAATTTTACCTGAATCTGTTTCATTGCTCGTTTCTGATTTCCCCGTGTACCGTACCTGTGAATATGAGAGTCTGCTATCCTACTGAAGAAAACCAGGTAGAGATAAGAAAACCAGTCAAGAACACCTGTCATGCATATGATTATGAGAATGCAATGCAAATGTCATGTTTGAGTATTCCCATGGAGATCTACATCTTGATTCAAGTTTAACAACAATAAACACGAGAGATGGATAGAACACTGGCGAAAACCACTTATAGATTAGCGGAATATGAGATCAATAAAGAGTCAATACATACATCCTATACATGAAAGATAAATAAAACAAATACAAAGCCCATGACCCCAATCAACAAGTCTGATGGTGATCAAATACAAAAGGAAAAAAAGCAACTAAGGTGTATCCTCCATCTACACCGAAGTCAATCCTCCCCAGCCACTATGCTCTCTACACCAGGCTTGAACCTCTTTGAACAACTTCTTGGTGTCGTGATGTTTTAGGCTCTGAATTAGCTCTTGAATGAGAACACATCGCCTATGCATGATCCCCTCCAAGTAGCGACAATGAAATTCCCAAACATCTTTAGGTTTGGGCTTCTTCACCTCCGCTTGAACTTTAAGCTCTTCCATGACTGACAAGGTTTCCCTAAGTTTCTGATCACTTTTGAGCCTGTGAAATAATTCTTCTCTGATCTTCTTCTATTTGTCTTCAAGTTGCTGCTTCAGCTTTTCAACTTGGACTCTGAGTTCGTCTTCTTTCATCTTGTGAGAAGTTACTGTGGCATTCCATTGGCTGTCGAACTTGGAAATCTTATGACGGGCTCTGTCTAGATCTTTCTTCTTCTGTTGGAGTAGCCTATTGGCACTTCTCAGATCTTTTCCTATCTGTTCTCTCCACTTGACTTCTTCCTCCAGCTCTTGATCCCTCTTGGCTAGCATATTTGTCTTCATCTTGGCTATGTATGCTGATTCATCCTTAGCATGACCTAACTGGTAGACTTCCATCTTCAACTCTTTGTTTTCCTTGCGAAGCTCCTCCTTCTTAGCCCAGAGCTTGTTTCACCTTTCTACCTCCACGGTAATAGGCTGCTCAATCATCAATGGGTATAAAGACATTTCCACAGAGAAAGGAAAAAACACCTCTTCAACACTTTTCTGGATCCACTCCAAGTAAGGAGAATAGGCTTTGCAGTTATTCTTCCCCAAGGAAGTCTTCCCTTTTCTGTGAATGTTTCCCTAAGTGCCTACAACTTTCTTGAGCAACTTCTGATCTTCTGTACCATGAAAGAACAAATATTCTTCAACAACTTGATCCTTCGGTGGTTCTCTCAAAGCATATCCGAACTGTCTGATAGCAAGGGAAGGGTTATAATTAATACCCCATTTCCTTCCCACCAGAGGTACATTTGGAAAGTCCCCACAACTACAGATAATCTCCGTACCAAGTAGTCTTTGGTCAAACCACACAATATTATTAGAAGTCAACCTCATTAGCCTCTTAGACCACTTCAAGGACTCCTTTGTATCAACAAAGGTACCAGATCGAGGAAGATGATTCATGAACCATTTGCATAAGAGTGGCACACAACAATTAACAAGCCCTCCTCTCCATTTCTCATTCTTGAAGTGCACGGAGTGGTACAGATCACCAAGAAAAGTTGGCATCTGATTCTTCATGATAAAGATATGAACATCGTTCATATCAACAAAGTCAGCCACGTTCGGGAATAAGACAATCCCATAGCTAGAACATCATTGAAAATAGTCCAACTGTTGGCTTCAGCAAACCTTTGAGCTTGTCCCACCAAGAAACTGAGATGGAATCCTTGAAACCCTCTGTTGCTAGCTATATTACCTACTAAATCAGACTTGCTTAAGTAAAGAGCAGTAGCAATATCGCTAAGCTCGGGATTCTCCTTGGAACTGAAGAAAGGTGCCCTATCCTTGATTGGAACTCCAAGAATAAGCGTGAACTCCTCCACCGTTGGAACCAACTGATAATCTAGAAAGGTAAAGCACCTTAGGGGAGGGTCATAGAATTGCATAAGTGTATGGATGGTATTGTGTTCATACTTGGTTATGGTATGAAGAACGCTCAATATCTTCCCATAGTCCTTTCTGAAATCCTCCAAGACATTAGAATTAGCCAGAGCAACTAACTCCTGAAGTGAACTCAGAACCGAAGTTGGAAACTTGTAAGTGTCGCTCCCGAAAGATTCGCATCCAACGGTACAAATGCGAGAGTGGCGCAGAAGACACAGAGTCGCCAGCAATGTGTATTTATCCTGGGAGAGGGAAAGGAAACACTGCATAAACCTGAGGAGAAAGGGGGGAAAGACATGGTCATCGCAACCATAGTCCGGGTTCGGGAGTCGGTTATGCGAGGGGAAGGTGTTAGCAACCCACGCATCCATCGTACTCGATGGGATCCACGCTTGTTGTCTAAACGGAGGGTGAGCTGTCCTACTATCTATGGCTGAACAAAAGAAAACGGGGATAGGGGTGACTAAGACGGACTCGGTAGGACATATTCGATGCCCTAGGTCTACGTACTCCCTCAGTGCAATGGGAAAGTCAGAGTCAACGTAGTTCGGACGGGAACTGTGGGGGAAGGTTGCTCGCCAAGACAATCATTGTCTTGTGCCTACATATCCTCAATCGAACGAGAGAGAAGAATCAGAGCTAATGTAGTTCGTGGGTACGACCACGGATGGGTAAGTGTTTTTTATGAGCGACGTTAGATTCGGGTCCGGCAGTTAGGGTCGATGCCTGTTTGCGACTCAGACAGAAGGTAACGTGCCCTTTTCTGAAAATGGTCTGGAACCAAACAATCCCGAAGGATAAAAAGATTTGAATTTGTTGTGTGTTTTTTAGACATAAGTGTTTTTTAAGTTAGTTCATAACTTGCATTGCACCAAAGTCTAGGGCACAGGGACGAATACTTAACGAATCGTCCCAAGACAGGACGCCCGCTAAGCACTCTAGAAAGATGAGAGGAAGCCCCTCATTTCTCATTCCCCACGCTTAAGGCTCGTGCACAATACACTTTATCTTTATTAAGTGTTTTCAAGAAGTTTTGAGATGAGAAGAGAGAAGACACAAAGGAAACTCTAAAGGGAAACTAAGAGTCCTAATGTTATCATGCATGGATGACCTATGGTTAGTGAGGCTTAGGAGAGACAACTACCTAAAACCTAATGTTAATCCTACTCCAAGCTCAATCAAAAATTAAGTTGGACTAGGTAGCTCTAAAGGGAAAGGAATCCAAGACTTAAACAAGTCTTGAGATCCAAGGGAAGAAAAGAGTGAAAAGAGAAGAAACAACACCTACAACAGCACACTTACTTCAGAACAGCAATGAAATCATGCACATACACCAAACAGTATTCAACAGCATGAAAATCAGCATGAAAATCAGCATGAAAACAGGTGTAAAAAGGTTAAACAGCAAACATGTACACATGGACAGCACATATGACAGCACTTTATGCAAAACTCAGATGTGAAATTAGGATAGCATGCACCACATTTGAATACGATTCAATCAAGGCAGAGCAAACATGCATCAAACCACATACATCGTTCAATTAATCATGATCATAAACAAACCACACACCATGTTGAATAACCTTGCAAGCATCATGGAAGGATGCAACATATAGCATATGATCAAATGAAACAAGTATCCACATCATGAAATCGGATACAAGTAAGTATGCACATTCATCAATCCAGCAGCAATGCACAATGAACATGATCAACAAGTGAGTGTGCATATGTGTTCATAGCATCAAGTGTTCAACAACGCAAACATACACATAAACGATGAAATCCAAGCATCGCGTGTCAGAGAAATGTGTTCATGCAAAAGTGTGAGGTGCAACACCTCAAGAATAACCCACAAATCATCAACATATTAGTCCATGAAGTTTAGGCATGCATCGGACCTCAAACAACCAAGAAAATGCACTAAAATACACATTCTGTCCCAGAGTAACCGGTTAACAAACGGTGAGTAACCGGTTACTTAGTTGAAAATCATACCATTTATGCAAAAAATACACAGAGTAACCGGATAACAAACGGTGAGCAACCGGTTACTCTGGGACAGCAGTCAAAAAAATCTGTTTCAAAAGCACTTTTCAGCATCAAACCACTTATGCAATCATATCCAATGATCATGTAATCAACAATGCACGAGAATTAAGTCCAATCACAGCAATCAAACATCATGCAAATCTATTATCATCAACATTCATGATCAACATCAAGCAAAAGCATCAACAACACATGAAATCAATGGATCTACATTACAAAAGCTATGATCAAACAAAATCAATTATAGATCTAGGGAAAAATAACCTACAAGGCTGAGGTTTGCCTTGGTGAATGTTGAGAACGAAAATTGATGATCCAAACAAGAAATCCAAGGATCTATGTGATGAACTTCAATATCCAAGCAAGCACAACCAAGATCCAAGCTAGAACAACTCAAATAATGAAAAGCTGCTCCAAAAGTGATTCCACACTCCAAAACAGTAGCAAATCCAAGATTCTTTCAAGAATTGGTGAATGGATGGTGGTTTAGTTCCAAGATCAACAAATTCCAAGGTGAAATTTGATGAACTTTGATGATGAAACTTTGAGTGAGGGTTTTTGAGAATGAGAGAAAAATTGAGAGAATTGAAAGAATTCTGAAAATTGGAGAGTGAAAATGATCTAGGTCTTTTTTTTTCTTGGTTTGGAATGAATTGGTTTAAATAACCCCTAGGTTAGGAGTTAAGTTTGGGTTTGGAGTGAGATTAAGTGAGTGGAAATTGGGGTGAAAAATGGATTAGGAAATGAAATGAGGAATTAGAGTGGAAAAATGATGGAGAGAATTTGAATTTTGGGTGGAAAATGATGAAAATATCAATTCTAGATCCCTCCCCACGTGCACATGCCAAGCACATGATCACAAATGATGCAAACTTAATTTTTTTCAAACTTGGCTCAGAGTAATCGGTTAACAAACGGTGAGTAACCGGTTACTCAGTACAAATTTTGAATTTTGGCGCCTTTTGGAGGGAAACTTGGAAAAGCGACTTCTGATAGCTGTTTTGAACCCGTTAAACCTCCGAGACCCAAAACTTGATATTGCTACTGAGTAACACCTGAAAAGAACACAAATTCCTGCCGACACCTCAGAATATCCTGCTGAAATAATAATGCCTGATACCGGATCGCTGGATCAGAAAATGACAGTTGAAGCTCCTGATTATCAAAACGCCTAATGAGCAAAATAAATGCTCCAAAAGACCTTGAAAACCATCTGCTTGCCCCTGAATACTGCTGAAGATAATGCCGGAGCTGATAACGCCATGAGCTGCTAGAAAATACCTTGATCCCATGCACAAACAAAACATGCAAAAAATGCAAGAATGACGATGCAAATGAAATGAAGCATAAGCCAGTTAGGTAAAAGTAAGAGGGCAAATTTTGGGGTGTTACAACTGCCCATATTCAATCGAATTGACCTTGAAGGGAAGATAGCAACGAATTTCGTACATTCAAGGTAGAAGGTGATTGAATACAAAAAGAACCCGGAAATTTGCAAACTGGTGGTAATGAAAATGAAAACGAGCACGACCGAAAGCGGACTCGAAAAGGATAGACAAGTGCGACCGAAAGCAGACTCACTGTAGATATGAGAACAAATGAGCACGACCGAAAGCGGACTCGAAAAGAAAGACCAACCGAAAGCGCTCCTTCGACAACCAAACGAGTACGACCGAAAGCGGACTCAGTGGGGATACAAAGGCAAATGAGTACGATCGAAAGTGAACTCGAGGAGAAAGACCGGCCAAAAACGCCCTTCAAACAACAAACGAGTACGACCGAAAGCGGACTCGAGAAGAATAAACGAGTACGACCGAAAGCGGACTCGAGAAGAAAGACCGGCCGAAAATTCCCTTTCAACAGCAGACGAGTACGACCAAAAGCGGACTCAAAAAGGATAAACGAGTACGACCGAAAGCGGACTCGAGAAGAAAGACCGGACAAAAACGCTCTTTCAACAACAAACGAGTACAAACGAAAGCGGACTCGAGAAGAATAAACGAGTACGACCGAAAGCGGACTCGAGAAGAAAGACCGGCCGAAAACGCTCTTTCAACAGCACACTAGTACGACCGAAAGTGGACTCGAAAAGAAAGACCGGCCGAAGACGGAATTTCCAACAGCAAACGAGTACGACCGAAAGCGGACTCAAAAAGAAAGACCGGCCGAAGACAGAATTTCCAACAGCAAACGAGTACGACCGAAAGCGGACTCGAAAAGGATAAACAAGTACGACCGAAAGCGGACTCGAAAAAGAAGACCGGCCGAAAACGCTCTTTCAACAGCAGACAAGTACGACCGAAAGCGGACTCGAAAAGGATAAACGAGTACGACCGAAAGCGTACTCGAAAAGAAAGACCGGCCGAAAATGCTCTTTCAACAGCAGACGAGTACGACCGAAAGCGGGCTCGAAAAGGATAAACGAGTACGACCGAAAGCGGACTCGAAAAGGATAAATGAGTACGACCGAAAGCGGACTCGAAAAGGAAAGACGAGTACGACCGAAAGCGGACTCGAAAAGGAAAGACGAGTACGACCGAAAGCGGACTCGAAAAGAAATACCGGCCGAAGACGGAATTTCCAACAGCAAACGAGTACGACCGAAAGCTGACTCGAAAAGAAAGACCGGCCGAAGACGGAATTTCCAACAGCAAACGAGTACGACCGAAAGCGAACTCGAAAAGAAAGACCGACCGAAGACGGAATTTCAAAGAGAGGACAAACCACACGGGATACTTCTACTGGGGATAATGAAATAATAAAGAGTACGAGGGCGGCCGAAGACGAACTCGAAGAGAAAGACCGGCCGAAAATGGACTTTCCAACCCAATATAAGTAGAATTAACGGATCTACAAAGATAACTCCGCTGGGGAACAGAGAAATCTAAACAGACAACTCTGCGAGGAGTGTAGGAAGGACCAACAAGAAGGACGAATCCACTGAGGAAAGTAAACCCTAGGACTTTGTGGGGATAATAACATCTTTGTCCACGAATCTCCTGCTGGAGATACAACAACATCCACCTTAGAGCAATCAACCTCTGAATGCTTGCTGGGGAATAATAATCCAAATACAACCTCGACTGGGTATACAACCCTCTGCACTCCTGCCGAGGAAAGATGGGCTAAATCACAACTCTGGCCGAGGGTAAACCTCTTATACCCTGCTGAGGGGGACGATCCTCAACGGCTCCGCTTGGGAAATCACTTCTTTATACTCTGTTGAGGAAAACAATCCTTGATACTCTGATGGGGAAGAGTAATAAACTGTTGAGGACGATCAGACTTCAAAGTCGGGGGGAGCAGCTCTACTGGGGAGGTACACCTGTCATCCTGCAAAACCAAAAGAAAGGTATACGTGCAAAAATGATTACTTTGATTATCATCATAGTGACTGTCGCCTAAGCAATTGCCACTGTTTTCCAACTTTGTTTCACAGAGCTCAACATTTGAGCATGTAATGTTTATCAAAAATATCGGGCATTTTCACAAACAAAACAAGTAAAACAAAAACAAAAACTCTTTGACTGAAATGTAAACTTTATTGAATGGATTGGCCTGTAAATAGGCATTTACATTTGGAAGCAATTCCTGGAAAGAGGTAATTGCGCAAAAAGTAAAAGAAAATACACATGTCGGCAATGTGGGGAACAGACATCCACCATGACTCGGCTCAGCTATAACCCATATGACTTGTTTATCCGCAGATGCTTTGACTTTTGAAGATGAGCGACTGGACTGATTCCTTTCCTTCGAATTTTCCAAGTGTGAATAGTGATCACAGATCGAACGCGGATCGTAGTCTTTGCTTTTAAATCCCTAACTTTTGCCTGGATCGCCCTTTTCGGGTTTTCAATCCACCGGGATACCCTTTTTTACCAAAGTTGCCTTTTCAGGTTTTCAACCTTGCGGGTTTATTTCTTTTTCTTTTTATCCCTAATTTTTGCCCGAACCTTTTCTTTTTATGGTTCGCCAGGATGCCCCATTTTGCCTGAACCTTCTTTTTATGTTCAGCGGGTCTTTTTTATGCAAAGTATGTTTTGACTACGTCCGCGTTCACAGGGGACGTAAAATCTTCGCCATCCATAGTTGAGAGTAATAAGGCTCCGCCAGAGAAAACCTGTCTTACTACATATAGCCCTTCGTAATTCGGAGTCCACTTGCCCCTGTGATCTGTTTGAGGAGGAGTGATACTTTTCATAACTAATTCACCAGTTTGAAAACATCGAGGACGCACCTTCTGATCAAATGCTCTTTTCATCCTGTTCTGATACAACCGACCATGCGCAATGGCTTTCAATCTCTTCTCTTCAATGAGGTTCAGTTCATTGAGCCGGGAACGCACCCACTCAGCTTCATCAAGCTTCACGTCCGTCAGAACTCTCAAAGAAGGAATCTCAACTTCTAATGGTAGAACTGCTTCCATACCATATACCAGTGAGAAAGGAGTTGCCCCAGTCGAAGTGCGTACCAAAGTACGATAACCATGTAAAGCATAAGGCAACATCTCATGCCAGTCTTTGTATGTCACCACCATCTTCTGCACAATCTTCTTAATGTTCTTATTTGCCACTTCAACAGCCCCATTCATCTTCGGACGATAGGGAGAAGAATTGTGATGTTCGATTTTAAAGCTCTGACATAGCTCCTGTAAGTTCTTGTAATTGGCTGTAATTTTGTTAAAACAATGTGTTGTCATGGTTGATGTTACAACATGAGCTTCTAACAGTATAGGTATGTTTTAACTAACATTCTGGTTTGTTGTTGAAGAATTAAAGTACTGAAGAGTGATGTCACATGCGATGTCGTAACATCACTATACCAGATCATCAGACTTTAATGTGTTTAGGGTTGCACGTGGTTCTGGTGTGTTTGAGATTTTCTGCTAAAGAGATTCAGAGAATGCAGGCGAAAATCAAGGGAGATATATATTCTGTTACAATCTGTTATGAAGATCAGATTGTTACGAATCTAAAGCATAAAGATATGGAGAAGATTCTGATCTAATAAATGAAGATTTATTTGAAGATATGATCAGATTTGTTACAGCTGATATGATATGATTGAAGGCCCAAATTCAGCTGGGATGATATTATAAATAGAGTGCTTGTAACCTAGAATGAGCACGGGTCCAAGATGTAGATCATTAGGGCTTTGTCTAGTGAACCACTCGGGGTGTGAGATGGTCACTATGGTTAACTCAGAAACCTGTAGGTAATGAGTTTTGTATTGTTCTTGGAGGAAGCTTTGAAGCAACTCCAAAGGGCTGTCATGGAAGTGTGTCTTCCAAGGTATATGTAATAGAAAAGTTTAAGGAGTCAAGTTGTTGATGCAGTGATGGTGTAGTTGACTGCTAGACATCATCGAGATGATTGGAAGTGAGATGGAGTCTCTTACCTAGGGAGGACTTAGGTAGAAGGGTCATTGGGTAGTGATTGAATTAGGTAGATTGTCAACTGGTGTGTTGAGTCTGTAATTTGATACTACTAATAGTGGACTTCCTTCCTGGCTTGGTATGCCCCCAGATGTAGGTTGGTTGAACCGAACTGGGTGAACAATTGATTGTGTTCATTTACTGTTTCTATTATTGCCTTGTTCAGCAGATTGCGATGTTGTGACATTGCACAAGACATCACACATCTGTACCAGAATTTCAATTAGTATCAAAGCAGGCATCCTGTCTGTTTCTGGATGAGATCTAGGGAAGATACTTTCTGGTTCGTGAGCAAGGAAGATAGTTGCTGAGTTGTGGACTAGGCCAGTTCATACGGTTGGGTGTAGGATCCCTTGAAGTAAAGGATGGACTATTTATCAGAGCTGCCATTGTGAGAGTGTTGACCCTTGGTGACAAGCAAGGATTTTTGAGCAGCACCTGAAGGTTGTTGAGGAGTCGTTGTATGTTCTGCTGCAGGTAACCCTGGTTGGTTCTCGTATCTCTGGTGGTGAGATTCTAGGAAGGTATTCTCGTGGAAAGACATTAAGGGTTGGTCTCCTCAGCAGGTTGGTCTCTGACGTGGTAGTTGGTGCTAGGCAACTTCAACTGGTTGGTTTGAGAGATCGAAGATTCTTGAGGATTATCTCATACCTTTGTTTTGGGGAAAGAAGTGATCAGAAGGTGAATGGATTATTTTTAAGGCTTGATGAAGAAAGAAGAGGGTGGAGCCCAAGGCAAAAGAGTATCACTGTCAAATCTTTCATGCGGGAGTGAAGATCTTGATAAGGTATCTCTTAAGCTGAGTTGTGGTGACCTATTCAGGAGGGTCTTTCTGGTTATGTTATCAGTTTCATCAAGAAAGAAGCTAAGCTTGATATGTCAATCCTAATGTCTCGACATCGCGCTACACATCAGCAGTCTAAAGGTAAATGCTGAGTCAAAGACCTGTTAGACTGTAGCTGTTTTGAAGGATCTCTGAAGCTGTGAAGTTGAACAATTTGTGAGATGCTGTTCATATAAAAGGTAGTAAGCTTGAGCTAAACTGTCTGAGGACAATATTATAGGGAAAGTGCATCCTAGAGTTTGTGTTCAATAGCAGTGTAAATCAGCCTGGGGTCAATTGGTGTCTGCATTAGTCGTATGGAGTGAACTTTTCCAGCTTTGAGGCTTAAAAGATTGGAAGTAGCAGAGTGTCTATGGTATGGCTTTAGATGCAGAAGGATGGTAGTTATCACTTTTAAGTTGACAAAGGTCTGAACCTTGTGCTTATAAGAAGAAGATTTTGGAAGAGTGTGGTATGCAAGTTACTGCAGTTTTGTTGGTCTAATCTTGGAAGTTGATCAGATGTTGATATGTTCTCATGTGTCCCTTACATGAGATATGTGTGGATTAATATGGTCGGAGTCTCCAAATCCATTGTAGAAGTGTTTAATGTGATGAAGACTGATGTCAGAACTGATGTTGACACATCATTTCAGCCAAAGAAAGATAGTGATCAGTGATGTGGATTAGCAGAAGAGGGATCAGCTAGGGCCTCAAGTTTCAGACCAGATCAAATGTTGAGTTTTTGTCTGTCTTTAACTAATGACAATATACATTGACGGGAGACTATGTATATGTCTGAGGTACAAGTGCAGGACTGCAGAAGTATTAAGAATTTATTTTTCTCTATGTGGCTGGTTATTTCTCTTTGTGGTGTGAGAATGTATCATCTGGTGGGGTTGATTGGTGACTGTGTGCTTGGAGCATCATCCAAATTATCTGGGATAAGTTTGAATTAGAAGAGGCAGAGTGTTGAGGAATGTTGACAAGCTGATGTGTTTAAGGCTAAAAGATATGAAGACATCATAGTCTTGTGGGTTTCAGCTTGGATCAGTTTATTTCTGATCTAAGTGGTTTGGAGCAGGGTGGTTGCTCTGGTTGTGAAGGTCTAGGATAAGTGGCAGTTATCTCTGGCTTTCTACTGACGGCTCTACTAAGGGAAGTGGCATTCTTTGGTATAGCTATGGGGTAGTCTTGGACTACTTATTTTCTGAAGATTCAGATGTGGTAGGTTTGAAGTCTTTGGAGTTTCTAAGCAGGATGGAGGTTGTCTACTCAAACTTGATTATTGAATCAAGCCTATGAGAGCATGGAAATCTGTTTCTGCAAAGGGAGGAGGTTCTTCTGAGTGGCAGAAGGTTGAGCTGAATTCAACAGTTAGATGTTCTGACATCTTGCTCAACATCAGGAGTCTCAGCTGGTGATGTGGCACATCAGCTAATGATAGGATGATCTACAGGAATGATAGGGGGCTTTAAAAAGATCGTTCTCATGGAAGTTTGCAGGAGCTGCAGGAAGGAGAAGATGGTACATGACCATGGCTTAGGGAGTCTAAGTGGGTTTGCTTTTGAGCAAGTGGATCATGTGACTTGAAGATCAAGTTTCCTTGGTAGATACCTTTGTGAGAGTTCTGACAAACGTGAAAAAGGTTAAAATGTGGCATTTGACTGGTTTCATATGAGGATTCGTGAATGAGGTGACCAAACTGTGGCATGTGGTTGATCTCAGAAGTGGAGTCGAGGAATCAAAATAATCAGAGAGTGGCAGCTGGTTATTATTGAGGTTTGTCTTGGAACAAGTTACTCTTGGGCAGAAGGGTGATGGGTTGAAGACTCAAGGAGATTATTCTTCTTGAAGGTGGATGAGAGGTTACTCTCTAGTTCTTTGGATTACTTTGCTAGAGTAAGTCCAGTTGGTGGAGCATATCAAGAATCATGGTGATGATGTTTTGGTGTGTGGCAGGCGTTCTAACTTATGTTGGGACATTATTTTGGATATCCTTGGTGAAGGATGATTATGCTCTGGGTCACGAGCTTGGTGCCTACATTATGCCTAAGGAGCGTCTACATAGTCATACGGGAGAATGATGAAGTAGAAGGTCTGCCTTAGATGGAGTATGTAGAGAAGACTGAAGTAGATCAGGATTGATTGCTTGAGAGTCTGAAAAGGGTTATTCACCTATTATTTCAGTGAAGAAACGCCTGTGAAGGAGATTTAGCCCTTTGGTCAAGTCCTGCTGGAGAGAAGTTGATCAGCCTAGCATGTGAAGTGAACTAACCAAGAGGTTCAGCAGATATGTGAAGTAGTGGGCAAATGCATTGGGGTACTTGGCTATGGTTTCTGCTGCAAAGGTGCACATAGTGTGAAGCTTGCAGGGTGTTCAAGCGTGTAGAGAGTTAGCCTAGGTATGTAGGTGTGTGACCTTGTCTGATATGGTTCAGATGTTGAGAGGAAGTTATTGCTGATGTTTCTGAAGACTGCATGTTGATCAAGAAGACTGGATATAATGTCAGACAACATGTTATGACATGTTGGTGTGGACATGACAATTTTAACCTGATTGAACCAGTAGTGTACATCTACCTCATTGTGTGAGTATGGTGGTTGGATGTTTAAGAGGTTGTCTTTGGAATTGTGTGTACTTGGTTGTCATATTGTGGCTACAAGGAGGGAGAAATAGCCAATGTGTGTTGACTAAGAAGGCTCTAGGATTGAGGGGGAGTGCGCATGTTTGTACAGCCGGTTCCTGCCTTTAGGAGGAGTTTAGCCTTGTGAAGTTTTGGATGTGATTGATATTGGGTGTGTCTTGGAATCTACTGTGAAGTCTTGGATTGGTTGTGTTGTGAACCAGCAGACAATGTCTGATGAGATGTCAGAACATGGGATAGGACATGTTTCTCTTGGGCCAAACAAGGAATTATTTTGGACGGTGAGGTGCAACACGTGGATCCGACTCTGCATGGAACTGTTTTGGCACAATTTATGGTATATATCAGTTAGGAAACAATAAATCTGATCTGATATATATAGGGGCAATTCTTCTCTCCTTCAACTCGTGAGTGTTCTTGGTTCATAAGTCTTATGGCTTTTGTGTGCCTTTGGGTGAGTACTTCTTGGATCTGGTTTTGTGAGGGCTTCCTTTGCCAATTTGTGGCTAAAAAGGGGGAGAAAAGTGAGAGATGGGCTAAATGGTTTGCGCAGATGTTTTGCCTGAAGTCTGCAGTCCCAGCTGTTGCAGAACGAGGTCTCAGCCACAGTTGGTGTTGAGTCTTTGTGACTTGTGTCCTGAGTTATGAACACAGTTGTGACTTGTGTTCTGAGTTACATGAGTTGGCAGATTGGCACGTCTTAAGTTTCATCTTATGCCATAGGTCGACTGGGGGCGTCTGATCAATTTAGGTGTGCATAAGTCTCTCATGCCACCATTGGTCTTTGATGTCTAGACAAGCATTTCTTTTCTGGAGGAGTCTTCTACATCCTCTCCGGGTCTGAGTTGAAAGGAAAAATAAATGTGTTGTATTAAGGGGGAGTATTGGATATCTTCTTCCTCATGTGCACCTCCTGATGTGCTGCCTGGAGCTGATGTCGTATGGTGATGTCCTAACATCAGTCAGAAGAGGATTCCCCATGAATGCAGTACACTGTTAGGATCAGATAACACCCAACAGTAGTGTAGGATTGTAATTACTATTGTAATCTGAGTTGTAATATCTATGTATATGTTTTAGCCAAAATTAGCCAAAGGGGGAGATTGTAAGTTCTTGTAATTGGCTGTAATTTTGTTAAAACAGTGTGTTGTCATGGTTGATGTTACAACATGAGCTTCTAACAGTATAGGTATGTTTTAACTAACATTCTGGTTTGTTGTTGAAGAATTAAAGTACTGAAGAGTGATGTCACATGCGATGTCGTAACATCACTATACCAGATCATCAGACTTTAATGTGTTTAGGGCTGCACGTGGTTCTAGTGTGTTTGAGATTTTCTGCTAAAGAGATTCAGAGAATGCAGGCAAAAATCAAGGGAGATATATATTCTGTTACAATCTGTTATGAAGATCAGATTGTTACGAATCTAAAGCATAAAGATATGGAGAAGATTCTGATCTAATAAATGAAGATTTATTTGAAGATATGATCAGATTTGTTACAGCTGATATGATATGATTGAAGGCCCAAATTCAGCTGGGATGATATTATAAATAGAGTGCTTGTAACCTAGAATGAGCACGGGTCCAAGATGTAGATCATTAGGGCTTTGTCTAGTGAACCACTCGGGGTGTGAGATGGTCACTATGGTTAACTCAGAAACCTGTAGGTAATGAGTTTTGTATTGTTCTTGGAGGAAGCTTTGAAGCAACTCCAAAGGGCTGTCATGGAAGTGTGTCTTCCAAGGTATATGTAATAGAAAAGTTTAAGGAGTCAAGCTGTTGATGCAGTGATGGTGTAGTTGACTGCTAGACATCATCGAGATGATTGGAAGTGAGATGGAGTCTCTTACCTAGGGAGGACTTAGGTAGAAGGGTCATTGGGTAGTGATTGAATTAGGTAGATTGTCAACTGGTGTTGAGTCTGTAATTTGATACTACTAATAGTGGACTTCCTTCCTGGCTTGGTATGCCCCCAGATGTAGGTTGGTTGAACCGAACTGGGTGAACAATTGATTGTGTTCATTTACTGTTTCTATTATTGCCTTGTTCAGCAGATTGTGATGTTGTGACATTGCACAAGACATCACACATCTGTACCAGAATTTCAGCTCCTTCATCATCTTATTGTTCAAATTTGAACCATTGTCAGTAATGATTCTCTCCGGGACTCCATACCGGCAGATGATGTCCTTCTTGATAAACCGGGCTACCACTTGTCTGGTGACGTTGGCATACGATGCTGCTTCCACCCACTTCGTGAAATAGTCAATAGCCACCAAGATAAAACGATGTCCATTCGAAGCGGTCGGCTCAATCTTCCCAATCATGTCAATGCCCCACATGGCAAAAGGCCAAGGTGACGACAAAACATTCAGAGGAGTAGGCGGTACGTGCACCTTGTCAGCATAAATCTGGCATTTATGACATTTCCGGGCGTATTTAAAACAATCAGACTCCATAGTCACCCAATAATACCCCGCTCTTAACAATTTCCTTGCCATAGCATGCCCATTGGCATGAGTACCAAAGGAACCTTCGTGAACCTCTTCCATTAACAGGCCTGCCTCGTGTTCATCAACACAACGTAGCAAAACCATGTCAAAGTTTCTCTTGTATAACACATCGTCTTTCTTCAAAAAGAAGTTTCCTGATAACCTCCTCAATGTCTTTTTATCCTTGGAAGATGCCCCGGCTGGGTATTCCTGACTCTTTAAAAAGACTTTGATGTCATGATACCAAGGCTTACCATCTGATACCCCTTCAACTGTAAATACAAAAGCAGGCCTGTCCAAGCGCATGATTCTGATTGAAGGAGTCTCATTCCAACGATTCACTTGATACATTGATGACAACGTTGCCAACGCATCAGCCATCAGATTCTCAACCCTGGGAATGTGATGGAAGTCCACTCTGTCAAAGAAAGGTAACAACCTTCTGGCATAATTGTTATATGGAACAAGATTCGCTTGACGGGTCTCCCATTCACCTGTAATCTGATTAACCACCAACGCAGAATCACCATAAACATCGAGGTTCTTTATTCTCAAATCAATTGCTTCTTCTAACCCCATGATGCATGCTTCATACTCTGCCTCATTGTTGGTGCATACGAAAGCTAATCGGGCAGTGAAGGATATATGAGAACCCTTTGGAGTCGTAATGACTGCCCCGATTCCGTTACCATATGAATTAACAGCTCCATCAAAAACCAACTTCCACTGAGATCCAATCTCAGGTCCTTCATCAGGCAAAGGCTCTTCACAATCCTTAATCTTCAGGTACATGATATGTTCGTCCGGAAATTACAACTTCATCGGTTGATAATCCTCAATTGGCTGTTCGGCAAGATATTCTGACAAAACACTTCCCTTAATAGCCTTTTGGGAAACATACTGAATATCGTATTCTGTCAGAACCATCTGCCAACGGGCTATTCTACCAGAAAGTGCCTGCTTCTCAAACACATACTTGATCAAATCCATCTTCGAAATCAGAAGGGTTGTGTGGTTTAACATATACTGCCTCAAACGCTTAGCGGCCCAAACGAGTGCACAACATGTCTTCTCCAGCATCAAGTATCTCAACTCGCAATCAGTAAACTTTTTACTCAGGTAGTAGATGGCGTGCTCTTTTCTACCTGACTCGTCGTGTTGACCGAGCACACGCCCCATTGAATTCTCAAGAACCGTAAGATACATAATCAAAGGCCGTCCTGGCACTGGTGGCATAAGGACCGGAGGTTCCTGCAAGTATTCTTTAATCTTTTCAAATGCCTTTTGACAATTTTCGTTCCACCTGACCGCTTGATCTTTTCTTAGCAACTTGAAGATTGGTTCACACGTGGCTGTGACATGCGAGATAAACCTAGCAATGTAGTTTAATCTCCCCAAGAAACCACAAACCTCTTTTTCTGTTTTCGGCACAGGCATTTCTTGTATGGCTTTTACCTTTGCAGGATCAACCTCGATACCTTTTTCACTAACAATGAACCCCAGCAATTTTCCTGATCTCACCCCGAAGGTGCATTTGTTTGGATTCAACCTCAGTCTAAATTTTATTAACCTTTCAAATAACTTCTGAAGATTCACCAGATGTTCTTCCTCCGTCTGTGACTTCGCAATCATGTCATCAACATAGACCTCAATCTTTTTGTGAATCATATCATGAAAAAGAGTCACCATCGCCCGCTGATAGGTTGCCCCTGCATTTTTCAATCCAAAGGGCATCACTTTGTAGCAAAAAGTTCCCCACGGTGTTATGAATGTTGTTTTCTCCATGTCCTCTGGGGCCATCTTGATTTGGTTATACCCAGAGAAGCCATCCATGAAGGAAAACACAGAATACTGAGCAGTATTGTCAACTAACACGTCAATGTGAGGGAGCGGGAAATCATCCTTTGGGCTTGCTCTGTTCAAATCCCTGTAATCAACACACATCCTGACCTTCCCATCCTTCTTGGGTACAGGCACGATGTTAGCAACCCATGGAGGATAATTTGTCACGGCAAGAAATCCGGCGTCCAACTGTTTCTGAACCTTTCCTTGACTTTGACAGACATCTCCGGTTTAGTTCTTCTCAACTTTTGCTTGACCGGAGCACAACCTTCTTTAAGTGGTAGCCGATGTACAACAATATCAGTATCGAGCCCAGGCATGTCTTGGTAAGACCAGGCGAAGATGTCCACATACTCTCGGAGCATTTCAATCAATCTTCCCTTGACACTGTCTTCCAATGCAGCCCCTATCCTTACCTCCTTTCTGGCATCCTCGGTTCCCAGATTCACAATCTCAATTTCCTCCTGATGAGGTAGGATGACTCTCTCCTCTTGCTTCAACAATCTGGCCAACTCTTCGGGCAGTTTACAATCTTCGTCAGTCTCTTCTTCAGCCTGATAGATTGGATTGTCAAAGTCATAACGAGCTATAGCTGAGTCATGATCGGTGTCATTTGAACAAAAAGACTTGCATGATTGATGAGGTATGTTTTATTATGTATGCAACAAAAGAAACACATTGCCATTTTGATGTGGGTTTTTAATGCATAAAAATAAAAACAGAAAGACAGAGATCAAAATATTTGAGTGTGAAAAGTCCTTTATTGATGATAAAGCAAAACATGCAACAGTTAAAAGCCCTACAAACAAAATCACTACGTCTTGGGCAGAACGCAGGATTAACATAATAGGAAAACAAAGCAATTACTCGAAGCTAGTCACTCGAATGACTTTTTTAGCAGACCAGTTGCACAGACTTTCTCCTGGGACGCAAGGGCGGATCCAGCTATCCATGTCACAATCACTGTCCCCTTCTTCCTCAATGGCACTAACACTGTCGAAGAAAACACCGGCGCTGGTGAAACGGACTGGGCCATAGAACTTGGGAGGATCCCCGTCTCTCCTGGATGGCTTGTATCCCAATCCATAGGTATCCCTCTTCTCCTGAACTTCAACCACTTGGCCCCACCTTTGTGAGCTACCAGCTTCTATCACAGCTTTGGCGTCTTTAAACGAAGACATAGAGATCTCAGGTTGATTTGCCCCTGCAGGCTGCTCTATAGCTTCAGACTGGACAACCTCTTCAGAAACCTTCATCTTCTCAAACCCCTGACACAAAGTCTCATGAATTTCATCATCCACTTCCACGTATTTGAAGGTTGATAGCTGACTAATCATTATGTCTTCTTCTCCGCACATTGTCACTACGTGACCATCAACCATGTATTTCAGCTTCTGATGCAAAGTGGAGGTTACAGCGCCTGCACCATGGATCCAAGGTCGACCCAGCAAACAGTTGTATGCCGGCTGAATATCCATTATATAAAATGTTGCATCAAAGATTTCCGGCCCAACCTTGATCGGAAGCACAATCTCACCAAAGACAGATCTCTTCGAGCCATCAAAAGCTCGCACCACCAAGTCACTTGGTGTACAAATAAGTCCCCTGGTATCTAACTTCATTAATGCTTTCTTTGGCAATACATTCAACGATGATCCAGTATCAACCAATACATGTGACATCAGTGAACCACGACACTCAATCGAAATATGCAGGGCATTGTTATGATTCCTCCCAGCGGGAGTCAAATCAAGATCTGTGAAACCCAAGCCATTACCCGCATTCACGTGCGCTACAACCCCTTCCAGCTGGTTAACAGAAATCTCTTGAGGAACATAGGCTGCATTCAAAACTTTCGGAAGAGCATTCCTATGGGCTTCAGAGCATAACAACAATGACAAAATGGAGATCTTGGATGGGGTCTGATGTAACTGGTCCACAATCTTGTAATCACTTTTCCGGATGAGTCTCATAAACTCCTCCACATTCTCTGAAAAAGAGTTGTCAGCTAGTTTTACTGTAGAATCAATAGTCACTGGAGTCTGAGCAGAACCATCCATTGCCTGTTTTCCCCTATCTTGCCTAAAAGTACTGGGTTGATCATTAACATGAGTAAGCACTTTACCACTTCTCGTTATAGCATCGGTCTCAACTTTAGCTTCTGAACTGGTACTCACTGGTGGAGTAGTCATTAATTCCTGCTTTTGTCCATTAACCAATACACTAGCATCATAATTCCAGGGAATAGCCTTAGAACTCTCATACGGAATGGGTTTAGGACCTGAAATAACAACCGGCGCTGGTCTCGCTGGCCCTGATATTACAACTGTCTTGAAAGGAATAACAATAGTAGCAACATCATCATTAACAACCTCTTTTTGCTGATTACCTCTATCAAACTGTAAGCAGCCCTCATTAATCATCTTCGGGATACCCCTCTTCAGCGAATCATAACCATTGTCCTTTGTCAAACAATTTGAACAGTTCCCATCACAACCCGGATAGACGCCACCCTTCAATAACCTGTTTTTAACCACGGCCAACGGAGTTTTCAGCTCCTCAACATCCATGATCAAATTCAAAGCTTCACATTCCTCGATTATCGTATTCACCCTCGGCCCATTGTGATTAGGCATCGGGTTTTGCACAACATTAGGTCCATCATTAGCAAAGCTGATAGCCTTTGAATCTACCAAGTCCTGGACTTTATGCTTGAAAGCTTTACAGTCCTCGAGATGATGCCCCGGTGCCCCGGAATGAAAATCACAATGGGCGTTAGAATTGTACCCGGGAGGCAGATTACCAACAGGAGGAGCCAAAGTCCTCTTTTCAACTAACTTCAACTGAAGCAAATGCTGAAACAATTGTGAATATGGTAGAGGTGGAGTATCAAAGTGTCTGTTCTGCTTAGGTGTGAATTGTTGTTGGCGCGGAGCGCGATTCTGTCATTGAGGTGCTGCCGAAGCTGGGAGTGCTGCAGGAATAACCACTGAAGCCACCTGCAGGTTATGGCTTTGTCGCTGTTTCGCCTTTCCCCTATAGGATGATACAACATTGGCCTCCCCTTTCTTCTTATATCCATCAAATGGATTCTTTCCATGCCCGGAAGACGATCTGTCACCACTAGAAACTTTTCCAGCCTTAATTCGAACCTCTATCTTCTGTCCGATCGCAATCACATCTGCAAACTTGTCTAGCGAACAAGGCAATAGCTTTTCATAATAGTGCTTAGGCAGTGTGTCCGTAAACATATCCAACATTTCCTTTTCCAGCATTGGTGGCTGCACCCTAGCTGCCAACTCACGCCACCTTTGCGCGTATTCTTTGAAACTTTCATCATTTTTCTGGGACATGCTCAACAGCTGAGTTCTGTTGGGAGCCATGTCTGTGTTGTACTGGTAATGCTTGATAAAAGTTGCAGCTAGCTCTCTCCAAGTACGAACATCTCTACTTTCCAGTGCCATATACCACTCTAAAGACGCGCCGGACAGGCTGTCTTGGAAAAAGTGCATCATTAACTTCTCGTCCTTGGCATGGGCAGCCATCTTCCGGGTATACGCCTTTATATGAGTTCTCAGGCAGGTAGAACCATTATACTTCTCCAATGTAGGAATCTGAATCTTGTGTGGAATGACAATATCAGGGACTAACCCTAGGTCGTCCAAATCTATTCCCAGATCATCCTGCTTCACAACCCCTTTCAATTGCGCCTCGATTAAACGGATCCTCTCATCACTGACCACAGGAAGACCAGCGTCCAAGCTTCTGACTGAAAAAACATAATCCTTTTGATCCTCAATACGATGGTTGTGGATAGCTCAAACAGTGCTTCCTTCTCCAACCACTGAAGGAATCCCACCCTGTCCACCAGCGCCAGGAATAGGAATGTTGATACCAGCACTACCTCCGCCCGGAGGAATAACACGATTAAGAAAACCACCATGTAAGATACCATTTTCATCAACCTGCGACACCAAAGGCTGAACTAGAGTTCTGAATTCATTCTGACTCTGTACCACACCCTGCATCATCTCCGTGAATTGATCGATGTGAGCTTGCATAGCTGCCATGTATGCCTGAACTTTGTCCATCACTCTGCTTTGATTAAGCCTGGTAGAATACCGATGAGTTGGTTGATCAATCCTGACTGAAAAAAGAGAGAGCACAAGAAAACCAGAGAAACCGAGATAACCTGCAATGTAAAAAATGAGATGATTATGCAAATGCAAACATGTATGGACATTATCAAGGCGATCTATCCCTTGATTCCAGTTTTATCAACAGAAGAGAACTGAATTCCTGATCATATAAGCATCTATTACAACACAAGTCTGAATAAACATAAACAAAGACCCCGACCAACAAGCCTGGCGGTGATCCCGGAAATACAAAGAAAACAACAACAAGGAAACTAAAGCATATCATCAAGACTCAGCCGTGCTAGGATTCCCCATTCGCCATTCTTATTGCACCAATCCTGCACTTCCTTGAGAAGCTTCTTGGTATTAGGATATTCTGGTCTCTGAATCAACTCCTGAATCAGAAGATCTCTCCTATGCAAGATTCCTGTTAAATAACGACTGTGCAACTCCCAATCATCTTCTCCAGAAACTCCACCTGAACTTGGACCTTCGCTCCTGGCTCTTTTCACTTCGACTTGGATCTTCAGCTGTTCCATATCTGCCATGGTTTCCTAGAGCTTTTCCTCAACTGCTCTCCTCTCGAAGATCCCTGATAAAATTTCCTTATCCTTTTTCCGAAGCTCTGTCTTCAAACCTTCAATCTGTTCCTGATACTTGTCCTCTTTCAACCTGTTGGCGGTAATTATTGTATTCCGACGGTCATGGAACTTGTGAATTCTTGACATTGCGTAAGCCAACTCCTTCTTTTTGGACGAAAGGACCTTGCTAACACTTTTCAACGCTTGAGCCACTTTCTCTCTGGCTGTGGCTTCTTTAGACAATTCTTTCTCCTTCATAGCCAAAAGTTCTGATTTCAACCTGGCAGCATGGATAGCTTCACCTTTTTCGTACTTCAACTGACCAACCTCTCTGCCCAACTCACGATTCTCCTCTCGGAGTTTCTCCTTCTCAGCCTATAACTTATCATACTTCTCTGCATCAACAGTCGTGGGAGCTTCGATCATCAAAGGATACAAAGGTGGTTCCACCAGGAAGGGAAGAAGTTCCTCTTCTGCTCTTTTCTTAATCCACTCTTCATAGGACGGAAAAGCCCGGTTATTACATTTCCCGAATGAAGTTTTTCCCTTCTTGGTCACCTGCTTCCAAGCATTCACAATCTTCCTTATCATCTCTTGATCCCCAGTACCATTGAAGAATAAGGACTCTCTGATATCTCGCTCTTCAGGTGGACCTCTCAAAGGATAACCAAATTGCCTGATAACAAGGGAAGGATTATAGTTAATTCCACCTTTTCTCCCTAGCAAGGGTACATTAGGGAATTCTCCGCACTTGCAAATAATCTCCATCCCTAGCAAGTCATGGTTGAACCAAACAATGTTGTCAGCAATCAAGCCCATTAACCTCTTTGACCACTTCAGAGAATCTCTCGTATCAACGAAAGTGCCAGCTTTGGGGAGATGACTCAGAAACCAAGTAGATAAGAGTGGTGCACAGCAACTCACAGTTTTCCCACACCTATTTTCATTCTTGTAGTGGACTGAGTGATACACATCACCTAGAAAGGTAGGTACAGGATTCTTTGAAATAAAGATTCTGACAGCATGCATATCCACCAGATCAGGAACATTGGGAAACAGGACAATCCCATAGATGCACATAGCCAAAATAGCTTGGAAAGCAGTTCAATTCTTCTCTTTAACATGTATGCAAGCTTGATCAAACAAGAACTTCAATAAGAAACCCTTAGCTCCTTGTTTCTCCATAATATTACTGCTCAGAACGGATTCACCAATATGAAGAGCAATGGCCATTTCTTTTATCTCGGGGCGTTCTTCAGAAAAGAATACTATGTCATGCCTGATGGGGATTCCCAAAATAAATGAGAACTCCTTCAACGTTGGAGCCAAGATATAGTCTGGGAAAGTGAAGCAACGCAAAGACGGATCATAGAACTGAAGAAGTGTATGAATGACATCCTTCTCATACTTGGAGATACTGTAGACAAACTTCAGAAGTCTCCCATACTTTCCACTGAACTCTGTACGAACTCCGAGACCAGCCATATTAATCAGCTTGTGAATCAACGTCAAGGTCGGGTCTGGGAATGAATAAGCAACAGTCTTCTTTCTCTGGACATCCATGTTAAGGTAACCTCAGAAAACCGGAATCAAGAGTAAGATGCAAGCCCTGAAAAATGTCAAACATGTTAGAATGCAAGAAAAATGATATGCACATGCAAGCATGGGATCAAGGCATCACTGTTGGATGTGATGTGTTGTTAACTGAATGAGAACCACAACCCAGAAAACCAGAATTCCAGAATACCGAACCACTGAGATAACCAGAAACCCAGATAATCAAACACTGATGAAAAATCTAGAAAACCGGGTAGGTTGAAGGTTTCGGTTACCTGCAAACCTGCAAACACCCATCCCCTCTCACATGTGGGTTCTAGAAAGGCGATGATCCTCAACATCCCGGGCTCTCAGGTCGAGAAATGATGATACGTTCACCATTTCTGGTTTGGCATCATCATCAATCGAGGAGGCCTCAACTAATTCCCCTAAAAAATAAGGTCATCCTATGCGAGTCCCTCAGCATTGGGTCCTCGGATCGAGAATGTGCAATGGGTTTGCCACGGAACGTGGTCTGCCACTGTCACATCTCGGGAGGAGAGGCGCAACTGAGGTATCGGAGAAATGGTCACCAGAGTCGATAGCTCTCTAGATCAACAACCTAACATGCGCAAGACACACACGTCAGAATGCGTCCCAAGATAGCCTCGTCTGGTTGTGAATTTCGTGAACACATAAACGTACCAAGCGGGCACATAGGTCCCACTACTTTCCACTCTAGTCCTAAGTGTATGCTCAAGCCTGGGTATTGGGCTCATCTCTCAGAACAACCCAACCTGCCAAACAGAAGCCAGCCAGCACAGCATAACAATATCCAGTATGACAGTAATAAAATGAAATGTAATGCAATAAAAGCTGTAAAACAGTAATATACAACATAATAAAGCACAACAAATAAACACCCAACGAAAAAGACAAACAAGCGCTAGGATCGACTCGCTAAAGGGGATGGACCAGCAAGAGGTCAACCAGAGTCCCCAGCAGAATCGCCAGCTGTCGCTCCCGAAAGATTCGCATCCAACGGTACAAATGCGAGAGTGGCGCAGAAGACACAGAGTCGCCAGCAATGTGTATTTATCCCGGGAGAGGGAAAGGAAACACTGCATAAACTTAAGGAGAAAGGGGGGAAAGACATGGTCATCGCAACCATAGTCCGGGTTCAGGAGTCGGTTATGCGAGGGGAAGGTGTTAGCAGCCCACGCATCCATCGTACTCGATGGGATCCACGCTTGTTGTCTAAACGGAGGGTGAGCTGTCCTACTATCTATGGCTGAACAAAAGAAAACGGGGATGGGGGTGACTAAGACGGACTCGGTATGACATATTCTATGCCCTAGGCCTACGTACTCCCTCAGTGCAATGGGAAAGTCAGAGTCAACGTAGTTCGGACGGGAACTGTGGGGGAAGGATGCTTGCCAAGACAATCGTTGTCTTGTGCCTACATATCCTCAATTGAACGAGAGAGAGGAATCAGATCTAATGTAGTTCGTGGGTACGATCAGGGATGGGTAAGTGTTTTTTATGAGCGACGTTAGATTCACGTCCGGCAGTTAGGGCCGATGCCTGTTTGCGACTCAGACGGAAGGTAACGGGCCCTTTTCTGAAAATGGTCTGGAACCAAACAATCCCGAAGGATAAAAATATTTGAATTTGTTTTGTGTTTTTTAGACAGAAGTGTTTTTTAAGTTAGTTCATAACTTGCATTGCACCAAAGTCTAGGGCACAAGGACGAATACTTAACGAATCGTCCCAAGACAGGACGCCCGCTAAGCACTCTAGAAAGATCAAAGGAAGCCCCTCATTTCTCATTCCCCACGCTTAAGGATCATGCGCAATACACTTTATCTTTATTAAGTGTTTTCAAGAAGTTTTGAGATGAGAAGAGAGAAGACACAAAGGAAACTCTAAAGGGAATCTAAGAGTCCTAATGTTATCATGCATGGATGACCTATGGTTAGTGAGGCTTAGGAGAGACGACTACCTAAAACCTAATGCTAATCCTACTCCAAGCTCAATCAAAAATTAAGTTGGACTAGGTAGCTCTAAAGGGAAAGGAATCCAAGACTTAAACAAGTCTAGAGATCCAAGGGAAGAAAAGAGTGAAAAGAGAAGAAACAACACCTACAACAGCACACTTACTTTAGAACAGCAATGAAATCATGCACATACACCAAACAGCATTCAACAGCATGAAACACAGCATGAAAATAGGTGTAAAAAGGTCAAACAGCAAACATGTACACATGGACAGCACATATGACAGCACTTTATGCAAAACTCGGATGTGAAATTAGGACAGCATGCACCACATTTGAATACGATTCAATCAAGGCAGAGCAAACGTGCATCAAACCACATACATCGTTCAATTAATCATGATCATAAACAAACCACACACCATGTTGAATAACCTTGCAAGCATCATGGAAGGATGCAACATATAGCATATGATCAAATGAAACAAGTATGCACATCATGAAATCGGATACAAGTAAGTATGCACATTCATCAATCCAGCAGCAATGCACAATGAACATGATCAACAAGTGAGTGTGCGTATGTGTTCATAGCATCAAGTGTTCAACAACGCAAACATACACATAAATAATGAAATCCAAGCATCGCGTGTCGGAGAAATGTGTTCATGCAATAGTGTGAGGTGCAACAGCTCAAGAATAACCCACAAATTATCAACATATTAGTCCATGAAGTTTAGGCATGCATCGGACCTCAAACAACCAAGAAAATGCACTAAAATACACATTCTGTCCCAGAGTAACCGGTTAACAAATGGTGAGTAACCGGTTACTTAGTTGAAAATCAGACCATTTACGCAAAAAATACACAGAGTAACCGGTTAACAAACTGTGAGTAACCGGTTACTCTGGGACAGCAGTCAAATAATCTGTTTCAAAAGCACTTTTTAGCATCAAACCACTTATGCAATCATATCCAATGATCATGTAATCAACAATGCACGAGAATTAAGTCCAATCACAGCAATCAAACATCATGCAAATCTATTATCATCAACATTCATGATCAACATCAAGCAAAAGCATCAACAACACATGAAATCAATGGATCTACATTGCAAAAGCTATGATCAAACAAAATCAATTATAGATCTAGGGAAAAACAACCTACAAGGCTGAGGTTTGCCTTGGTGAATGTTGAGAACGAAAATTGATGATCCAAGAAAGAAATCCAAGGATCTATGTGATGAACTTCAAGATCCAAGCAAGCACAACCAAGATCCAAGCTAGAACAACTCAAATAATGAAAAGATGCTCCAAAAGTGATTCCACACTCCAAAACAGTAGCAAATCCAAGATTCTTTCAAGAATTGGTGAATGGATGGTGGTTTAGTTTCAAGATCAACAAATTCCAAGGTGAAATTTGATGAACTTTGATGATGAAACTTTGAGTGAGGGTTTTTGAGAATGAGAGAAAAGTTGAGAGAATTGAAAGAATTCTGAAAATTGGAGAGTGAAAATGATCTAGGTCTTTTTTTTCTTGGTTTGGAATGAATTGGTTTAAATAACCCCTAGGTTAGGAGTTAAGTTTGGGTTTGGAGTGAGGTTAAGTGAGTGGAAATTAGGGTGAAAAATGGATTAGGAAATGAAATGAGGAATTAGAGTGGAAAAATGATGGAGAGAATTTGAATTTTGGGTGGAAAATGATGAAAATATCAATTCTAGATCCCTCCCCACGTGCACATGCCAAGCACATGATCACAAATGATGCAAACTTAATTTTTTCAAATTTGGCTCAGAGGAACCGGTTAAAAAACGGTGAGTAACCGGTTACTCAGTACAAATTTTGAATTTTGGCGCCTTTTGGAGGGAAACTTGGAAAAGCGACTTCTGATAGCTGTTTTGAACCCGTTAAACCTCCGAGACCCAAAACTTGATATTGCTACTGAGTAACACCTGAAAAGAACACAAATTCCTGCCGACACCTCAGAATATCCTGCTGAAATAATAATGCCTGATACCGGATCGCTGGATCAGAAAATGACAGTTGAAGCTCCTGATTATCAAAATGCCTAATGAGCAAAATAAATGCTCCAAAAGACCTTGAAAACCATCTGCTTGCCCCTGAATACTGCTGAAGATAATGCCGGAGCTGATAACGCCATGAGCTGCTAGAAAATACCTTGATCCCATGCATAAATGAAACATGCAAAGAATGCAGGAATGACGATGCAAATGAAATGAAGCATAAGCCAGTTAGGTAAAAGTAAGAGGGCAAATTTTGGGGTGTTACAGTAAGCCACGTTCTTCTTCCGACCAATGTCCATCTCTGCAGATCTTCAATAACTAGAATCAAGGATAAGATGCAAACCCTGGAAATAAACAAACACGAATGTTAGGATGCAGGTATGATGTTATGCAAATGCAGACATGGGATCAATGTTTCCACATGCTTTGAATAACTGTTGTGTTGTTGACTGAATAGGTTCAAAATTCCACTCTGATGAAAAAACCAGAATACCAGAATACCGAAATAATTAGAATACCCAATTCATAAGTCCATACTGATAAGAAAAATAGAAATCCAGGTAGGTTGAAAGTCAAGGTTTCCTACAAAAACCCACCCCCTCTCACATGTGGGTTCTAGTCTTGGACAAGGCATCCTAGCAGGTCCTCAGCATCATGGGCTCTCAGGTCGTGAAATGATAATACGTTTACCATTTCTGGTTTGGCATTATCACCTCTCAAGGAGGCCTCCATTGATTTCCCATGAACGGTCTCCAGGGTCGTATGCTCTCTATGGGAACACCCTGTCATATGCACAAGACCCACAAGACAGAATATCTCCCAAGAAAAGCTCGTCTGAATGTGGGTCTCATGTCAACCAAACGTAACAAGACGCTACACAAACCACACGACTATCCACTCTAATCCTATGTATGTACTCAAGCCTGGGTAATGGGCTTATCCCTCATGGAACCAACCCCCCAACAACACAGCAGTAGCAGAACAGTATGACAACAGTAATCAAATGCCATAAAATGCAAGAAAATGCAATAATGTACAAAAAATAAAGCAAATAAAAGCATAAAATAAACACCCAATGAGAAGAAATAGACAAGCGCTAGAATTGACTCACATAGGGAACCAGAGTCGCCAGTTGTCGCAACGCGAAAAAAAACGGGCGAAAACACAGAGTTGCCACCGAACGTTATTTATCCCGACGGGTAAAGGAACGATCAAAGAAACCTCAAAAAGAGAAATAACATGTTCTCGCAACCAAATTCTGGGTTCGGGAGTCGATTATGCGAGACGAAGGTGTTAGCACCCCTCGCGTCCGTTGTACTCAACGGGATCCACTCTTGTTGTTCTAATCAAAAGGTGTGTTTATCTAACACCTACTTGCTAACGGAAACAGAAAGGGAAAAAATAAAAGGAGACTCAATAGGACTTCGTTGTCCTAGGCCTACGTATTCCCTCGTGTAATGGGAAAGTCATATTCAACGTAGTTAGGAGGACTACGGGTGAAAGGGGGAAGATTCTCGCCAAGACTTTGACGTCTTGTGCCTATGTATCCTCATTCAGACGAGAATGAGGAAATCAGAGCGTTCGTAGTTCGACCTACACATTGTTAAGTGTTTTTTATGAGCGATGCTAAGTTCGCGTTCCGGCAGTTAGGGTCAATGCCTGTTTAGGGTAGAATGTAAATAACATGCTCTTTCCGAAAATGTTTGACGAAACATCCCGAAGGATAAAATGATTTGCAGTTTGTTTAAGAGTTTTAACATAAGTGAATTGAATTGGTTTGAGATTCGTATCGCACTAAAGTCTATGACATAGGATCGAATGCTTCATAGGATCGACCCAAGACGGGACGTATACAAAGCGCTCTAGACAAGGTAAGGAGAGACTCCCTCTTATCATTTCATATATACTTAAGTCTCGTGGCGCACAATACTCATCGTATTTATTGAGTGTTTTGATTTTGTTTTGAGAAAGAAGAGAGACTCAAAGGGCAAAAGAAAATCTAGGGGAAACTCACCTAGATGTTGTCATGCAATATGGCCCTATAGTTGAGGATAAGAAAAAGGAAAGTCTACCTAATGTTATCATACAAATGATGGACCTAAGGTTGAGATTAAAAGGGACTACCCTAATGTTGTCATGCGAAGGATTGAGAGCCTAATGTCTATCCTACTCCAAACTTAATCGGAAATTAAGTTGGACTAGGAGCCTTAAGGGAGCATGTGATCAAACACAAGTAAGCATTATGCAACTCAATCTCAAACAACAAAAAGGAATGCAAAACTCAAAGGAGAAGAAAAGAGATGAAGAGAAGAAGGATGTCAAAGCAACACAAGATAAGAAGAATCAACCATCAATTCACAAGTGTCACACATCAAGGCTAAAGTCAAAGCATGCTTATCATATGAATAAAAACATCAAAGATGGATAAAGCACATGATCAACATACACATTCTCAATCACCACAAATCATGATCAAAGTGCTCACACATGCAAGTTCAAATAGATAAGCAAAGGCAATCAAAGAAGTGCACAAGCAAACATGTCTTAAATGCATAATCCATATCATTAATCATCATGCCAAGGCAAAAGGGATCAAGCAAGGTGTGGATCAAGCAAGGCCAGAACTCACATCACATCATGATCAATTCATTTCAAAGACAAAAAGAGAAGCACGACACCATCCCAACATGAACCACAACAAGGACTATGCATTTGTAAATCATTACCTCATGAGAAACAAGTCACAAATGGTATCAAGATGAGGCAGTAGCATGAACATGAATATCAATTCAAACATTAACTCATGGGTAACCAAAAGAATCATCAAGGGTCAAGTTCAAAACATGCATCAAAACTAGGTAAGCATCCACCATTATCATCTTCAAAGGAAGGAAAACGTCCAAGTAAAGTACGAAGATTGATCAAGTAATGAACATCAAAACATGAAGGTCTGAAGCACAATCACATATTTCAATTCAAAACCAACTCCAAGATATCAAGCAAGTTCAAGAAGAATCATATTCAAAGCATGAACAAGGAACTAGATAACCATCCACAAAAGGAAACAAATGATCATGTGAAGTAAAAGAAATGAAAAATCAAACCAATGATCACCAAAACATTTTAATGTAGGGGTATAAACCAAGTATTCACAACATACATGTATCTCAAACATCACTCAATCACAAGTAGACAAGAGGCCTCAAGACTAGGTCAATCATCATACACATTTATCTCAAAACAATGTCACATTTAGGCATCAACTAAAAATAGATAAATGACCAAATAAATTCAATTAAGAGGCTCGAACACATGTTATATCCATCAAGAACAAGTGAACAAAAGATCTCAAGAAGAATTGCATAAATACATTACAAGTTAAATCAAATAATCTCATCGAGGATCAATTAATATCAATTAAGAACCAATCAAAAATTCATCATTAAAGCATCAAAAAATCCCTCAAATATTCATCAAAGATGTATCAAAACATGGTAGACAAATTATTTCAAGAAGGCACGCAAAAGGCATAAAGGGATCAAACCCTAATTCAAGGGCAAACATGGAAAACACCTTCACAAATTAATTCAAAATAAAATATGAAAAATAAAATAAAAATCATGAAAATTATCTCAAGATGTTAAAGGATCAGAAAAACATTTTTAATCATTTTTAGATGAAAAGAAATATTTAAAATAAAAATGAAAAAAGAAATAAAATAGAAAAAAAATAGAAAGAAACGAATCAAGGGGGGTGCACCAGCAAAAATGGAAAGAGCTGGGATGCAGTTGTAACGTGTTGGGCTTGAAAAAAGAGGGGTGCAAATATCACATAATGACCCAACCCAAACCACAAAACACAAGTCTCAAATGCCACGTTGTATTCATTAATTGACGTGGATCCTAGTAGCAATGAGTCACACTTAGAAGGCAATCAAGAAATATCATCTCAAAACATTTGAATTTGAAAAAAGAGCTCCAAGGCCATGTCAGCTTGCCCCTGACCTAGAGACATCGGAGCCCTAGCTTCGGTCGTCTTCTCTGGCGAGACGCCGCCGGAGCAACCTGCAAACCACCCATAATAAAAAACAAAGACCATCATCTCCCTTATTTTTCCACGCTGATCACAAATCTAGCCTTACATTTTTCATTATAACTCTCTAACACAGAGAAATCAGGCCATGAAAAAAACATGTCACACACTAAACTTCATTAAACTATAACAAAAACCAACTAAATATGTTCAACAATGCTATAGCCTTTCAACAACAACAAAAACAAACTCAGAATGCACATGAAATGAGAGAACAAAGGTTGAGAAAGTTTACAAAGTGGAGAAGGTCCACTGCCTCTGCATCTGAGCTCAAATAGCTTTGGGACTTTTCAAAATGCTTTAGTGCTCTTTAAGAATGATGAATGCAAGCAGAAACTATGGAAAATCCTCTTGAACAATGAGCTTAGAATATGAGAAGTTTTTTGGGAGAAAAATTGAATCTCAGATCTAAGAATAGAACGAATGAGTCTCAGGTTTGGAGTTTGGTAGTTTTATATGAGGTGCTTTTTAGGTTTGGATTCAAAGCAAATGTTTAGAAGTTGTTATTGTGGTTTGGCAAATGAAAAATGCAAAAATGGTGCACATGTGGTATAGGTTCGGATTGTGGCTTAGCATGAGCTTTGTTGCTGCTTTGGAGAGAGGGAAAAAGAGCATGAGGATGGTCTGAATGATTTTGCACGTGGGAGAGGAATTTGGCAGAAATGTTCACTATTTTTTTCCCAATTTTGGTAAAACAAGTCATGACGTATGCATGTGGTATGGATGAAATGTTTAGTCATTTTAGGTACCATTTGTGGTACAATGTGTGTGAATTGGAGTGAAGTATTGTGCTGCAAGAAACATTCACCACTTTGCAAGAAGAATAGCAACATAACATGCCCTAGAAACAACCTCATGCAAGACACTTCAATGGACCATAACTTGATGGATCCTATACCAAATGTTGCCTTCTTGTGCTCAAAGGAAACAAGGAAGATCAAAGAACAAATTCTATGTTGAAATCAAGTTGAGATGAGGCCTAGAAACAAGTGAGAAAAGGACTTGAAGTTGTGCACAAAATCTGCCCAAGAACTTGAAAATATATCTAAGTTATGAAGTGATTTTGACATCCATGAACCACTAACTTTGCAACATCATAAAGTGGAGAGTTTTCATCCAATGGAAGAGTTTTGTACATCAAAAGAAAGCTTAGAAGAAGCTCTACAAGTTTCATGTTGAAAGATTTTGAAATGAAGCTTGGATCTATGAGAAAAATGCCTTGGAAGTTAGCATCATAAAAATTGATTAAAGACCTACTAAATTTGACAACTTGCAACCCCTAACTTTGGGACACCATAACTTGAATTCTAAACATCCACTTGGAGAGTTCTTGTTATCAAAAGAAATCTTGAAGAAAGATCTACAACTTTCATGTTAATGGAAAATTGAGATAAAGCTTGTATCATGGAGGAATTTGTCTTGGAAACTATGCACAAAATAAGGAATTTTATACTTAGAAAAATTCTAAGAAACCCTAATTTGTCAACTTCCCTTGATTTTATGATTCTCCTTGATCAATCTTCATAATAACACTTGTTATGACTTGAAATGCCTATGGTTGACAAAAAAACTCAAGAGTTTAACTTTGTGTGGCCACAGTTGACTTTCTTGATCAGATGAAACCCTAATCCTCTTTCCATTGACTGAGGCCTATGAAATGACTTGTGAAAGACCCTGAAGCACATGTGAACTCCTTGTGATGTATGTTGATCCATGAAACCTTGCCTTGCTGAAAAAGATAGCCATAGGTACCCTTTTACCAAAACCCTAATTCATGAACAAAAGATAGGAGAGCGTAATCAATGCTTGAAAACCTTAACTCAGATGATTGTGAGCATGTTAAGAATGCCCTGGTGAATATAAGACCCTTGAAGCTTGAGAATACCATAAGGTTGACTACATCTTCTTAATCATTGCTATGAGACCTAATCCTTCATCTTGAGGAAAACAAGAAGACCTTGATCCCATGTTTAGAGTCAATGATATGCACATATGAAGATGCAAATGAAATGAAGCATAAGCCAAATAGGTTAAAGAAAAAGGAGAGGAAATTTTAGGGTGCTACAGCTGCCCCTATTCAATCCACTTGGACATAAAGGTATGAAAGACAACGACATTCAGATATTCAAGGTAGAAGGGGATTGAATACAAACAGAACCATGAAATTTGCCTTCTGTGGGGAAAGAAAAAATAATGTGACAGGGTTCCAGCCGAAGGTGGACTGAGAAAGAATGTCAACCGAAGGCGGACTCACAACAAAGGATACCAACCAAAAGTTGGAATTCAATGAAGGATACCAACCAAAAGTTGGAACAAAGGATACCAACCATAAGTTGGAATAAAGGATACCAACCAAAAGTTGGAATAATGGATACTAACCAATAGTTGGAATTCAACAAAGGATACCAACCCAAAGTTGGAATTCAACAAAAGACACCAACCAAGAGTTGGAATTCAATGAAGGATACAAACCAAAAGTTGGAACAAAGGATACCAACCAAAAGTTGGAAAAAAGGATACCAACCAAAAGTTGGAATTCAACGGAGGATACCAACCAAAAGTTGGAATTCAACAAAAAACACCAATCAAAAGTTGGAATTCAACAAAGGATACTAACCAAAAGTTGGAATTCAACAAAAGATACCAACCAAAAGTTGGAATTTAACAAAGGATACCAACCAAAAGTTGGAATTCCGGAAAGGACACCAACCAAGAGTTGGAATTCAACAAAGGATACCAACCAAAAGTTGGAATAAAGGATACCAACCAAAAGTTGGAATTCAACAAAGGATACCAACCAAAAGTTGGAATTCAATAAAGGATACCAACCAAAAGTTAGAATAAAGGATACCAACTAAAAGTTGGAATTCAACAAAGGACACCAACCAAAAGTTGGAATTCAAGCAGAATTACAGGAAGTAGAATCAACGGACTTACGACCCGAAGAGAAGATGACTCCACTGGGGAAAAGAGAAATCTTAAATAGACAAATCTGCAGGGGATAACAAGACAATTCCTCTAGAAGGAAACACCAATAGGACGAACAAATCCATTGCTTGGGGAATAAAGTTAAATGATATCTCCTGAGCAATGCCACTTTCTACTGGGGAAAGGTTAGGCAAAGGGAAAAACGGTATCAAACCTGGCTTATGCTTCGAATGCATTTGCTTGAATTTTTCTATGGCGTAATTATCCATATCAAATGGAAACTATACGCATTTTAAGGATGCAATGCAAAGAGGCTTATGATATGCAAAAGGACACTCCACCGGGAGAAGTGCTGAAAAACCAGAAACAACTCCATCGGGGAAGACAAACTGAACTACCTTCCTGGTTGTAACCTCTGCTAGAGAAATACAAATGATATTACCTTCTGCCAGGAAATAGGAACAACAGAATTCTGATGAATGAAACCGCCAATGATAATTGGGCTTTGACCTGCTGGGGAATACCAACCACCACCAATTTCTAACTGCTGAAGGGATTGACAACCAAATCTGCTTGGGAATAATGATTGATAATATCAACTCTTCCAGGGGACTACATTGAGCTTACTCCTCTGTTGGAGAATTGCCTTATACCCTTACTCTGCTGGGGATACAGAAACATCCTTACTGCGAATATGCTCGGGAAGAACAAACAAAACACTCTTATCTTGTATGAGGATATGAACTCTTGCTGGAGGTCAATAAACCAAAAACAATTCTGGCTGGGAGTAGCAATCTTCTGGGCTCTCGGTGAGGAAAACATACTTGAGCTTTATAATGCTCTACTGAGGGCGATAAAAACTTTAACGATCACTGTTGCGGAGATAAACTCTACTGGGGAAGAAAGATCAAACAATCCTGCAAACGTATGGCAGACAAAAGAAAGTCCCAGGTGTAGCATGGCAACCTCGGTTACCACCCACGACACTCACAATTTAAGAAATTTACATTGTTTTAACACGCTCTACAAAGCTTCAATGTTTTCACATGCAATGTTTACCAATATATCAGACGTTTTTGCAAACAAAATAGTAAAAGTAAAAATAAAAGGGACAGTTTTTTGAATGAAAGGAAATTTTGTTGTTTGAAATTGGCCTATAAATAGGCATTTACATCAGGAGGCAATTCCTAGAAAGAGGTAATTGTGCAAAACAAAAGAAAATACAAGAATTGGCAATGTTGAAACAGATTTCCATCAAGTTCTGATTCAGCTATGACTCGTATGTCTTCGACATTATCAAATACTTTGCCTTCTGAAGGGACTGACTGAACCGAATCCTATCCTTCGGAATTCCCATGTGTCAAGATGAGCTCATAGATTGAATGCAGATCGTAGCCTCTCGCTTTCAAATCCCTAACTTTTGCCTGGATCACCCTTTCGAGTTTTCAATCCACCGGGATACCCATTTTTGCCAAAGTTGCCTTTTTAGGTTTTCAACTTTGCGGGTTTATTCAATTCTTTTCTTTTATTTCATCCCTAATTGTATCCCGAACCTTTTATTTTTGTGGTTCGCCGAGATGCCCTTTTTTGCCTGGACCTTATCTTTTTGTGGTCCAGCAAGTCTCTTTCATGCGAAATATTTTTTGACTGCGTCCGTGTTCACATGGGAGGTAAAATCTTCACCATCCATAGTTGAGAGCAACAAGGCTCTGTGTTAGATGTCAATCTTGCTTTAAATTTCTCATTTATAATTGGCATTCTTCAACTCTTTTGTGTTGATTTATTGGAATTTCTACTTGGAATTTGCCATTCTTCAATTATGTGAAAATGCATTTGGTACCTTTGATTTGTGTGTTATTGTGCAGAAAGTAAGCATTAAATCATCAAAGAGTGAGACACAAGGAAAGTGAGTAAAGTTTCCAAAGGATGAGAAGAATTTCAGTAAGTTCGCTAGGCAAACTTGCTAGCGAGCGTTCGTTGTGCGAACAATTGGCGAAGAACCAGCGAAGGCTCCCAGATTAGAGGCAGTAGCAAAAGGCCTATAAATTCGCTGGGAGAATAAGCCAGCGAAGGTTTGTTGTGGCAACGCTTCAGCGAAGAGCTAGCGAAGCATCCTAGACTTGAGGTAGTAGCTAAAGGGTCATAAGTTCAATGTGCGAACCTATAGGCGAAATAGTTCGCTAGGCGACTAATCATTCATACTGCGAACTTCAGAGTTGTCTCAAAGGCGGTTTAACTATACAGAGGCACATCAGGTTTCGAATTTGATGTTCGCTAGGCAAATAATATGTTCGCAGTGCAAACATGACAGATCCTAAATGTACTATATGAGCACTTTTGATCATTTTTGGCGATCATAACCCACTTTTACACACAACAACCTGTTTTTCTTAGATTTCTTCATCCAAGAGTGATATTTTACATAGAGAAGCTGAATTCGCATTCGAGTTCGATTATTCAACGTGGATGTTTTTTCATCTCCTCCCGAAACTTGTGAAGCAAGCTACCACGGTGATGGGGAGCTAAACACTTTTGTGTCAAGATTAGAGGTAGTTAATCTTGCTTGTATGTATTTATTTTGATCTTTTGTATGTGAACAAGGTTAATGATCAATATATGATGAAGTTGTTTGCTTTTAATGTTGGATTTATGGTTTGAATCACTCTAGACATAGATTTTCCAAATCTTGTTCTAATTTCTTCATCTATTAATCAACAAACTCTAGACATAGATTTGAAAGTTAATATTTACATTGTATCGATCTTTATGTTTATTGTTTTGATTTTTATTTCGAGAAATCATCTAACGATTTAAACAATAATATTCACGGAGCCGCTTTAGACATAAACGGATTCGCGAGGATACGCAATTGTATTGATCAAAACTAAGTTCACATGCTTGATTAATCGGATACTTATGAAAAGGATTAACGAAATCTAATCTTGACATGCTTTTCTCAAAACAAAACATATTTGCCCTAATTTACTCTTTACAACAAAGTTATGTTACAAAACAAGAAATATTTTGAAAACTATTTACTTAGAACGGTAAACTATTGAACGGCGAGCATCTATATATCTTGCGTATAATCCCTGTGGATATGATAAAACACCCACCAAAAAACATTTTCAACAAAATGGCGTCGTTGCTGGGGATTGTTAAGTTGGATATTGCAAGCATTGCAATAGTTTAGTGATTTTAAGATATTTGTATTGTGAATCTCTTACTTCTGTAATTCTCTTGTGCTTTTTAATTTGTTTGACTAGTGACCAGAATTTGTTTATGCGAGGGAGTGTACTTGCAGAAGAACTTCTTTTTGATCCTGAGATTGAAAGAGCTGCTCGTAAACTCAATAGCAGAACAAGGCGGAGACGGCAACTTGCTAGAGAAAGACAAGAATGAGGAGAATCTTCTTCATCCGCACCAATTGTTACGCTAATCATGGCAGATCCACCACCTCCACCACCGCCTGCTTTAACACCATGTACCAACAGTCCAAGGCATAATGCTCAGATTGCACGCAACGCCCATAGTGGGAGGCGTTCTGAGATGAAAACCGGAATTCTTGCGCTTCTATACCAAAATCCTTTTACCAGTATGGATCATGAGGATTCTTTCACTCATTTCACAAAATTCTATGAAATTGCGGGGGCAATAGGAGCACCGGAAGCTGAAGAAGAATCATTGCTCAAGAGAATATTTCCACGTTCCTTAATTGGGAAGGAAAAGGAATGGTATCTTGATCAATCAACTTTAGTTATGACAGATTGGAATGTGTTAGAAGAAAAGTTCCTTGAACGATTTTTTTCCACACAATCGATTCATGGAAGCAAAGACGGCAATTGCGGTATTCTCTCAAGGCATAAATGAATCTCTCAATGAAGCTTGGTAGAGGTTCAAATCCATGTTACGAAAATGCAAGGGTCGCAGTTTCGATGAACTTACTCAAGTACACATCTTCCGAAATGGTCTCCAACCGGTCCACAAGACTTTACTAGATGCTACTTCGGGTCGATCGTTAATGTCCAAAAGTGTCGAAGAAGCAAATGCTATTATTGATAAGATGGCACTCAATGATCACCAAGGAAATCATAATCGTGGTGCAACGCAGCGGAAGCCGGGCATGATCGAGTTGGGAACAAATGATGCGATTCTTGCTCAAAACAAATTGCTTTCGCAACATGTGGAGTTGTTGACTCAACAAATGTCAAAACTTCCACAACAAATCAAAGAAATGCAATAAGCTCCCAACAACACCAAACAAGTGGCGAGTTGTGAGCTTTGTAAGGGAGATCACCCTACCAGGTATTGTTCTTCGGTTGTGGAAGAGGCGAATTATGTGGGAAATCAAAACCAAGGATATCAACCTCGACTACCTTACGACAAGGCAACCAAGGTTACCAATAAAGAGGTAATCAAGGTTATCAACAACAATGGAGGCAAGATGTCGGAACTTCTAATCGTCAACAACAATATCAAAACTAAACTCAACCTCCACAAGCTCTATGTGGAAATTCAAAGTTGGAAGACACCTTCACCAAATTTATGCAAATGTCAATTTCTACCCAAAAGAACACCGATACTTCTATTCGGAATCTTGAGACTCAAATTGGAAAATTGTCTAAGCAATTAGCCGAACAACCCAATGGGCCGTTTTTGGCTAACACTAAAACAAATCCCAAGGAGCATTGCAAGGCTATATTTACTAGAAGTGGTAGAGAAATTGGTAGAAGCTTTGAAAAAAATGATGTGAAGGAAGACATAGTAGTTGAAAAGGAGAATGAGATTATGGAAGAAGTTGGAAAAAAGGATGTAGAGGTAGATGTTGAAAAAAATGATGTAGAGGAGAAGTTGAAAAATGAGAAAAAAAAAAGAGAGGAGTATGAAAGAGAAGTTCTACAAAAAAGGTTACCATACCCTCTTGCTCCTATGAAAAAAGAAAATGATTGGCATTATGCGAGATTCTTGTACATATTCAGTCGGTTGCAAGTAACCGTTCCTTTTTCCGAGGATCTCTAACAAATGCCTAAGTATGCCAAATTCATGAAGGACATACTTACGAAAAAAAAGAGGTACACGGATAAGGAAACCATTGATCTCAATGCTAACTGTAGTGCCGTTGTTCAAAGTATACTCCCTCGGAAGGAAAAAGATCCGGGAAGAGTAGCTTTACCTATCACTATAGGTAATGAGTTTAAATGCAAAGCTTTGATCGATATGGGTGCTAGCATCAATTTGATTCCTTTGTCCGTGGTCAAAAAACTTGAGAACATGGAGGTGAAATCAACCACCATGACATTGCAACTTGCGGACAAGTCAAGGACTCGTCCTCATGGTGTTGTTGAGGATGTGTTATTAAAAATGGATAAATTTTAATTTCCAGTTGATTTCGTGGTCATGGATATGGAAGAAGACGAGGATACTCCGATAATCCTTGGAAGACCCTTCATGAAAACCACAAAAATCTTGGTAGATGTTGATGAGGGAATCATGAAGGTGAGGACTACTGAGGAAGAAGCATGTTTCACACTTTTCAAAAGAGTGATGTATTCAAGTCTAGTGGAAGATGACATTCATAAGGAAAAAGAAATTGCAAGAGTTGCTTTACGAAAAAAGAAGGATGAAGACGCTAAAGCGACAATGATGAAGTCGTGTTGGGACTTTTCTTTCTTAAGGAAAAGGGGATCACGAACAGGTCATGATAACGGTTGAATTCTTTGTTGTTGGAGTGTTTTTCTCGGAAGCTAATCCATGAGCTTTTAGTTTCGAGGTTTCAAACCTCTAGACCGTCGAGCTCAAACGACGTTAAACAAACCGCTAGTTGGGAGGCACCCCAACATTGTAAGTATTTCTGCATTTTTACTATTTTTTTAGTATAGGTTGTTTAGAATGATTGTGGAGGATGTATCAAAGCAGAGAGCTAAAAATTTTCAAAATTCTGTAATCTTCGCTGGGAAGTTCGCACGACGAACCTGGAGCGAGAATTTGCTGGCAAGTTCGCACGGCGAACTGAGCGAGACAGACATTTTAAGTCTGCTGCCACATCACTTAAAAAGTGAAAAATATTGGGTAAACAGATGTTAGGGCCTAATACCCATTCCTCAAATTTTGTTGAGGGTAAACCCTAACCCACCTCACTTGTTCACTCTCACTTCACAAACCCTTGCCTTTGTCACTCTCACAAACATCTCACACACACATTGAAGCTTTTGCAACTTCTTACTGTTTTTCCAAGCTAATCCTATCAACATAATAGGTTTGATTTCGTATTCTCTCCTTTGATTTTTCTTAGTAACATATGGTTAGGGTTGGTTTTGGAACTTAAAAAAACTTGATTCTAGGTTGAATAGACTCAATGCATGTTCTGTTTTTGTGATTTATTTTATTGTGAATGTGGGTTTTATCTTTAAGTAGAAATAGAATGTGTGATTGGAAAAATCTCTGTGAATTTAAACATGTAGGCAGAACCTGCAGAATCAGAATTCCCAGGGTTCGCCATGAGTTTGCACAGCAAACCTGGGGCAAGCATTCGCCATGGCTTCGCCTAGAGAACTTGTGGGTGAACATGGCAGACTTTTCAAAATTTTTGGTGATGCTGAATTATGGTTCTGAATCTATTTGTTTTGTTTCCTCACTAATTTAAATTGTGTATTGGCTGGTTGGTTTTGTTTGATGATTCTGCAGATGGCTCCTAAGATCGTTTCGTCCAAGAAGCGAAAAGTCAGAAGCTCATCACATCCGACCCCAATCCAGTTTGATTCGGACAGATTCAAAGGAGCAAAACAAGTTGCTCGTTACCTAATGCTAGAGAAGAAGAGCGTCCTACCTGAGAAGCGTTTCAACCTCAACCCCGAAGGATCCTACCAAGCGGTAGCAAGAATCCTTGAAAGCAAAAAGTGGGATAGATTGATCACACCTGGTGATAACTACAATGTAGAGCTCGTGAGACAGTTCTACGCAAATGCACTCCCAAATGATGATGAGCTGTTCACGTGGACTAGCATGGTTAGCAGAAGGGAGGTAAAATTCGACCGTGACACCATCAACACTGTTTTAGGTAATCCTTTATCTTTGGGAGAGAATAAGATAGAGGCATATCACCACACCTCGAGGTTGCATAGAGATACAGATGCTATTTCTCGTGATTTATTGCTTGAGGGAAAATCAGTTGAATTGAACCTGTCGGGGGTTCCTTGGAGATATCACAGAGAGGATCATTTTGGATATTCTTATCATTTTGGATATTGTTGTAGTATGTACCACTTTTGGGTACAAATACTTTTGTTAGTGTTTTTCTTTACACCATTAACACATTAATATTATTATTATTATTCATTTGAATTCTTCAGTTATGAATGTTCAAATTACGTTTATTTATTTTCATTTTTCTTTTGTTAGTTTGTTAAGAGTTGAATTCTTCAGTTTAGGAATGTTCAACTCTTAAGGTAATATTTTTTATATGCTTATTTATGTGTATTGTTGGTATGCTTGTGGGAATTTTAATGTTTCATTTTTTTTGGTGTTGCAATGTAAGAACTTCTAGGATGGTGATGATAGTTAATCAATGAAGATTCTTCCAAGTTTGGAAGGCGATGATAGTATTTAAGCATGTAAATGTTGGCAAGGTACATGGTTACCTCTTTCTAGGATGTAGAATGTTTAAGACCTTTTTTTTCTTTGTGCAAATGTAATTTTGTTTCTTGTTGCAACTTTGTTGAATGCTTGTATCACTTAGGTCCAAAAGCCAAAATGGTGAGAAACCTCTATTATCTACTAAATGCATAGGATGACTGATAAATTTTGTTTAGTACTTTTGATTCATGCTTTATCTTGTGATTTGTTTGATTTTGTGGAAGCATTAGAAATGATCAAGGCATTTGTTGATAATGAGCACAACCATTTCCAAACAGTAACTTACCGGTGAGTAGTGAGTATTCGTTAACCCTTTGAGGCTAAACAGTTTAGATCTCATTTTAGTGATGAACTTTGTGTATATACATAATTTAAAAATATAGTTCATCATTGAATTTTGTGAGATTCTAAAAAAATTTCTTCTTGAACTTTTGAACATTGTTTTAGTTGATTTCCTTGCCATAAAAAGCAAGGAGCATTCACTTAAGGTTTGGTTGAAAATAAATTGGGGAGAATAAAAAAGAAGAATTGTAGGTTGCTAAAACTGTTGAAAAATTTCAAGCAAGCATGAAAAGAAAAAGAAAATTTGTGAATATGACTGTGAAAAACAAAAGAAAAAGAATGCTTGCTTGAATGAGAAAAATAGAGAACAAAATAATTATGCATAAGGAAGTTTGAGAAGGGTTGTGATAGCGGAATGAAAGTGGTGAATGAAGTTGGGATGTGTAAATACCTTGTATAGTGAATGTTTCTTTTACATCGACAATTTCGATTCAATGGCCTTTTGAAATGTCCCTTTATTGTAAACCTGATCAAGCTACAACCTAAAAAGCCCTTAGTGACCTTTTTGCTTTCATAATTTCTTTATTGATCGTTTATATATTGTATGAATTGGTTTGTATTTGCATCATTTGTCGAATGAGCAAAATTATCCCGCGTTTGTATGCGCGTATTTTCTTCAATTCTTTTTCGAAGAGGAGTGTTAGAGTGATATGAGCATGATAATTTAGTTGTTACTTGAAACATTGTTTGATATTTGTTTAAGAACTAAGTTCTTTTGCATTGTTTGATTCTAGGAAGTTGTAATCATTGCTTGTATACATTTGTGGTTTATTTGAGTCAAAAATCTCTTCTTGGTTGAGTTAAATGCTTGAGCAAATCCTCTTGTTTTCAATGAGAGGCATACTTTGCTTGAGGACAAGCAAAGAGTTAGTTGGGGAGAGTTTGTTAGATCTCAATCTTGCTTTAAATTTCTCATTTATAATTGGAACTTTTCAACTCTTTTGTGTTGATTTGTTGGAATTTCTACTTGGAAGTTTGCCATTCTTCAATTATGTGAAAATACCTTTGGTACCTTTGATTTGTGTGTTATTGTGCAGAAAGTAGGCATTAAATCATCAAAGAGTGAGACACAAGGAAAGTGAGTAAAGTTGCCAAAGGAAGAGAAGAATTTCAGTAAGTTCGCTAGGCGAAATTGCTAGCGAACGTTCGTTGTGTGAACAACTGGCGAAGAACTAACAAAGGCTCCCAGATTAGAGGCAGTAGATAAAGGCCTGTAAGTTCGCTAGGCGAACAAGCCAGTGAAGGTTCGCTGTGGCAACGCTTCAATGAAGAGCTAGCAAAGCATCCCAGACTTGGCGCAGTAACTAAAGGTTCATAAGTTCGTTGTGCGAACTTGTAGGCGAAGTAGTTCACTAGGCGAATAATCATTCACACTGCGAATTTCAGAGTTGTCTCAGAGGTGGTTTAACTGTGCAGAGGCACATCATGTGCCTAATTTGATGTTCGCTAGGCGAATAATCTGTTCGCAGTGCGAACATGACAGATCCTGAATGTACTATATAAGCACTTTTGATCATTTTTGGGGATCATAACCCACTTTTACACACCACAACCTATTTTTCTTAGATTTTTTCATCCAAGAGTGATATTTTACATAGAGAAGCTGGATTCGCATTCGAGTTTGATTATTCAACTTGGATATTTTTTCATCTCCTCCCGAAACTTGTGAAGCTAGCTACCATGGTGATGGGTAGCTTAACACTTTTGTGTCAAGATTAGAGTTAGTTAATCTTGCTTGTATGTATTTCTTTTGATCTTTTTTATGTGAACAAGGTTGATGATCAATATATGATGAAGTTGTTTGCTTTTAATGTTGTATTTATGGTTTGAATCACTCTAGACATATATTTTCCAAATCTTGATCTAATTTCTTCATCTATTAACCAACAAACTCTAGACATAGATTTGAAAGTTAATATTTGCTTTGTATCGATCTTTATGTTTATTGTTTTGATTATTATTTCAAGAAATCATCTAATGATTTAAATAATAATATTCACAGAGCCGCTTTAGACATAAACGGATTCGTGAGGATACGCAATTGTATTGATCGAAACTAAGTTCACATGCTTGATTAATCGGATACTTATGAAAAGGATTAACGAAATCTAATCTTGACATGCTTTTCTCAAAACTAAACATCTTTGCCCTAATTTACTCTTTGCAACAAACGTATGTTACAAAACAAGAAATCTTTTGAAAAATCTTTACTTAGAACGGTAAACTATTGAACGACGATCATCTATATATCTTGCGTACAATCCCTGTGGATACGTTAAAGCACCCACCAAAAAAACATTTCCAACACTCCGCCAGAGAAAACCTTTCTCACAACGTACGGTCCTGTCTAATTCGGAGTCTATTTGCCCCTGTGATCTATCGGAGGAGGAAGGATCCTTTTCAATACCAAGTCACCTGTCTAGAAGCACCAAGGACGCACTTTCTGATCAAAGGCCTTTTTCATCCTGCTCTGGTATAATCGACCATGTGTAATGGCTGCCAGTCTTTTCTCTTCAATGAGGTTCAGCTGATTCAACCTGGTCTGCACCCACTCAGCTTCATCAATCTTCACATTCGTAAAAATCCTTAAAGAAGGGATCTCAACTTCCAATGGTAGGACTGCTTCCATACCATATACTAGTGAGAAAGGGGTTGCCCCTGTCGACGTGTGCACCGAAGTACGATAACCATGCTAGGCAAACGACAACATCTCATGGCAATCTTTATACGTCACAACCATCTTCTGCACAATCTTCTTAATATTCTTATTTGCTGCCTCAACATCGCCATTCATATTCAGACGATATGGAGAAGAATTGTGATGTTCAATTTTGAAGCTCTGGTACAACTCCTTCATCATTTTGTTATTAAAATTAGAACTATTATCAATAATGATTCTCTCAGGAATACCATAACGACAGATGATGTCCTTCTTTATGAACCGAGCGACTACCTGCTTGGTAACATTGGCAAACGAGGCCGCTTCCACCCACTTGGTGAAGAAACCGATGGCAACCTGAATAAAACGATGCCCATTGGAGGCATTCGGCCCAATCTTTCCAATCATATCAATGCCCCACACAGCAACACATTTCGAGGAGTCGGTGGTACATGTACTTTGTTTGCATAAATCTGGCATTTATGACATTTTCTGGCGTATTTAAACTAGTCAGACTCCATGGTCATCCAATAATAACCTGCTCTCAACAATTTTCTGGTCATGGCATGCCCATTGGCATGAGTACCAAAAGAACCCTCATGAACTTCCTCCATTAACAGGCATGCCTTATGTTCATCAACACAACGCAACAGAACCATGTCAAAGTTCCTTTTATACAACACATCATCCTCATTCAGGAAGAAATTACCAGCCAGTCTCCTTAGAGTCTTCTTGTCTTTGTTGGATGCCCCAGATGGGTATTCTTGGCTTTTGAGGAAACACTTGATATCATAAAACCACATTTTACCAACTGACACTTCTTCCGATGCGAAAACAAAAGCAGGCCTATCAGGGCGCATAATTCTGATTGACGGGACCTCATTCCACATATTCACCTTTTACATCGACGCTAACGTTGCCAACGCATCTGCCATCTGATTCTCAGCTCGGGGTACATGATGAAACTCGACCCTATCAAAGAAAGGTAGCAACCTTTTAGCATAATCCTTGCAAGGTGTCAAATTGACCTGACAAGACTCCCATTCACCTTTAATCTGATTAATTACCAGAGCTAGCGGAATATTGTACACATCAAGATTCTTGATCCTTAAATCAATGTCCTCCTCCAACCCCATGATGCACGCTTCATACTCTGCTTTATTTTGGTACATATGAACGTCAATCGGGCAGTGGAAAGGATATGAGAATCCTTAGGAGTAGTAATGATTGCCCCTATTCCGTTGTCATACGCATTAATAGCTCCATCAAAAATTAACCCCGACTGGGATCCAATTTCAGGCCCTTCGTCAGGCAACGACTCGTCACAGTCTTTGGCTTTCAGATACATAATGTCCTCATCAGGAAATTCAAACTTCATTGGTTGATAGTCTTCAATTGGTTGTTAAGCAAGATATTCTGACAGAACACTTCCCTTGATGGCCTTTTGGGAAACATATTGGATATCATACTCTGAAAAAACCATTTGCCAACGGGCAATCCTTCTAGTGAGTGATTGCTTCTCGAACACATACTTGATCGGGTCCATCTTCGATATCAACAGGGTTGTGTGGTTTAACATACACTACCTCAAACGCTTGGCTGCCCAAGCGAGTGCACAACATGTCTTTTCCAGCATCGAGTACCTCGACTCACAATCAGTAAATTTCTTACTCAGGTAGTAGATGGCATGCTCATTTCTACCTGTCTCGTCGTATTGACCGAGCACACGCCCCATTGAATTCTCAAGAACAGTCAGATGCATTATCAGTGGTCTTCCTGCTACCGGCGGCATGAGAATCGGAGACTCCTGCAAATATTCTTTTATTCTTTCAAAGGCTCTTTGACAGTTTTCGTTCCACCTGATCGCTTGATCTTTTCTTAACAATTTGAATATTGGTTCGCATGTGACTGTGATATATGAGATGAATCTAGCTATGTAGTTCAACCTCCCTAAGAAACAACGAACCTCTTTTTCTGTTTTCGGCTCAGGCATTTCTTGTATTGCTCTTATTTTAGCAGGATCAACCTCGATACCTCGTTCACTGACAATAAAACCCAACTGTTTACCAGACCTCACTCCAAAGGTGCACTTGTTCGGATTCAACCTTAGCTTGAATTTCCTCAATCTTTCAAACGACTTCTGTAGATTAACCAGATGTTCTTCCTCCGTTTGAGACTTCGTAATCATGTCATTAACATAGACTAATCTCTTTGTGAATCATATCTTGAAAGAGAGTCACCATAGCCCGCTGATAAGTTGCCCCGATATTTTTCAATTCAAAAGGCATTACTTTGTAACAAAACGTTTCTCACGGTGTTATGAGAGTTGTTTTCTTCATGTCTTCTGGGGCCATCTTGATTTGGTTATACCCAAAGAAACCATCTATGAAGGAAAACACTGAATATTGAGCAGTATTGTCTACTAACACGTCAATATGAGGGAGCGGGAAGTCGTCTTTATATATATAATAGGTTTCAGTTGGAATTATATATATATATATATATATATATATATATATATATATATATATATATATATATATATATATATATAATTGATTAAAATAATTAATTCAAGATTTCAAAATAAAATTATATCTTTTAAATAATTAAAAAAATCGAGATGTATATTTCTCAAAAATATTAAATATATAAATTAACGATATGCCAAATTGAATGAAGTCATGTCAATCAAATCAACAATTATTATAGGGATACATTGACGAGTTAATAAAAAAAAATTTATCTTATTTTTTTATTCTCAAAAAGGCCATCTATTTTTATTGACTAAAAACAAATAAACCTTCAATTCGAACTATAGTCACAATTAAAAAAAAAAATTAACACCTGTTTGCCTTGTGGCAGGACCACATTCAATGCTTAGACAAATTCTATTATCTTGAGCTTGAAGTCAATTTGGCTTTTTACTTTATCATGTTGTTTTCTTTCACTTTTTCATTTCTCTATATTGTATCTCTTAGCCTGTTCAAGAATAGTAATAAGTAGAATCAAGAAGAGGGAACATGGTACAATACTCTCTGCTATCACCATGCATGCACAATATTATGCAATGTAAAGTAATTGAGACACTTTTTCTTCATATTCTGCATTGTCACTTTTTCTCTTATATTAAAGAAAGTAATTATAAAGTTTTTTAAATTTGAACAAAAATAAATTACAGCTAGCTTGCGAGCAGCATCTCCGGCTATTAGTGGCTGTCACTGTCTTTCTAATTATAAGCCAATCAATATAAATATGATCTTATCATCTAAACATTATCCTTTTTCAGCCATACATATATATTATGCTAGATATGTGTTTGTTTGACTAATCACATATATAAGTGTTTTATAATGGACGGTTGAAATGTCCATTCAAAATTAAATAAATAGCTATTTGAAATTATTTAGGAAAAAAAGTATGAATTCAATATGATTGAGTTCGAAACTAAAACAATATACGGCCAAACATTTTTTTATGAGCAGAGTGAAAAACAGGTAATTAGAATCTAATAGCTTTCTATTTATCCAAATTAAGGAATTTGGAGGAGAGACGTGTTAAACATAATTTATTTTGTCGATAAAATTATCCAAAATTGTTTTATTAAATTTCTAAATTATACTATATAAAAAATAAAGAATTTAGAATTTTTTTTAACTAATCTTTTTTGTCTCATTATTGATTGTGCAGAATATATTGATTCACTTGAGTGAAAAGTGAAGAACAAGAGAAGTAATTGATCAGTGTGATTGATCATTGTTCATCAAGATTGATTTGAAATTCTCCATAAATTTAATGTAATTCCAACAACCTCCATCTAAATTCCTAAGCCCGCTCATCCCCCTACCACATATTTAGTTAAAATGCAACATTTTTTCTATTCCTTTCATCCCCTTCCGTCCCCTTCTGTCCGTTGAACCAATCAAACACTAAGAATAAAAAATTCTTACATGATAAATCTCTAATCAATATATTGGATTCATTTCCTTTATATGGCATCTTCCTCCATTAACTGCAACCAATATAATGGAGAGTTGCAATGTTATATTGATGAAATTTGAGTCATAAACTCTCCAATATATTTCAATTAATTATTTTCATTCCTGTTAACTATATATACATGCATAGAACTTATACAATCATGATTAATAAATCCTAGCTTGGAAGGAAATTACTTGAATTCTATTTTTTAACTAAACATCAAAATTTGCAGGACCACAACACAATTGACGTAATTCGAAAATGGTTAAAGAAAAGTAAGTATAAAGAAGCTAGCAAGGGTAAAACACGTAGAAGTTCGGAAAGCAATATGAAATACATATATGTACCACATAGTACTGTGAACAGAATAAAAGAAGAGTGAATACGTCCATTAAAGGAAAGTGGTGAAGAGTACAGGTTGGCAACCATGTGAGAAGGTTGGGGTGAAGAAGCATTCAGAAAGAAAACGATGATTCAGAAAAAGTGTCTCTTTGACTGTGATGTGATCATTGGTGTTTGTATATCCGTGATTTTCTTACTTTTTTTTGTAACTTTGTATATCCGTGAATCATCTTTCTTTCCCTCTCATGTGATGTGATATCGTATCTCTTTTACTTTCCTTTCTTTCACCACCCAATTTATGTACTCAAAATGCATACATATGTCCAATGTGACTAGTAGTAGCATTGGTGATATACCATATGTAAACATAGATCAAAATAGTTTTACATGTTTGAGGAGTGCTAAAACACTTACTTTAGCACTTTTTGTATGGTTAATGATATATATGATCTTTTTATTAGGGAATGAAAAATGTTGTATTACCATAAAAGAATGGTACAAAGAGAATAGAAAATTTGTTGCATAATATCTTAATGCTCCTAAATTATTGGCCTATTATTAATTATTACAATTGATTTTTCTGGAAATATCCATGATAAATAAATTTATACTATTAAAAAAAAATTATGTGCACCAGAACAAATGACAAATTTTTTTTTTTAAGCAAGGAATATATTGAAATAGAGAATTAAAGGTTCTCAAACCTTCTTACAAGAACGAGAGCAAAGCTCGAGAAAAGAAAATTACTCCCTAATTAAAACTTACGACAAATAAAACAACGGACATTTGCTAAATTCATAAAAGTTACAATTGGAATGAGTAATATTTCCGATGAACGACCATCTCCAAACCAAAGTTTTAACACTCCACACCAAGTCCAAAACGTTCCAAGATTCGCCTCTAAAAATAATTCTGTTTCTCAACAACCAAATAGACCAAATAACCGCAAGCCAAACACAACCCTCCCTCCCTCTCCTCATTCCCACCTTCCTAGCAAAACCACTCCAAATCAAAAAACTATATTTCAAGTTGTTGGATTCGATATCAATTAATCCTATCCATTCCGCCATTTCCTTCCACACTAACTTCAAAACACAACAATCCAAAAAAAGATGATCAACCGTCTCATTAGCATTCTCGCAAAAAACACAATTAATATTTCCGTCATTGAAAGAACACCCTCTCAAAGATAAAGCAAGCTTCGAAGGAATTCTATTCAAAAAACTAGTCCAAGCAAAACATCTCACCTTCAATGGAACCAACATCCTCCATAATAAAATGAAAGCCTCATCATAATTATTAACTAGGCCGTAAGGGATCGAAAAATCCTTCGTAATGGTACGGAAACTAGACACCGTGAAACCATTCACCAAATTCGGCTGCCACAGAACCCGGTCACGACCGTTGCCGGGCGGATCAGCCCCCACCAGCATCGCACCGAGCTGCTGCAGCTCCCGAACAGCTTCTGGCCACACAGCAGGCCGCCCCTCTGCAGAATGATAAACAACAACGGCTGGCCGGACAACAGCAGGATCTGTCGGCTGCTCCTCCACTCCAAAATTCTCCGCCAAGCCGAAACACCCCCGCTTCCAACCACCACCATCCCACCCTCCCATACAAGCAATGGAAACTTCCTTAAGAAAAGAAGCATTGAATAAATTAGGGAATTTTTCCCTAAGATAAAAATCGCCAATCCAAAACGATTGCCAAAAAGAAGTGGAAAAACCGTCGCCAACCTCAAACTTACAATTTGGCACGAATAAATCCTCCGGATAGAAAGAAACTAAATTAGAAATATCCCGTCACCACGACGAAGAACTACTACCTTTAAGAATACCACCATTAGGCCTCACTATTTGCAAAGAAATATCACCATACCGCGCCTTCAAAACTCCCAACCAAATAGAATTCGACTCCGATAAAATCCTCCACTTCCATTTGTAAAGGAGAGCAATATTGAAGTCATCAATCCTCCGAAGACCCAAACCACCTCTCTCAATATGAAGGCACACCTCATTCCAACCCACCCAATGAATGCATTTCTTAACAACCGAACCTCCCCAAAGAAAGTTACTTTGTAACGAAGTAATCTTCTTGATCACCTTCCTCAGAGCTTTATAAAACGATAATAAGAAAATAGAGAGACTAGACAACACCGATTTCAAAAGGGTTAGTCTACCTCCAAAACTAAGCATTCTATTACTCCAACAAGATAACCTCTTTTCCATCTTCGAAATCAAACCCGACCATATCGCTTCCTTGTTAGAATAACACCCAATAGGAATCCCAAGGAAGGTAAACGTACTTTCTTCCTTTTTACAAGAAAGAAAGAAAGAAGCCACTTCCAAGAAATTCGAATTAATATTCACACCGATTAATTTACTTTTATGAAAGTTAATGCCCAAACCCGACACCAATTCAAAGCCCCTAAGCACCGCCTTAATCGCCCAAAGATGCTTCTAACTACCATCCCCTACCAACAAAGTATCGTCCGCGAATTGTAAAACGTCCACCATACAATCTCCCTTAAAATTAAACCCCTTGAAATTACCAAGTTCAACGGACTTGCTCACCAAACCTCTCAAACCCTCCCCCACAATTACAAAGAGGAAAGGCGATAACGGATCACCTTGTCTCAAACCTCTCTCGACCACAAATTCCTTCGTCGGACTACCGTTAACTAACACCGACATTTTACTAGAGAAAACCATGTCCTTCATCCACTTCATCCCCAAGTCACCAAAACCCATCTTTCTAAGCATGAACTTTAAGAAACTCCAAGAAACTTTGTCATAAGTCTTTTCAAAATCCACTTTGAAAAGCAAGCACTCATTCCTTTCCTTAGTAGCAAAATCCACCATCTCATTAACCACCAAAACCCCATCTAGCAATTGCCTCCCCGACACAAAGGCACTTTGATTAAAAGAGATAATAGAATTGAGCACAACTTTTAATCTAGCCGCTAAAAGTTTGGATAAAACTTTATAAACACAACCAACCAAGCAAATTGGTCTAAAATCATCTAAACCCAAAGGGTTAGAAGATTTCGGGACCAAAGTCAAGATAGGCGAAGTGAAGGCACTAGACAATCTCGCCCCCGAATGGAAGAACTCAAAGCACTTTAAAAAATTGGTTTTCAAGAAGGACCAACACTTCTTAATAAATAAGAAAGTGTAACCATCCGGACCGGGGCTTTTAGAAACCTCGCAACTCCAAACCGCCGCTTTAACCTCGCTCTCCAAGAACGGCGCTTCAAGGGAAAGCCTCTCAAGATGAGAAATAGATTTAAAAGAAATACCTTCAAGCGTCGGCCTAACACCTTCCATTTCCACAAACTTAGTCGCAAAATGCTCCCTAACCTCCTCTTTAACATCCTCAACCGAAGCCACGCCACCTCTATCCGCTTTAAAAGAGCCAATGAAATTACGTCTCTTTCTTTCTTTAACAACACGGTGAAAGTATCTACTATTAGAATCTTCGTCGTTTAACCACTTTAATCTCGACTTTTGAATTAGCATATTCTCTTTTATCTTGAGCTTCAACCAAAAATTACTACACGCCCTCCTTTTGTCCTCCATAACACCAACACTAAGATCCCCCTCAATATCATCGCCCTCATTCATCTTTGCAACATTTTCCTCTATCTCCAAATCAATTTTCCCAAAAATATTAACATTCCACCATCTAAGCTTTTCCTTAAGAAGCCACAACTTTTCTTTAAGGACAAAGTCGCTTCTCCCTTCCACTTTCAACCTTCCCCACTCAAGCTCAACAAAAGGAATGAAATCTTTATTTTCAAGTCATTCATCATTAAATTTAAAAGGCTTGGGGCCCCAATTCGATTTATCTACGATAAGCCAAATAGGACAATGGTCCGAAATATCTCTCAAACCAATAAATTGACCCACCACTCCCCACCTTTCCACAATAACCTCCGACACAAGAAAATGATCGATCCTACTACAAGCCTCTCCCGCTCCACCATATCAAGAGAATTTCTTCCCTTTACAAGGCACATCAACCAAATCACTCTTCGAGATAAAATCCGCAAACTCTTCCCACTCCAGATTCCTACTTCTCAAAGACGATCCCTTACGTTCCCTATGACTCTTAACTGCATTAAAGTCTCCGCCAAAAATCCACTCTCCGTCCGTCTTGCTAGCTTTAAGATCCAAAAGCCTCCTCCAAAGATCCCGCTTCTTAACAATATCACAAGAAGAGTATATATTAACAAAATAGTACACGTCATGCTCAACCAAGACCTTAATTCCCAAGAAACCCTCGCCTTTGAAACTACATATAACTTCACAACTACCAACCTTCCAAATAATCAAAAGACCCCTTGCAGCACCAACCGAATTAGAGAAAGAATAATCCACCAAATGATTCTTCCAAAAACTCCTAGCCAAAGAATCCGTCATGTCTTGAATCTTAGTTTCTTGAAGCATAAAAATGTCGAAATTGCCATTAGAGATGAGTTTAGAAATTTTGTTCCTCTTCACTCTACTCCCCCCTCCTCGAATATTCATAGAACCTAAAATCATTTCAACACTTTCAAAATCTCCTTCCCACCGAACGCTCTGATTTTATCCTCCTTTTCCAACGCTTCTAATTGAAATTTATAATCACGTTTCGTGTCTCCGTTCACCACCCCAAGTTCTGTTATGGCATTCCAAATTTTATCCCCCAAATTAGTGTCCAACTTTTCCAAAAGTCTTTGGTTACATCTGACAATATCAGACTCTCCTGAGTTATCACCCATCGTATGGCTTTCCAAAACACCCGATGAATTAGCAGCATTAAAATTACAAGATTTAAAAGAGGAAATTAAATCCTCATCCGACCCATGCTCCTCAGTAGCATTCAAATATCCTACAGCAGTTTCCTCAGTGCCCATAACCTTTACTTTCCTACGTTGTATCCTTGTGGGCCCACCTAAAGAAATGAGGCTTTTAAACTTCATAGATTTAGTAATTCCCTTACCTGCCACTCGCCTTTTATGAAAAGAGAAAAGAGAAACTCCTTTTGAACTATCCACTTTATTAGAGCAAGAAAGAAAACTGGGACCTACAGAGCATCTTACCCTCGTATCACTAGAAAGAGGTCTGTCAACGTCATGATTCTGATCTCTCAAATTATTCAAGATGCAACAACCTTTGCCTTTAGAAGCCAACAGCGCCTTATCGAACACGTTATCACAAGTCTGCTCTGCTGAAGCTGACCGTACTGTACCTTCAGGCTGCAACGCCGAAAAGACCTTCCTACCCTTAATACGTCTAGAACGAAACACCCCTCCCTGAAAACCACTCTCAGTAACATCCTTCTTGTCCAGGAAAATCAATTGGTCGTCCTTCAACTCACCACCAACCGAAGAGCTGCCCGAACCTCCTTCAACATTAATAGAATCCTCCTTCTCCCACCCCGATTCAGACCCACAAGAATTCGAAGTAGACATGAAAGACTTGACAGAAGAAGAGAAATGATCCTTCAAACCGCTGCAATCTTCCCTCACGGAAACTTCGAAGACATTACCATTAATCGAGACGCTTAAGAAATCCACCGCTTTAAACGATAACGACACTTTTACCATAACTCTCTCAACATCCTTCGAAGCTCTAAACAAAGTAGACTCATCCACAGAAATGAACTCTCCAAAAACGTTGGCAATCTTTCTGAAGAAATCAGAATGCCAAGCCTGAACAGGGATCCCAAAGAAACTCAGACAAGCAACTCTATCGAGATCAATGACATCCTCCTCCCAAGGTTTAATAAATTGAAACCACTGTTTTCACCACTTCTCTCCTTCCTTTATCATTTCAAGAATACCCCCCTCTTCTTCTTCCTCCAACAAGCAAAGTTTCGCTCCAAGCGGAGTAATCTTGATAGAAAAGTATCCCTCCATCTCAAACATAGATTGAATATTATACGACGTACCCGGAACGATAACCTCGCCAATAAAAGCTTTTTTCAACTTATCACACACCCCTACTTCAGATTTGAAAACCACCGTCGGAGCATCAACCGGACTAATTTTGCACCCAAATCCTCCAGTCGCCTCTAAATAAGTCCTCTCGCCACTCACCTTCGACCACCTTCTATTCTCCCCCAAGAAAACCCTCCTAGAATAATGCTGACCACCATGACCATGGAAGCGATTCCCCGAAGAAGCTCCCCTATTAGCCACCACTTTCCTCTCATACCTTGGAGGATTTGCATGTATCTTTTTCCCCTCAATCATGATATTATCAAGCTTAACAGCAAAAACTCTATCATCAACCACATTATTGAAACGGGCAAAACCGAACTTCTTCCCCAGCTTGTTTCTCCTAGGGGGAATGACCACCTCAACAATGTCACCCACGCAACCAAAGAGTTCAAAGAAGTCGGCTGCTTTAGATCTATCGGGAAACTCCGAAAAATAGAAAGAAGAAAGCTTCACCTCGCCTCCCCTGTTCGAAGCACCACCCACCGGAAAGACATCCCACTTCACTGCTAAGTTACTGAACAACCTTTTCTTAGGACGACTCCACTCCATCGCTCCAAATGACCTACCGTTGAGAATCCAGATTAAAAGAAAAGGCGCGCTACCGCAAACTGACACTGCCTCATCGCCGGAAAAAGGAAAAAACCACCCCAAAGAAAGAGTAAACAACACCGCCTGAAGAAAACACCTAGAGAGAAGGAGGAGACTCTCTCTCTAAAAACTTAAAAAAAATTACCCATCCAAATAGCCCATTTGTGTTTAACAAATGACAATTTATATGCACTAATTAATGCTTCTTAAATTATTTGCACTAATTCGTTCGTTTGGAACATACAATCATAACAACCGGTTACGTCATCACTTGAAGTTTGTCCTTCTTCATACATATCATGCTTTATGTATCTTGCATTAGCATTATAATTCTTTATCATATGCTTGTTTATTTATTATTTTTAGTGTTTAATTATTTTAATTGTATTCAGTTATTATTTAATCTTAGGAGTTATTTGATATAATGTATTAAATTATAATTTTTTAATTCAATAATGAATTTATGTTTCTTTATTACTCACATTTTTTTTTAATTGTTATATTAATTAAGTCAACCTATAAAGTGATAAATCAATATGACTCTTGTGTTATAAGTAAGAATGAAGTGGAAAGACCATGGAAATGGATCACCTCCTGCTCTTTATGTCCAGCCTTTTCTCATGTGCTTATCCACTACAAGAAAAACTATATTTAGCTAGGGGGATTAGCTAGGGGGAAAACCCCTCACTAAAAAATGTACCTTGCTTGGTGTTAAACCCCTCGCAAAGAAGAAAATAGAAAACAAATAAAACAAAAGCAATTGCTAGGGGTTATCCCCTCGCAAATAATGGGAAAAAAAATTTGAATTTTGAAGTTTGTATTTAGTAGGGTTCAGCGCCAAAAAAAGGATGTATGTGCACAATTTGCGACGGGGCTACTCCTCACTACAAGCTGATTGTGATTTTGCGAGGGGCGGTCCCTCACTAAATAGAATCCATTGTCAAATCAATCTGATAAAGCTGGCACATGACTAGGGGAGGGACTGAAACACGCCACACATGGCTAGGGGGAAACCCCTCGCAAATTTTATCCAAAAGGTGGCGTGGGGGGAGCTCCTCGCAAGTATTGTCCACGTGCCACACATGCACGGTTTCAACTGACACATCAATATTTGCTACGGGGTATCCCCTCGCAAAAGTGAACCGTTGGGGTGGCTAGGGGTAGCCCCTCGCAAAGAGTACATCATTCACTGTTTTTCGCACTTTCCAAAGTCTGATTCACTTAATATATATTTTCAACTTAATAAAACATCCTTCATCTTCTTCACGTTTTCACCTTCTCCACATTCTTCCAGCATTTCCTTCTTCATCTTCTTCATTTTCTTTCAACCAGGTTAATATTTTTCATCCATTTCATACATTTTCTTTAACAATTTTAAGTATTGGTTAATTAATTTTGTTGCATGTATTTTATTAATTAATTTTTTTACTTGTTTGTTATATTGCATATATCCAATTAATGAAGCATTCAACTTTCATCTAGAAGGGGTTACAAATCTAAGGGAGCTTCTAAAGGTACACATTTATTTATTTTTTCTAAATATTTTAGGTGTAATTGATATCAATATGTTGATTTTGGTGTGTTGCTGGTATTATAAAATATATTTTTTTCTTATTTCGAAATTTCTGTATTTATTTTTAGTAATATATATTTAAAAATTTTATTTTTATTTCTTATAATTTTCAAATTTATATTAAAACAGTTTTTAAATATTTATTAAAAAAAAGTGTAAAAAATGTTGTTTTTTTAATTCGAATGCCAAAATGTTGTTTTAAAATAGATTGTAAAAAATGTTTATAAATATTGTTTATATTACTAAAAATAGAATATAAAAATAGATTTTAATTTTATGTTGTTAATATTATTAAAAATAGATTTTAAGTAAAAAACAAACAAATTTTAAAATATTTGTAAAAAATGTTTGAAAAAAATTAGTTTATATAAAATAGATTAAAAACAGATATTGTTTTAAAACATATTTTATATATTATTAAAAAAAATTATAAAAACAGATTATATTATAAAATAGATTATATTATATTTAGTTTATAGTATAAAACAGATATTAAAAATAAAATTTAAAAACAGATTTGTAATAAAAATTATAAAACAGATTTGTAATAAAAATTATAAAACAGATTTGTAATAAAAATTATAAAACAGATTTATTAAAATATTTATAAAACAGATTTTAAAAAACACTTATATATATGAAATAATGTTTAAAAATATACTAAATAATGTTTAAAAATTAGATTTTGAAAATGGATATTATATATTAAACATATTATTAAAAATAGTATTGCATAATAAATATCGTTTAAAAAATAGATTATATATTAAACATATTATTGAAAATAGTATTGTATAAAAAAATATTGTTCAAAAAACAGAATATATATTATTTTTGTAAAAGAATAGATTATATATTAATATACACATTTATTTAATAAGTATGAGTTAAATCATAAAAATCTAGAATTTGTAATATATTTAAGTAATATAAACAGGCTGGTAAATTTTATTATGTTTTTACTTAAATTTTCACTAAAAATTTAGATTAAAACTAACTATTTTTTCACTTATGTTTTATTTTAATAGCATGAAGAGTTTGGTAGAACTCCGATGCTTAATGAGATCCATCTAGAGACTCATATTAAGAAAAATGGGGAGTTTGTCGATAAACGCTCAAAGGACACTCAAGTAAGTTTTGCTAAAAATTAGTCATTTTATTTCTTTCTTTTATGTACCTATATCTTATTTAAATTATCATAACAATCTAACTTTATTTATTTTTTATAGGAGGAGTATGACAGAAAACTTGCACTTGCTTTATCTGAGCATCCTGAGTTACCTCCACCGCCACAGGGATATCCTGTTGATCCTTGTCTAGGTTTTCGGACTTGGTATGACACTGCTCGCGGGAAGAGGAAAAATGGGAAGGTGTATGGAGCTGGAGGGTATGCCAAAACAATTAAGCGGCGTGATAGGAGTTTTAGAATGAGACTTGATGATGGAGAAGGATCATCACGTCCACCTATATTAACCGCTGATATGCTTGAAACTGTGAGAAATTTGGCGCAGACCGAGGCAGCACGTGAGGCAACAGCTAGACAAGCAGAGATGGAGGAAATGAGGAGAAGACAAGCTGAGATGGAGGAAGAATTGAGGAGGAAAACAGCAGAGTATGAGGATGCAATGCGGATTGCAAATGAGCGCGCATTAAAATTTGAACAATTTATGACCGCGCATATGAACCAAGGTGCTAGGGGAAATGAGGAAGATGAGGAGGATGATGAAGATGATTAACTTTAAATTGTTGAAATATGAAACTTTTAATGTATCTGAATATTTAATTTTAATGCACTTTTTATTTGGTGATGTATGTGAATATTTAATTTGGTGATGTATGTGAATATTTAATTTGGTGATGTATGTGAATATTAATGTACTTTTTAATATCTATGTCATGAACTCTTTTTCATTTGGTGATGTATGTTAATATTTAATTTTAATGCATTTTTTAAAAATTATTATATTTTACAAAATTTAAAAATATATAATTATTTATTATAAAATTATATTAAAATATGTATATTTATTTGTTATATAATTATATTTTTCTAATTATTAATATAATTATAAATTTTAATATTTTATTATATAATTATATAAAAATTTATTATATTATTATATTATTCTAGTTAAAAATAATATAATTAAAATAATATCATTATATACTAGCTAGGAGCTAACCCCTCGCAAATTTAATACATATGGCAATTAGCTAGGGGCTCCTCCCCTCACTAAATTCTGACACAAATAGCTAGGGGATAACCCCTCACTAATTTAATACGCAGCTTTTTTAGCTAGGGGTCAACCCCTCACTAATTTAATACGCAGCATTTTTAGCTAGGGGTGAACCCCTCGCAAATAGTCTGACATACATAGCTAGGGGTTTACCCCTCACTAATGGCAATACGTAGCTTTTTTGGCTAGGGGTTTATCCCCTCGCAAATTTTCTGACACGTCTGTGCGCACTGTTCCACTAGCTGTGTCTATGCCTGCAGTGAAGCAGGCTAAATTTTTTTGATGGTTTTTTGCGAGGGGCTTATCCCCTAGCCACTTTTGCGAGGGGCTTATCCCCTAGCTAATAATTTGCGATGGCCTGATTTGCTAGGGGTCCCCCCCCCCCCTCGCAAAATGATGTTTTGTGATGGGTTTTTCGGCTTAGTGAGGGGATAACCCCCTAGCTAATTACATGTTTTCTTGTAGTGATCCAATGGCTGAAAGTTTATAAAAAACAACTCACTAATAAATATAATTTTTGAAAAGAAGGATTAAATGTGGATGAACGGTTGTGATGAGGACAGCAGAGACAGCAGAAGAGAACGGCAGGAGATGATCCACATCCAAAGACCATATAGATGAGAGAGGAATAGACTTTAATTGATTTATTTTTTTATAACACAAAATTCAAAATTCATCTAATTGAGTTATTTGAACTGGAAAGGTGAGTAGATGATATCAACTCGTATGAGTGTTAGCTTGGAATTTCTATTTGAAGAAAAGTCAACAAAGAATTCTATAGTGAGAAAATACTAAATGTTAGTATTTAATGACAAGCTTTAAGAGGAATAGACACGTCAGCTGGAGCATTTCGACTAGCATAATGAACATAGTTTAAAAGAATCTCAAAGATAAATCTAGCTGATCTTTTGACACAATATCGAAGTCGAAACATTCGACGGACTTCAAGGACTTAGGATATTTTGGAATCTAAAGACTTGAAGAAGTTGTCTCAGCACTAGAGTTTTTCACAAACTACATTCGACAAGAAGGTAGTTATATGCTTAGAGCAGTTACTTACGTAGGATAATGGTTTTCGGTAGTTTGCAAGTTCTGACAACATGGATGTACTTCAAAAGACTGAATTACATGCTCTTGATACATGTCCATTTTCTAGGAACAAACTATCAGAGATGATTATCTTTAGATTTGTATAAATAGCAGGCTCGTGCATTATAATCGAGGTCGCAAAATTAATATATTTCTCTGTAGAACTGAGTACCGACTTAAAGAGCGAAACAGTTTGTGAGGAGCATGTATGAGTCTGCATCCTTTTTTTCATTGTTTTCATGTTCCCTTATTTTGCTTTAATTGTCAGTTACTGTATTTTCTGTTTAATGTTATTTGTTGCACTTTTTGTTTATCATCTTGATCTAATCTTTTTCGTTATTAAAGTTTGTGTCTATTTTGTCTTTGTATAGACATTCACATTCAATTCACAAACACTTTTTCTTGTATATTTGTTTTGCACATATTGTTTCCGAAATTTTTCGAGTTAATCTCACAAGTGAATTAAATTCGTGATTGTTTGCTAAAAATATATGCGAACAATGAGTTAGGATATATGGTTTGAGATGTGTTAGTTAAGGTAAATGAATTGTGACAATAATATCTATTTGTATTAATGTAAACAAATGATACATTATAATTTAATAGTTTAGAGGAATTAAAATATTATATTGGAGAATGATTTTAGGATATTATGGTGGGTTAGATAAACTCTTCAAATCTAATTTATATTGTTATAATAATATAAATATTAAAAATTTAATAATTATTATTATTATTATTATTATTATTATTATTATTATTATTATTATTATTATTATTATTATTATTATTATAATAATAATAATAATAATAATAATAATAATAATAATAATAATAATAATAATAATAATAATAATAATAGATGTTCATTTTTATTTTAAACAAAAATTCTCTTTTAAAACAATTAAATGTTTATCCAATTTATCTCTAATTAAATAGTTAAAAAAAAAACATAAGAACTCTTAATGATGTTAAATGGTAAAAATGGTTCTGTCCACATGTTTTTGAGCACAAGATCCAACCCGATGATAGACAAAAAACATTAAAAGCCATTAATTGGAATTTTGTCTTGTGTGATATTTTCAAAGACTCTCCATATTACAGCCAGCAACCATTTGAAATAATGGATCCTTAGTTTTCCAGGAAACCAAAAAAAAACCAGTGGCTGTGTAATGGTTTTCCTTGTGACTGTACTGATCTCTACTCATGTGTCATCATGATGTAGTGGACATGGTTTTTCAATAACAACAATGCAATAGAATCAAGTACTTCCATTTTTGGAGGTTTATTGGAGGTAGGGAAGGGTTTGTTGGATGGAGAAAATTACCTTATTAACATGGAGTGTGAAGTTGTAAACACATGGGATGTTTAGTAATATTATATGCATGATGAAAATTATTGATATGTAATGTGTCAAGTGGCAATACATTACATAAATGAGGGAGATCATGAATGAATGTGTACAAAGAGATAATGGATATATTTGGCATACATAAGGTAGGATGATGGGTGGCTCAAATTGATTAGGGTACAAGAAGGCAAATCATCTCATCTCTTTCTATTTCTATTTTGTACATAACAGACAAATATTGTAAGAATAATGTCCCAATGAAAAGGTCTAGGATTACATGATTGTTGTAAAGATAATGTTTATAACACTCTTGATTTCACAATTCATTATGTGAACCTTAAATTAATAATTTTTTCAATGAAGGGACCAAATTAAAATCTTAAATAAATAAATAAATGCGTATTTAATATCATTTTGAGTTGCCAAAATTACAATGAAACTATAATTTTATAAAAGTTGTTGATTTTTTTTCTATGATGTTGATGTTTTCTTTTACCAAAAAACCCCATCCTTATTCCATTTATTTGCAATAAGTTATTTCAAAAGTTTATTTAATTAAAAATATTAAATTGTATGTCGTCTCTTAAATCTATCAAAATGATCTACTAAAATTATATAAATAAAATTCAAGAAACCTCTAAAATACAAATAGCACATATGAACATCCGATAACAACATAGAGAGAGAGAGAAAAGAAGGCTTAAAACTCAAACCCCTAAAATAAAATCAAAAGGCAAGAAATAGACATCAATGGAAGAAAATCAACACCACATATTGTTTTGAGATTTTTAAATAGTCCATGCCACATAATTTCAAATCATGGTCAAGACAACTTTAATACTAAGCCTAATCCCTAAGGTTTTAATCATCTCGAGCAACTAAAAAATATCTTTGAAAATAATCAATTACCATCCAAGCAACCCAAAGATCTTATATTAAAAATTAGAAACACTACAAAGTAATAAGAGATTTCAACCGGATCTACTAACACGCAACATTTAAAAAAAAAATATTTTTCGCAGGTATTCTATCAAAAAAAAACTGTCATAAAAAACGGTCATCTTAGAAGGATCTCAACTATTTCACATAAGAGACCGAAAGAGACCAACTTCATTTTATTGGAATGTCCGCTTAAAATATAGAATAAAATAGGACGACATACGTTAATCAAATAGATATAACCACACTCTCAACTTAAGATCCAAAACTGAAATTCCGCCCTCCTAACGAAACATGTTCCTAACTTTTTGATCCTACTGAACAAAAATATGGAAGAGTATTGGGAACATGGCTATCTCCGGTTCATCCCAAAAAGAAGAGATAAATTTATTTCACACATCATCCACAAACCACTAGGTTAAGGAATCAAAATCTGAGACTAGGAGGAAAAATCCCCTTCCACCAAGTAGATGATGATCGGAAACCAAAACACATTCCCTTAATAAGGGAGGTGACAAATCAAGCATCATATCTCGCATAAAGGATACCTTGATAATGGCCAATATTATCAAGGATTAATCTCTAGAAGGTTCAATTTGACTTAGAGAAGAGCATAAATGCCTAAACCTCCTATAATTTTAGCCTTCTAGACGGCATAACACTTAACCTAATAAATTTTTTATTCAACTATATGTGAAATAACAAAGTTAGTTACATAATGTCCTAAAATATATGTGAAAGACTTGGGGAAGTTTAAAGTAACAAAGTGACATGAGTGTGTGATATAAGTGTAAATAACTTGAGTATAAATTGAAGAATAAGGATAGAAATATCAACACACAAGTATTATGGTTTATCCAATGTGGGCTATTCCATTTCTCACTAATGTACACAATGTATTCTCTTAGCCTTAGCAGACTTACAACAAGTATTCTCTTAGTCTCATTAGGCTTAAAAAAGTTCACCCAATCTAACTTAAAAGTAAAAATTGAGAAATTTACAAATGAAGGTGATTGTCTTTGATATTTTGGGCCAGTTTGTTTCAGTTTTAAAAAAATGAATTTTTTCTTTGTATTTTTAAAAATGGATTCTACAAAAACGTTTTTCAAAATATTACAAGTTTTTTTAAATTTGTTTTTTATAAATTAAAAAACTAATTTTGACATTTTATAACATTAATATACATTATTGAAGACCAAAACATAGTCAAAATCACCATTTTTTTAAAAAGTTGTATTTCAAAAATGATTTTCATGAAAAGCTATTTGAAATAGCTTCAAAATTAAGTGATTTTTTGAAATTTTGATATCCAAAAAAAATTTCGATAAAATGATAAAATACCTAAAATAACATTTTAAGAATAACTATTCAAACCAAATTTTCATTTGAAGCTTTTATGAAAAATTTCTTTGTAAAATTTTTTTCTACAAAATTATGTTACACTATAAAAATCATTTTTAAAAAAAGCCAAAACAAACGGGCCCAAAATTACAAATGATAATGTATGTGATTGATTGATTGATACATAACACACTTTAAATATTAATCCACATGTATATTGAGATTTTTAGTGTGTTTCCTTGTTTGAAGAGATTGATAGTATTTAGGAACTTGAAAAATCAATATATATTTAAAATGCAATATCTTATTTCAAATAAATATAGATGATATTTATTTCTCAAGGACGCACTCAGAATATGTTGGTCAAAGATAGTTATGAACTGAAGTATGTTTTACATTAAAGAAAGGTTAATATATTTGAACTTCACAAACTCTAATATAATTCATGTATGCTCTCTTAGCGTCAAAGACTTGTATCTTCTTTTACTTATAGATGCGATGAGGATCAATACTACGTAGGAGGTGTCATATGATTGTTGGTAATTTCTAGATTCACATCCTTAACTTAAGAACATTTTGATGAATGGTATATGTTGAACTTGTTGAAGTCTCGAAGTTTTTCTTGCTTTTGCACATATTTTTGCAGTTGAGATAAGACAAGATGGTGCAACTTATTTTGTATTTTTTTATAACTTCTTTTTTTACCATTTGTCATAACACCTTTTGTACATTTTTTTTCATGTACAGAGGAATCATCCTCAACTAAGTTCTATGATGAACGTGTTGAAGTTTGTTTTACAATGAAATTGTTGAAATTATTTATGTGAGGACCACGTTGAAGTATGTTTTATGATGAACATGTTAAAGTATATTATGTGATTAATATTTTGAAATGCATTCTTTAAGGAACATGTCGAAATATTTCTCCTGATGAACAGGTTGAAGTATGGTATGTGGTTCTATGTGATTGGACATGTTAACATGTTTTGAAAATGAAAAGGGAAATCCAAATAAGTTATCATAAACATTATCAAATGAATAAGAAATATTACTCATGTATAAAAATGAGAAGTTTTCGATGATTAGATCAAAATAATCAAATCTAAAAGAATAGCATCAAGAAATAGGTTGAACTCCTAAAAGCTCGCCATATGATATGTGCTTGAACATTTTAACCTTATAGGATATTTTATGTAAGTTAATCACATGACTTTCCAAATACTAAGAAATATCAAACTAATAAAATAATTTTCAAAATCTTCATCTATTTTCAAACTTCTTCTAAAAAAACCCTTTGGATTGAGCCAACCCATTTAAAAGAAAATTATAATCAATTAGGAAATTTGATTAATCGATTATGAAGTGAAATTTAGCCTGCAGACGATTATGTCACTTGTGTAATGGATTATAAAGTTAAATTATCTTCCTAATCGATTATAAATACATAGTAATCAATTATGCAAACGATATAGTAAAATTTTCCTTATTTCCCATGTTATAATTGATTATGGTTGATAAGGTTGTTATCTTGAATTTTTACAAGTATATAGGTTATAACGTAAACCTGAGGTAAAAGCTTGATGTAAAAATGTTGTGGAATGATCATGTATTAAAAGCTCTAAGATAATCAAATTCGCAAGGTTCTATCTTTAGGGATTAGATGTAGCCCTTTTGGTTTTGGGCCGAACCAAGGTAAAACCCTATATATTTTTCTCTAATCTCTCAACTATTTACTTTATTGTACTTATTTATTTGCTACCCTCTTCTTCTTCTACACCTCTTCTTAAGTCTTTAAAAACATTTTATATCAAAATTACTCCCGCCCCTCTTATGTTTGAAGTCACTTGAGCAACAAGTGACATCAAAATTTAACTCTTGTTTAAAAATTGTTAAGTGCAAATTTTGACTTAAATTGCACCATCTTTCTTGACACTTTTCAACTCAATTTTCATGTTTTCATAGATTTAATTCATGTTCTTGTGTGATTCTTCAATTATTGTGAAAATACCTTTGGTACTTTTAATTTGTGTGTTATTGTGCAGAAAAAGACATTAAGTCATCAAAGAAGTAAGACACAAGAAAAGTGATGCAAGTTGCCAGGAAATGAAAAAACTTTAGAAAGTTCGCTTTGCGAACTTGCCAGCGAATGTTCGCTTTGCGAACTTTCCAGCGAATACTCCCAGACATGAGACAGTAAGAAAAGGCACCTAAGTTCGCATTGCGAACTTTCCAGCGAATGTTCGCTTTGCGAATAATTATTCGCATTGCGAACTTATGCAGAATCGCAGAGGCGGTTTAACTGTTCCTGAGGCACATCAGGCGCCTATTTTGGTGTTCGCTGGGCGAATAGTTTGTTCACAGTATGAACATGACAGATCCTGAATGTATTATATATATTTTTCACACTTTTTAGTAGTAAGTTAGATATTTTTCAGCATAGAACTTTATCTCTCTTCATTTCAAGAATATTTTAGAGAGAGAAACTCAAACCCTAAGGGGGAGAAGGTAAGATATTCAATCTCTTGTTGGGTTTGGATGTAATCTTTTGATACCTTATGTGTTTCATCTAATATATGTTTATGACCTAGTTTTGATTCTCTATTGTTGGTTGTCTTTAATTGTTTATTTGTGGGTCTTGACAAAACTCTTTTCAAATCTTTGGTCTTAGATTTTCATCTATCAATGAGCAAACTTTTGACATGGTTTTGTGAGTTGATATTCATTTGCATCTTAGCTTTTTAGCATTGTGTTTATTGTTAGTTTAAATAGCTTCTAGTAATTAATGCAATAAAGACCGCGATAACGCTTGACGAACGGTATTGCGAAGATGCATGATTATAGTGAGGAAGAACGATGTTCACATACATTTGGTTAATTAGATGAATACATGTAAAAGGGGTTAATCATATGTACGTATTCTGATCATAGCTTTGTATATGAATTACTCATTAGTTTGATATGGATGTTATAGTAATATCTGTTGGGTCTAGATGTCAGAAATGGATGTATGATTAACATTCATGTAGGTTTTAAATATTTTGTATTGATTGGTAATGTGCGAGAGCAATTATTGATCGGTACAAAATCACTCACAATATGCGGGGACCGAGAGGATATGTATGTCGTGAGTGATACGTGATGATATTAGACGAACAAGTGATTTATGTATAAAATGATCTGAAGAATGCATGTGTTATCAATTGATGAGATCCAATCCCAACAAGACTCCGTTTATAATTTAGTCTTTACTTTATATTTTCAGTCTTTATATTTTATGCCTTTAATTTTAGTGCCTTAAATCTTTTAAACTAAAAATTTTGCACCATAACCTTAGAAATGTAGAGACCGTTGAACGACATTTTTTCTCTCGCACCGATCCCTGTGGAGACGACAAAACTGGGTACTTAATTAATTTTTGCTTGCTGCATTATCGTACCAACAAAATGGCGCAGTTGCCGGGGATTGGTGTTTGGATATTGAATCGCATTGCGATAGTTTCTATATTTTTTAGGTTTGTACATTTGTTTATATTGTATATATTTGTTTTCTTTTATGTTTTCTCTAATGTGACTAGGAATGATGAGAACTCCTTCTAGATTGGTCGCTATTTGTATAAAAGTATTCAATGAAGCTTCGACCGAATCTGGATGGTGATAATAGGATGGTGAGCATTGAATGTATGCAAGGTAAATTGTACTGCTTTATAGAATGTTAGAATGATTTAAGAATTGTGTTCTTTGTGCAAGTGTGTATTCTTGTTTCTTGTTGCAACTTGTTTGAATGCTTGTTTCACTTAGGTCCAAAAGTCACAAATTATGAGAAACCTCCATTGTTTACTATATGCTAGGATGACTGATAACTTTGTTTAATTCGTTTGATTCATGCTTTATCTTTTGATTATTGTAATTTTGTGGAAGCATTAGAAATGATCAAGGCACTTCATTATATTGAGCACAACCATATCCAAAAGTACTTTACATGTGAGTAGAGAGAATTCGTTAACTCTTTTGAGCTTACGCTGTTTAGATCTCATTTTAGTGATGAACTTGGTTTATGTACATAATTTGAAAGTATAGTTCATCATTGAATTTTGTGAGGTTCTAAAAATTTCTTCTTGAACCTTTGAACATTATTTTAATTTGATTTCCTTGCCATAAAAAGCAAGGAACGTTCACTTGAGGTTTGGTTGAATTCAAGTTGGGGAGAATGAAAAAGAAGAATGGTAGGTTGCTAAAACTTTTGAAAAATTTCAAACAAGCATGAAAAGAAAAAGTGTGAATATGAATGTGAAAAACAAAAGAAAAAGAATGCTTGTTTGAATAAGAAAAATAGAGAATGAAATAATTGTGCATAAGGAAGTTTGAGAAGGTTTGTGGTAAAGGAATGAAAATGATGAATGAAGTTGAGATGTGTGAATACCTTGTATAGTGAATGTTCTTTTGCATCGGAAATTTCGATTCAATGGCCTTTAGAAATGTCCCTTTATTGTTAACCCGGCCAAGCTACAACCCTTAAAGCCCTTAGTGATCTTTTTGCTTCCATGTTTTCATTTTTGATTGTTAGATGTTGTATGAATTGAGTTGCTATTAGCATTGTTTGTCAGGTGAGTGAAATTACCTCGCGGCTGCAAACGCGTTAATTTCTTCATTCTTATTCTGAAGAGGAGTGTTAGAGTGATTCAAGTATGAAAATTTAGTTGTTATTTGAAACATTCCATGATATTTATTTAAGAACTTAATTCTTTGTCGTTTTTCGATTTTATTGAGTGGTAAATGTTACTTGTACGCATTTTCATGCTTGACTAAATCCTCTTATTTGAGAAAATTTCTCTTGTTTGAAGTTGAACCGTTAATCTTTTCTTGGTTGAATCTTATGCTTGAGCAAATCCTCTTGTTTTCATGAGAGGCATACTTTGCTTGAGGACAAGCAAAAATCTAGTTGGGGAGAGTTTGTTAAGTGCAAATTTTGACTTAAATTGAACTATCTTCTTGGCACTTTTCAACTCAATTCTCATGTTTTCATAGATTTAATTCATGTTCTTGTGTGATTCTTCAATTATTGTGAAAATACCTTTGGTACTTGTAATTTGTGTGTTATTGTGCAGAAAAAGGCATTAAGTCATCAAAGAAGTAAGACACAAAAAAAGTGATGCAAGTTGCCAGGAAATGAAGAAACTTTAGAAAGTTCGCTTTGCCAACTTGCCAACGAATGTTCGCTTTGCGAACTTTCCAGCGAATACTCCCAGACATGAGACAGTAAGAAAAGGCACCTAAGTTCGCATTGCGAACTTTCCAGCGAATGTTCGCTTTGCAAATAATTATTCGCATTGCGAACTTATGCAGAATCGCAGAGGCGGTTTAACTGTTCCTGAGGCACATCAGGCGCCTATTTTGGTGTTCGCTGGGCGAATAGTTTGTTCGCAGTGCGAACATGACAGATCCTGAATGTATTATATATCTATTTTTCACACTTTTTAGTAGTAAGTTAGATATTTTTCAGCATAGAACTTTATCTCTCTTTATTTCAAGAATATTTTAGAGAGAGAAACTCAAACCCTAAGGGGGAGAAGGTAAGATCTTCAATCTCTTGTTGGGTTTGGATGTAATGTTTTGATACCTTATGTATTTCATCTAATAAATTTTTATGACCTAGTTTTGATTCTCTATTGTTGGTTATCTTTGATTGTTTCTTTGTGGGTCTTGACAAAACTCTTTTCAAATCTTTGGTCTTAGATTTTCATCTATCAATGAGCAAACTTTTGACATGGTTTTGTGAGTTGATATTCATTTGAATCTTATCTTTTTAGAATTGTGTTTATTGTTAGTTTGAATAGCTTCTAGTAATTAATGCAATAAAGACCGCGATAACGCTTGACAAACGGTATTGCGAGGATGCGTGATTATAGTGAGGAAGAACGATGTTCACATACATTTGGTTAATTAGATGAATACATGTAAAAGGGGTTAATCATATGTACGTATTCTGATCATAGCTTTGTATATGAATTACTCATTAGTTTGATATGGATGTTATAGTAATATCTGTTGGGTCTAGATGCCAGAAATGGATGTAGGCTTAACATTCATGTAGATTTTAAATACTTTGTATTGATTGGTAATGTGCGAGAGCAATTATTGATTGGTACAAAATCACTCACAATATGCGGGGACCGAGAGATTATGTATGTCGTGAGTGATACGTGATGATATTAGACGAACAAGTGATTTATGTATAAAATGATCTGAAGAATGCATGTGTTATCAATTGATGAGATCCAATCCCAACAAGGCTCCGTTTATAATTCAGTCTTTACTTTATATTTTCAGTCTTTATATTTTATGCCTTTAATTTTGGTGCCTTAAATCTTTTAAACCAAAAATTTTGCACCATAAGCTTAGAAATGTGGAGACCGTTGAACGACATTTTTTCCCTCGCACCGATCCCTGTGGAGACGACAAAACTGGGTACTTAATTAATTTTTGCTTGCTGCTTTACCGCACCAACAAAAACTAAATGTCTCAATAGGTAGGATTACTTCAAATGATTCCTTAAATAATCTCTCATATTTCAATGGTTAAAGGTGTGCTTATAGGAAATAGGCAATAACAACAACAAGAAAAACAGCTAAGCCTTATCCCACTAAGTAGGGTTGGCTACATGGATCAACTTTCGCCATAATGTTCTATCCATAACCATGTTTCTATCCAAATCTTTAATCTTGAGATATTTCTTAATGATTTCTCTTATAGTATTTCTTGGTCTTTCTCTTCTTCTAGTTGTTTAACTTTTCTCCATCTGATCTACAACAGAATCTACAAGTCTTCTCTCTACATGGCCAAACTATCTAAGTCTATTTTCTATCATCTTCTCTATGGTGGAAAATAGACTTAGGTGGTTTGGGTATATAGAGAGAAGACATGTAAATTTTAAGGTAAGAAGAGTATATCAGATGGAGAATCTAACCTAGGAAGGATTAAAATATTATTAAAGAAGATTGAACCACTAAACTTCTAAGTCATGGACCATTACATCTGCCAATTATGCCACAACTTATGTTGTAGCTTACTAGAAAGAGAAAACGTTTTTTATTAAAAGTATGGATTATTATATTTGGGAAACTATGAAAAATGGTCCCTTTATTCCCACACAACAAGTTAATGATGTGGAAGAAAACAAACCTAGAAGTTTATGGACCAAAGAGGATAAAGAAAAAGTGTAGTACAATTTAATGTTAAAACCATCATCAATGCCGATTTAGGTATTGATGAACTCTTAAGTGTATTTCAATGTAACACTGCAAAATAAATGTGGGAGACCCTTCAAAACACCCATGAAGGTACAACATAGGTAAAAAGGGTTAGGATTAACACATTGACCCATGGGTATGAACTATTTAGAATGAAACCTGAAGAAAACATCCAAGACATGGAAAAACATTTCATTTATATAGTAATTCTCTTAAGAAATCTTGGTAAAACTTTTCAAATGATGATTTAATTAACAAAGTCCTTAGATGCTTAAATCGTAGCTACAACCCTAAAATCATTGTAATTTATGAATCTAAAGACTTGTTTTCTATGAATTTGACTACTTTGTTTTATAAATTGCAGGAACATAAGATTAAGCTAAATTGTCTTGCTTAAAAAGAAGAAGGTGTTAAGAAAAAGATAACTCTTGCACTCAACGATGAAGAAGTCAAAGAATCAGAAAGACATGATGACATAAGTTCAAAAAGTTCATAAGGTACAAAAAATAGCCTCAAAATTTTCAACATAAAAATAAAGAAAGATTATACTTTGTGCCAACATACTTCTTGTGTAAAAATAAAGGTCACACAAAGCCTATTTTTTTTGCAAAAATAGAAGAAATCTTAAAGATCCAAAAGCCTAAATATTAAGTGACATGTTCTTAATTAAAGCTTTTGCTACTTCTAGGGTTTTATCGAAAAGTTCTACCCCACTAGTGGCATCTAAAATGTTTTTATCCATAAGTATCAAGCCTTTGTGGATATGTTGATTGAGCATTGTTCACTAATCTAGTGTTGAGGACAACTAGACATTAATTTCTTGAATCTCTCCAAAAACTAATTCAAGGATTCTCTGTCAATCTATCTAATGCCACATATTTCTTTTTTAATTGAAGCAACTCATAAGTTTGGAAAGAATATTTCTAGGAACACTTTCTTCAAATCATTCCAGCTTGTATCTGAGTATGGTTGAAGGTAATACAATCAATCTTTCGAAGCACCTTAAAGGGATAATGGAAAGGCTCCTAACTTGATATGGCCATTTGTAAATTCCTCGGGATTCAGTGATGTAGAATACACTACTTGAAATTCCTTCAAGTGTTTATGGGGGCCTCACCTAAAAGACCGATAAACTTTAGCAACAAGTGTATTAAACGAGATTTAAGTTCATATGGCACAACAACTTCAGGATATTCATTACAAAATTCATAATAAGTTGCATCAGGTGCAACAAATTCTAATAAATTTCACTAAGCTATAACCATATTATAATTTGTAAATTCACTATCAGAATAAAAAAAAATATAACTAAAAATAAAATCACTATCACTATCACTAATGTGTGTACTAGTACTATTCTTTTGAAGACTTGTTTCTAAAAAGCGTGTCAGAGAAAGATAAGGAGAGTCTTGAGGATGAGTTTTCTGTATAAGAAATTAAAGAAGTTGTTTGGTTATGTAACAGTGGTAAGAGCCCTGGTCCGGATGGGTACACCTTTGGTTTTTTTCAAGTTTGTTGGGATATTGTTCAGCAAGACGGTGTCAGGTTTGTCCGTGATTTTCATTTGAATCCGAGACTTACAAAAGCGGAGACAACTTCTTTTATTGCTTTGGTGCCGAAGATTAATAACCCTCAGTATCTTTGCAATTATAGGCCTATTTCTATGGTTAGTTGTTATCAGAAAATCCTATCTAAAATATTGGCTGGTAGATTGAAGAAGGTGGTAGGGTTCATTGTTTCAGCAGAACAATCGGCTTTTGTTCCAAATAGATACATTTTTTATGGAGTTCTGGTTGTTAATGAAGTCCTGGACTTCGCGAAGAGGAAAAATCGTAATTGTATGTTGATTAAGATTGATTTCGAGAGGGCGTACGACTGTGTCTCTTGGGAATTCCTTATAGCTGTCATGGTCCGTATGAACTTTGGCGCAGTTTTGTTGTCTTGGATGGATTATATGGTTTTCAGCGGAACGTCGTCGGTTCTCGTTAAGGGTAGTGCCACGAAGGATTTTGTTATATCGAAAGGACTTCATCAGGGGGATCCTCTTTCCCCGTTATTATTCATTCTCGTTACGAAGGTTCTAACACAACTGCTTAACAAGGTGGAGGAGAAAGGTTTGTTTAAAGGGTTTAAGATGGTAGAGGGTGCGTCATTCAAAATTGTCCAGTTCGCTGACGATACAATACTGATTGGTGAAGCGGGTTGGGAAAATTTGTGGTGCGTCAAGGCTGTGTTAAGAGCTTTTGAGTTATTGTCGGGCCTTAAAATCAGTTTCAGTAAATGCAGTGTTGCGTGTCTCAATGCTAAAACCGGTTTTTTGGAAGCAGCTGCAGTTTTTTTGAACTGTGGTGTGTGTAAATTTCTGTTTAAATTTTTGGGAATTTATGTTGGAGATAGCCCTCGAAAGGCAGTCATGTGGAAGGAAGTGGTCGACAACGTTAGGAATCATCTATCGGCGTGGAAATGAAGGCATTTGTCTATAGGCGGTCGAGTCACTTTAATCAATTCTGTTTTAAACACGCTGCCTCTTTATTCTCTGTCTTTTTATAGAGTGCCGAAGACGGTTGTCAAGGTCATTCAAAGTATTCAAAGTCGTTTCTTATGGGGTGGCGGTTCGGAGAAGAGGTCGATACATTGGGTGGAGTGGAAAGTGGTGTGTTCATCAAAAGATAGAGGCGGTTTAGGGGTAAAGGACTTGGTTTTATTCAATAAGTCTCTTATGCTGAAATGGAAGTGGAGAATTCTGCAAGATAACCAGACGATATGGCATAAGTTGCTAAAGTATAGATATGCAAAAGATAGTTTGAGTTCGAAGATTTTGAGCTGTGATGGTTATAGGGGAAATAAGGAAGACTCCATATGGTGGATGGATTTATGCTCGATCAGTTTCGACGAAGGTTCAGGGTGTGATTTGTTTACTAAGAATCTATCTTGCAATCTTGGAAATAGAGAGGATATCTCCTTCTGGCATTGTAGATGGTTGAAGAACTGTCCTTTAAAAGACCTTTTCCCGAATGTGTTTTCGTTTACGAAAATTCCTTCGTCTTCCATTTTTTCTGCAGGTTATTGGAGAGACAACATATGGCATTGGAGGGTTAGACGAAATGCATCATATTCTGGCTACGCTGGCTCCGACAAGGGACGAACAAGACGTCGTTTCGTGGAATTACAGAGGTTCTATGTCGTTCACGGTGGCTGACTGTTATAGGTACCTTGCTGATGTTTCTGAAAATGCAGAGGAATTATGGAATATAGAGACCGAGACTATGCAGAACGCTCTTATAAGGATTTGGGAGATCAAGGTTCCTTCAAAAATTCACATCTTCCTTTGGCGTTTATTTAGGGACAGAATTGCGTCGAAAGTGCAGCTGGATAGGAGGAACATAAGCCTGGGCCAGTCATGGGTCTCGTGCTCGTTTTGTAATTCGTCGGAAGAATCTATTTCTCATCTTTTCTTGGCCTGTTATTTTGCGAAGGCTGTCTGGAGGGGAGTCGAAAGTTGGTCAGGTATCCTCGTTACGGAGCAGTTCTCTTGTGCGAATCGTTCTTAAATTTTATTAAGGATGTTAAGAAAGAGATTCGTAAGTCTATTGGTGTAGTTATTTGGATAGTTGTTGTCTAGCGTATTTGGTTAAGTAGAAACAGTTTGATATTTAAAAAGGAATTGGTGTCGGTAGCGGATACGTTATATGCTATCAAGTTTTTATCTTGGAAGTGGATATGTTTTAGTTCTGTTAAGGGTCAAATTGGTCTCTATGATTGGTTTATTGCCCTTGTAGATTGTCTTTATCGGGGTATAATTGTTCGTTTGTTGTAATCGGGTTATAGCACCCCTTGTGTTATTTTTAATTCCATTGTTTATTAAAAAAAAAAAAATCTACAATGTGAATGGAAATTTCTATCTATTTAAGAAATAAGAAAATGTAGAGAAGAGGAATTCGACAAAGTCATGCAATATGAAAATAAAATAATGAAACACATGACTTCAGATAATTTCAACAATGTCCATATTACTAAAATCGGAGTTAAAATGACAACGATTAAAATAAAATATAAATATTATAAAAATACCACAAAAAAATTATAAAAATCAAATAAAGATGACACAATTGTTTTTTGAATTTTTTTCGAGAACATGGTAAATTAAAAAAATAACCAAAAAGTGGCCTAAACAAAGATACCCCTATTTTTTCTATTTTTTTATTATTATTTTGTGGTAATATTTCAATAATTCGAGTCACGCACCAGAAAACCAACTTTTAAGACTATCTAGTTGTGATTAAGCCTACAACTCATAAAAATAAAGCAAAAACATAACTCTAAAATTGGATAATATAATAAGAGTATACGGCAGTGGTGCCAATTTAATTCGATATCGCAAACTGATAAAAAAATATATTATTAGAAATACTCGAAGTGTATCGCATATACTTCTAATTCAATCAACCTAACATTAGAATCAATAATAATACTAATGGGGTTTTCGAGGATTTTTTTTACTATTCTGCCACAAATATGAAAGTTAAACACCAAAATGTCATCGGTTAAAAATAATTTTTCAAAATACCATACATTTAGTATGGACTCGTCCAATCAATGGTCAAACTCTGAAAAATTTTTTGCTCATTTATAAGTTCGTCTATTTATTGACCGAGCCCATGAAAAAAAAATTCATTCTTCAAGCATGAATTATGCACGTCATTTCACAAAAAATTAAAAAAAAATATATTTCTCTAAGGGTTTAATCAATGGATGGACGAATCCATGAAAGAGAAAAAAAATATTCTACAACTCGCTCATTGATTGGGTGAACCCTTATTAAATGTGTGACATTTTAAAAAATTATTTTTAAATGGTAGCATTTTGACATTTAAATTTCAAATTTGTGGCATAATAGTAAAAAAATGGTTTTCGAGTTTGGTTCTAATTGTTTTGGAATTTGAATTAAAAATACGTGAGTAAAATACGATCAATCCAATCCCTTGATTTGACAATTCGGACATATGAAGATTTTACGATTAAATCTCTAGTTTTGATTTCTTGTTTGACTATAAAACTGATTCAGCAAGCATCAATCAATCATATGAGAATTGAGTTCTTATTCTCAAATACAACATCACAGTTGATAATAAGCTATAGTAAAAAATTTAAGGGACACAAAGCTACAACCTATCAATTTGATCATAAGGAACCAAATTTTATCAAAACTAAATCCTATCAATTTTATTGCCATTCAAATTAAGTATTAGAGTACAAATATAATAAGATAAGAAAGTAATATAAGAAGTTAAATAAATAATATAAAAACTTCAAGTCTTACGAAACAAAATTTATTCGGCCATGAGAGAAAACTTTACCATTGTTTTCTTTTCATACAAATTTTGAGTTATATATTTTATCTTATTCTACTGCCAAAATGGATTTAAATTATACAATGATCTGAGCTTTAAGAACATCCAGCCCAAACACAAAATAGTTCAAAGCAGAATTTTGTTAGCTAGGCTTCAAGCTTGGTATGAAAACTAAATATTTGACTCATAAGCATTTCGAACTAGGCTCTAGCATAAGCATAAAACTTATATAATTTTTTCTTAGGCTTATTAATGAATACTTGAATGCGTCACTTTGTTACTCTTAGCTCAAGTTATGACATGTTCATCAAGCAAAAATCAAAATGCAATTTATTTCGAAAAAAGGTAAAACAAAAAAAAAACTAAAACTTAATTATGACTTAAATTCAAAAATATATTATAATATAAAAATGATCACAAATCAGTAGAAGAAAAAAATATTAATGTATGATCAATTCTCTACTTTAGCTTACTACTTCTGATCTTGATATTATATTTCTTGTTTGTATTTGTGTATGTTTTTACGAAAACCCCAAAGAATCACATATAAACAAGTGTCACTTTATCCACATCTCAAATAAAATATTTCATTGCAAGTTGTTGTTGTACACAACTATAATATATATATATAGGCTTAATACCCTTTTTAGTCCCTTACCTATACCCTTGGGTTCATTTTGGTCATCTATCTTTTAAAAGTTTTGACAACTGAATCAAATTGGTCTTTTCCGTCAAATATTTATAACGCCGTTAGAAATAAGTGATGTGGCATCTGAGGTGGTAATTTTTGATGACGTGGCAGAATGATTTTTTATTATTACATTTACTAATTAATTTTTACACACTTGAATATAAAATAATTGGGCTTAAGCCCATATGCTTTAAAGCACTAGCCCAATTATTAAGTTTTATATTTCTAGTGTTAAAAGTGCTTTATAAACACTTGAAATTATTACTACACATTCAATGTAGGACTTCAATAGGATAATGGACTGATTTACTTCATCTGCAATGAACAACATGTAAACAGAAAACCTTTATAAGCTGCATCTACCATGGCATAAACGTGAGGACTATCAAGAGTCTTATTTCATACTCGCTAGTGATAATCATTTCCTCCACAAGAGCTGTTTACCTGTGCCTTCATAGTTTCTCATTCTAAAATTATCAAAATCTTATTACTTCAGGAAAAGATTATAGATGAACTCGGTAACGAGATGGATAGTACATCAAATCGTCTAGATTTTGTTCAAGTGAGTTTCTCTATCTAGTTTTCATTTTCTCATTAGACTACTCAGTTACTCTTATGAAGAGGTAAATTAAAACGATGCTCTTTTATTATGGTTGCAGAAAAAAGTGGCAATGGTTATGAAGAAGGCTAGTGCAAAAGGACAGATCATGATGATATTGGAAATAACAACTTATGCATGCGTTGGAAATAACAACTTATGCATGCGTTGTATCATTATTGTGTAAACAAGGAAATAACAACTAGATACTCACACGAAACATGCCATTAACATATGATAACTCATAAATAAATATCCTTGTAATCAAATTCTTCAATAACAAGGAATACAATTCTAAAATATCGAAGAGATAAAATCACATTTCATTTTGTTACTACCAAATACTACAAATTCATATGGATGAAAATTGGATCTCAATAATACTACCAAATATTCTGTTTTGCCGATATTTATTTTCTGTTACTACCAACTATAGTTCAATTTATTTTTATTTTCTACATATATTTTCACTAGATATTTTACGAGTTAACATTTGTATGATTGATGTAAACATTTTTGAATTTTACTATGATACATGATGGCGAGTTATTGGAAGGTTTATCATTTAAAATGACCATACTCACACATGGTGGTGTTTTTCTGACTTGATAATATTATTTGTATATATTTTTGTGATTAATGTTTAGACAAATAAGTTGAGACATTTCAATCTAGATGTTTAAAATGTACCTTAAATTTGTTGAAGTTCTGGTTATTGATTCGAAACTTGACACTCATTTTCTTAGGTAATCATGGCAGTGATAGAATCATAGGGAGTTTAAGAACTGCAGAACTATACTAGAGAGAGATGATTGTTTCTGTTATTGAAGAATCAAGAAATCAAGGATGCTAATCCTTCCCGAGGGTTTGACCTTTATAACAGAGCAATGAGCTCTGCTCAATCATTCTCTTAACTAAAAAGATGCCACCCCTGTATAATTTCAGTTATATAATTTTAGATATTGAATGCTAGGATGATGGGAAAAAACTTGAAAGTTGGTGTGGAAGTTGAGAAAGGTGAAGATGGTTTGTATACGAAGGACACTGTTTGTAAAGCTGTGAGCATTATGATGGATGATGAGAGTGAAATGAGTAAGAAAGTGAGGGCTAATCATGCTAAGAAAGTGTTTGTAAAGTTGGAGAAGTGAATGGTGTTTGCATTGAAGTCCCACATTGAATTTATAGTAATAATTTCAAGTGTTTATAAAGCATTTTTAACACTATAATAATAAAACTTAATAATTGGACTAGTGCTTTAAAGATCATGGGCTTAAGCCCAATTATTTTATATCCATACAAGTGAGTGAAAATTAATTATTAAATGTAATAATAAAAAATAATTATGCCACCTCAGCTGCCACGTCACTAATTTCTAACGCCGTTTATCAATATTTGACGGAAAGGACTTGTTTGATTCTGTTTGACAACGTAAATGACCAAATTGAAACTTTTAAAAGAAAGATGACCAAAATGGACCCAAGGGTAAGGGTATAGGTAAGGGACTAAAAAGGATATTAAGCCTATATATATATATATATATATATATATATATATATATATATATATATATGGGTTATGCTAATACACACCCAAGTAGGTGTGCATTAGCAACATATACTTTAGTGTATTTTTGTCTGGGGTCCACCAATTTTTGGTGGGACCCACATTAGAAAGATGAAGAAAATGCTAACATACACTTAAATTAGGTGGGCTCCACACAAAAATACACTACATCTATTTTCTTTCTATTTTTTTCTTCATCTTTCTAATGTGGGTCCCACCCAAAATTGGTAAACTCCAGACAAAAATACACTAAAGTATATGTTGCTAATGCACACCTCCTTGAGTGTGTATTAACATAACTCATATATATATATATATATATATATATATATATATATATATATATATATATATATATATATATATATATATAGTGTCACAACACTATCATTATAAACCTCACTAAAAATTTAGAAATTCACCCTCGAACGAAACACATTGAGATTTGACATGACAATAATAAGGATCTTGTTGAAAAAAGAGAGTTCATAATTGAGTTTGTGAATTCATCTAATTAATTCATACATTTTAGTAAACTTCTTTCTAAGGATAATTTATTTTTCATAAGAAGTAAATTAGGAATATTGAATCAGTCATAAATTAAATAAATTGCTATTTATGCTTATTCTTGTTCTATGTAGGGTGGCAAAATGGATGGATTGGATGGATATGGATTGAATTGTTAATGGATGGATCAAAATAATCCATTAAAATTTCTTTTAAAAAATCTAATCCAATTCATCCATTTAGAATTAAATCCATCCAATACATCCAATTAGATCTTTTTAATGGATGGATATCCATCCATCCATAAAATTAATTTAAATATTTAATTATTATTTTAAATTCATTTATTTTGTTATTGAAATTTTATAAAAGTTAGATTTTTATCCATTATATATATATATATATATATATATATATATATATATATATATATATATATATATATATATATATATATATATATATATATATTGTTCTGGACTGGGTCGGGGTCTGCCTCTCAATCGAGCAGGCCCAACCCACACGTCCTGGGATGGCCCAACAAGGGCCTCTTAGCGCGACCTATGTCGGGAATACGCCCCTTTCAACATTGTCGGACATACGCATAGTATAGAGCGTCGGGCAGGGCGCTAAGCCTCCCCAGCCTCGCTCCTCCCCGACACTCAGGTTCTCCTCCCCGAGGAGCCTTCTCCTCCTGCACGCAAGACTCCTCCCCATGAGGACACGTTCTCATGTAACCACCCACTCCCGATGGAATCGGTCTGCCCTAATTTCGGAGATCTAGGAACGGTTACCACAGGGCGAAGACCACGTGCTGGTCTTCACTACGCCACGTAAGCCCTGGCAGTTACTTGGATTGGGCCTCGCAATCCAACCCAGTGCTAGTGACCGTTGGCCCTGCGCTAGGGGCTCTCTATAAATACTCTCTCACTTGAGAGGGTCAGGTTACACACTCTTTTACACTCTAACCTTGTGCTTGCTTTTACTTGACCTTTGCCTTACTTGAGCGTCGGAGTACCTTGCAGGTACACCCCCCTCCCCCCCCCCCCCCCGGTCGTCTTTCAACCTCACCGGAGCTGAAGTCCACAAGACCTTGTTAACCACCAAATACTGTCTGATCCAGGTACGATCAGTGGCGCCGTCTGTGGGAACCCTTGCTTCCCCGTTTTTCCTCTGATAAACCAAAGCAATCCTCTCGTTCATCACCAGCATGGCCAATAATCCGTCTGCTACCAAAGATCTGGACACCATCCTCGCGCAACTCGAGAACGGAAACCACCATGAGGACGCTGCCGCCCTCAACATCGATGAAGGCGATGTAAGAGACAGGCAGACCGCCTCCCCGGACTCCCAAGACACGGCTTACGACGCCGCTCGCCAGGACGACCAACAAGCCATCTTCCAGCCAGTTGCTCCTCCGCCCAATGCAGATTCGAGCAACGTGGCCCTATTTTCCTTGATCAATCAGACCAATCAGTTGATCGCACACTAGAACACCAGAATTGAAGCACTAGAGCGAGGGCGGACACGGCGATCTTCCCCGCGAAGACATCGTCGTCCACCCTCACCTCACCGCTCTCCTTCCCCGCGAAGGACTCTTTCCGAAGAATCTCGAACCCCCTCGCCGGTGCGCGAGGGCCGTCGGCCACGCCTTGAACGCCCCCAGCCAGCGATCTTCCAGAAGCGCCATCGTTCCCCGCCTAGGAAGGAACTCAGGCCCTCAACTACCAAGAAGTCCAAAACCACCGAGGAGAGACCGAGGAACCGTTCGAAGAATTCCCCTCCACGGCATCATCGATCCCCTTCGAGGTCCCCGGCCGGAAGCGACGACGACGACCAGAGGACCCCTTTGTCATGGGAGATCATGAACGCCCTAATTCCTGCGGGCATAGAGAAACCCCCGCCACTGGGGACCTACGACGGTCTGGCCGACCCCGACGATCACGTCGAAAGTTTCGAAGCCATGCTCGACTTCAGAAATGTCAGAGGAGCCATTAAGTGCAGGCTTTTCCCCACCACCTTGCGGAAGGGCGCCATGACTTGGTACAAGGGTCTGGCACCCGGGTCGATCACATCCTGGAAGTAGCTTAGACAACGCTTCACCAAACACTTTACTGTGTCTCGTCGACACCCGAAGACGGAGGCTGCCCTAGAAAGCATCTTCTAGGGGAAGAACGAATCTCTCTGGAACAACATTGAGAGATTCAACAGAGAAGCTGTCGAGGTTCATACGACCGACGACATGAAGAAGTACTTAATCATCCATGGACTACGTTTTGGATCCGATTTTGCCAAGTTCGTGGGCCTCCGCAGACCCCGCCGTCTGGAGGACCTCCTCCAACGAGCTCAGTCGTACATCGAGCTCGAGGAGTCGGAGGTGGCGCAGATCGCCCTTGAGTCGAGACGCAAGGAAGGCCCCCGCGGCCACAAAGATGAAGACTCTCCCCCCCCCCCCAACGAGGAGGGGAAAGAAAGAAAGAAAATTGCCCATGTGATCCTTGTGAACCGCGCGGACCAGCTGGCCGGTTCACGAAATACACCCCGCTAAATGCTCCCCGCGCGCGAATCCTCTTCGAGTGCCAGAACTCGGAATTTCTGAAATGAGGTGTCCGTTTTCCAAAGCCGACTACCCCCAAATCAAACACGGACAAGTCGAAGTACTGCAGGTTCCACCGGAGCCACGGACATGTCACAGAAGACTGCATCCATCTCAAAGATGCAATAGAGATCCTGATCAAGGAAGGGCACTTAAAGAAGTACGCCCAGAAGAATGATGCTCCTCGTCCCAGCTCCTAGGAAGCCCAGAACGTCGAGGAGACAACACCTCCTCCCGAAGAGAGTCGGCTTCAAGTCGCCCTCAGTGTCACTCGACCCGAAGATTTCTTTGTCCCCGTAATCATTGAGGGCCAAGAAGAAATTCACAACATGTGGGCAACCTTCCCCCACGAGGACCCCGTCGCTGCCCGTAGCACCTGGGAAGGCTTCCCCAAGGCAATGGTCATCTCTGGGGGTGGCTACGAGAAGTTGTCCGTTGGGTCGATCAAGAGGAAATTTGACGAACTGGAATCAGCAACGTCGGCGAAGACAACCACTCTCGAGAAGGTGCGAGGGAACTCAAACCCTATCACCTTCTGTCTCGAGGAGCTCCCCGGCGGGGCGCCCAACGCCACTATCCCCCTCCTGGTCAGGGCATAGATGGCGAATTTTGACGTTTGAATGATCCTTGTCGACCAGGGCAGCTCGGTCGACATCATGTACGCTCACCTTTTCGGGACTCTCCAACTCGACGAGAGACATCTGACCCCATACGTCGGCTCAGACCTGCAGGGATTCAATAGAACCACCACCAGACCATGGGGCTACGTTGAGCTGATGGTCACATTTGGGGCCGAAAACACTGCCCGACAGGTGAAGACCCGCTTCCTGGTGGTCGAATGTTCATCCCTTTACAACTGCATCCTCAGGAGGACCACCCTGGCCGAGCTTACGGCGGTACCATCAACGGTCCACCTCAAAATGAAGTACTACACGGCCAGGGGACGAGTAGTGACGATGCACGGGAACATAGACGCGGCCAGGAGATGCTTCGACGCCGCCATCAAAGGCATGAGTTCCATCGACACCAAACCCAAGATCGTGGCAAAGCCACCCCCGAACACCGAACAGGTACCTCTCCCGCGTGTCAACGCGGTCGAACTAGACAGCACGTTCCCGGGTGAACCCGACGAAGACGGAGCAAAAGACCTCGACCTCCAGGCAGAAAACAACGGGCGACCTCTCCACCCAGTGCGCCCCATCCCAGACGGAGACTTTGAGCTCGTGGTCCTCAGGGACGATCCAGACCGTAACGTGAAGATTGGCACCGGGATCCCCGACTTGGCGAAGGAGCAACTGAAGGCATGTCTAAGGGAGAACGCTGATCTATTCGCATGGAGCGCCTCCGAGATGCCTGGCCTTGACCCCGAGGTGGCTTGCCATCAGCTCGCAGTAGATCCGACCGCTAGGGCCATAGCTCAACGTAGGCGTAAGCAGTCCCCCGAAAAAGCAGAGGCTGCTGAAAAAGCTGTAAAAGACCTCCTAGAGGCGAATTTTATTTAGGAGGCTAGGTATACGACCTGGATGTCCAACGTTGTACTTGTCAAAAAGAATAATGGAAAATGGAGGATGTGTGTTGATTATACTGATCTTAACCGGGCTTGCCCGAAAGACTGCTATCCTTTGCCTAACATCGACCAGCTGGTCGACAATTCTGCAGGTTACAAACTATTATCCTTCATGGACGCATACTCGGGATACAACCAAATTCCCATGGATAAGGTCGACACATAGCACACGGCTTTCATGACCGAGTCAGGCAATTACTACTACAACGTGATGCCCTTCGGTCTGAAGAACGCTGATGCGACCTACCAACGGATGATGAATAAGGTTTTCTGGGCTGAAATCGGCGACATGCTCGAGGTCTACATGGACGACATGACCGTCAAATCCGCGGAAGAAGTCGACCATGCCGCACACCTCAAGAAGGTGTTCGACACGGCGAGGAGGTACCGCATGAGGTTCAATCCCGACAAATGCACCTTCGACGTTCGGGCAGGTAAGTTCCTCGGTTACTACCTCACAGAGCGAGGAATCGAAGCCAACCCCGACAAGTGTAGAGCTTTTTCCGAGATCCCTACTCCGGACTCAAAGAAGTCGATACAATCATTGAACAGGATGCTCACCGCCCTCTCCCGCTTAGTCGCCAAGTCTGCACAGTACGCACTCCCATTTTTCAAACTTCTTCGACAAAAAGCGGAGTTTGAATGGAGCGAAGAATGCGAGCAGGCGCTCTTCCACCTAAAACAAGTCTTATCGCAACCCCCAGTCCTCTCACGGCCTAAGAACGGGGAGACACTTTCCTTGTATCTCGCAATCACGAGTGAAGCAGTCAGCGCCGTCCTCATTCGGGAAACCCCGGACGGACAGAAACCAATTTACTTCACGAGCAAAGCCCTCCAAGGCCCCGAGCTCAGGTATCAGCAGATACAGAAAGTCGCCATGGCCCTCGTTACCGCGGCCAGGAGGCTACGCCACTAGAGCTGTCAAAAAAGCCCTATTTGGCAAAGCCTTAATAATTAGGCCCCCTAATTGGCCCCTATTTTTTAGGCCTCCTACTAAATGAATATTTTTTGGGGCCCTTATTTTTAAGCCCACTAATATTTTTCTTTTATATGAGGCCTAAGTGAGGGGCTCAAAATCTAATTTGTTCGAAAAATAAAAAGTTTATGATTTTTTCCGAAAACAAAAAAAGTCGATTTTTTTACGGCCCTCTAAATTTTTTTAAGGCCTTAAAATTTTTTTCCGAAAACAAAAAAGTCGATTTTTTAAGGCTCAAAAGATGATTTTTTCCGAAAACAAAAATTGCACAAGAAGCTGAAGAAAAATAGGCTATATACTTGAATAGACACTACCACGCGTTTTTTAATCTATTTAACTAGAGGATTGCTATGTTTACACCCATAATTAACACCGTATCATTACACCGTATAAAAATCAAACATGGCCCATGTATTTGTTTCTCTTAGAACCAAAAAAATAAAATAATGATTAAACATTTAAAAAAAAACCAAAACCGTATAATCATACGGTGTAAGTGTTACTTCACGTGTAAAAATAACATTCCTCATTTAACTATGAAACACGAATTTCAAATAGACATTGAAAATTTGTTGCAAGAAAGATTTGTCTAAGTCTTTATCATAAAAATACAGCATAAAATAGGTTGAAAATTTAAAGAAATAATTATAAGCATAAACTACTCTGTAAAGAAAAAAACTAGTACTATTTCTTTTCATCTTTTGAAAATTGAACTTTTTAAGGCCCTCTAAATTTTTAAGGCCTTAAAAATTTAATTTTTTTCCAAAATGAAAAAAGCTGTTTTTTTTTTTTAAAAAGTCAATTTTTTTTTTGAAAATAAAAAAATTAGGATGTTTTTGGAAATTAAAAAGTTGATTTTTTTTCAAATATAAAAAAAAAGTTGAATTTTTTTCAAATATAAAAAAAAAAACGATTTTTTTCAAAACTAAAAAAGTCAATTTTTCTAGAAAATAAAAAATTAATCAATTTTTTTTTAATTTTAAAAAATCAATTTTTTCAAAAAAAAAAATTAACATTTGAAAATATTGGGGCCTTGAGGCACTTCTTGAATTTTAAGGGCCTTCACTTTAGGGGGCCTATATATTTTAGGGCTCATTTATTTTTAAAATTTTGGGCCTTCTATATTTTTGGGGCCTTAAAAGTTAGGCCCCCAGCCCCCTAAATTGACAGCTCTATACGCCACTACTTCCTCGCCCACACTGTCGTCGTAAGGACCGAACAACCTATAAGGCAACTCCTTGGACGACCGGATATGGCGAGGAGGATGCTCAGGTGGTCGCTCGAACTCTCCGAGTTTGACATCCAATACGAGGGAAGGAAAGCCCTGAAGGCTCAAGTATTGACCGACTTTGTGGCAGAGATAACCGTCCCGGAACCTTCGACCAACGGATCCTAAAAATGGACGATCTATGTCGACGGAGCATCCAGCCCGAAGGGAAGCGGGGCGGGCATCATCCTCGAAAATGAGGAAGGCATCCTGATCGAGGTATCCCTCGAACTATCCTTCCCGACATCGAACAACCAAGCGGAGTACGAGGCTTTCCTAGCCGGACTTCAGCTGGCCGAGGACCTCGGCGCCAAGGAGGTCAAAATCTTCACCGACTCCCAGCTCGTGGCCTCGCAAGTCCGAGGAGAGTACCAGGCCAAGAACGACAACCTCATTGAATACTTGACCTTGGTGAAAGAAAAGATGAAAAAGTTCACCTCTGCGGAAGTAACTCACATCCCCCGCGAGCACAATACCCGAGAAGATGTCTTGTCCAAATTGGCAAGCACAAAGAAGAAAGGCGGGAACAAATCTGTCATACAAGAAGTGCTTTCCTGGCCGAGCATCGACAAACCCGCTCCAGTGGCGGAAGTAAACGCCATTGGTGACAGCAATTGCTGGATGACCCCTGTGTACGAGTACCTCACGACGGGCAAACTGCCCGAAGATCCCAAGGAAGCAAGAATGGTCAAGCGGTGGGCATGCTCATACACGATAGTCGAGGACAAGCTATACCGGCGAGGGTTCTCTATCCCCCTCCTCAGGTGCGTCGAGGAGACCAAGGTCCACGGTATATTCCAGGAAATCCACGAGGGAATCAATGCACAACACCTCGGCGGGCGATCGTTAGCCCGTAAGGCACTTCGAGCAGGGTATTATTGGCCCACCATGCAACAGGACGCCAAGGAACACGTCAAGAAGTGCGATAGATGCCAACGACACGGGGACATGCACCTCGTTCTTCCTAACGAGCTCAAAACACTGTCCTCCCCGTGGCCGTTTGCGTGGTGGGGGATGGATATCCTCGGACATTTCGTCCAGGGGTCGTATCAAAAGAAATACCTCATCGTCGGGGTGGACTACTTCACGAAGTGGATTGAGGCGGAAGCATTGGCCAAAATCACGGCCTTCAACATACTGCGTTTTTACAAAAGAAACATCCTCGCCCGATTCGGCGTGCCTCAAGCTATTGTCACCGACAACGGAACACAATTCACCGACAGGAACTTCCAAGACTTCGTCTCCAAACTTGGCACGAAGCAGCACTTCACGTCGGTCGAGCACCCTCAAATGAATGGACAGGCTGAGGCGGCGAACAGAGTAATCCTTCAAGGGTTGAAATGCCGATTAGGCGACACCAAACAACGGTGGGTCGAGGAGCTACACAGCGTCCTCTGGGCCTACCGAACGACCCCACATGCCATGATCGGGGAGACCCCCTTTCGTTTGACCTATGGAACAGAAGCGATGATCCCCGTGGAAATCAGGGAACCCTCGAGGAGGACAGAAGCCCCCCTCGACGGGGACGCGAACGACGAAGCCCTGAGGGAAGAACTCGATTTCGTCGAGGAGACACGTTCGGGCGCTTCTCTCCGAGAAGCTTCACTTAAGCAGAAAATAACACTATGTTATAACGACAAAGTTATCAAACGTGATTTTCAGGTTGGCACCCTCGTCCTACAAAGGAACCAGAAAGACTCGCGAGAAGGCAAACTCGCCGCGAACTGGGAGGGCCCGTACTGCGTCTGCGCGAAAACGGGGACAGGAGCCTACTTCCTCGAAAATCTGCACGGGGAAGAACTTGCTCGACCATGGAACGGTGAGAAGCTCAAACAGTACTACAATTAAGCACTACCCGCGACTCACTAGCACCGCGATTACGGGGACGCACTAAGGTACGAGCGCGACACCCCTATACAGAACACGGTGATCAAAGGCCGCGTTGTGTGTGCGCGAGGACTTCTGATCCGACGGGGATACCTCGATCGAGCTCCGTCGTCGTTGTACCAATTAGGCATAACACCTAGCTCGCGATGGGAAGTTCACGCCACGAAGCTAAGACCTCGACCGAGGTCTTAGCCTCGTTGAAGGTCGGAACACATCTCCGACCACCCGACCAGCTCTCCACGCGGTCAAGGGCTATCAAAGTCGAGCAAATCCCCAAAGTCTATTACTTAGACAAAAACAAACAAAGTACAGCAAATGCAATAACATCACACACAATTAAAACCATATAAACAACACACTAGCAGATAAACAAAAATGCATTAAAGCGGGCAGAAGCCCAGTGTACAGGTATTACAAAGGTATCAAAAGCCCCTGGCACACAGGCCGGGCACAAATCATTACAAATAAAAAATGGCACGCAGGCCAAACAAGCAAAAGAACTAGACGACGATCTCATCCTTGACCCGACTTCCATCTTCCTCTTCCTCCTCCTCTGGCAAGTCCAACTTGCCATCGACCACACGAAGGAACGGGCTAATTTTGTCGAGCACAAGCTGAACACCTGGACTCTCTACACTGACCTGCTCCACTGCATTCTTAAAGCCTATCTCCAGGGCCTCCAGACTATCTTGCTGAAGTTCCCGAATTTTGGCCACCAAGGCTTTGCGGTCGGCGAGATTTTTCTCCGCGGAGGATTCGCTCTCTGCGGGACAGACAGCAACTTCCAATTCTCCAACCCTAGTCCGAAAGCGATCACGCTCCTCTTGAGTCGCCTTCAGCGCAGCCTTGGCCTCATTCAGCTCGCGGAGGGTGTTGGCGTAGTCCTCGCACTTAGCCTGGGCCTTTTGCAGATCAGCCACGACCTCGTCCTTCTCCCTCTTGAGGGCAGTGCATTCGTCCTTCAGCTTTTGTAACTCGGAGGCAGAGGGGGTCTCCTCGTTCAAAATCATGGAAGTCTCGAAGACTCGCATCATAGCCGCAAGGTCTTGGACAAGTGCCTCTCTCCTGGCCGCACCGTCTATTCCCAAAATTGCCTTCACCTCGGCCTCAGCAATGACAGGGGGGTTTCCCCTGAAGAAATTCCGTTGAAGGTGACAGGCGGACATCAGAAACTTCTCCGGGGAGGCAGGGTCCACGAGATCCACGAGGACAGGTCCCTCGGTCCTTGATTTCTTGGCAGGGGTGCCCTCCGGAGGGGGAGACTGGCTACACTGTGGAGAGGCGGAGCCACTCATCGTCCCAGTCGACGTCGTGGTCTTAATAACTTCTCGAACACGGCTCTTGGTTCGCTTGGGTGCCCGTTCGGCGACCAACTTCATGATACGCTCGGTGGCGTTCGACATTTGAGTTGCAAGAGAAAACATGGAAAAAGTTAGCGTAAAGAAACAAAACTAAATGGATGCCCGAACAGGACAAGGAGCTCATACCTAAGAACCTCCTGGCCTCCTCGGGAGACTTGCACTCAAGGAGACCCCGGGTGTTTATGTAACGGGCCACGGTCACAACCCTTCCTCGAGAGTCGAGGAGGTATTTTCCATCCCTACCAACGCACCCGGTTAAAACCGGTGACATACTCGACCAGCGTGGCGTACGCTCCTTTGTCCTCCTCCGACAGCTCGCCAGGCTTCACGAGGTAGTCCTCCGTACCGAGCGCGAAGTGCGCATCCTCCCACTCCAGGGGACACTTAGACACGAACCTCTCCTCCCCGGAACTGTCGGTCACGATGTCGTAGAGCGTACCCACAGCCACGTGCGACGCGGGCATGACATAGTAGAACCTATCCTTGAAATTCCTAATCGAATCCGAGTACGCCTTGAACAATTTCCTCGGTTGTTTAAAAGAGACCCAACTATGTCGCCCATGGTCCGTTGAACGTTGGAGATGGAAGACGCTGAAGAAGAGCGTGAGGGTGGTCCCGATCTTGAGATAGTTACACACGATCTAAAATGCCCGCATGAAGGCAAGCGCGTTAGGGTGAAGCTGGGACGGCGCCAAGTGCAGACGGTTGAAAACCCCCAATTGAAAGCTGTTAAAGGGGATACGAATACCGGCCTCTTTAAAGGCAAACTCATACATAGGGAACCTCAACCCACGGTAATTCGAACATATGTGGTGGTGTGCTCGAGGTTGAAAAACCGTCAACTTCGCCTCTTTGCCCTCAGGGACGTCCTCGACGAAAGCGAAAGCGTCCGTGTCGTCGGCAGCGAAACGCGACTTTATGCGCAGAGGCTCCTCCCCGGCCCATTCGGCGGCCGGACGCACGAGCTCCTCCCTAGGGATTTGAGAGGGTCCATCCACGTCCGGTTCAGCGTCTATCTGGAGAATCCCTGGAACCCTCACGGCCATTTTTTACCTAAAAAACAGAGGAAATAGGTGATTTCGTTGGCCGCGACCAAATCCACCCTTCCACCGCCAATCAAGTGAAAGGGCAGTGAGAGCAAAGAAAATGTTCGGGGACACGGCGAACTGCCCGAGGCCGTTACCCCCTCCTTCGGGTCTCCAACCCTACCATCTCGGTTCCCCGTGACATTCATCGCATGTCCTCGGGGTATTCATCGAGTCCACGGGGTATTCATCTGGTCCTCGGGATATTCATCCCAAGCCTCCATCAATCCTACCGGAACCCTAGGAACGTCCCGCCGTTCCCAGCCGGAACTCAAGGGATTACCGGGAACTTCGTCTGTTCACCGGAAAACCATAAACAGAAAGTAAAAAGGAAAAGAAAGGGATCAGAAGCCTACTTGGAACGGTGGTGAACGACGGCGGAGCAGCGACGGAGATAGAAAGAAGAGGGGAGCGAAAAAAGGTGGAAACATGCAACTGGCACGAACTCGGCCCCTTTTATAGGCTCCTCACGAGACTCGAGGATTTCCTAGGCAATCGATTACGCTACCCTAGCGTAGCCGCCCTAGGCAATGATGAGGGGTGACACGTGGCACACGCTTCCCAAGGCACATCTTTTCATTCCCCAACAGGTCTTTTCGTTCACCTCGGTCCAGACTCCTCATATCACCGCGACATCGCCCATCTGCGGCCAGTCTAGCGCGAGCAGGTCTATTTGTTTCTGCCCGGTTTACCAACTGTTCCTCGTTTAGAGTCCCTTCCCCGGTTGGACACGTCCTCGACATAGTGTTGGCCCTAAAGTCATTACCCTGATACCTCAGAGCAACAACTTGGGGGCTCCTGTTATGGACTGGGCCGGGGTCTGCCCCTCAATCGAGCAGGCCCAACCCACACGTCCCGGGATGGCCCAACAAGGGCCTCTTAGCACGACCTATGTCGGGCATACGCCCCTTTCAACATTGTCGGACACACGCACAGTATAGAGCGTCGGGCAGGGCGCTAAGCCTCCCCAGCCTCGCTCCTCCCCGACACTCAGGTTCTCCTCCCCGAGGAGCCTTCTCCTCCTGCACATAAGTCCTTCCCCGCGAGGACACGTCTCTCCCCGACACGCAAGACTCCTCCCCGCGAGGACACGTTCTCATGTAACCACCCACTCCCGATGGAATCGGTCTGCCCTAATTCCGGAGATCTAGGAACGGTTACCTCAGGGCAAAGACCACGTGCTGGTCTTCACTACGCCATGTAAGCCCTGGCAGTTACTTGGATTGGGCCTCGCAATCCAGCCCAGTGCTAGTGACCGTTGACCCCGCGCTGGGGGCTCTCTATAAATACCCTCTCACTTGAAAGGGTCAGGTTACACACTCTTTTACACTCTAACCTTGTACTTGCTTTTACTTGACCTTTGCCTTACTTGAGCGTCAGAGTACCTTGCAGGTACATCCCCGCCCCCCCCCCCCCCCCCCCGGGCCGTCTTTCAACCTCACCGGAGGTGAAGTCCACAAGACGTTGCTGGCCACCAAATACTGTCACAACACTAGCATTATAAACCTCACTAAAAATTTAGAAATTCACCCTCGAACAAAACACATTGAGATTTGACATGATAATAATAAGGATCTTGTTGAAAAAAAAGAGTTCATAATTGAGTTTGTGAATTCATCTAATTAATTCACATACATTTTAGTAAACTTCTTTCTAAGGATAATTTATTTTTCATAAGAAGTAAATTAGGAATATTGAATCAGTCATAAATTAAATAAATTGCTATGTATGCTTATTCTTGTTCTATGTAGGGGTGGCAAAATGGATGGATTGGATGGATATGGATTAGATTTGTTATTGAAATATTATAAAAGTTAGATTTTTATCCATTATATATATATATATATATATATATATATATATATATATATATATATATATATATATATTAAAGTGTATGCCGTTATTTAAATATTCTGAATTTTAATTAATATATTTCGAAGCATTAGAATTAATTTGTTCAAGAATGTAAAAAATTGTGTTACCATGAATAATAATTTCTGCATATGCAGTACTGTAGCATATGAAGTCTTTTTGCTTTAATTAAATCCAATTTTTATTGAAGATCAGAGTTCAATGTTTTAAGGTTACATCAGATTGAATTCTGATTAAATCGATTATAAATAAATTACTATTTATTTTATATAAAATTAATAATGATATTTTTTAAATAATATAAAAGAATCATTTATAATTCCATAATAATTAATAGTTAATAGTTTTTTAATTTTTTATAGTCTTTTAATCTTTTAATAAATTAAAAGCTAATTTCGGTCTGATCTTAAAACCAATTAAGTAGTCAGTTTTTTAGTTTTTAATTAATGTTTGATCAATTTTTTTGATGTAAATTCCAATTCTTTTATATATCGGTTTAAGTGACCGCTAAATATTCTGGTTTTTGATTTAATCGGTTGAATCAGTCATTCAATTCAGTTTTGATTACTATAATAGAGAAATAAAAAAAAAGTAAATATATCATTAAAATAATAAAATAGATTCATTTTCTATAAAGAATATAAAAATAAAACAATATTAAATTAATCATCTAAATTATAAAATAGATTCAAAATTAATAACAGTGAATTTAGATGATTAATCTTCAGTGGCTTTTCACATTTGAGCAAATATGAAATGTTACGGTGCCATTGGTAAAAATATAATTAATACATTTTAATATTATACAAATTAGTTATTTCATAGATAAATTTCAACATTTTTTATAGTTAATAGCTTTTGTTTAATATTTCATTGACTGAAAGTTTCTTTGTTTTAATTTTTCAATTTAAAAAATAAAATATCATATATTTTAAGATTTTTACTTTAATAATTATATAAATAATTATTATTGTTTTATTATAAAATGATTTAATAAATTTAAAATATACAATAAAAATAATCCAATGGATCTTTATAATATGTTGGATGGATTGGATCTATTCATATATATAAATGGATAGATTTAATTCAATCCATTAACATACTTTTCATATAATAGATGGATTGGATGGATGGATTTGATGGATATTTGTTTAATGGATTCTATTGCCACCCCTAGTTCTATGTACTTCTTCTTGATTTCTCGTTTTTCTATTTCATGTTTTTTAATAATTTTAAAAGGGAGAAGTATATTTTTAAGAAAAGTATACTCTTTATTTTCATAAGGGGAATTGAAACTCCAATTTCTCTTCATCTTAACCTAAATTTTTTTCTATCTTTCTGAGATGTGGTTTCATCATCCAAAATGGAGAGAATGTGGTTCGATGTGCTTAAACAGGTTAAACATTTTGATTATGACAAAGGAGATCAAATTAAGTTATCATAAACATCCTCTTAGTTAAGAATAAATATTAACTTAAATATAAAAGCGATAAGTTTTTGTAATACCCCATATTATTTAAACGCTCAATTGAATATCAAATGAGATCAGATAAGCTTTTATGTGCTCTATCTTTGGTTCATTAGATTTATGGAATCCTCTAAATATTTTAAGTATTGACAATTTGGGATCAATAGAGCAACTAATGAACTCTGAAGAGATCAATTATTTAATGAAAGAGACGGATCAATAATTATTAGTCCAAGAGAGCATTTTATGGTAACGCTAATAATTGATCATTTGGTGTTAGATGATAAAATATCAATTGGAGATATTTTACTCTATGGAATTATATTATATAATAAGTTTATATATATATATATATATATATATATATATATATATATATGTTAAGAGAAAGAAGGAAAAAGAAATAGAAAGTGGGTGAGAAGAAGAAGAAAAACAGAGAAAAGAGAGAAGAAAAGAAGAGAATGGGAAAGAAGAAAAGAAACTATTGGAAGGGAAAGAGGAGTTCATGGCTTCATCATCTTCACCATCATTTCATCTTCTTCTTCTTCAAAGAGGTGAGTTCCATTAGTTAGGAACTTTGGGGTAGAAATTGGTTGGAAAGTTTGGGAAGTTAGGGTTTGGTGTATTGAACCATGAAATCTTTCTTGATGTTGTTTCTATTGTCATTATTGGTACTACCTTTGTTTTCTTGATGTTTTGGGTCATTGGGGACCTTAAAATGATAATTTTTGGTGTTTTCTTCACAAAAATGCGTCCAGACATTGATACAACTCGCTGCAGCTCGCTACGCGGGCCGTAGCGAACAACAGGGGATTCTGCTACTGACTTAGTTTGCATCGCGAAGTCAGAAGCGTTAGAAAGCTATTTCAATTCTCTATGTGATGGTGAAGTAGAAACATAGGTATATGTCATAGATTGATAGGATAAATATGAATATTGAAGTGAATGTGAAAAGTGTGGTTTGTGTTTCCACCGAAATTCATGAATCGAGAACCCGATTGATATGGGACTTGAAGCCTTGGAAAGAGAATCCAATGTGCTATTAAATGGTAATGTTAGACCATGATTTAACCAAGGATGCTTGGTAGAGGATAGTAGTGGCTTGTATGCCTTAAAATGTGTGTGAACTACTATGTGGATTATGTTTGACATGTTATGTTATCATGTGTGTTTTATGATTGATATTGTTATATGCAAACTGTGTTAAACCATGTCTATCTAATTGTTGTTAAGTATGAATGAGAGAATATGCATTCTTAAAATGAGTTTGGAAGAGTAAGGAAACTTTACCCCAAAACAAATGTTATAATTCTAGGTTGTGACTAGAAATTGATAGAAACTCTAGATGGCTATGCTCATGCGTTCGATGTAGAAAGGTGCATCCTTGACGAGTAATGGTCTAGAGTAGATAATCTAGATGGCGATGCTCGTGCGTCGATGCCTAGGTGTGCATCTTCGACGAGTAATGGTCTAGAGGAGAGTGAGACACTAGTATAGAACATGTGTGTGAACCTTGTGTTCTTTGTAAAAAGGCGAATTGTGGCCTTGTGATTGTCGAATACAACCACGTTTCTGTGTGAGATCACGTAATCATAACCGTTTCTCTTGAGTTGCAATTTCATGAGTCTCGAGCTCTCCTGAAATATACGTATGACTACTTGGCAGATTTGATTCCCGCGTGCAATACGAATGGCGCCCATGGAGCGTATGTTTGTGACGGTTAATGGCCCGTGTGAAGTGACGGTTCATAACGGTTAATGGCCCGTAGAACCCGAATTCATTCGTATGTCAAGTAGGTTACAAGGATCCATGATTCGGGTCGACTTCTAGACGTAGAAGCGGACGGGAAAAAGGGATGCCTTGGTAAGGTTATCGATTAGTGATATTTTGAGTTGGTGAACTCATGAACATGTTTTCATATAGTGTGAGATTGTGAACTCAAGGTCATTTACCTTCCCTTTTGACTTGAGTTAGGATTGGCTAAAACCCTGTAAAGCCGAGAGAATCCATAAGATAGGGGAACTCACTAAGATTAATATCTCACCCCATTATTGTTATTATTTTTCAGGTTACTTGCAGGTTTGATTTTCAAGCGGAGCTATGCTTGGATGTTTCAAGGGAAACTTAGCTTGAGATTTTTCCGCTGTGTAATTTATTGTACAATGAAGGATATTGTATATTGATCTTAGTTTTTATTGTTTTGGCTAATTTCCATATCTTGTACCATAAGTTGTATTATGTTTTTATAATGGTCAAGTATGTGAATTATGCCAATAGGCACTTATGATGGTGTCAGTACCAAATAAAACACTTGTATGGTATTATTTTAGATATATATTATACAGGGCGTTACAGTTGGTATCAGAGTAGGTCGTGTCCTCGACCTAGCCTTGAAACTTCATAAGTAAATCTATTCCTGCCTCTTAAGTGTGTCTTGCCAGCATGACTCTTAATATCATATTATGTAGTGTTGGGTCTGATCAACCTAATGCTATGTATGTGATAGGTAGAATCATGGTTGAGTGACCACGAGGACTCCGAAGTGTTGTCGGAACTTGTGCTGTGAGGATAGGCTCAAGCCAAGAGTTATTAGTGTGGAGTTTTGGTCAGCTCAGTTGAGGCCTTAGTAAAAGTTGTGATTTGGGTAGCATGGAATTAAAGAGCAGTGTGTTGTTCAAGCAATCCTTTGGAAAGGATGGAGTCTGAAAGTTAAGAATCTCTAGCGGACGATTGGTCAAGGTATTGAGGAATATGTAAAATTGCTAGTAGAGCTGGATCGACCACTGATGTGGATAAGAATTTCAAGTAATCTCGTTCCGTGAAAAAGAAAAGTTGTTTTGTGGAACGTGAGAAGTAAGGTCCGGAAGTGAGATAGTTATTGGTGTTTCTGTTCTAAGGTCGCTATGGTATCTTGAATGGACGAGAGTACCTTAAGGAATGTGTTCAGAACAATGTCTTCCAACTGGAAAAAAGTTGAGAGTTAAGGAAGTTCGGCTTCTATGGGAACCTAAAGTAGTAGAGAAGTGTGTGAAGAAACACAAGGATGTGTTTACATGCTTCAAGTGAAACAAGTATGTGTCAGACGAGGAGTGGGTGATGAATTGTGTATATTCAGTTATGTTGAGAGATTAAGTTCGAGATATTACATCGGGATTTTCTGTATTCGATGAGAGACCAATTTGGAATTTGGAATTTTGCCTTGGCACTGGGTTGGAGTGTGTCATCTACATGTTTTAACTTTGTTCGGTATTACCTTGAGTGGATCATGGTTAGTGAATGTTATATAAGTGAAGAAGCCGCGAGTTGTGGATGATATCGCGAGTCAGTACGAACCGGATTGATGGTTCTGAGTTGAGATGATTTTTGAATTAAGAAAACTGGTTTTTAGATTCTGCAGCAGTGTTAACCGATTAACGCAATGTGGTTAACCGATTAACACGTGCAAGGGTGGTGTTTTACGCTGAATTTTGAGGAGTTAACCGATTAACTCAGATGGTTAATCTATTAACGCGTGTGTAAACTGTGAAATCCTTTGTAAACTATCATCTTCATTTTGTTACCTTATGTTGCTCCGATTGGAGAGTGTTGTGTGAATGGTAAATGGGATTGCAAGTAAATGAAGGACGGATTTGTGTTTTTGAAATCGTGACTTCTGGAAAGGTGTTGCGTAGTTGACCAATGGTTCAGACGACGAGAGAGTTGACTTTTGGGGAAGTAATCTTGTGAAATTGTGTTGAGTGTGAGGAAGCCTTAGGTACATTACTGTTGGGAGCTGTAAGGACGAAGTTAGAGACTACTCACGAAGTATCGGTCTCGCAAGGAATACTTCGGTATTTTTGATTAGGGAGTTAGTAAGGTATGAACGGTTGATCAGAGTTTAGCATTTGTTATCTTCCGTGAGTTCATGGCATCAGACTTATACCGTGAGAGTGGTACCAGATGTGTACAGTTGTACTTTATCCAAAGAGGAATTTTGAAAGTTATCCTTCCAAGTATGAGTAAGAATCTGACGTTTCGAAGTTAAGCATGTAACTTAAAATCGTGTGTGGAACAGAACGATTAAGAGAAGTGGATGCAATTGAGAAACGTGGCATAATCTTCGAAAGTGTGAGTATATGTGGAGTGTTGCATGTGAATTGGTAAGTAGTATGGAAACTCACAATTGCGCTATGGGTGGTTTAAGTTTCCGATAAGTGGTGACTCGCATATGATTGCAGTTCTGTGATGGCGCTATGTAATATTGGTTGAGATCTTGTGTCGACAAGAAACCTTAAGTAAGTCGAAAAACCGTAAGAAGGATTGTTATATAATGTAGTAACCAGAACCGGAGGTTGTTAAACTATTTTGGATATATTGGCCCGAATTTAGAATGGATTGAGAGTTGTGTGGTTATGGTTGTAACAGTGTAGCTCATGTACCTTTATCGTTTGGAGAGTGTTGGATGAATGTTATAATATTGTGTATCGGCGAGAAAATTGTTCTACATAGGACGTCAGTAAGTTTCTTGTACCATTGGTTAGTAAGGACCCCAGTGGAAAAGTGTGTTTCTCCGCCGACTATTATCTACCTGGTAGTGCTTAAGAATTCATGGCATTCCACTGATGGATTTTGGATTGCGCAGTGGAAGATGTCAGATGAAAGAGTTCAGTCAGAATAATGGGAATTTGGAAGATTGTTACTCATAAGTATGGAAATGAGAAGATCTTGTTCTAAGTGTGTTACCTTTTGGTGGGATACGAAAGAAATGAAATATCGGATGTAATGGTTACCATGTACAGCATCAGACCAGAAGAAACTGGTAAAGAAGTCGTTTGACTATTTATGAAGTGGTTTTGGACGTTGAAAGATTTATAAAAAGATAAATCGTCAATGATGGCATGAAGTTAAGGAATCATCGAATTACCTCATGAGAATTTGATGAGTGTTTGTTATCCTGAACCAAGATAAGATGTTACGGTTTTGTTTGTGACTCAGTAGAGGAATATGGAATGGTACATGCTTTCTGAAGGTAGAATGCAACCAAGTCTTTTGCATGAAACAACAGATGAATTGAGGAGAAGCAAAGTAGAGTTAACCAAATATTGGAATAAGAGTATGACAACGGACGTGAAGTTGTTAGTTTATGAAATAAGGATGTGGTTTGTGAAGTCAAGTTGGAATTAGATTACGTCATAAATTCTAATGGAAGTAAAGTTAAGTGTGGATCTAAGACAGTGATACAAGTTGTGGTTATTATTGAGTAGAGGAAATTCGGGGGCGAATTTCAATTTAAGGGGGGGAGATTGTAATACCCCATATTATTTAAACGCTCAATTGGATATCATATGAGCTTTTGTGTGCTCTATCTTTGGTTCATTAGATTTATGGAATCCTCTAAATACTTTAAGTATTGACAATTTGGGATCAATAGAACAACTAATGAACTCTGAAGAGATTAATTATTTAATGAAAGAGACGAATCAATAATTATTAGTCCAAGAGAGCATTTTATGGTAACGCTAATAATTGATCATTTGGTGTTAGATGATAAAATATCAATTAGAGATATTTTACTCTATGAGATTATATTATATATATTATACAGGAAAAGGGGATGCCTTGGTAAGGTTATCGATTAGCAATATTTTGAGTTGGTGAACTCATGAACATGTTTCCATATAGTGTGAGATTGTGAACTAAAGGTCATTTTCCTTCCCTTTTGACTTGAGTTAGGATTGGCTAGAACCCTGTAAAAGCCGAGAGAATCCATAAGATAGGGAAACTCACTAAGATTAATATCTCACCCCATTATTGTTGTTATTTTTCAGGTTAATTGCAGGTTTGATTTACAAGTGGAGCTATGCTTGGATGTTTCAAGGGAAGCGTAGCTTGAGATTTTTCCGCTGTGTAATTTATTGTACAATGAAGGATATTGTATATTGATCTTAGTTTTTATTGTTTTGGCTAATTTCCATATCTTATACCATAAGTTGTATTATGTTTTTATAATTGTCAAGTATGTGAATTATGCCAATAGGCACTTATGATGGTGTCAGTACCAAATAAAACACTTGTATGGTATTATTCTAGATATATATTATACAGGGCGTTACAGTTGGTATCAGAGCAGGTCGTGTCCTCGACCTAGCCTTGAAACTTCATAAGTAAATCTATTCCTGCCTCTTAAGTGTGTCTTGCCAGCATGACTCTTAATATCATATTATGTAGTGTTGGGTCTGATCAACCTAATGCTATGTATGTGATAGGTAGAATCATGGTTGAGTGACCACGAGGACTCCGAAGTGTTGTCGGAACTTGTGCTGTGAGGATAGGCTCAAGCCAAGAGTTATTAGTGTGGAGTTTTGGTCAGCTCAGTTGAGGCCTTAGTAAAAGTTGTGATTTGGGTAGCATGGAATTAAATAGCAGTGTGTTGTTCAAGCAATCCTTTGGAAAGGATGGAGTCTGAAAGTTAAGAATCTCTAGCGGGCGATTGGTCAAGGTATTGAGGAATATGTAAAATCGCTAGTAGAGCTGGATCGACCACTGATGTGGATAAGAATTTCAAGTAATCTCGTTCCGTGAAAAAGAAAAGTTGTTTTGTGGAACGTGAGAAGTAAGGTCCGGAAGTGAGATAGTTATTACTGATGTGGAACGTGTCAGTACCAAATAAAACACTTGTATGATATTATTCTAGATATATATTATACAGGGCGTTACCGTTTTAGATGATTGATTTAAAAGAATCAAATGCAAAATAATAACATCAAGAAACAAACTAAACTGCTAAAAGCTTGCAATATAATCATGTGCTCAAGCTTCTTTTCTACTCCCACCTTGCTCCAAAAACACCTTCAAGTCTGGACATTTTCAGAATAATGATAGAATTAGTAGCTTCATACTTTAAAATATATCTTTCCTCATGAAATCTTTTTGATGGCTTTGATCATCATAGACTTGAGGAAGGTTGTCAACATTATGAATTTTGTGGAAGATCAAATACATCTTAATGTCATGTATATTATTCTAGTTGGTGTATTTTATTTTTAATTGTAACTAACAATCTCTTTTGATGAATGTCATAGTGAATGCAATTTTCTCTTTAGATTATTAGATAAAGATGTTCTTTGAGTCTTTATTAATCCATGTATAAACTTACTGAATTTAAAAATATATCTTCATCATTGTGTTCTTTCTAATGTTTAGAAATCCTTTATCCAAAACCATAAAATCATGAGACCCTGATAAGGCTACTTCTAGAAAATTTAACAGAAAGACCCAATGCTAATTCGAAGTTCCAAATGATGGTTTTGATTATGCAAACGTTTTTTTATCATAGCCTCCCCCAAGGTAAGAATATTGTTCGCGTACTAAAAATGGATCACCACCAGACAAGAAGAACCAACCTTAAACTTAAACCATTACTATATATATATATTTAAATTTATATAGTGCTATATGTTTTTTAAAAATATTTTTAAGACTTTTGTTCTTTTTTAAATGAATCCCAGTCTAAAAGATGATTTATTAGACGCTTTGTGAAATCAAGATTGATCACTGACCTGTCAGGGTTTCCAAGCATGAGCATTGTACTAATGATTTGATCATAAATTTCAATTTCTGATCACAAGCTTTTGATTTTTCTCAATCGCGGGTCAAGCCCTTTAGTTTATATATTCCATTGCTTAGCTTCCATACAAGTCAATTACTCATCCTTCCGATTTTCAGCCCGACTCTCACATTTTTATTACTATCTCCGTTCCTTTTTAAGTGTCATTTTTAAAATAATTTTTTGTTTCTTTTTAAGTGTCATTTGCAAAATTCAAGATAGTATTAATTGTACTTTTGTCTAAATTACCCTAAGTAATCATTATAGAGAGAAAAAAAGTTAGATGAATGTAATAAATAATTAGGAGTATTATATGTAAAAGGGAAATGTTGTTTGAAAAATAACTATATTGATTAGCTTTCTTGATAAGTGTAAAAAGTCAAAAAATGACACTTATAAAAGAACGGAGGGAATAATGTCTAACATTGGATTAGAATTCATTGTTTTCTTCTTGAATATTGATGACCACAAATTATTTTTTCAATCATAAGAGGTATTAGTTTCCTTTAGGTCTTTGATAATGCAATTAACAGCAAGAAAATTGGATACTGTGAAATAATTTTGGTAGATTTCGATTTGTTAGAACTCTTGCATATTTTTATTTTTGTTAAAAGCGGTGAATTTGCTTTTAATTTTAATGTGAAGCATTAAATATTCTCATCTTTTGTTCTTTATCTCATGGTATAGGTCAATAATTAGAAAGCTATCATGCACAAATTAAGGTTAATTCTTTTAAGAAGGAAAAGATACCACATAAAATATTCTATATTCTGAAAAAGTGATCGACGAGCAGAAAAGATTACTACTCTCTCCGTTCTTTTATAAGTGTCATTTTTAGAATAATTTTTTGTTTATTTTTAATTGTCATTTGTAAAGTTCAAGGTAGCATTAATTACACTTTTGTCAAAAATACCCCTAGATATTTATTAGAGAGAGAAAAAGTGAAATGAATTTAATAAATAATTAAGGGTATTATAGGTAAAGAGAGTATTATAATTTGAAAAGTAACAACAATAATTAATTTTTTTTGATATGTGTAAAAAGTTAAAAAATAACACTTAAAAAAGAACGGAGGTAGTACAACGGAAGACAAGAAATAGTAAATAATACTAATGGACTCTCTTGAAATGATGAAACGTTTGGTGAAACTCAGAGAGCACATGAAGCGATTAGCAACCTCTTTGAAACTATGGGGACCTTAGATAAAAAGAGCAATATATGAGAGAATTTTGAGTCTTGATCATAAATGTAAGGAAATCTCAATTAGTTAAGGGTTGTCTCGATTAGTTTGTTCAATATCTAGACTTGCTTAGATAATGCATGTGTTGAAGTGATATAATGTCATTCAACTCGATGTAAATTTTCTCCCAGAGATTTGGTAGGTTTTGAGAAAAACAACAAAGGTATTATTTAAATGTCAATGTTGTAGGCATAACTGTAAAAAAATGGTAGAATTTGGTTTTTTTTAAGCACAGATACCTCTATAAAAAATATGTATGTATCAGATACCAACACAACACTGACATTATTGATTATGTTTAATTTATTATTAAATTAAATTATTATCTTTGTATGTGTTTTTTAAGTTATGCGCAAACACCGATGTAGATGTCATCTAAAGTGATGTTTTAATCACTCTTACATGGTTCAAAATTTTATAGGTGGAGACCAAATTTAGTTGTAGAGACAATGTTAGTGTGAAAAATGTAGTCGTGGTATAATTTGTGTCAATAAAAACTCAAATAGTAAGTGAAAATTATTGATCTACCAAGATTATATTAACTTCTACAAAGTTAAGGTGATCATACTTGACATAGGTAAATGAATGACATAAATTAAAATGGAGTGGACGTAGCCCAATAGATTTGGTTGTGCGAATAATTGTAAAACTACTTTATGGAAAATTTTATTTTAAGAAATGATTAAGTCATCTTTCAAATATTTTTTCCTTTTCATGCGGTTAATCTCTACCTAAACATATAATGAGATTTTTATATGACAAATATTGTACAAAATAGTTACGCGGAATGTCTCGTCACGTATCATGCTTGGTCTGATTACAATCCCCTGATGTCTTAGTCAAAGTCGCAATCGACGGAGATTTAATTGAACGTAAAATAACTATGCCACGATTGAGTATGTCATATGTCTAATGATCATAAACAATCTCCCAACAATATTTAATTTTAATAGTAAAATCTACTGTTATTTTTCAATTGTTATCTAAATTGATCTCCCAAATTTCGTAGACGAAAAAAAGCATTAAACACAAGATATTATTGAATAACAATAAAAAGTTCATCATTACACAGAGAAGAATTAAACATATCACATTATTCATATTATTAGGAAAAATTCATCTGCTGAGTAAGACTTAATATAAGGGAAATTAGTCATTCATTCTTAAGGGATTCATGGCCAATTCAATAAAAAAAAAGCAATTAAACTTTGCAAATGTCTAGGGATAAATCCATAAAGATACATTGCCTTCTCCCGAGCTTTGCTGCTCCAAAATATGCCTCTATGCTCATAAAAATCTGAACCCGATTAGAACCTGTCGTACCGTAGTTTTGTTCGAACATTTCATTTTCTCAATCTACTAGCTTTACTTAGTTTTATCCAGAATAACAATACAGTTTTGCATACAGACCCATTGAAGTAATTTTCAATCGCGCGTAAGATCAGCAGGCGGAAAATTTTAAGTTCGGGCCAGCGACTGTCTTTTTTATTAAACAATATTACACGTAGTTTAGTATGATGTGCTCATTTAATTTTTTTGTATTCGCGCGCGATTGCGTTCAAGACAGTTCAAGTCCTTTTATCTGGGTATTTTTAGCTGCAATAATTTATACTCCCTCCGGTCACTATTATAAGCAAAAAAAACACCTTAAATCTTGGTCAATATTATAAGCAAAAGTCATTAAATTTTAGACTAATTAATGTTTGTATTACTATTATACCCTTAATTTAATTCAAAAGCATTTTATGTTGGTAGTTGACTCATTAAATAAACTAAGGATATTATCGTAAATTTTACTTTAGTAGTACATGAAATCAAGAAAATTAATTACACTTAACTAACTTTCTTAATACGTGTGAAAGTAGTTATTTTGGCTTATAATTGTGACCGGAGGGAGTATGTGACTATCTGTTTTAATAAACTTTGTTACGCGTAGATTAGTTTAGTGTACTCATTTTTTTGTGCATGTTTGCGCGTTAGCGTTTTATTTAATTTGGTTCCGTTTTATTTGTTTTTTAATCCAAATAATGATAACAAAAATAAGGTTAGTATTATTACTATTACAACTATTGTTATTATTATTAAGTATTATTATTATTATGATTATTATTTTAATTATATTTCCTTTTTATATCATGTAATCTCCAAAATTTCGTTCCATTTATCATCATGTAATGCATGAATGGAATGCATACACAAATATCTCTAAAATCTCATTCCATTTATCACCATGTAATAGATATACATACATCATACATATCTTTTTACAGAAAAGAAAAAAAACTCATGTAGAACATTTACAATTTGCAACATGTATCACCATTGCCATACATATCCATAGTATGGAGAAAACCACATTCTGTTCATAATTTCCTCAATCACAAACTCTCACACCAAGATGCAATCCACACCCTTCACGTTGTGCACTCACAAAGATTACCAATTTTCACATGGATCACCAATTCCAATCACAAAATTCTCACTAGTTTTTCCCTCTCAATTCTCACATCATTCCCTTCTAATTACAACCACACTCTACTATAAATTTGGAGGAGAAGATGAGTAAAAATTCAACAACAATCACCTCTAAGTTTAGCCAAAACCTTGCATCAAATTCATCTCCCAAATTCAAGTTTCTCCACCTTGAAAAAACTTTGAAAATTTCACAAAAAAACCTCAAACCTTGAGCATTTTCCATCCATTTTTCTAGAATCATTGCTTAGCATCATTACCATCATAATTCCTACCAAAAACCACTCACAAAACTGAAATTTGTGCAAATCTATTTTGAATTTGGTTTCAAAAACGTTGTCAAAATTGTGAAATTATGATGGAATGAGGTAGAGGAGATCAAGAGGAGTCTAGATCCACAAAGAAAAGTGAAAAACTCACATCGTCGAAACTTCGTCAGAGCCTTGTCGGAATTCGGGTTTCTCGTCGGAAAATTCATTGCGCTCTTCGTACAATTAACCATTATTTACTATGATTCTTTGTAATTTGTTTGAATAAACTTGTTTCTGCACTTAGTATGCTTCAAATCCTCTAATCATTTGTGTAAAATAACTTGAAATGTGAATTTCCAGAAAATTGTTGTTCTTGGTGTTCATGCGTGTTCATGCGTGTTCATGAACATTCAAGAACACAAACTCAAAAAATTCAAAAATCAACTATTTAAAGAAAAATAAAAAATGTAAATTGATTCAAAACATAATCATAAGCATGATACCATGATTATTTTTATCTAAAACATCAAATTATGGCCGGATCGAACCGTTAAAAGTCAAATTTTGTTCACTTTAAATCCCAATTTTTGCCATTTTTTGTTGTTAACTTATGCATTTTGATCACGTATTGTTGTTCCTAAGATTGAGTAGATGAATTTTCATTATTCATTTGCGTGATTCCATAAAAATTTGAGAAAGTTATGGCTAAAAAATGGAGGTATGAGTTTATTCTTTGCAAGGAGGAATATGAGCTCATTTCCTAATTTAATCTGAACCTTCCGATCTAGCGCGACAGATTGCACCACGTGGCGTTGCTTTTTTTTGTTTGACCACCCCATTTTGGGCTCTTGTGCTTTGGGTCTATACATTTTTTTCTTTGCACCCCCAATTTCTTGTTTTGTATGCTTTTCTTTATTTATTTATTATTTTTATTTTAAAAATAAGAGCCTTAAGCCCATATTTTTTTCTTTCATTAATTAATTTAATTAATTAAAATAAATGATAAATAAAAACCAATCTTTCAAAAATCAAATTAAATATTTGATCAAAATCAAGTATTTTTAAAACCTCGTCACTCCCCATCATCAAATCAAAACCTTTCGAATCAATTTCAAACCAACGCAAACCAAACGCTTGATCAATATTAAGTTTCTTTTCTAAATCAAATCAAAATATCTAACTTAATCCTTTCAGACATTTTTCATACATTGGATGAAAAAGGACTAGTTTGGTGTTTGCCACTCTTTTCCCCGAGTATTTGGATACGAGCTGTATAGCTCGACCATTCGAATATTTTGTCATCTGTTCAAAATTTAGTAACTCGACTAAATTACTGTATAGCTCGACCATTCGAATATTCTTCATCTGCTTAAAACTTAATAAATCGAGCAAATTCAACTTATCTCGTTCACGGATGAAAAAGGAATAATTGGGTGTATACCTCTTTTTTCCTCGAGAACATGGATACGAGTCATATAGCTTGACCATTTGAGTACTCGTTGTCTTTAGGGGTTCTAACCCGATTTGTAGCAAACCTTTTCTACAATCAAAATCTTGAAGCAAATTTCATTTTCATAAGAGACTGGTAAAAAAGGAATAATTGAGTGTATGCCTCTTTCTTCCCCCCGAGTATTTGAATACAAGTCGTATAGATTGACCATTCATGTACTCGTCTTCCATTTGAAATACAATAATTAATCGAGTTTAGTTCACCCTTTGGTGGATGAAAAGGGACTAATTTGGCGTATGCCTCTCTTTTCCCCAAGTATTCAGATACGAGCCGTATAGCTCAACCATTCGAATGCTTGTCTCCCGCTAAGGGATCGTGACCTAACTCATCTCACAAATTTCATAATAAAATTGGATGAAAAAAGGATTAATTAGGCGTATGCCTCTTTCCTCCCCGAGTATTTGGATACATGTCGTATAGCTTGACCAGTCAAATACTTGTGATCCACCTATAAACAACTTCAACTCATCAAACCTCTTTTTCGTCTTAACGCGACCGAATAGGAACTATGCATCCTTTGCTAAAATCGAACTAAGAAATGTTATTTCCGCTCAAATGCAAACTAAGCACCATTCGCTAAAATTGACCAACCAACAAACATTTTCTACCCAGAACTACATAACTTTGAGTTCCCCATTGCACTTGTGGATACGTAGGAGTGAGATTCAACATCTCATCAAGGACTATAATAAAATATTCAAAAATATCTTTTTCTTGCTAGAACTAAGTGGCTTTGAATTTCTCATCGCACTTGAGGATACGTAGGAGCACTCGCTCGCAATCTTTTCAATCACCCTAATAAAAAACTTGTTTTAGTCCTTTTATTTTTCCTTTCAAACTTTTAATAATTAGAAGAAAGCAAATAATATCACGATAAAACTTATTCGCGAAGCTAACTAAATGGTTTCAGTTAAGTACAACGGATGTGAGGGGTGCTAATATATTCCCCTCGCATAATCCACTTCAGAACCCGAATTTGGTTGCGACGACTATTTTCTTTTTTCTTTAAGGGTTTTATCGATATTTTACATTTCCTTTTGAAATAGATAAACTTCGGTTGTAACTCTATTATTATTTCGGACGTTCTTTACACCCCGGTATTTTTCGCGTCGCGACAGCTGGAGACTCTGCTCGAGACACTAGAGAGTCAAGCCTAGTTTAGTTTGATCTACGATGAATGTTAACATTGTTCATTTGTTTTCTTCTACCTTATTTTAATACTTTCTCTCTGAAAGTGTTATTATTACTAGATATATTCGTCGTATGGTTCTCCGCTGCTGTGGGTTTAGGTTTCGTGTTGCTTGTAATTTGAGGGAAAGCTCTATACCCGATTTTTTATCAAAACCTTAAGTTTAAGATGATGGTTTTGTAGTATTGACCTACGAGATGTATGTCTCATTGGGTTGATGCAAAGACCCTGCCTGGAGTATATCCTTTTATAGGTATTGTTGTCAAATGAGTATTCGATATGGCGGAAATATTTTATGAAAGCTCCAAGGGTTTGACTAAATTTTAGTAAAACAGAATGTTAGGAAAGATGTTCCAACATGAAGATTTATGCCCCAAATCAAAGATGTCGAATGAAATGTCACAACATGAAGATTCGACATCATGACTGACATAACAGGTTTTGTTTTTAAATCTGCTCCAAGATTCAAGGCGCGATTGGCAGTGGCTCAAGGAAAGAAGATTTGAAGCCCAAAGAAGCAGAAGGTTATAAAAGAAGACCAAGACCTGGGGCAGAAGGTAGAGAGAACGACATAGACTTAGGAATCCTATTTTGTAAAGTAGGGTTTAGGGTTTGAGAGTCGTAGGTTTCTCTTGTAAGTCTCCCTCTGTATCGATTTGATACATTGTGGATGACATAGGTACTTGTACAAACTCAGAAACCCGTAGGTAATGAATCGTGTATTATTCTTGGATGAAGCTTTTAAGCAAATCCAAGTTAACTTGTTAGTCAAGAATGCTTGACTGAACTTTGTATTGACAGGGGTGTCTTTGAAGTAGGATGATACAATTATTGTGACTATAACTGTTAGATAATCACAGGTTGTGATTTAGGGAGTGAGATGGGTTTCTCTTATCTAGGATGGAGTTCTTAGATAAAGTTTTCATTGGGTAGTGATAGGTAAACCAGAGGTTGTTTACTGTAAACCAGCGGTTGTTTACATAAAACTATACTAGTGATAGTGGATTCTTCTTCCTGGCTTGGTATGCCCCCAGATGTAGGTGATTTACATCGAACTGGGTTATCATATTCTATGTTGTTTATCATTCTGCAATTTACAGTTCAGTTTTGATTAACATGTTGTAACAGATGTCGAAACATTTGTCTTGCTGTTGTTACTGATATTCTGAATATCAGTTTGTTGTTTTGTTCTTGTTTTAAAGTTGTGCAGAGAACAATGTCTTGACATGTGTTAGGACATTTGTTATCTACTATGCCAGAATTTCATTTTAAAATAGGGTTCGTGACTCTAGGGACCTTTTTTTCTAGAACCTTGGATTCGATGGTTGTGAAGTGTCAGCCTGCGGGATATATTCCTCATTAGGCTGATACGAAAACCTCACCTAGAAGATATCATCTTAATGGTATTGTTGTCTAAGTAGTATTCGTTATGGTGGTGGTATTTTTAAGAACGATCCACGACTCTAGGAACTTGAAACCTTATAGCTTACTTGTGATGAGATTATTGGTTAAATAGCAACCAGAATCCTTCCATCGTGGAAACTATACGCAGACTGTTTGAAACTGCATTGTGCATTCCCTTTTACATCCACACATAGAATGACATCGCATTTCATAAAAAAATTGATTTGCATATCAAAAAAAGAAAAATTTCATGCATCTGCATACATAACCCTTTTCAAATGAAAAAAAACTCATTCCATTCTTTCCATCCCCTAAAGTCTTAATGGTTAACAAAGCAAGCTGATTCCCTGATATCACTACGGAACCCGCGCTAAGTCAAAAAGAAGTGTGGAGAACTTGGAAAAAGCTTAGGATATTATAAGAGAAGAGATTGATTTGCTCAAGTTACGATGGGTAAAATCTTAGATACTCTATAGGCGTTAATGAAGAAGGAAGATCATCCACAAGAGAATGTCTATACTGATAATGGCATTTCATCAGGGTTCACCATAGGATATCAGTAAATTCAAGGGGCGAACGTTCAGTTCCCCCTTTTTGGTCTTCCCCTAAATTATACTCCACCATTTGAAAATACCACCAATAGAGAACCTTCTATTCAACAACTCGTGCAAACTCCGGTAGTCAGTAAAGTGCACCCTGCTGGATTTTTGACACACCGAGGTCCCTTTAAGGATCCTCATCTTGTGTTCCACATTGCTGGTCCTCAAGGTACTCATCCTGAAGTAATAATCGAGAATGATGAATCTGAAGGGAAATATGAGGTATTGGAGAAGAGGTTGAGAATTGTTGAAGGGCATAAAATATTTGGTCTTGATGTTATAGATATGTGTTTGGTCCCTAATGTGACCCTTCCTCCAAAATTCAAAGTCCCATACTTTGAAAATTATAAAGAAATCGGTTGTCTAGAGGGTCACTTGGTGATGTATTGTAGGAAGATGGCGTCACACTCTCGCAATGATAAAATAATTATTCACTGCTTTCAAGATAACTTGAGTGGGGCATCTCTCAAATGGTACATGAATCTTGAGATGGGTTAGATTCAATCATGCAGGGACCTAGCAGAGGCTTTTATGAAGAAATACAAATATAACACATACATGGCTCCAGATATGAGACAGCTTCAAAACATGACCAAGAAAGATAGAGAATCTTTCAAGGAGTATACCCAACGCTGGAGAGAGCTAGCTGCTCAACTTGAGCCACCCCTGGCTGAATGAGAGCTAGTTGATATGTTCATAGATACCCTGCAGTCTCCTTTCTTTGAAAAAATGATCGACAACGTATCGTCTGGATTCTCCGATCTGGTAACTATTGGAGAAAGATTTATATATAAAGGGCTGAAGAGCGGAAATATTCCTAATGCTACTAGGGCATCGAACGGTGTGAGGAAGTTCTCTAGGAACTTCCAGAAAAAGAAAGAAGGAGATGAAGGTGGCGAGAAACACAAGAGATGGTGGGGGTTAAATTAGGTTTCTAAAAAGAAAAGCTTTTTCAAAACCAACTCAATCAAGCAAAACACGAACAATAAAAATAACAAGTTATTTTTATATTAGTTCACTGTTAACGAAGCTACATCCAGTTCACCCTACCAAGGTAATTTTTCCTTCTTAATAAGGATTTAAACCACTATAACCGAAACTAATTACAAACACCACAAAGACAAATTGTCTTTGTCTTTTTGAGTCCATCTGACTAAAACCTAGTCACTTAAGGAAACCACTCAAACAATATTGAGATTTACAAGTTGTGTTTACAAAGAATGCTTCTAAGAAAGCAGATTAACACAAGATTAATACAAATAATATCTCACACAATAACGAGCAAAAACTCTATGTGTGTTTATATAGAATATACACAAAAAATATTTACTTCAGCAAAACGTGTGTATGTTCAATAGCATGAGCATTTAGCATGCATGGGCATTAGCAATTAGAAAACTCTTCCAATCGTCCAAGTCTCCTTTATATAGGCAGTTAAAAGATCCGCTGAAGTGTAGAATTGGAATAGGAAATAACATTTGTCTCTGAAATTCTGGTATGACAGACGCAGATGTCACATAACATGTCGAGACATTTGATCTGTTATCAACAACATATACAAGATATAGACAATTAAAGAAGTTGCTGAAAAGTAAAGTGCACACAAGAATTGTTCACCTAGTTCAGTCTAACAACCTACATCTGAGGGCATACCAAGCCAGGAAGGAAGTTCACTATCAGCAGTATCAATTCATAGACCCTACAATCAACACACCTGTTGATGATCTACTCACTTAATCACTACCCAATGACCCTTCAACCTAAGTCCACCCTAGATAAGAGACTCCATCTCACTTCCAATCATCGCAATGATGTCTAGCAGTCAACACCTCAGACACTGCATCAACAGCTTGATTTCCAACAACTCTTCAATCACAGAAAAGTAGAAGACACACTTCAAGAAACACAATCATCATTGATTAAAAGCTCATAGATGATTGACAAATACAACTCAACTAAACAGTTCAACTCTAAGTACAAAACAGAACCAGAGTGGCTCACAATTTCACACAAACCCTAATGATCTACATTTTGGACTCGTGCTTATTCTAGGTTACAAGCATTCTATTTATAACTTTTTCCCAACTGGATTTGGGCTTCCAATCACAGCATATCAGCTGCAACAAATCTGCAAAAGATTCTCCTACAAAATAGGTCTTCAATCAAATCCTTCCTAATTTATCTCCATAATTAGAAAGTCATTACTCTTCAATTTTCTTCTTGATTCTGACTTGAACCTTCCAGACCTATAAAACAGCGCCACATATGATAACATAATATTCCCAGAAACATTCCTCACAGGGTTTGGGCATTAGCAAATCTTAGATTTGATTCACAATTAAAAACAGATTTAAACTTCAAATCTTTTTGCCCTAAAAATAGCAACAAAATATACTCCACAGAGTAACAGAAAACGGTTGCTTCAGAATAAATCTGTTCCATGAATTTCTCATGCAATCACTCAACAAAAACTCACAAGTTGCAAATAACACGCAACCAATAAAACATAACATTCTTAACAGAATGTTCTGTCAACAGATGTTAAGACATCAGTCTTGACATCATGCACACAGTCCTGCAACACTCAGATAAACCACCTGCAGAATGTTAGAAACACATGTTAAGACATCAAGCATGACGTCTTGATGCAACACTTTGTTTTACCAAAATTGCTGCCAATTTCAGAACTAACAATCTCCCCCTTTGGCAAATTTTGGCTAAAACAATATCACCACACATCAGAGATACCGGAAGAGAACACATATCAGAGAACCTGCAGCAGAAACACAACACACCAGACAACCACACCTAACCCAGAAAATCCAATGCACACATATCATTACTATGCCAACATTACTAAGCCACACTACTCTCCCCCTTTTTAGCCATAATTAGACAAACTCCACTAGGAAACTTCCATAACAACCAGAACAACTAAGCAACATTTAAAACAAATCTATAGAGAAGAGAGTACATTAATACAGACCAAGCACAAAAAGTTCCAAAGGCAAACTCTGAATCATCCAACCAACATACTCAGAACAAAACATTGGGGTAAATGTACACCATGAACTTCACCAGTAACACAATGTCACGACATCTTGTCTGACATAACACCCTCACCAGAGCCACAAATAATCTTAATAAACAATTGCACTACTTCAACAACAAAAGTTCAACTTCCCCTATCTAAGATACCCAGTGCTCCTTTGCAAGAAGAACACCTTAAATGAATGGAAAACATAAGACTCATCTTCATGTCTTCAAGAGCGCACCCTCTGTTCAACACACCTGCTGAACGCATTCACTTAATGCTTGATCCTCAAGCAACACTAGTGTTCTGGACTGGGCCAGGGACTGCTACTCAGTCGAGCAGGCCCAACCCACACTTCCTGGGATGGCCCAACGAAGGCCTTTGGACCGACCAGTGTCGGGCACACGCACGGTGTAGAGCGTCGGGCAAGACGCTAGGCCTCCCCGGGATCGTCCATCCTCGACATCTAGGGTGCTCCTCCCCGCGAGGAGGCCACCTTCTGCACATAAGGGTCCTCCCCCGCAAGGACACGTCTCTCCCCGACACGATAGAGTCCTCCCCGCGAGGACACGTTCTCATGTAACCGCTCCACTCCCGATGGAATCGGTCTGCCCTAATTCCGGAGATCTAGGAACGGTTACCCCAGGGCGAAGACCACGTGCTGGTCTTCACTACGCCACGTAAGCCCTGGCAGTTACTTGGATTGGGCCTGGAAATCCAGCCCAATGCAAGTAACCATTGGCCCCGCGCTGGGGGCTCTCTATAAATACCCTCTCACTTGAGAGGGTCAGGTTATGTTCACTTCTACTCTCACTTCTGTACTTGCTATCTCTGACAGTTATCTTACTTGAGCGTCGGAGTACCTTGCAGGTACACCCCCCCCGGTCGTCTTTCAACCTCACCGGAGCTGAAGCCCAGACGACGTCGTGGGCCACTAGAAATTGTCTGATCCAGGTACGATCAGTGGCGCCGTCTGTGGGAACGTTTGCTTCCCCATTTTTCCTTCGCTAAACCAAAACAACTCTCAGTCATCACCAACATGGCCAATCCGTCAGTTAACCAGGCTCTGGACACCGTGCTCGGACAACTCGAGAACGGGAACCACCGTGAGGACGTCGTCATCCTCAACGGTGGCGAAGGTGACATTAGAGATGGGCAGACCGCCTCCCCGGACTCCCAAGATGTGGCTTACAATGCCGCCCGCCAAGACAATCAGCAAGCCATTTTCCAGCCAGTTGCTCCTCCGCCCAATGCGGACCCGAGCACCATGGCCCTATTCGCCTTGATCAATCAGACCAATCAGCTGATCGCGCACCAGAATACCAGAATGGAAGCGTTGGAGCAAGGGCGGGCACAACGATCTTCCCTGCGAAGGCATAGTCGTCCACCGTCACCTCGCCGTTCTCCTTCCCCGTGAAGGACTCCTTCCGAAGAATCTCGGACCCCGTCGCCGGTACGCCAGGGTCGTCGACCACGTCTCAAGCGCCCCCAGCCGACGATCTCCCAGAAACGCCCTCGTTCCCCGCCTCGGAAGGAACCCAGGGCCTCCACCACTTCCAAGAAGTCCAAGCAGACCGAAGAGAGACCAAAGAACCGTTCGAGGAACTCCCCTCCACGGCATCATCGATCACCTTCGAGATCCCCGACTGGTAGCGACGACGAGGATCAAAGGACCCCTCTGTCATGGGAAATCATGAACGCCTCAATCCCTGCAGGCATGGAGAAACCCCCACCATTGGGGACCTATGACGGCCTGACCGACCCCGACGATCATGTCGAGAGTTTCGAAGCAATGCTCGACTTCTGAAATGTCAGGGGAGCCATCAGGTGCAGGTTGTTCCCCACCACTTTGCGGAAGGAAGCCATGACTTGGTATAAGGGTCTGGCACATGGGTCGATCACATCCTGGAAGCAACTTAGGCAGCGCTTCACCAAACACTTCACCGCGTCTCGTCGACACCCGAAGACGGAGGCTGCCCTAGAAAGCATCTTCCAAGGGAAGAACGAATCTCTCCGAAACTACATCGAGAGATTCAACAAAGAAGCTATCGAGGTCCATACGACCGAAGACATGAAGAAATATTTAATTCTCCATGGACTGCGTGCCAGATCTAACTTTGCTAAATCCATAGGCCTCCGCAGACCTCGACGTCTCGAGGACCTTCTCGCTCGGGCTCAGAAGTACATCGAACTCGAGGAGACGGAAGCGACTCAGATCACCCTTGAGACCAGACGCAAAGAAGGCCCCCGCGGCCACAAAGATGAAGACTCTTCTCCCCGACGAGGAGGAGAAAGAAAGAAAGAGAACCGCAACCGTGATCCTAGGGAACCGCGCAGACCAGCTGGTCGATTCACGGAGTACACCCCGCTCAACGCTCCCCGGGCTCGAATCCTCTCCGAATGCCAGAATTCCGAGTTTGTGAAAGGAGGAGTTCGCTTCCCGAAGCCCGCTGCTCCCAAATTAAACGTCGACAAATCAAAGTACTGCAGGTTCCACCGGAGCCACGGGCATGTTACCGAAGACTGCATCCATCTCAAGGATGCGATCGAAATTCTGATCAAGGAAGGGCACTTGAAGAAATACGCTTAGAAGAACGATACTCCTCGGCCCAGTTCCCGGGAAGCCCAGAATGTCGAGGGGACGACACCTCCCCCTGACGAGAGTCACCTTCAAGTCGCCCTCAACCCGAGGACTTCTTCGTCCCCCCAATCATTGAAGGACAAGAAGCAATTCGCAACATGTAGGCGACATTTCCCCACGAGGACCCCGTTACTGCCCGTAGCACCTGGGAAAGCTTCCCCAGGGCGATGGTCATCTCCAGGGGAGGACCAGAGAAGCTGTCCGTCGGATCGATCAAGCGGAAATTCGACGAGCTGGAGTCCGCGACATCGCCGAAGGCGACCACCCTCGAGAAGGTGCGGGGAAACTCCAACCCCATCACCTTCTACCTCGAGGAACTCCCCGGGGGCACACCAAACGCCACTATTCCCCTCCTGATTAGGGCGCATATGGCGAACTTTGACGTTCGAAGGATCCTAGTCGACCAGGGGAGTTCGATCGACATCATGTATGCTCATCTGTTCGGGACCCTCCAGCTCGACGAGAGATATCTAACCCCGTATGTCGCTTTAGATCTGCAGAGGTTCAATGGAACCACCACCAGACCATGGGGCTACGTGGAGCTGATGGTTACGTTTGGGGCCGAAGACACTGCCCGACAGGTGAAGATCCGTTTTCTGGTGGTCGAATGCCTGTCCCTTTATAACTGCATCCTCGGGAGGACCACCCTGGCTGAACTTACGGCGGTACCATCAACGGTCCACCTCAAAATGAAGTATTACACGACCAGGGGACGAGTAGTGACGATGTACGGGGACATCGACGCGGCCAGAAGATGTTTCGACGCCGCCATCAAAGGACTGAGTACCATCGGACCCAAACCCAAGACAGTGGCCAAGCCACCCCAGGATGCCGAATAGGTACCCCTCCCGCGCGTCAACGCGGTCGACCTCGACAGCAGGTTCTCCGGGGAACCCGACGAAGACAGAGTCGAAGATCTCGACCACCAAGTGGGGAACAACGGGCGGCCTCCCCACCCAACGCGCCCCATCCCAGATGGAGACTTCGAGCTCGTGGTACTCGGGGACGATCCAGACCGCAACGTGAAGATTGGTACCGGGATCCCCGACCTGGCAAAGGAGCAGCTGAAGGCATGTCAGAGGGAGAACGCTGACCTCTTCGCGTGGAGCGCATCTGAGATGCCTAGCCTCGACCCCGAGGTGGCTTGCCATCAACTCGCAGTAGATCCGGCCGCTACGGCCATAGCACAACGTAGGCATAAGCAGTCTCCCGAGAAAGCGGAGGCTGCTGAAAAAGCTGTAAAAGACCTCCTAGAGGCGAATTTTATCTCGGAAGCCAAATACACGACATGGCTGTCCAATGTTGTACTTGTTAAAAAGAATAATGGAAAGTGGAGAATGTGCGTTGATTATACTGATCTTAACCGGGCTTGCCCGAAAGACTGTTATCCCTTGCCTAACATCGACCAACTGGTCGACAACTCTGCAGGTTACTAACTACTATCCTTCATGGACGCTTACTCGGGATACAACCAAATTCCCATGGACAAGGTCGACAAACAACACACGGCCTTTATGACCGCGTCAGGCAACTACTATTACAACGTAATGCCCTTCGGTCTGAAGAATGCCGGTGCAACCTACCAACGGATGATGAACAAGGTTTTCCGAGCTGAAATCGGCGACATGCTCGAAGTCTACATGGACGACATGATCGTCAAGTCTGCAGAAGAAGTCGACCACGCCGCGCACCTCAAGAAGGTCTTCGACATGGCGAGGAGGTGCCGCATGAGGTTTAACCTCGACAAGTGCACCTTCGGCGTCCGGGCAGGGAAGTTCCTCGGATTTTACCTCACAGAACGAGGAATCAAGGCCAACCCCGACAAGTGTAGGGCTTTCTCCGAGCTCCCTACCCCGGACTCAAAGAAGTCGATACAGTCATTAAACGGGATGTTCACCGCCCTTTCCTGCTTCGTCGCCAAATCCGCACAGTACGCACTCCCATTTTTCAAACTTCTTCGACAAAAAGCGGAGTTTGATTGGAGCGAGGAATGCGAGCAGGCACTCGTCCACTTAAAACAGGTCCTATCACAACCCCCGGTCCTCTCACGGCCTGAGAACGGGGAGACACTCTTCTTGTATCTTGCGATCACGAGTGAAGCAGTCAGCGCCGTCCTTATTCGGGAAACCTCGGACGGGCAGAAGCCAGTTTACTTCACGAGCAAAGCCCTCCAAGGCCCCGAGCTCAGATATCAGTAGATTGAGAAAGTCGCCCTGGGCCTCGTCACCGCGGCCAGGAGGCTACGCCACTACTTCCTCGCCCACACCGTCGTCGTAAGGACCGAACAGCCTATAAGGCAGCTCCTCGGGCGGCCGGACATGGCGGGGAGGATGCTCAGGTGGTCACTCGAGCTCGCCGAGTTTGACATCCAATACAAAGGGAGGAAAGCCCTGAAGGCACAGGTACTGGCCGACTTCGTAGCCGAGATGACCGTCCCGGAGCCCTCGACCAACGGATCACAGAAATGGACGATCTATGTCGACGGGGCGTCCAGCCCAAAGGGAAGCGGGGCGGGCATCATCCTCGAAAACGAGGAGGGCATATTGATCAAGGTATCCCTCGAGCTGTCCTTCCCGACATCGAACAACCAAGCCGAATACGAGGCCTTCCTCACAGGACTTCGGCTGGCGGAGGACCTCAGCGCCAAAGAGGTCAAACTCTTCACCGATTCCCAGCTCGTGGCCTCGCAAGTCCGAGGAGAGTACCAAGCCAAGAACAACAGCCTCATAGAATACTTGGCCTTGGTAAAAGAAAAGATGAAAAGGTTCACCTCCGCGGAAGTAACCCACATCCCCCGCGAGCACAATGCCCGAGCAGATGTCCTGTCCAAATTGGCGAGCACAAAGAAGGGCGGGAATAAATCCGCCATACAAGAAGTACTTTCCCACCCGAGCATTGGAATACCGGTCATGGTTTCGGACATCAACGCCATCGGGGACAGCAACTGCTGGATGACCCTGGTATACGAATACCTCAGAACGGGCAAACTGCCTGAAGATTCCAAAGAAGCAGGAATGGTCAAGAGGCGGCCGTGCTCGTACACTGTAGTCGAGGATAAGCTATACCGGCGAGGGTTCTCTATTCCCCTCCTCATGTGCGTCGAGGAGACTAAGGTCCCCGGCATCCTCCAGGAAATCCACGAGGGAATCAACGCACAGCACCTTGGCGGCCGCTCGTTAGCCCCTAAGGCGCTTCGAGCAGGGTACTACTGGCCCAACATGCAACAAGAAGCCAAGGAACACGTCAAGAAGTGCGATAGATGCCAGCGACACGGGGACATGCGCCTCGCTCCTCCTAGCGAGCTCAAAACGCTATCCTCCCCGTGGTCGTTCGGGTGGTGGGGAATGGACATCCTCGGACCCTTCGTCATAGGTTCATATCAAAACAAATACCTCATCGTCGGGGTGGATTACTTCACGAAGTGGATCGAGGCGGAAGCATTGGCCAAAATCACGGCCTTCAACATACTGCATTTTTACAAAAGAAACATCCTCGCCCGATTCGGCGTGCCTTAAGCTATTGTCACCGACAACGGGACGCAGTTCACCGACAAGAACTTCCAAGACTTCGTCGCCAAACTGGGCACGAAGCAACACTTCACGTCGGTTGAGCATCCCCAAACGAACGGGTAGGCTGAGTCGTCGAACAAGGTAATCCTCCAAGGATTGAGACGCCGATTAGGCGACGCCAAACAACGGTGGGTCGAGGAGCTACACAGCGTCCTCTGGGCCTACCGAACGACCCCACACTCCACGACCGGGGAGACCCCTTTCTGTTTGACCTACGGAATGGAAGCGGTGATCCCCGTAGAGATCAGGGAACCCTCGAGGAGGACAGAAGCCCCCCTCGACGGGGACGCGAACGACGAAGACTTGAGGGAAGAGCTCAACTTCGTCGAAGAAACACGCTCGGGCGCTTCTCTTCGAGAAGCCTCGCTTAAACAAAAAATAACACTACGTTATAACGACAAAGTTATCAAACGTGATTTTCAGGTAGGCACCCTCGTCCTACGCAGGAACCAGAAGGACTCACGAGAAGGCAAACTCGCCGCAAACTGGGAGGGCCCGTACCGCGTCCGTGGAAAAACGGGGACAGGAGCCTACTTCCTCGAAAATCTGCACGGGGAAGAACTTGCTCGACCATGGAATGCTGAGAAGCTCAAACAGTACTACAGTTAAGCACTGCCAGCGGCTCACTAGTGCCGCGATCACGGGGACACGCTAAGGTACGAGCGCGACACCCCTATACAGAACACGATGATCAGAGACCGCGTTGTGTGTGCGTGAGGACCTTTGATCCGATGGGGATACCTCGATCGAGGCCCACCGTCGTTGTACTAATCGGGCAGAACACCCAGCTCGTGATGGGAAGTTCATGCCACGAAGCTAAGACCTCGACCGAGCTCTTAGCCTCGTTAAAGGTCGGAATACGCCTCCGGCCGCCCGACCAGCTCTCCACGCGGTCAGGGACTATCAAGGTCGAGCAAATCCCAAAGTCTTATTACTTAGACAAAAATAAAGTATAACAATAGCATCACACACAAGCGAAAACATACAAACATCACAGATGCAGACAAACAAAAATGCATTGAGCGAGCAAAGCCCATCGTATAGGTGTTACAGTCAAACATCAAAGAAAAACCCCTGGCGCGCAGGCCGGGCACAAATATTACAGTAAATCAAAACGGCTCGCAGGCCGACCAAAACGAAGATAAAAAAAGCCTACTCAGCTGCAGTCCCGTCGGGCTCCTCATGCTCGTGAATTTCGTCCACCCGCATCGGCTGCACGATCTGGCCATCCACCACCTAGGCATCGGGGTCAATCCCTTCGGTGACGAGGTCGGGGTTGAGGACCCGAAGCTGCTCCACGGCGTTCCTGAAGCCTATGTCAGCCACTTCGAGGTTGTCGTCCTCGGCTTCCCGGAGCTTCGCTATCAACGCTGCCGGCGAAGTCAGCAACTTGTCCTCCTCGGTCTCCTCCTCGGCCGGGCAGACAGCATCCTCCAACTCGGTGATCCTCGCCAAAAGGCGATCCCTCTCCGCCTCGATACCAGCGAGACGTTTCCGGTCCTCCTCGGCGCCTTTCAGCTTTTCCTCCAACTTCTGCTGGAGCTCGACTTGGGCCTTGTTTTGGCTTTTACAATCAGCCAGCTCCTTCCCCACCTTCTCTATCTCAGCCGAGATGGTCTGGAAACGGTCCCGCAGCTTTTGCAGCTCGCCGGCGGAGCACGCCTCGTTGTTCAGGACCAAGACAGCCGCGCAAACTCTCATCACGGCAGAAACATCATCCATCAGCGCCTTTCTCCGTGAAGCCTTGTCGACGCCTAGGATGGCCTGAACTTCAGGGCCACCCACGCACAGCGAATTATTCCCAGTGAAGAAGTTCGGCCTCGTATGACAGGGCGGAAGCACAAATTTTACGGCACACGGGCTCTCCTGCTCGGTGAGGTCGACGTCCACGGTGCTCTCAAGCCGCTGCCTCTTCGGGGAGTGCTGAGGGCTCAGAGAACCACTGTCCTGGTGAGAGCCAGAGGAACCCACAGGTGTCGGCGAGGGAACGGGCTCCTAGGTATGGCAGGCAGACCCAAACCCGCGGGGCCCACCCGCACCCGAACCCGAGTTGACTGGGTTCGGGTTCGGGTGCGGGTTTGGGTAGTGTAAAACCCGTACCCGAAACCACACCTGCTATATATATATATATATATTTTTTTTTTTTTTTTTTTTTTTTTTTTTTTTTGAGTTTATGCTACGGGTTCGGGTTTGGGTGAAAAAACCCGAACCCAACGGGTGCGGGCGTGGGTGTTATTTTGCCACCCGAATAGCCTTTGGGTTCGGGTGGTAATTTCGGGTGCGGGTTTGGGTAGTGTAAAACCCGTACCCGACCCGTTGCCATCCCTACGGGCTCCTGTTGTCGAAGCTGCTCGACGCGACCCTTGCCACCTTTCTTCGCGGCTCGGTTGGCCTTCAACTTCTTGAATCGCTCCTCGGAGGTCGACATCTTATCTGCAAAAAGGGAAACAAACATGTCAGCGAACCAGAAATCAAGACGCGAGAAAAAGAAAAGAAAAGGGGTAAATCCGGAGGGTATCTCCACCTAATAGCTCGAGAGCCTCCTCGTCGGAGAACGTCTCGAGGAGGGCCTTCGTATTAATCAGACGGCGCTTCGTCAACACCCGACCGTCGTCTCCGCAGACGAATTCCCCGTTCATCATCACGAACTTGCCCCGGTTGAAGCTGTTGACGAACGCCACTATCCACTCGTATGCCAATCGATCCCCCTCCCCAAGACGGCTGGGCTTGACCTTGTAGCTGTTCGTCCCGAATTTAAAGTGTGCTTCTGTCCAGAACAACGGGAACTTAGACTTGAGGACCTCCTGTCGCCGACCGTCTATCTCCTCGACCTCTCGACGGTACATCGTGTTTACGGCCTCAAATGTGATCGGCCGCACGAGGTAGTACCGATATTTGAAGTCGCGCACGGAGTCCAGGTAGGTGTGGAACAGGCTACTCACCTGCTTGAAAGATACCCAACCGTGCCTGCCGTCGATGGCCTGCCTCTGAAGATGGAAGATGTGAAAAAACAAGGGTACAATGGCACCAATCCGCAAGTATTTACACACCAGCTCGAAGGCCCTAATGAAAGCTAGTGAGTTGGGGTGGAGCTGGGAGGGGGCAAAACGTAGCCAAGTAAATACGGCCTGCTGGAAATCTGTGAAGGGCAGGCGCCACCCCGCCTTGTCGAACATGAACTCGTAGACGGGGAACCGCATCCCGCCGTACGTCGAGCAGATCCTGTGGTGCTCCCTTGGCCTGAATACATTCCATGACTTGTCCGAGCCCACCAGGCGGTGCTCGACGGTGCAGAAGATATTGTCTTCGTCCCTGTCAACGAACAGAGACGGCATATTTAATGCCTCCTCACAGGCCCATTCGTCGGGCGACCTCTCTCCGCTGGTTGTCTCGGCCATAGGAGAGTCGGGCTCGTCGTAGCTGTCCAACAATCCCACAGCCACGGGCAACGTGTCCATTTACCTGAAAAGCAGAAGGAAATGGTGAATTCGATGACCCGTATCAAATCCACCCCTCCACCGCTGATCAAGTGAAAGGGCGATGAGGGATCGTCGGGGAAAAAGAGATGTTCGACCCAGATCCCCGAGACGAACTTTGGTTCCCCGGGGACCCCATCCTTTTCCCCGTGGAATTCTACAAACGAACCAAGAAACATTCATTCCAGGACCCCGAGACATTCTTCATGACCCCGGGGATTTCATTACCCTTCCCCACGAGATTCATCAACTGAACTATGAAATTCCTCCGTTTTCGCCGGATATTTCGTGATTCTATGGGAACTTCACCAGTTCCCCATAAGAGTCACCCTACGAACGCAGACAAAAGGAGAAAAAGGGAAGAAACTTACTTGAAATGCGCTTTTTTAGAGTTCCGGCACGGCGGTCGTTGGAAGAAAGCGGCGGAAGACGGTGGAAGCTAGCGGCGGAAGAACGGAGAAGGAAAGAATAGAGCGTCTGAGAGTGAAAGAGCAAACAGAGCAAATGAAATGAGGTGAGACCTATTTATAGGACCCTCACGGAATTCAAAGAGTTTAGAGCACTTAAGTGCACTACATTAGCCTAGCCGCCCTAGGCAATAATGGCGTCTGCCACGTGGCACGCATGCTACTGTTCGCTCCCCAACACGCGTCCCTTCGTTTGCCTCGACACTCAAGTCCCAACTTCTCGTATCCCCGTTGAGTCGAGCAAACTCAAACTACCGCGCTCGAGTCTCCCCGACGAAACGGCCAGTAGATCCCTAGCAAGTTGACTTTTTTTTCTGCCCGATTGACCGACCGCTCCTCGTTCAAAGCCCCTTCCTCGACGGGATACTTCCTCGACATGGTGCTGATCCCTAAGTCATTACTCTGACACCGCAGAACAATGAATTGGGGGGCTCCTGTTCTGGACTGGGCCGGGGACTGCTACTCAGTCGAGCAGGCCCAACCCACACTTCCTGGGATGGGCCAACAAAGGCCTTTGGACCGACCAGTGTCGGGCACACGCACGGTGTAGAGCATCGGGCAAGACGCTAGGCCTCCCCGGGATCGTCCATCCTCGACATCCAGGGTGCTCCTCCCCGCGAGGAGCCCACCTTCTGCACATAAGGATCCTCCCCCGCGAGGACACGTCTCTCCCCGACACGATAGAGTCCTCCCCGCGAGGACACATTCTCATGTAACCGCTCCACTCCCGATGGAATCGGTCTGCCCTAATTTCGAAGATCTAGGAACGGTTACCCCAGGGCAAAGACCACGTGCTGGTCTTCACTATGCCACGTAAGCCCTGGAAGTTACTTGGATTGGGCTTGGCAATCCAACCCAATGCAAGTAACCGTTGACCCCGCGCTGGGGGCTCTCTATAAATACCCTCTCACTTGAGAGGGTCAGGTTATGTTCACTTCTACTCTCACTTCTGTACTTGTTATCTCTGACAGTTATCTTACTTGAGCGTCGGAGTACCTTGCAGGTACACCCCCCCCCCCGGCCGTCTTTCAACCTCACCGGAGCTGAAGCCCAGATGACGTCGTTGGCCACTAGAAATTGTCTGATCCAGGTACGATCAACTAGTACATTTAACTGACAGAAGTTGCTCCTTCAACAAGAAACACCACAAAATCACCAATGATATCCCACGACACCTTTATGATCATATAGTAAGAAAGTACCAGGATCACATCTTTGTACTACAACCAACAAACTCTTGGATTGAGACCAAAATCACCATTGATCTCTCTCATCCAGAAACCATCCATACCCTGTACAAATCCACCTTGAATTTTACAGCCATAGACATTCTTGTTCCTTGAGAAACAATCCAATAGAATCAGGAATGCTTCACACAATCATCCACAACGCTCTTGATGGAGATGAACATTTGAGAACCAGATCTTCCTACATTTGCTGAGCACATTCACATACTGTACTTTCACTCCTGGAGAACACATCCAATTATCCTGACTGGTTTGATACTGCTCACAACCTCCACAACTTCTCATCTTACTTGAAAGCTTTACTGAGATCCAATCTCTTCAATAGATACTTGTTGTACAGCCAGCCAAAAGTAACTCCCTCTTTGTAGCCACCAGTTTGCAAAGCATATCAATACAAGACATAGAACATCCAGAACAGAGCACCTCAGATCTAATTCCTCTGCCAAAAAAACTTTCTAATCAGATCACATCATCTGACACAATTCCTCTGCCATTACATCCACTAGTAGTTGTTGATACTAGTGAAGTCTTCAAAAATTGTAGACAAGCTTTGCCAGAACATACTACTAAAAACAAGATCAGAATCTCCACATTCTAATCCACATAGTCAGAAACACCTCTTCTGACAATAATGCTTGAGCAATCATCTTCTAAATATAACCATCAACAAACATGATGTTACAACATCATTTGGGACATCAGCTTCCCATCACCATTCAAAGGACTCATTGCGCATAGAAGTCCTTCAAGAAGCTCCCAATAAAACACTTCCACGACAGCTTATTCTGGTTAACATAAACACCAGAACACCATAGAGAGAAATAAGCTTGCACACCCTCTCTGAAGCAAAGAATTCAGACTGCAGACTTGCATACTCACATCCGACAAATACTTAGCTCCCATCAAAGTATTTATCATTAGTCAGATGCACACCCTTATCAGAGGACAGACAAATACTCAGCTCCCGTCAAAGTATTTATCATTATTCAGATAAGACTACCTTCTCACACAAGGTAGGACAATTGGTCTGACATTCTTCTTTCGCACACATCAGGCATCTGCTGATTCTTCTTCATGACAAACCATCATGACAACCATTCATACCACAAAAGCATTCACACCATAATAGCATTCCAGATTAGATCAGTGTCTTGACCTTTCACTCAGTCCTGAGCTAAATAAACTTCCTTGGCTGAGGAAGCAATGAACTGAAATGATGTTTCAACATCAGTTTCGACATCAATCTAAATCACATGGATTTTACTATGGCTTTGAAGACAGCAACCATAGTAATCCACATACATCTCTTGCAAGGGACACAAGAGGATCAACCATCAGTAGCTGATCAACCTTCAAAACCAGATCATACACACATGCAGGAACCTGCATACTCTACATCTCAAGAATCTTCTTCTCAAACTTCTAATGTTCAGACCCCCTGTCTGACTTTGAGATGTTGGATGCCATCCTTCTGCACCTAAAGAGGATATTCCCTCTAACAGGTTTAAGGATGCTCTTCAATCCTTACAAAAAAATGTTCCATTATGTGAGGACACCACATAACTGAACTCCAGCTTAAGAAGAAGCTTCTCAAGCAAATACCAGGGAACCATAATCCTTTGGTCCCAAAACAAATACCAACTCCTCCTTGCTCCAAACACAAATATGAAATGCTCATCTTAGAAGGTTTGGATGACATTCTAACAATGAAGACACCAGTCAACCAGCTAGGTTAATACACCTCCTCTAAGCACAGTCCTTTGAGTTTCTCTTCCACTAGAACAAGAGTTCTATGCTCTCATAGACTTGATAGTGATATCAAGTTTGAGTAAACAACCTTCATCCTGTTTATGAGAAACACCACCAGACATATTGAGAAAACTAAATTCTCAATACAAAGATGTCAAGACATTATGTCTGATATTTCTTCTAGTTCTTCCAACATCAGATGAAGGACTCCCCCTTATTAACTGCTAAGAACTCTTGAGGGAATTATTCATTCTTCCCTCCAATAGTTGCACATCCTATGGTTGGTACACACATAGAACTCCTTTCAAACACAATTTGCTCCATGGCCATAAACAAGATTGCATACATCTGGCTGCTTTGATCAGAAGGAACTTTCAGATTTCAGAGAAAATGTCCTTGACATTTGAGCTTGACCTTCACAAAAACAAACAGCCTTTGTACTCCTACTCACTTGGATCAGAAATACACTAATCCAATGAGTGACACTATGTTAATTATCTCTTGACCAACACACTTATCTAAGACATGTTTCTTGAAAGAAACTTCTTAGACACACAACCCAGATGCCTCCTCTTCCAAGCCAGAAGTAGGTTCCAAACAGATGTGATCAATACACATTTGTTTAGCCCCCAAGCATCTGTTATGCCATACCTTTATCCAACAAGATTCTGCACAATCTGCTGGTTTTATGTTCCAGCATCTGGTAGGACATAAGTTCCCTTCTCAAGAAACACACCAAGAGATCCTTTATCAAAGCCCGGAGATTGGCCTTATAGGGTTGGAAGCAAGAATAAATTGCTTCTAACTTTCTTCAAATCTCTTTTCAACAAGCTCATATAAAAGTTCCTTTATGAGTGGACTTGGGATGAACCTCAAGTATCTTTGACAACTCTAACAAGCTAGTTGAAGATATCCTCAAGTATCACCACACCATGTGATACACCTTCAGAGGAGAACAGAGTGATGCAGCCTTAACACACAAAACCACAAGGAGTTTTCTGAGAGATACATATGCAGCGGAACACAAATAAAGAAAACCCCTCTACAACCATCAGACAAAACTTAATAACCTTTGCACAAACACCACACTCCAGGTGCAATAGGTCAGCATAGGTTGAAAATAAATCACCCCACAAAGCAGCTCACCACCAAAGCTACACGCCTGACAACTTCAAACAGAGCCAATACACACCCTATCATGAATAATCCATCTTCCACTTCAAGGGACCATTCAAACAACATATGAACTGACCAAGTCCATACAACTTCTCAGCAAAACTATTTTCCTTGCACATGAACCAGAAAGTATCTTCCCTAGGATCTCACCCATAAAAACGAACAGGATGCTTGCTCTGATACCAATTGAAATTCTGGTATGACAGACCCAGATGTCACATAACATGTCGAGACATCTGGTCTGTTATCAACAACATATACAAGATATAGACAATTAAAGAAGTTGCTGAAAAGTAAAGTGCACACAAGAATTGTTCACCCAGTTCGGTCTAACAACCTACATCTGGGGGCATACCAAGCCAGGAAGGAAGTTCACTATCAGCAGTATCAATTCATAGACCCTACAATCAACACACCCGTTGATGATCTACTCACTTAATCACTACCCAATGACGCTTCTACCTAAGTCCACCCTAGATAAGAGACTTCATCTCACTTCCAATCATCGCAATGATGTCTAGCAGTCAACACCTCAGCCACTGCATCAACCGTTTGATTTCCAACAACTCTTCAATTACAGAAAAGTAGAAGACACACTTCAAGAAACACAATCATCATTGCTTAAAAGCTCATAGATGATTGACAAATACAACTCAACTAAACAGTCCAACTCTAAGTACAAAACAGTACCAGAGTGGCTCACAATTTCACCAAACCCTAATGATCTACATTTTGGACCCGTGCTTATTCTAGGTTATAAGCATTCTATTTATAACTTTTTCCCAACTGGATTTGGGCTTCTAATCATAGCATATCAGCTGCTACAAATCTGCAAAAGATTCTCCTACAAAATAGGTCTTCAATCAAATCCTTCCTAATTTATCTCCATAATTAGAAAGTCATTACTCTTCAATATTCTTCTTGATTCTGACTTGAATCTTCCAGAACTATAAAACAGCGCCACATAGGATAACATAATATTCTCAGAAACATTCCTCACAGGGTTTGGGCATTAGCAAATCTTAGATTTGATTCACAACTAAAAACAGATTTAAACTTCAAATCTTTTTGCTCTAAAAATAGCAACAAAATATACTCCACGGAGTAACAGAAAACGATTGCTTCAGAATAAATCTGCTCCATGAATTTCGCATGCAATCACTCAACAAAAACTCACAAGTTGCAAATAACGCGCAACTAATAAAACATAACATTCTTAACAGAATGTTCTGTCAACAGATGTTAAGACATCAGTCTTGACATCATGCACACAGTCCTGCAACACTCAAATAAACCACCTGCAGAATGTTAGTAACACATGTTAAGACATCAAGCATGACGTCTTGATGCAACACTTTGTTTTACCAAAATTGCTGCCAATTTCAGAACTAACAGTCTCCTTTCACAACAGTTTGCATATATGAGGCAAAATGGTACAATAGTATTGTTCTTTGCCTACAAAATCAGGGTAATGGAGAAAGGGATGATCTTGTATTGTGTACTATTTTCCTGATGCAAAACTTTTTTATCTTATCTTTTAATCTTCAGAGGCTTCTGATAAAATGATATTGAAGCATGCTTAGAAGGATCAAGATATTAGCAGCGAGAATCTTCAGAAACTCGGTCTTCAGAGTCTTGACATTGTTCCTCAGAACTTGGTCTTTAGAGTCTTCACATCTTTTTCTTCAAAATCTTCATATCTTGAGCGCAGAACCTTAAAGGCAGACAATCATTCAAAGGCTCTTCAATCAAAGTCACAGTCAGAAGCTTTAGCACAAACGTTCTTCAGAACCGTTGTCTAAGAGCTTTCTAGAACTTGGCAGTATCTTGTAAAGCACTTGTATCTCTTCAGAGTTATAGTGTGTTAATTCCAGAGTCTGATGACGTCACACGTCAAAGCTTCAGAGTCAGAACCTGTTTAGCAAAAGCTACACACTAGACAAAAATCATTAGTGTACAAAATTGTTCTCTAAGAAACAATGCATTATTATCATCAAAACTAAATGGCAGATATTGAACCAAATATTGTTCTAACGATCTCCCCCTTTTTGATGATGACAAAACCATGTATTTTGATGAACAATTTTTACTTGGTTTAATCACATAAAAATTATATGAAATGGAAAAAATGAAACTATTGATCCAAATATGTAGTGAGTCAATAAAATTTTACTAAAATTTGTTTTCTCATATCATTGAACTTATATGATACGGGAAAAATAAAACAACTGATCTAATTATGCAGTGAATCACTAAAATTTTAATAAATTTTGTTTTCTCATATCTTAAAAATTATATGAAACGGGAAAAATGAAACTACTGATTCAAATATTGAATAATTTAAATTTATCAATTATTTTTTTCAAATATTTAAAAAAATTAAGGGAGCCTATTATTAAAAAAGATTGATTATAGATATTTTAAAATTGTATTCTCTCTTATAAAATAATTGTCTTATTTGTAAAAAAAAAATTAAAAACAGATGTATCTAATACAAGTTTCAATAGTTATATTATTCATAACATTGTTGTTAACATTTCATTTTTTAACTTAAATTTGTTATTATTCTTAAATTTTTTTTCTTTTTTCAACTTTCTCTTTTTAGGAATGTGTGCAAACAAATGCGTGTTCTAAAGCATATCTCATCAAAAAATATATCTTGTACGTAGGCACGTGTATGTTATTAGTTGTAAAAGAGTCGTGTTATTAATTCTCTCGATATCATATTGGTGGACTTGATTCTTTTATTAAAAATATATTTTTTTATATGTAAACAAAGCTATATTGGAGTTTCTATTTTTAGGTTAATTTTTATGTTTTTTTTTTTTTTACTTCGCCCTTTTTCCTTTAAAAAAAACTATTATATTTACATTCTCATAAAATGAATAAAAATGTTGAATTCAAAGTATACAAAATTGATTGAACGAATAAAATGTAAATGACCAAAAATACAATTAACCTTATTTTTTACAATTCTTTATATAGCGAAGTTGTTCAAACAAACAAACAACAACCCTTCTTATCTTTCCTCCAATTATGATGGCACCAAAAACGCCACACAAAACATAAAAAAAGGTACAAAGTAGAGCTTCCTATTCAATTTCCAAAATGTCGTTTACCCCAAACGCAATACCACCCCATTTTAGGACATCATATCTAATCAAAATGGTCATTTTGTGTTTCTCTTCTTCCTTGTCTTGGTTTTGGTGTTGTTGTTGTTGTTGCACCTTCTCCAAAACCAATTCCGTTACACTTTTTATCTTCTCTCCACCCAACAACAAAAATAACAACCCTTTACCTTAAACTTTAAAAAAATCTCATCTTTCACTCCAAAAGTTACATAACTTGATCATCAATGGGGATATTATACGGAATGGTTGCTAGGGGAGAGGTTGTTTTGGCTGAGTTTAGCTCTATTCAAAGCAATGCAAGTGTGGTTGCTAAACAAATACTTAACAAGATTAATCAAGGGACTGATAATTACAATGATAGCAACGTTTCATTTTCACATGATCGCTATGTTTTTCATGTCAAGAGAACCGATGGCCTCACGGTTCTTTGCATGGCTGAAGAAGCATTCGGAAGTATGCTTCAATTTCTTCTATCTCTTTCTTTCTCTTTACCAATATTGATTCGCGCTTGAACGAATCTTGTGTTTCAAATTTCTGCAGGAAGGATTCCATTTTCGTTTCTTGAAGATATTCATAATAGATTTGTGAAGACGTACGCACGCGCAATTGTTTCGGCTCCTGCATATACCATGAATGATGAATTCTCTAGGGTTCTTAGCCAACAGATGGATTATTATTCTACTGATCCAAATGCTGACAGATTAAACCGTCTCAAAGGCGAAATGACTCAGGTGATGAATTAACTTCACATTCATCTATTTGTAGTTGTTTATTAAAAGACATTGTTTCATATAATAGCATCTGTTGTGTGGTAATTATAGGTGAGAACCGTTATGATTGATAACATTGAGAAAGTGTTGGAAAGAGGAGGTCGTTTGGAAATGCTGGTTGAGAAAACTTCAGCAATGAACAGCAATTCGATTCGATTCAAAAGTCAGTCTCGTCGATATAAGAATAACATGTGGTGGATGAATGTTAGGCTAACGTAAGTGTCCAGTTTCTAATGTTGTGGATTGAGCTTCTTTATTTATTTGAATTTCTAATTCTAATGTTTTTTTGGTCTATTGTTTTTGCAGGGTTACACTCATGATTATTTTTGCCCTGGTCTTTTACATTATACTCGCATTTATGTGCCATAGTCCTTTGTTGACTTCATGCTGGAGATAAGCTCTAAAGGCTATGATCTGTCTTATTATTTTTTGCAATACTTTTTTGACCAATAATTGTATACTAGGTCAACAAAAAATGGAATATTCATACTTTTATTTATTGGGTTCCAAACATTTATCAATGACACTACTCTAGGCTTGAGCATGTTTTAGAAAATTGTTACTCAATGTGGAATATGCAAAGTGTTTAGTACTGATCATAATATAAATTATTTTACAACTATGCAGCATATTATCACTTATCAGTAATGACCAGGTGATGGAAACTTATTAATTTCTAATTATAATTATACCATAAGAAACGCTTTAATTTATAGGAATTTGCAACCCCTAAATATAAATACAGAGCAGTCCAAAAGGAAAAAAATGCTGTACCTTTACAAGTAAAGAGAAACCTTTTAGTTAATGAAACTCGTCAACGGCGAGCCAGTCATTTGATTCATCTTCAGAATCTTTACCTTTTATACGGATAGCTTTCTGCCGACCACCTCTCTTGTTTTCTTGTAGCTGAACCCAGCCACTTGAACCTTCGGGTGATGAACCCCTGAAGACCTCCCCGTGGCTTGATAATTTATTATCAGAGCTATAACTTCCGTATTCCTCCAAGTCACTGAATGAGATGTCTTCTTGATGCTTTGTACAGGAAGTTAACGAAGTAGCATCAATATCTGTATCTGTCAGCCATTTTTCACTATTGATTGTGTCATCAATTTCTAAACCCTTTATTGCACTTGTGGCATCAGTCAATATTTGGTTTTGATCAAATGTGATACTTTCTGTTCCACTGTCTTCCCTACCCTCTTGATGTGTATCCATAATACCTGATTGTTCACATTCTCCAGCATGTGTATCGTTCCTCTCTTCGAGTTTCCGTAGGAGAACATCTCTTGCTTCAACAATCTAACAAAATAAAAATAGAAAAAACATATATATATGATATAGCAGACATTTAAACTTTGTTAGAAGAGTTATAAGAGAAAAGGGAGGAAATGGTTGGGGGGGAAAGGGAGGGGAAGGGAAGGAAGGATGTTAGGCTCCCACCAAAAACTCCTCAAACCATTTCCCTCTGTTTTAAAAACTCTCCCCCTCCCAAACAAGTCCTTAGAAAATGTTTACATCCAATCCAAACGCCTAAACATAGAGTAAAAGCCATAACTATCTATAAAATCATCTTCAATTACACAAGTGTTCAGTGCAATAGACCAAACAATTTGACAATATTTAATATAACGAAATCATAATAAGAATGCCATGAAATAAACAAGGACAGACACTAACAATGCAGAAGAAACTTTTGCCAATGATCTATGATATTTCATCAAAAAAGACAAAAAGATAACCAGGCCATGCATAGATTGGCAACAGATAACAGCACTAATATTCAGTTTTCACTCACATACAACAACACCAGCTGATTTAAAGAATAAAATAGTAGAGATGATCCCTTCAATTAAGCATGTAAAAATAAAATAAAGCATAACTTGTCATCAAGAGCATATCGCAAAGGTTATATGAACATCATACCACAATACTTCACTTATAGTGCGGTGTTCTCCTGGCCGCCACAAATTTTATTACGAAATACAAATGTATACTACACATGTTCAGCAAACCACACAATAGTTTGTGGTTTTCTAATTCACAATAACCGACAATCAAAAATACATTAAACATGTTTCAGAGAATTAATGATTGAATCTGACTGACATGCATGAATAAAACTCAGAAAAAAAGCTAATGACTGCATATACATCAAAGGAATTTAAGTATTTAACACAGGCATGGCCTTACAATTCATATGAAACAATTGAAAGTAAAACAATATTGAATAAACATGGCTTGCCTTTGGGGTCGATAGGCACTCGAAGTCATGCTGATTAAGTCTTGGAAGTATTAACAAAAAATAGATCATCCAAAACTTTTCCACATTCATGTAACTGCAAAGGTTCATTCTAAGTGTAACAAATTCAGGCACCAGTTGTTCTATAGCCAGTGCATGTTCTCTCTGAGAATTGGAAAGGCTGCAATCTGCTGAGAAAGAAATCAAAATTCCATATTAATATCTGCCAATCTTATATATTGGGGTGGTGAATACTATAAAGCAAAAAACACTCATTTTTCTTCATTTTTTGCTTTATTGTATTCATGTTTTCTAAAGAATCAAGAATTAAAACCATTTCTTTTATGTGAATATGCATAAGTATAAGTGCTGAGAAAACACGTGCACTTTGGACTTTATGTTGACAGGAAGTGTGAACTAGCTTCACGGCGGAAATAATTTATTTGAAACAAGCATTGCATTTGTCATTTATAGAAATTTGCCCTAATAACATAATTCTAAGAGGTTGATATCCAAGAATACAGCGCTGGAAATAAAAAAGACGTGCAACTCCGAAGTACTAAAATTTGGCAAATAAAACTGCATTTTGTTATATATCAGCAATAGCATTAAGGATACAGCACAAGATAGTAAGTAAACAATAGTAAGAGTTATCCATGAAACATGTCTTAATGAGTGAGACGAAGCTTCAAGTCTTTTTAAAATTTGTTAAGCACTTGCATATGAACCTTGTGAGTTGTGAGCTTAATAGCATTTTTTCTCAAAATTAGGGTAGCGAAAAATATAATTATTAACAGTGCCACTAAAGATCATTTTACATAATTATTAACAGTGCAACTAAAGATCATTTTACAACTGTCCCGGATGGAATTTGAATTTTGTCCCTTCAAGTTAGAATGTCAAACTTTACCACTAGGCCAAGAGCTTAATAGCTAAATAACAAAAGATACATAATCAAGAATAAAATGCCAAAAAAAAGAGATTAATTAAAGTTGTCTCCTTGGTAAATTTTAAGAAATTGACATCCCATTTATTCTTTAGATAGTCTCATGTAGGCATGCATTCTCATGTACCGCCATTATCATGCCAAGCACAACAACCCTGATAATATAAATTTCCTAAGACTTGTCTAAGGGGCTTCCCTTTCTTCTAGTTCTACTGTGTTAACATAAAACAAAAATGGGCCACAAATTGCAGCATGCCAGCATCAAAGACAAAAAAAATAGTGTACCCTTTACATCCAAAAAGAAAAAAAAGTAGTTTTTTTTAAGGGTGCAAGAAAAAGTTCAGACTGAGGGAAGGTTGTTGCCCTGCTCTAGGGTCATGGTGCACTAATAGATTACCTACCACCAATGAATTATCACCTCAAGACCTTTTCGTTAACATTGCTTTTTCTTCAAGGAATTAAACTCAAGACTTATTTGTTAACCTTGCTTTATCTTTAAGGAATTGAACTCAATACCTTTTTGTTCACATTGCTTTATGTTTACCGGATAAGCCAACCATTATTGGCACAAAATGATTTCATATACAAACCAATTTATTACTTCAACAAACTCTGAAAGCACTAGCATTCATCATTTTCACTAAGTTAAATCATTAGTTACATTTGAACAAATTCAATAAGCAATATCAATTTCACATTTCTGCATAAAGAAATAACTCAGCTTAAAAAAAAAATCCAACAATTAAAAACAATCACAATCTTTTTCATAATCAGATTATCAGAACAAATATCAAAGAATAAGGATGCAAAGTTGAAGTACCATTATGGAGTGGAAAGGGGAATTCAGTCCAACACTCCGGCCGAGTAGAAATTTCCTTCACGAAACGAACAACATCCTCCGTCGCTCCAGGCACAGCGCCACCGTCAACCTCTTCATGATCGCGCTCGGGGAGCAACAATTGAGAAGCTAACTTGGAGATTCCGGTAACGGCTTTTCTCGGGGAGAGAAGTGAGAGTGAGCTTCTGAAACTTCCTCCGATCTCCACGAGATCGTTTCTGATTCCAGTGAGAGTTTTCGAAGGTGGTGCGGTGGACTCACCGGAGGAAGAGGGGGGAGAAGAAGAAGAAGAAGAAGATGAAGGAGGTGGAGCGAGGAAGTTCGCGACGCCGCGGAAAATAATTGATAGGTCTTCCTTGACGCCGTGATCGACGGCGGTGGAGAGCGGCGGCGGAGAGGAGTCGATGACGGCGGGGTGAAGATTGGAAGATTCTGGATTAGGGTGGTTGGACTTGAAGAGCCAAGACATTTTTTTTCTTTTTATTTTTTAAAATAAATAAAATTGCTAATTTTGTTTTTATTATTTGAATTTGAAGAATATATGCTATTTTTGCTGAATGTTGTGGAGAGGTTCAATTTCGATAAGGGAAAGAAGAAAAGGAATGAATCAAAGGGTTTTCGAAATATGCGGTGAAAGAACTTGGGGGAGACGGAAGACTCGGTGAGAGAGATAGAGAACGGAAACTTTTTTTCTCAATAAATATAAACAATTGAACCTTAGCATAACTAACTTTGTTTAAGCTTTACATAGAAAATTAAAGAATTTACTCAGTTTAAAAAAATATTATACATATATTTAATCAAAATATTTGAAAGTGTCAAATTATATAAAAATAATTTGGTAGAATACATAGTTGTTATTGATTGACAGTATAAAATAATTTACACTGACAGTATATCATCCATTTTCTCAAAATGAAACTATGCCCATCCCTCTTAATAATAAAATAATTAATTTTATCTAGATTAAAAATGTTTGGTCACTCTTATCAATAAAATTATTAATTTATGTAAATTAAAAATATGTGTTAAATTTCTTCAAAATAGAAATTAGGTAAACTACAAGTAGATTATATGTCCAATTATTTATTGGACATAAAATAAAATAAAGGATCAATAGCATTCTTTTAATATTTTATAGGAAATTTTTTATTTCTTCTCCTATAAAGATATTATTTGTAAAATCAACTTTGTAAATTAAAAATTATGTTTGTTTAAATCTTTTAATGAGAAGATCCATCCAAAGTTTCTATGTGGCATGTTTGGTGGCAAAAATATTTTTGTTTTCTATTTTTTTTAGTAACATATAGAGAAAAAAAAACCGCGTATGTAATTTAATCATTAGGAGTGTTCATAACCGAATCAACCTAATAAAAACTGCAAATTAAACTAAACCGAACCGAAACCACAAAAAAATTGCATTTGTTTTGGATGTGTTTGAGCCTTTTTTAACAAAACCACGCGGTTTAGTTTGTGGTTTGTATTTTGCAAATCGAACTAAACCAAACCAAACTGCATTATGTTACGACTCAAATTTCACTTATCCTACATCCAATCTAAAACTCAAACCTATTATACTTTAACCTTACAAATATTCTCTTACTCACACATAGGGTTTTAGCAGGGCGGCCAAAAAAATTCGGAGGCCTGAGGCAAAATTTCAGATACATTTTTTAAATTTTAAAATATATATATTAATAAAATTTATATTAATTTTTTACTTTAAAATAAAAGAAACCATTAACAAATTTCTTAAATTTGATTTTTTAAAATTAAGACTCTAAACAATATAAAATTAATTAATAATCCATTAAAACATATAAATTTTATTAATTTAATCCTTAATTAAAATTTAAAAATTATTATGATACTTTTTATCATCGTGAATAAAATTTACTAATTTTATATATTTCTTGAGCTATATAATAAAAATAATTACTTATTATATTTATATAATTTAAGAATTATATTAAAAAGCGAGTATTATTTTAAAAAATTAATTTAAAATTATTCATTAAATTTATTTATTTTTATTCATATAAACAATATTAACAATTTTTATGACCAAACAAAAATATATAAGATACTAAAATTAAAATTATATATAATTTTATCAAATAAAAAATAAAACATAGCATAACAATATAATATTAATTTTATTTTAATTAAAAAATATATTTGTGAAATTTACAAAAAAAAATGATTAAGTTTACCGTAAATATAATGACAATATCATTGAATGAAAACAAATTTGTTAAACCATATTAATCATTGAAAAGCCTAGGAAAATAGGATTACAAAAGTACTGCAATGAGAACCGAACTGTAAATTTGCTGCAAGCAGAAACTTTCTATGCCACTTGGCTACCACACAACAGTTATTGCATTATTCTTTTGTTTATTCATATTTTTTTAATGGATATTTGGAGGCCTGGTTTATGGGCCAGAAAAGTGAGGTTTAAGGCAATGGCCTTGTTTGCCTTGCCTTTGGGTCGGGTCTGGGTTTTAGTTTCAACATTCTCAAATCACTTTTAGTAGTATCACATATTCTTCTAATCTTCTTTGTCATGTGCATCTCACATATTCTATTATAATCTCTCATCTCTTATGTTCTTTATTTTTCATCTTCATTTTTATGTTATTATTTTCTCTTCCAATTACGTTTTTATCGCATTTTTCTTCTCTAATCCTGCATCTATTATGTTCTTTATTTTTCATCTTCTCTAATCTCTCCTCTCTTCCACTTTTTCTTTTTATTATAATATTTTTTTATATTGGTTTATACTACTATTTTAAATTTTTATTTTCACTTTTGTCTAATCGTATTTTTGTATATTGAATGACAAGTTATTGTGATGAGTTTTGTTGTTATTTGGTAATGTATGAATGACTAAACACAAAGTATGTTGTTCTCTATAGGTGTATGTATGGCTCAATAAAAATCTTCTAAAAAACCGAACCAAGTCAAACCGCATTGGTTTGGTTTAGTTTGGTTCAATTTTATTTCTAAAAGTCAACCGAACCAAACCAAACCGCGTGTTTTTTCTCTTGCGTTTCAGATGATTTTTAACGTAAAAACTGCCTAAATCGCACCGCGAACACCCCTACTAGTCATATATAGAACATTAAAGGAAACACGTGATTCTCACCTTTTTCGTCCTCCATTTTAGCCCTAAAAAGGAAACTCCATTAAAGAGAAAGATGAGTGTATGTTGGAGAAGATAATTCGTTGCGAAATCTCGATAGGAAGCGGACTACACATTGGTCTAAGGTAAGTCCATTCAATCACATTTTATCATTTTTGCTTCGTTCGTTCAACCACGCCAACGAGCCTGATGCATGTTTTTTGTTAGACGAAGGCGACTTATCTAGGGGGTGAATAGATCTCAAGTTAAAAAATTGGTTTACAAAAACTGTTTTAAAAATCAATGGCTAGCGGAAGTGACCCATATCGAATCGTCTAAACTGAACCACTATCAAAAAGTTTGGATATGCATATATGAAAACTAATCGATGATAATGATAAAAAAAATCAATCAATATGCTTTGATCATAATCACTTGAAAGCAACTCAACAAGTAAAACTATATTCAATGATACCAAACACAAAAACTTTGTTGAAACAAATTGTCAAACACTTTATGTGCAATCAATTTCGTTTAGAATTATGTATGGTTTTGTTGATTTGCAAATCCAACCACAATCAAATAGATTATAATCAACGTACTCAACAAAACTGTTTTCAAAGGTTATCAAAAGGTTTAACCAAACGTATTAGTCACACAATCGAAGAATTCAATAATTTGCAAATGAAAAATAAAAAGAGATAGGGAGAGAGAGAGAGAGAGAGAGAGAGAGAGAGAGAGTACACAAAGATTTATTTAGGTAATTCTCCAATCGACCTCGCTATGGGTACGTCTGCTCCCCAATCAACCTCGTTATGGGTATGTCTGATCTCAATTCGAATTCGAATTAAGATAGTGAAAATTAGTCTTACTTTGCAAATGTAGTTTACAAGAGAAATGTAGCAATGTAACCTTACAAATCCTACGTGTGATGTTGATTCTAACATTTTCACTTCCCTTGGTCTGAGCTTGATCAAGTCACCCAACAATACTAATTTGATTCACCGACTCACGTTACTCCTTTGCAAGAACCCCTGTTCTTAAAAGCTTTCACTCAATCGAATCTAAATTGCGAATTGTTGTAACCCAAGATTTATCAATTTGATTCACCGTCTCACGCTACTCCTTTGCAAGAACCCTCTATTCTTCAAAGCCATCACTCGATCGAATCCAAATTGTGTAATCTTGTCCAAAACCTTCAAATCCCAAATTGATCTTGAAGGAAAATCCCACCTTGGTTTTTTTATTGAAACTCTCAAAGATCTCAACCAAATTTACAGTTCACCAGCCTAAATTGGACGTTATCAACACTAAATCTAGATGACACCCAAACAATGAATGATTATGTGTACTTTATTTGTGTGTATACATAAAATAAATGTTAAAGATGATAAGCACTCATTGGAACCGATGTGTGTGCGTGCGTGTGCGCGTGCGTGCGTACGTGTGGGCGTGTACGTGGGCGTGGACGTGTGTGTATGTGTGTGTGTGTGAGAGAGAGAGACCAAGTAAGAAGCAAAAGAAATGCAAGAGATTTGGAAAATGATGCAAATTTTCAAGAATTTTACTGCATGTGTCGACCTATGTTAGTCATAGGTCGACCTATTTGAAGCATGAGCCAACCTGTAAAGGTCATATGCCAACCTATGCAGTTAGCACATTAAACAGAGGCTACAGGCTTTAAAAATGAGGTACATGAGTCAACTTGAAAATTGTATGTGTCGACGTGTAGAGAAAATTTCCTTCTATGTGTCGACCTATAATGTGTATGTGTCGACACATAGAGTTTTTTCACATAAAAATCAATTTTTGATACATGAAACATTTTCTTTGATGCATGAACATTTTTTAAACCTTTTCCAACATGTTGTTATACTTCTTAATGCTAAGATGAAAATTTAGACTTAGAGGATACCGTCCAAAATACATAAATGCTAAATTGTCCTAGTTTTAACATCATTCAAAATAATTCTAATAGAAAGGTGCACTCAGATACTCCTTTTTTTTTATGATGACAAAACTTACAATGATGCATTCGATATCTTCATGAAGTCTCCCCCTGAATGTTCGCATCATAGATTCATAGCTTGCATGTGCTTCTCCCCCTTTGACAACATCAGAAAGAGATAACGCAAGCCATTAGAAGTATCACATAGATACAACGAATTATATATACCATAAACCACACAGAGGCGTTTGCAAATAACGATCATGCACTCACATACACTACATATATGAAGATACACAAATAGAATTTAACACAATATAAATAAAAACACAACATTACAATATTCTCATCAAAGGTGATACACATAGCAAAATCATTGTCTCACATTAAAGTAGTAGTAACATTGTCAAGACATAAGCTTAAAGCTAAACAAACAAAAATAAATAAAGACATAAAATGCATGATGACTCAAACTATGAAATGCATAACCAAAAAATTCCACAAAATGTTTGACACAAATGACACAAAGACTCAACACTTAAACGTCCACCACGACCTCTGGGCATTGGCCTCACTCCACAATGTCAACCTTGTCCATCATTTCCAAACTGATAATCCAAGAAATCACACATTTCTTGGTAAAATTATGCATAGTGGTGGTGATTCTCATTTTGAGCAGCAATCATGTGGTTTATCCTGCTAATTGTGGCAGCATGATTAGCATCAATATAACTTCGCATAGATACAAACCTCTCAGTCACATATGAGGAAAAGGCGCCAAATTTTTTACCATGACCATCCTCATGATCAGCGTCTTGCATAAATTCATCACCTTGAGAAACACCATGAGAAGCACCAATAGGTTGAACACCAACCATATATGACTCGGCAGTTGTATCAACAACCTTAGTAAGGTCATCGTGAACGTGAGAAAAGTACACAAGAAAGGGGGGTTGAATTGTGTTTTCCGTTTTCTTAGTTTGCATCTGATAAGAGTTCATAATCTAAACTGACGTTCAAATTCGGGTTAATTCTTAGCAGCGGAATGTTAACAGAAACAAATAAATAATAGTAGAAGACACAAAGATTTATGATGGTTCCTCCACTAACTGAGAGTAGTCAAGTCCCCTTACTTCACAAGAGATTTTCACTATAAAAACATTATTACAATCGCTTATGCATCCTCCATAAGTTTTTCACACTTGCTCAGACCCAATGTCCAAGACTTCTGCTCAAGCTCCTCATTCGAGACGTTCTGCTCAGGTTCCATGAACCCAAAACTTCCTTGCTCATGCCCTCAGACCCAAGACTTCTGTTACAAGTCCAATGAAACGAGCATTCGCTTGCACCACCCTTGGCCAAGACTTACTGTTACACTTTCATGTACTGAGCAATCCTACTCAAGCCCCTCAAGCCTAAGACTTCTGCTCAATGTTCCATGAAACGAGCCTCCGCTTGCACCACCCCTGGCCAAGACTTACTGCTACGCTTTCATGAACCGAGTTATCTTGTTTAAGCCACACTGGCTCAAGAATTTTCTTCTCAATCAATCTACTTGATTAAGACTTTCACTGCTCAAGCACATAGTAAAAGACTTACATGGCTCAAGCATATTGGCTCCAGACTTCCTTGTTTGTATCCCAATAATACAAGACTTTTGCTCAATCAATCCACTTGATTAAGACTTTCACAGCTCAAGCACATAGCAAGAGACTTATGTGGCTCAAGCATCTTGGCTCGAGACTTCCTTGCTTGTATCCCAATGACACAAGACTTCTATCTAAACTGTTGAACAAGCTCACCAGAATAGAGAACAAAGTATACATGATACAAGTATCAGAGGTAAAGTAAATCACCATAACAAAGACCTAAAGCTCTTAAGATTTCTAAGATATACAATGTGTAAGAAATCTCAAGATTTTTACAATTACAACCTACATCAGAAAAATCTGCATATACATTAAGTTGATAATTGATGATCTTGTTACTCCTTCTTCTGGTTGATCCTTGTTAAAGATTCAGTTTGAACCTTCAGCCATATTTATAGCATTTTCAGAAACTAGTCATTGAGGAGGTAACTTGATCAAGAGTCTTTGTTGTTGCTCCATAGTACAAGAGCCGTTGAAGATAGATACACCAGAAGATCTTAATCCAATGTGTAACATGTTTAACATTTAAGTATTCAAGAGATTCTGTACTATTAGAGCCGTTGAGAGTAGATATCCATAAATCATCTCAGCCTTTCTTGAGCCTTGAAATTTGTAGACTCTAGCTGACAAACTGATTTGACAATACAACTTGCTTTCTGCAGTACGGACAGCTTCAACTTTATCACCAACTCTGAATGGTAACAGAAGCCAATTTGCATTCACTAAGTGTAGAGACAATAACTTTTCTTTTTTTATGCTAAGGCCTTCAGCTTCGGAGTTTTTGACAGACATCACTTAGCAAGTGTTCTTCAGATTCTGCCACCAGAAGCTAGCAATGCAGCAACTCTCAAAGTGTGCTTGATGTAGAACAGATTCTGATAATAATATTTACAAATATAAGAACCAGCACACATATAACACACATCAAATAACCATTATTCTTTCAATACTTTGTTATCATCAAAACCCAAAGAAAATATGTCATGAACAAATCTTATTCTAACAATCTCCCCATTTTTTATGATGACAAACACGAGTATTTAAAGGACAATATTGGGCAGTTATAATTTTCTTTGCAACATCAGGGTATGAGGTTTTAAAGCTCCTCCTGAGTTTAATAGTCCAAAGCAGAGTTCTGTAGACATCATACTAGGTACTACTCTTAAGAAAAAGTAATTCAGTTTTCTTAGTAACATCAGAGTCTGAGGTTTGTAAGCTCTCTCTAAGTCTAACAATTCCAAGGTTGAGGTTTGTAAGCTCCCCCTTAATTCCATATTTAAGAAAACCAAAAATAATATTTTAACTTCCTTTGGCAACATCAGAATACGAGATTTGTAAGCTTCTTCTGAGTATGATAGGCTAAGGTTGGGGTTTGTAAGATCCTCATTAGTTCTATGTACAAGAAAGTTAAAATGCTTCGCCCGGGTAAAATAACCATAAAAACACAAATATAAATGACAAAATTATAAATGACCAATATGTACAACTAAATAGGTACTCAATGGGTTCAGTTTTTATTTAAATACTTACCATTATTTCGCCCTCTTTTGTCACATCAAAAAGAAGAGAAAAAAGTAGAAGAAAAGAATTACAGTCATAAATGCATCACAGATCATCATTACAGGATCAGTTTTCAAGGAATTGAAAAACGATCAAGTAACATGGGGTCATTAAGGACTGTATAGTGCATGCTCAAATACTTATTGGTTATAACAATTTCAAGAATCAAGCAAAGGATTTTATTTAAATGTTTAGCTTACCCAGAAGCTATTATAAAAGCAACCAAAATCCAATTCATTTTTATCAATATTCACCACGGTTATTGAGGCATCAGCTGAGAGTCATAAGACTTCTGTAGTAACAGAAATCTCCCAGAGCTCTACGAGACAGGATGTCTAGAATCCTAAGAAGCCATCAACTTCAGAAGTTTCTGCAAATGGTCTTATGCCTTCTTCACAGAATACTTCAGATGAAATTTCGTCAGTAGTACCTCAGAGACCTACAGAAGTAGGTTAATCAGTAGCTGTTTTGAAGACACAGAAGGTACCCATGAAAAAACAAAGAAGAAGAGGCTTAACGAGATGTTTCACCGCTTTGTCCCAGAAGCAGAGGAGGGGAACATTGGTGCAGATGAGCCAAATTATGATTATGGTAATAACTTCTTTTATAAGGCGCTGGATGATATAGATAGAGCTTAGTCTAAGATCAAACTAGTTTCTTATATTTTTATGTAATCCTTTTAAGCTTGATTAATGAAAAGAAGTTATTTTGACCAGTAAATATTATGCAATCATACAAGAACTCAATTTATCCACTAGATAATATTGATGAACATTAATGAAATAAAACTGACAACAGAAACGACAGTTAAACAAGTCAAGTATAAAATTCATAGCTGTTAAAGAATCTTTAATAGGTTAGACTGTTAGATAACATTTCCAAGATATATCATTTAAGATATTGATAAGACTTGACCAATATAAAAACAACAAACACATGCAACAATGTATGTAACAAGTCTATATAAGAACTCTTAGCAAGCTTACTTTCATAATCACTTAATCTTCAAAACACCAAGATGTACAAACAGAAGCAAATCTGGGTTCCAAAGAGAGATTTCAGAAAGACAACCATACTAAATGCAGTAACTCAGGAAAGTGAAAGCAAAACAACAGTTGGAGGATCTACTAACAAGCAGATGATTTCATAAGCTCTCACCTCTTCAGCATCATTTGTGATGACACACAGAAGAAGAAGATCTTTTGGGTCCAGATGCAGAAATCAGTTGAGAAAGAAGGCTTTGGAGTTTTCCAAGGAAGAGTGACAAGATTACTTAGATAATCTGGACATGTCAGATGATCCTAGGGAATACCTAAGATCCAATCCAACAGACTAGAATGTCTAAATAATTTGTAATCTCGTCCTTCTTATTAATGAAAAGGTTGCAAGTATTAAGTTTTTACTCCCATTACTTTTGATTCTCTTGAACAACTATAAATAAATATAATTAATAGTTAACTGAACAACAGTATGAACAAAATTTGAATTATTAATAAGATAACTTAATACAAAAGTTCTAACAATTACAAGGCATAACTATGCAGAAATCTAACATTAGAATCTTTCATAGATAGCTTCAAGTTTGTATCTCCAGATTTTAGACAAATCAGCCTCTGAACTTATGATAACTCCCTGCTGAACAAGTAATTCTGAAAGAACTCGTCCAAAAGGAATGAATAAAATATTTCCCTTGTGAAAGGAAGAAAGAGTCTTCTTCAAATAGTCAAACATAACTTGAGGAAGATCAATCTGTAGGTCTGAATTGAGAAGTAGAAGCAGATATTTTTCAATAGGGTCCACGAGGTCTAAATCCTTATCCTTAGAAAGTAAGTTTGAATTCAGAATCTGTCTCCAAACAACAGCATCAGGGCGAAGATTTGAGACCACTGATGTATTAGATGGATCTACAAAGATACGCCAAGTAGGAAGATAGTGTTCCCAAACAAGAGTTCCTGGGATTTCTCCAATTTCCTCACAATTGATCACATTAGCAATCGCTTTAGAGGTTACTGTTATAGAAACACCAGATACTTTAGAAAGAATAACACACTTAGAATTCAGCTCAATAATTGAAGCATTAATCCAAAACTCTTTAACAAGATCTGGATAAGTGAAACCACAGAGCATCTTAAAGTATCAATTTCATCCTTGTTCACACACAGTCTTCCAGAAGTTAAAGCCTAACTAAAGCAACTCATCAAAATCCACAAATTTTTCATTGATGACTACCAGTTGATTCAAATAAGAATTGACTAGGAAACTCATCTCAAGTTTGGCTTGATCAGCACACAACCACAGAGAAAATAAAAAGAAAGAGTCTGAACAAAATTCCTAAAAGAATAAGAATCTTGTCAGAAGAAGAACAAAATGATGTTTCATAAGACAGGGGATAGTGACAAAATAAGTATCCAAAAGAAAACTTAATTACCCAAAGGTTCTTATCCAGCAGATTTCTTGAATCCACTAGATGAATTTCACCTATATGAAAATTTAAGTATTATAAAAGTCTTTGAAAAACCTTTTACTTAAACTGTTTTATCAGAAGTAAAGAATCCTCTTCTGAATCTCAGAATCTGACAACTTTCAGAAGTTATCATCCATCAGAGTCTAGTAGAACTAAACTGAGAAAGAGAGATATCTTCTATCAGTCATAAGTCTCTAAGATTCTATTTAGAGCCAACACTTCCTCTTGAAACAAGAGTCATGAGTGATAGATGAATATTAAATTTTTTCTTTGACAGCTAACAAACAGCAGCAACATCACAAAAAGTGAGGAACCTGTTTCCATAAATATGGTCATCATCTAGCTTAATGAAATAATAAGTATAGGTAACTACAACAGAGTTTCTTCTTAAAGATTTCTGAAGATCCTTTCAAAGGAGCCTCTATAGAAATTTAACATAAATTTTTATTAACATCTACACACATATCTCATCGAATCAAAAGATAAGCCAGAAAAGAACAAGCATGCCCTTTTTTGTTATTTTCTCAGTCAGACACGTATCAGTATTCAGACTTGACCATAGAGTCTGAACACCGCTTTGAGTGGATTCCGAATCAATGGCTATTAAACCAATTACTCCACTACTCTCACCAAACTCAGTACCTGTAGCACTTGAGTCTGGGTTGTGGGCTCTTCTTCCATCAAATGTTGTAAACAACCTTTGATAAATGCCATGGAAGATGCCTCTGCTCCTTTCTTTGATATCTGCAGCAAATAATTTAAATCATGACATTCATATTTCTATGAGACCATTCATAAATGTTCAGGCAGGCTTTCCTTCGCCTTATGCCACATTCTGATAGCAGTACCATGATTCATTCCAGAGTTTTAGTCTAGAATAAACCATAATATGAACAATATCTTGTTCTCAGCAGAATCATTTATTTCATTGTCTTGACTCAAGACAATGAGATCTTCGATAAGCAAAGAACCAGATGATGTTAGCTATCAGAGAATGACATAAAATAAATTAAAGCACCATCATCTAATTGCCTACAGAACACAAAGAAAAATTGAAGGTTTCTCATAGATTTTTCCTTTAATATAAATTCCATGATGACCCTCAATCAAGGAGCAATGAAGTCTCTTAAGATATCACCTTAAAGAGTGGACTCCTTATTATCAAATATTGAAGCAAGATAGATTTGGCATAATCTCTTCCTCTTCAATACTTGATTTTTATTTCAGGACTCAGATGCTTCTTCAGAGCATTAATGAATGGCAGAGCCAAATTACTCTTTTATCTGAATCATGCATTAATGTCATCTTTAGTGAAGATTAACTGCCATTAGGTTCTGGTAGTGTTTCTCCTTGCTTCCAAATCTGGGAAATCAAATAAAATACAAGAATTTCAGAAGCTTCTGAAGTTACTCTTCTATCAACAGATACTACAACCTATCTAGCTGATTAAGAAGTACTTCTAACAAGAAATATAAAGTATTTATCATCAGACACTTCAAAGAACAAAGCTTTAGGAAATGTGATATGTTAGATAGCTTTTCATCATCTAATTTCATTTATTTTCTTTAAAGGTTTGCAAGACAAACCAACATACCACAATAAATTCAAATTGTATAACTTCTTGAATAACTATGACCTCAGGTTTGAATCTAAACCAATCCTCTCAGAATTTTCTTGAAAAATCAGATGAAGTGTAATTAGACAAACTTCAAAAACTGACTCCCACAAATCTGAGCACAAGGATTCAAAGATAGTCCGAGCATCAGACATATCAATGATGTTGACATAATAAGAAGTGAGATAGAGCACCTACCAGAATGTAACTACCTCTAAAGATATTCAATAAGCTTCTTCTGAGCTAGTGATAGAGACTTTCAAATAGATTATCTCTACACCATTAACTTCTATAGTAATACATTTTTCAAGGATATTCTATAGACTTTCAGAACCCCTTTTATCAAGAAAAAAGAGTTAAAAATATATTTTACTTTTCCATCATTTAAATTCAGAGGAATCACCCTTTGAATATGGTAGGAAAAACAGTATAATGTTTTTCATGTGGCACTTGATTCCTTCATGAAGGAAAGTCTTTGACAGACATACTTTTCTTATTAGATGATTATCTACACCACTATTAAGTGTTATGCACAGACTATGCTCTGATACCAATTGAAGGTGAGTAAAGTACACAAGAAAGGAGGGTTGAATTGTGTTTTCCGTTTTCTTAGTTTGCATCTGATCAGAGTTCAGAATCTAAACTGGTGTTCAGATTCTGATTAATTCTTAGCAGCGGAATGTTAACAGAAGCAAATAAATAATAGCAGAAGACACAAAGATTTATACTAGTCCCTCCACTAACTGAGAGTAGTCCAGTCTCATTGCTTCACAAGAGATTTTCACTATAAAAACATTATTACAAATGCTTATGCATCCTCTATAAGTCTTTTACACTTGCTCAGACCCAAGGTCCAAGACTTCTGCTTAAGCTCCTCACCTGAGACTTTCTGCTCAGGTTCCATGAACCCAAAACTTCCTTGCTCAGGCCCTCATACCCAAGACTTCTGTTACAAGTCCCACGAAACGAGCATCCGCTTGCACCACCCTTGGCCAAGACTTACTGTTATGTTTTCATGTACTAAGCAATCCTGCTCAAGCCCCTCAGGCCCAAGACTTCTACTCAAGGTTCCATGAAACGAGCCTCCGCTTGCACCACTCCTGGCCAAGACTTACTACTACGCTTTCATGTACCGAGCTATCATGTTTAAGCCATATTGGCTCAAGACTTTCCTGCTCAATCAATCTACTTGATTAAGACTTTCACTGCTCAAGCACATAGTAAAAGACTTACATGACTCAAGCATATTGTCTCGAGACTTCCTTGCTTGTATCCCAATGATACAAGACTTCTCCTCAATCAATCCACTTGATTAAGCCTTTCACATCTCAAGCACATAACAAGAGACTTATGTGGCTCAAGCATCTTGGCTCGAGACTTCCTTGTTTGTATCCCAATGACACAATACTTTTATCTAAACTGCTGAATAAGCTCGGCAGAATAGAGAACAAGGTGTACATGATACAACCTGTTACAGAATTGAATAAAACCTGTTTTTATGACATAAAACCAAACCAAACCTCATCCAAACTTGTCCAGAACACATACAAGCTTAACCGAGTAAATAACCACCTATTCTGATGATAACAAACACCTTAGTCTCATCTCCTAAGAGTTTTTCTACTTACTTAACAAATATAACCTCAACTATTCAACTTCGTCCAATTTAAGTTCACTCTCTACTCTTTGAGGAGCAACCATCAATAATACCCGATCGTTCTCCCTCAGAGACATCCCGACTTGACCAACATACCAAAGCCTCTAATCCGCCTCATCTTCCGATAAAAGAATCTTCATCGACTCATCAAAACAATTCGTAATCATTTTCTTAACTCCAAACAATTCATTACACACACTATCAAAGCCGGAAAGACACGTCTATTCCATCCAACATAATTCCGTCTACTATCAACAAGAGATTAAGGGTGATCAGTTCCTTAATTCGTCAATAGACAGCCGACAATCATGATGGGGCATAGACCATCGTTACCAGACCATAATGGCATTTCTTACAAACAATGACACACTAAGCCAACGCTCCACAACTGAAGCAACTTGGAGGAGCACCAGCTTCTCCCCCACATATCTCATTCTCAATCCTGAACACAAAGGATTAGAAAACCAAAAAGCATTGACAGTGTTTCACACACATATCACGTACTGAGGAACAAACAACATCGACAGTATTCAACTGTCATGCCACACCGACTCACAACTTGGCCGGACGGAACGACCTGCTCTGATACCAATTGTACCACCCCACTTTCCCTTTTTATAAATATATATATATATATATATATATATATATATATATATATATATATATATATATATATATATGTACACAAATAATCAGAGTTTAAAACCAATAGTGGAATGTCACCTGATAAAATCCAACAATGAAGCCTCAATTTCTTCATTTGCCTCTTCTCTCATAGATAAGTCAAAGCAGCAGAATAAAATGTTTTATCCAAAATCACGGCAATTCGCCACATAAACAAAATCCACATAAACCTCGTGGTTCACAATGTTTTTAAAATAAATAACGATACGTAACAAAATCAAATAGAAGAATAACAAATAATAAAATTCCCAATATCCAGTGTTACGTATCAGAGCGACTCCTAAGACTCGATCAGGCAACACACACTCCACGCACTACTCAAGTACCTGGATTATCTGTACTTCCCAAGAAGCACAGACACAAGAAACAACAAAGGGGTGAGAACTACATTCAATAATTAACGGAGTATAATACATGCTAAAAATTAGTAATCACTCAATCACCCATAAACAACAAAGTCACGACATACGTGTCACTCCCCATTTATAATCCAACAAAGACATAAAAATACGATGTGACTCAATGACACAATGCACGTGGTACAACAACACCATGGTTCATTCAATTGAACTCGATTCATAATAGAATCCGGATAAATCACATACACTCCCACTGAGCAATGATTTATCTCCATAACAACTCCACATTGGAGTCCGGACAAATCACATACACTCCCACTGAGCAATGATTTGTCTCCATAACAACTCCACATTGGAGTCCGGACAAGACTAGGCATCCATCATGGATTCCCACCTAACTGTCTCCACCAGACACATCATGAAATGCATGACACAAAAGATGCATAAACACATGTATAATAACAATTATACATCTTCACGATCCTCATGATCACACGTGAGATACCTACTCACCATAATACACAATAGTATTACCACATCTGTCCAATCAATTCAATACAACATATACATAACAAGAATTATGCATAAAACACATGTATAACGATTAGTTATACATCTACACGAACCTCATGGTCACACGCACGTTACACTCGCACCTTAATTCACCATTGAATTACTACACCTGTATCACAATATCATTACACACAAAAATATATGCATGAGACATTATTATCAAGCATGGTACACGATCCTCGTGGATCTCACGTGAGTCGTGCACTCACCGTAATTCCCACTGGAATTACCCACCTACACCAATACAGTTAATCACATATACCCCAATACATTACGTCGCATTAATTAGTCATTAATGAAGTAATCCACACAAAAATACAGTTTAGTATATTACCTAGTATCACTAGATTCCCATGTTCTTATACACATATATATGTCCTCACTATGAGTCGCTTTAGCATTACCACCCTGCCCAAACAGTCTCACACAACTTACACGATTAATAACCACACCTCACGTGGCCTCAATTGGGTAATTATCCAATTAATCCACCCAAATGAAATTCTTAATTATTTCCACCACCATTTTAGGTTCAACAAGTTCTGACACCTGTCCCAACCTCTCAGACCAAAAGGAACTGCATCGGACGCGAAGTCGGGAAAGAAATCGCGAAACAGCCAAATTCTGCACTCTCGCTGGTCATACGCATATTGCCCACAGTCATACGCGTATTGCCTAGCTCGCTCGCCCAACTAGTTGTGTACCAGACGCGTATTTCCCACTCTGCGGCCTGCCATACGCGTATTGCCCAGAGGGTTACGCGTATGGGCAGAGACTGATTTTTCCCAAAAAATTCCATTTTCAGATCCACGCACGCGAATTGCTACCCCGTTACGCGTACTGCCTTACCCCCTACGCGTACCATTACGCATTTCAGTAGAGGGCCGTGTGAAAATGGGTTCCATACGCGTAACACCCCCATGTCGCCCTTGCCATACGCGTAATGCCTTGCTCAATACACGTATTGCCTTACCCATTACGTGTATGGACAGCGAATACCCAGAATTTCCTGTTCCCACACCAATCCAATTCCTGCAACATCAACACTCACATAGCAGCAACAACAGTACAAATTCTACACGAAATTAATACTATCGTCAACCAAATCATACAACTTAACAACAAACACCCACATCAGATTCAAAATTCATCAACAACACATACATACAAAAATATAAGAGAGGAAGGAATCCCTCACTACCCTCTCATGGTATTAACACCCATATTGAATCTATTCTCCCCCCTTACCTTGAATTTGGGTCTGAATTCCTGAGAAAATTGGAGAAGAAAAGCCCTAATTCTTCCTCTTTCTCCACTTTCTCTTCCATTTCCTCTTCTTACCAACCTCCTCCTCCTTTTTTTCTTTCTTTCTCTTTTCAATATATATATATATATATATATATAAAATACTTATTATATAATATAATCCAACAGGGTAAAATACCTCCAATTGATATTTTATCGTCTAACACCAATTGATCAATTATTAGAGTTACCTTAAAATCCTTTCTTGAACTAATAATCATTAATCCGTCTCTTTAATAAAATAATTGATCTCTTCAAAGTTCACCAGTTGCTCTATTTTCCCGATCCGTTAAGGACACTATACCACCGCGCTCAACTACACACACCCTAAACAGGCCAAACAAATAAAATAACACATGACAATTAAATAAATTAAATGGGGGTGTTACAACTCTCCCCCACTTAAAATATTTTCGTCCTCGAAAATATAACTGAGACGAACAACTTCCGGATACGACTCTCGTATCCGACTAACCAACTATCATGCCAACCCTAGGCACACCACGAATAACACAACTAACAACCCACCTTGCTAACAGCAACTATAACAACAACAAGATGCAATGTCCATACAATGCACTTGACGACTAACTCACGACTCAAAGAATACCCAAGTTACGAACACATAGGTTCACTCTAGAACCAGAATACAACAAGATCGTTACCCTCACCATAGGTAACACTCCCCTAATTCCCCACATAGGAATTAGCTACTCGCACTCGAACCATCACGATGGAAACGAGGCAACAACATAAACAAGAACATAAGGTTCCACGACACAACATCGTTTCAACAACCTCTACATAACCATAATACCAACATCCTTGTCACGCAACAATATTACAACAATGCTACGATTCACCAATCGAACATATAACCAAAACATCCATCTACATAGTAGCCCATGAATAATATTTAAACATTTCACCTAACACTTCCATTCTGAAACATCCAATGGTCTCATCATTCCTACATGTTTCCAATGTTCAACCTATAAACTCTTACAAGTCACACACGCATATACAAAATGTGCCACATCACGCTTTCAATGCGCACTCTGATTACTCACAACAATCAAATCTACCAATTCCATACCCAACTTCTGACTCTCTCTAATATTCACCAGAAAAATCATAGTTCATTTCTAATATACCCAACCATCCTCGTTGTCTGGTACTCTATTATTTCCGACCAAACGGGTACTCAATATTCTTGTGATTACTAAACACTTCGAACTCAAAACCATAAAAATAATACCTCCAGATTCTCAACACAAAAGGAACCGCAGCCATCTTGAAATCATGAGTCCTCAATTATCGTAAAGTATAAGCCACGACTTTACCATCTTGCATCAACACACTGACTAAGCTCACCATAGACGCTTCCCAATACCTCACAAACGGTTTATCAGGATCACGCAGAATCAAAACTGGAGCTGTAGACAAATTCTTCTTTAACCCTCTCCAACTTTCCTCACAATGAACATCCAAAGCAAACGACTTACCCTTTGCAAGTCAACTGAAGTAACGAAAACGCTAACTTGGAAAAGCCTTCCATAACCTCCGGTAATAACCAACTAAAGTCCAAAAAGCTTCTAATCACCCTAACCGACTTCGGAGCCTCTCATTGTAGAACTACATCTACTTCCGATGGATTCATAACAATACCATCATCAGAAATAATTTAACCTTTTTCAAGAAAACTAACCTTTTTCAACCAAAATTCTCACTTGAATAATTTAACATAAAAATTCCTTTCTTTTCAACACTTGCAACTCGATTCTCAAAAACCCTATATACTATCCTTTTGATTTTATAATAGACCAGAATATCCCTAATGAACACCACTCCGAACTTATCCAATTAAATATGGAAGATACGATTCATATACCCCACAAACATTCCAGACGCATTACTAACACCGAACAACATCACTGTACATTGTAATGCCCAACCAAATTCCAAAAGATATAAATTCTTAAAGTTCTTGCAAAAAAATTTCACTGGGTAACTGGTTACTCTACTACAGAATTGAATAAAACTTCTTTTTATGACATAAAACCAAACCAAACCTCATCCAAACTTGTCCAGACTCACATACAAGCTTAACCGAGTAAATAACCACCATTCCGGTGATAACAAACACCTTAGTCTCATCTCCTAAGAGTTTTTCTACTTACTTAACAGATATAACCTCAACTACTCACCTTCGTCCAATTTAAGTTCACTCTCTACTCTTTGTGGAGCAACCATCAATAATACACGATCGTTCTCCCTCAGAGACATCCTGACTTGACCAACATACCAAAGCCTCTAATCTACCTCATCTTCCGATAAAAGAATATTCATCGACTCATCAAAACAATCCGTAATCATTTTCTTAATTCCAAATAATTCATTAAACACACTATCAAAGCCGGAAAGACACGTCTATTCCATCCAACATAATTTCGTCTACTATCAACAAGAGATTAAGGGTGATAAGTTCCTCAATTTGTCAATAGACAGCCGACAATCATGATGGGGCATAGACCATCGCTACCAGGCCATAATAGCATTTCTTGCAAACAACGACACACTAAGCCAACGCTCCACGACTGAAGCAACTTGGAGGAGCACCAGCTTCTCCCCCACATATCTCATTCTAAATCCTGAAGAAAAAGGATTAGAAAACCAGAAAGCACTGACAGTGTTTCACACACATATCACGTACTGAGGAACAAACAACATCAACAATATTCAACTGTCATGCCACACCGATTCACAACTTAGCCGGACGGAACAACCTGCTCTGATACCAATTGTACCACCCCACTTTCCCTTTATATATATATATATATATAAGTACAAAAATAATCAGAGTTTAAAACCAACAGTGGAATGTCACCTCATAAAATCCAACAATGAAGCCTCAATTTCTTCATTTGCCTCTTCTCTCATAGATAAGTCAAAGCAGCAGAATAAAATGTTTTATCCAAAATCACGGCAATTCGCCACATAAACCTCGTGGTTCACAATGTTTTTAAAATAAATAACGATACATAACAAAATCAAATAGAAGAATAACAAATAATAAAATTCCCAATATCCCGTGTTACGTATCAGAGCGACTCCTAAGACTCGATCAGGCAACACGCACTCCATGCACTACTCAAGTACCTGGATTATCTGTACTTCCCAAGAAGTACAGACACAAGAAACAACAAAGGGGTGAGAACTACATTCAATAATTAACGGTGTATAATACATGCTAAGAAGTAGTAATCACTCAATCACACATAAACAACAAAGTCATGACATACGTGTCACTCCCCATTTATAATCCAACAAAGACATAAAAATGCGATGTGACTCAATGACACAATGCACGTGGTACCACAACACCATGGTTCATTCAATTGAACCCGATTCATAATAGAATTCGGATAAATCACATACACTCCCACTGAGCAATGATTTATCTCCATAACAACTCCACATTGGAGTCCGGACAAATCACATACACTCCCACTGAGCAATGATTTTTCTCCATATCAACTCCACATTGGAGTCCGGACAAGACTAGGCATCCATCATGGATTCCCACCTAGCTGTCTCCACCAGACACATCATGAAATGCATGACACAAAAGATGCATAAACACATGCATAATAACAATTATACATCTTCACGATCCTCATGATCACACGTGAGATACCTACTCACCGTAATACACAATAGTATTACCACACATGTCTAATCAATTCAATACAACATATACATAACATGAATTATGCATAAAACACATGTATAACGATTAGTTATACATCTACACGAACCTCATGGTCACACGTGTGTTACACTTGCACCGTAATTCACCATTGAATTACTACACCTGTATCACAATATCATTACACACAAAAATATATGCGTGAGACATTATTATCAAGCATGGTACACGATCCTCGTGGATCTCACGTGAGTCATACACTCACCGTAATTCCCACTGGAATTACCCACCTGCACCAATACAGTTAATCACATATACCCCAATACATTACGTCGCATTAATTAGTCATTAATGAAGTAATCCACACAAAAATACAGTTTAGTATATTACCTAGTATCACTAGATTCCCATGTTCTTATACACATATATATGTCCTCACTATGAGTCGCTTTAGCATTACCACCCTGCCCAAGCAGTCTCACACAACTCACATGATTAATAACCACACCTCACGTGGCCTTAATTGGGTAATTATCTAATTAATCCACCCAAATGAAATTCTTAATTATTTCCACCACCATTTTAGGTTCAACAAGTTCTGACTCCTATCCCAACCTCTCAGACCAAAAGGAACTGCATCGGACGCGAAATCGGGAAAGAAATCGCGAAACAGCCAAATTCTGCACTCTCGCTGGTCATACGCGTATTGCCCACAGCCATACGCGTATTGCCCAGCTCGCTCGCCCAACCAGTTGCGTACCAGACGCGTATTGCCCACTCTACAACCTGGCAATACACGCGTATTGCCCAGAGGGTTACGCGTATGGGCAGAGACTGATTTTCCCCAAAAATTCCATTTCCAGATCCACTCACGCGTATTGCTACCCCGTTACGCGTACTGCCTTACCCCCTACGCGTACCATTACGCATTTCAGCAGAGGGCCGTGTGAAAATAGGTTCCATACGCGTAACACCCCCATGTCGCCCTTGCCATACGCGTATTGCCTTGCTCAATACACGTATTGCCTTACCCATTACGTGTATGGACAAAGAATACCCAGAATTTCCTGTTCCCACACCAATCCAATTCCTGCAGCATCAACACTCACATAGCAGCAACAACAGTACAAATTCTACACGAAATTAATACTATCGTCAACCAAATCATACAACTTAACAACAAACACCCACATCAGATTCAAAATTCATCAACAACACATACATACAAAAATATAAGAGGGGAAGGAATCCCTCACTACCCTCTCATGGTATTAACACCCATATTGAATCTATTCCCCCCTCCCCCTTACCTCGAATTTGGGTCTGAATTCCTGCGAAAATTGGAGAAGAAAAGCCCTAATTCTTCCTCTTTCTCCACTTTCTCTTCCATTTCCTTTTCTTACCAACCTCCTCCTCCTTTTTTTTCTTTCTTTATCTTTTCAATATATATATATATATATATATTTAATACTTATTATATAATATAATCCAACAGGTTAAAATACCTCCAATTGATATTTTATCGTCTAACACCAATTGATCAATTATTAGAGTTACCTTAAAATCCTTTCTCGAACTAATATTCATTAATCCGTCTCTTTAATAAAATAATTGATCTCTTCAAAGTTCTCCAGTTGCTCTATTTTCCCGATCCATTAAGGACACTACACCATCGCGCTCAACTACACACACCCTAAACAGGCCAAACAAATAAAATAACACACGACGATTAAATAAATTAAATGGGGTGTTACAACCTGCACATATGTAACACGCATCAAATGACCATTATTCTTTCAATACTTTGTTATCATCAAAATCCAAAGAAAATATGTCATGAACAAATCTTGTTCTAACACATCAAAGTTGTAAATTTTCTTACCATGCTTGCCCATACAGAAATAATACACTCAACATTTTTCATCTCAAAAGTATCCCATGTTGGTTAAGGTGCACTGGGAGAACTCTTGAGCTTGGCCAGGAGATTTAAGGAGAAGATTTGGCACCCATATGTTAAAGTAGTTTAGGATTTTGGAAATCATAGAAACATAACAAAATGAAGTTCCTTTGTTACATTCCTTGATGGCAAACATCCAGTACACAAAGTAATTTGCCCAATTGATTTGAATCTTGTTCAAAAGAATGTAGACAAGATAATTTTTAGCATTATTAATCCTTGAGAAACCACCATTATTTGGGCGCAACACATGAGAACAAGCTAGAGCAAAATACGAGGAACCATTTTCAACTGGATAACAGCTACGGTGTCATAGCAGTCATCGGACCGAGGAGCCTTAAGCATTTCCTTCAAATGAATGGTCCACTTAAAATCTTGATGTTGATTGAAATCTGTCACCAACGGTTCAACATCATCACTAACAATGATAATTCCAAATAGAGCGACTTCCACAGGTCATCAGTAAAATCATAATCCTTGTAAACTTGAAAAAAGATCCACGCATATCGTCCAGCCCAGAGTAGAACACATGAATGAGGTCTTAACTGTAATCTTGTGAGAGCTTCAAAAAATAGTTAATTTGTTGATGCTCAACAAGACGAACAACATCCGGAATATCCAAGAAACCCGCAACAACAGGTTTCCAAACACAATTAGAAGAGACCAATGAAAATGCATTTTCTAGAGTAGCAGAGGATGTGGTAGCCTTACCCCTACCCTTGGAATCACCTTTGGTTTTTGCAAGCTTAAGAGCCATTCAGAATTGTTCAAACAAAGTTTGCACACCAAGTGTTTGATAAAATATATGAATGAGAAGTGAAGATGTTTAAGGGAATATATGATTACCCATAAACCCAAATCAAGGATAAAAATTCTGAGACGCGCAAAAATGACAGTGAGAACAAAGAATGAATGCAATTTCAGATTTTTGGAGACTTAAATGTGATGTGAAATATGAGGATAATGAGGGTTTTATAAAGGGGGAAGAATGATGACTGAATGATGAGACTTAATGAGATTTTGGAAAGTGTAGAGTTGAATGAGTTATGTTGGATGAATCTAAGAGGAATAACGGAGGAGTTAATGACATTGTGAAGAGTTACAAGACTCAAGAGGAAGTGAGAAGAAGTGGAGACAAGTGCATGTATAAGAAATGAAGTGAATGGTCATTTTGGAAAGTGTAGAGTTGAATGATGTTTGAGGAATCGCTTGTTAGAGTAAAGGTTTCATCAAACCTATGCCAGCAATCTGCTAGAGGATGGTCATATTTGCGACATAATTGACATGTAGGTCTAGAGCCTAAGGAGGAACATCCTTGACCACACCCTCTGCCACAATTCATGCGTCCTCGACCACGATTACTTGCTGAAGTTTCACGCACACCACCTATTTGAGAATATGTTTGAGCCAAAGTTGCTTAAACATTCGAAATAGCTAATTCCTGACTGGACTTGTCAAGTTTAGCTTCTTGCACATAAAAAATTACTTCAACATCAAAGAGTGAGAGAGGTTCATGGCAACCTTACATTTGTATGGAAAAAGAGTTGTGCTCTCTAGGTAAACTATCAAGAAATGAATCAATTTGATATTGTTAAGTGATGGAATCACCAACGGCCAAGAGAGAATTAGCGATAGATTTCACAGCTAGAACATATTCAGTTACAGACTTGTTACCTTTCTTCATCGATTTCAGTTCAACATGCAATTGCCTCATACAAGCTTCCATGTGAGCACTGAAGTAACGGTGAATTTCGTCTCACACTTTGAAAGCATGCTTGCAAGCAAGCACTCGACGTAATACTGACTCAAAGAATATTGAGAAGAGCTAGATGAACACAGCCTGATCTTGTACGATCCATGCTTCATATTCTACAAACACATTTCCATCGATGTGATCTTGTTCATTTTTGAACTTTGGTGGAATCAGAGGGTTTACCACTAGTTTGTGCACTCTATGAGTGAGGATAACCATTCAACTTGCTGATCCCATATGAGATAATTGTTCTCTTGAGGCTTGATGAAAAATTTTGGACTGAAATGGTGAGTAGAGTTTGAATCATAGGTATTCCCGAAGATCGTAGCAGTTTGAACTGGTGGTGCAAGCGAGCCAACGGTAGCTGCAGGGGAATAATTCGCCATGGAAGCTCTAGGATGAAGATGGAGGACAAAGGGTGATTTGTTGAAGTTAATTGAAAACAGTTAGAGCATTTAGATAGTTGTTAGAGAGCGGAAGAGATCATAACCGATGAATGATAGCATAATAGATTTGAGTGAATCATATTTAGCTATGTTTGAATGATTGATTCATTTACAGTGTGTAGCATCCTTATATAAAGCTTACATGATGATGATGGTGCACAACCTACATAGCCATGCACACATTCTCATACATGCGTACATCATGATGTTATAGTATTGCTAGCTTCTTCTACATGTTACACAGACTATACAATGCATGCTTTACATAATGCATTTACATAGTTTGCTTCCTTTTACATACTATACATAGTTTACTCTTAATAATGACTATCAATGCACTCTCAAAATTAGAGCTATTAGAACTACGACCGTAACTCCCAAACATCCCTAATTCTACAAGATCCTGGTCGCCCCTTATCCCTATCATACGCCTTGAATTCGCTACACAATTCTTCCATGTCTCGAAAATCTCCTTGTGTGCCCTAGGCTCTACCAAAGTTTCATTGTCATCAAACTCCCTAATAATCATCATCCCTAAATGATGAAAAGCTCAAAATATGTGATTTGTGTGACTAAATAGTGAAGATGAACTCGAAGAAAGAAGTGCAATCCCTAAGAAATCATAAAGATGAAATGTAGAAGGAAATAATGGAGAGAAAATTTTTTGACTCGAGTATTTAAAGGGTATGATTTTCCCTTAAGACGACTAGATTCATCATCACATAGACATAGGGATGGCAGGCAGACCCAAACCCGCAGGCCTCACCCGTACCCGAACCCGAGTCAACGGGTGAAACCCGAGTTGACTGGGTTTGGGTTCGGGTTCGGGTTCGGGTGCCACCCGATATTTCGGGTGTGGGTTTGGGTAGTGTGAAACCCACACCCGAAAACCGAAATCACACCCGCTTAGACATGAAATTACATAAGTGCCCCTAAATATATATATATATAAGTGTTAAAAATTAGGGTTTCACATTTCACATTTTCTGAATCATTGAACTTGACGGCTGGAAGCAACAAAGTTCCTCCCTACCCTAGTCCCTCCGTCATTCACATAATCACATTGAAGGCTGGAAATCTACATATCTCAAATAGGTAAAATCATGTTCATATAGCCCTAAATCAATTTAATCCATTTTTATGCTGTTATTTCGCCCACCATGCCTCTTCGTAGCTAGAGTTTTTTATTTTTATTTTTATGCCTTCGGTATTTGATCATTGCTTCTTATTTGGTGTTGAAAAGTCCCAACATGCCTTCGGTATTTTTATGCCTTCGGTATTTTAATGCTTCTATTTTTACGCTATTATTTCGCCCACCATGCCTCCATTATTTGTTATTATTTTAGCTGTTTCTCGCCTCATATTATTGTTGGTCATTGCTTCTTACTTTAGTTGTTTCGTGGTTCAAGTGGATCCACAAACAAACCCTACATAACATTATTGGGTTGATTTAGGGCTATGAGTTGTGGTAGATTGGTTGTGAAACAGTTGGGGGTGTAAACAATTTAGGGAATTTAGAGAGTGTTAGCTTAGTTTTCAATTATGCAACTGTTATGAATTAGTAAGTGAAGAAATTCTGTTTAAAGTTAGTTGTGTTAGAGATGAGTTAGAATTAAAAATTAATTAGCTAAAATGTTTTATTGATTTGGAAATGGTTGTTAGTATTAGTGAATTAAGAGGTGATTTAATTAGTTAGAATTAGTGATTGTTAGGGAAGTATCAGAACTGTTAGAATGAAACGTTGGTTACAGAACTAGGGAGTAAAACTGGAAGTAAAAAAAGAGTGAATTCTTAGAAGGGTTAAATAGTGTTTACCCCCTGCCATATAGGCGTGTTTTGGTTTACCCCCCCTTAAGATTTTTTTTTTATTCCCCCCTCAACTTTCCCAGATTCCATTTACATACACCCTCATACACCCATTGGTCAAAGATTCTGCTGACTGGGCACTTGGTCTTGCTGACTGGGCCGTTGGTTGACTGCCACGTGTGATAAGTGAATTATATTAACATGAAAAGACTTTTCAAAAATTGTTTATGCTTCTACCCCCTAGAATAATTAGGGTTTACTCAGTCCCAGAATTAGGAAGGTAAGAAGACGAAGAGCCGATGAAGAAGAAGAGCCGTAAGCAACGGAAACGAGGGAAGCAATCAAAGAAAAGCCGTGAACCGACTGAAGCCACCGTCGTCAACCAATGTGTGGAACCTGAGAAGCACAAGGAAGGCGATGGTGTTTCTCATGCTAAAGCTGACAAGGTTCGTATTTTTTCAAACCTTCCAATGTCGTGTCTGATATCTTATGGTTTTGTTAGGGTATTTAGCTCGTTTATTTTGATTTTCAGAACATGCAAGTTTTCAATGCCGTATTTCACCATGGAGGTGAATTTGTAAAGTTAAGTGATGGTGTTACCATTTATAGGGGAGGTGTATCCACATTAGTGTCTGGGTTAGAAATTGATAAATGGAGAATGGATTGTGTTCATAGGTTGGTGACCGGGTGGGGTTATGTTTTAGGGAGTTATAGAACATGGACAAAGATTATTGAAATTGATGAAAACTTTTTCCAGCTCAAGAATGATGATGACTGCTACGATTTTGCAGCATATGCTTGTGCAACCCAAGTAGAAGGGGAAATGTTTGTTGAGCATGATGTAGTTGATATAAGTGACTCAGTAAGGTCTCCTAGGTGTGTCAATGAGATTGTCGAACGGGAGGTTTGTGATGAAGAGGCAGTGGAAAGACTAGATGATAGTGAGGATGAACGTGCAACTGCAAATCTGGATGGCTTTGAAGGTATTGATGTCACTGTACCTATTAATGCATCACCCTCAATTGGTGGATTTATTAGTGGCTCCAATAAGAATAAATGGGAGGAGGATGATGAGTATGTGAGTGATGAGCTTGATAGCTCTGATCCTGATATAAGTGATGATGAGAAAGGGCCAAAGTTTGAAAAGTTTAGAAATGAGCATTTGAATAAGAATTTTAAATTTGAGTGGGGTATGGAATTTAATACCCTGGATGACTTTAGAGAAGCAATACGTGAGTGGTTCGTATTAAATGGGAGGGAAATAACTTTCATTAAAAATGAGTCATACAGAGTTAGGGTTGAGTGTAGGGCCAAGTGTGGTGAAGGGCTTGATGACTCTGTCAGTTTTTTTACATTTAATCCTAGTAACATGTATATGTTTGTTGATATGTATTCATGATGCAGGGCTTGGTAGCTGTTTTTGAGGAAATGTTTGAAACAATTGAACATAGGCTATGTCTAAGGCATCTTTATTCAAATTTCAAAAAAAAAATTTGGTGGTGGTAGTTTAATTAGAGATCTGATGATTGGGGCTGCAAAATCAACTTACTACCAAGGGTGGTTGCAAAAGATGACTGAGCTAAAACAAGTTGATCCTAAAGCATGGGCTTGGTTAATGGGAATTCCTCCAAAAAGTTGGTGTAAGCATGCTTTCTCTTTCTACCCTAAATGTGATGTTCTTATGAACAATATAGCTGAATCCTTTAATGCCACAATCTTAGCTGCTAGGGACAAGCCTATTTTGTCTATGTGTGAGTGGATAAGAAAGTATCTAATGAATAGGTGCTCCACATCTACCCTAAAACTAGACAAGTGGCCCCATAAAGTTATGCCTATTCCTAGGAAGAAACTTGATAATGAGGTTATATTGAGTGGCCATTGGCTGCCCACTTGGGCAATGAATGAGAAATTTCAAGTCACCCATTCTTTCAATACTCAGGAGTTCATAGTAGACATTGCTAAAAAATCTTGTACTTGTAATTTTTGGGAGTTGGTTGGGATTCTGTGTAGGCATGCTATAGCAGCTCTTGGGTTTAGGCAACAAAATCCAGAGGAATTTGTGGATGAGTGTTATTCAAGGGAGAAGTATGCAATGTGTTATGGTTTTGCTGTCAGTCCAATTAATGGCCAGGAAATGTGGCCAGAAGTTCAGGATGAGGAACTGTTACCACCTAAATACAAGAAAGGACCAGGTAGGCCTAAAAAGTTGAGGATTAGAGAGAGTGGTGAAGATGGTGCTAGAAGGAGGCTGCCTGGTGTGTCCTACAGGTGTACAAGGTGTGACAAGTTTGGTCACAATGTTCAAACATGTAAGAGCCCAACACAAGATCCAAAAGGGCTGAAAAGAAAGGTATGTCATGTTGTCTGATATGGTATCTGTCTTGGTATATATCTTGGTATGGTATATGTCTGATATGGTATATGTCTTGTTTTGCAGAAAAAGGTCAAGGCATCTAATGCTGCAACAGAGCAAAATGATGCTCCCACTGTACCAGATAATGCTCCAGGTGATGCTCCCACTGTACCAGAAAATGAAACAGATGCAGGTGCTGCAGATCAACCAGGTGACTATTTTGGTGACATTTCTGATGAGCTTATTTCAAGCATACCTGATGTAACTCAGACACACCCACCTGCGGCAAGTCAAAGTGAGGTGATTCAAGGAAATGCACCTGCTGCCAAGGGTAAAGTTAAGAAGAAGGGGAAAGAGATCATGTCAATCAAGAAGAGGTCAAGTGAAAGAATCAAGCTGAAGTGGTTTCAGAAACCAATCATAGGACCTGGTTCAAATTCTAACCAGCCTATCTGTGTACCAGAACAAGAGGGAGGGGTTTTAACACAAGAAGAAGGTGGTTCTTCTAGAGCCAAGAAGAAATTGAGGAAATAGTTTCAGGGCTGTTTTGATGGTTGCAATCTAGGACTTAGTTATTAGTTATCTTGGAACCTTTAAGTTAGGACAATGCCACTTTGTTATGGCCTTTTTATGTAATGACAACATTATTTTGTTATGGCTAGTGCCTTTTTGTATTGACAATGCCATTTTGTTATGGCCTATTTTGAAAGACATGAAATCCAATGTTTTGAGAAAACAATTTGTACACATTGTGCTGCATGACTTTGAAAATGAAGCTTTACTAATTTAACTCAAGAATTCATTACATAAAATAAAGCTTCTTAGTACATGGCTGCAACCAATTCATACACTGATACAAACAACTAAAATCCTATAACACACACTAATGACTGTACAATAGCATAAAATCAGACCAATACAGGAACAACTACAAATACATGGCCTTGTAAACTGCTGCGAACATAATAAAAGACACCCAAATGGCCAATTTCAGTTGCCAATTTTTCCTCTTCAAGACAGCTATCTTCAACTTGGCTTTTTGAAGCTTATTTGCAGTCATATCCAACTTCAAATGTACCACATCACAGTTTTTGCAATAGCTACCATTATTTGACAAGCCATTCATGGAGTTGTCTATTTCATCATCCCAAATGAAAAGCTCGCAGCTACCACCCATCTGCAAATACCAACAACATTAATGAAGCATTATCCAAAAAGGAGAACAAACAGTGTTTCAAGGAATTCCACTCACCCCTGTGTTTCGACACTTCCAAAACCTCCTATTGCGGTTTTGTATGGTCTTCGCCACCAACATCTTCATCGGACGACGACAGCCACATAAAGGACCGGTTGAATTTTCACAAGAGTTGCTGCTATCAATGCTTTGAGTTCTATCCATTTAGGTTTACGGTTTTTTTTCGGATGAACAACGAAGAAGGAGAAGAGCAACTTTCAGAAAAGAAGAAGAAGAAGAAGATGGTGATGTCACGAATGAAGAAGAAGAAGAATATGGTGCTACTTAAACGAAGAAGATGATGGTGCTACTTTAACCTAATTATGAATCACACGTGGCAGTCAACCAACGGCCCAGTCAGCAAGACCAAGTGCCCAGTCAGCAGAATCTTTGACCAATGGGTGTATGAGGGTGTATGTAAATGGAATCTGGGAAAGTTGAGGGGGGAATAAAAAAAAAATTTATTAAGGGGGGGTAAACCAAAACACGCCTATATAGCAGGGGGTAAACATTATTTAACCCTTCTTAGAATTATGTTAGAACTAGGGACTGTTATAGGTGGATTGAGTGAAGTGTGGCAAATAGTTGGTTTATAAGTGAACTTCAATTGTACTATTATTTTAAAGTTTCATTTTATTTATGATTTTATAAAGTTTCATTTCATAAATTAGACTTTTTTATTATAGAATCTGTTAGTATCTATTAGTGTTAATTTTGAAGATTATAGAATCTGTTAGTATCTGTTAGTATCTGTTAGTGTTATTATAGAATCTGTTTAGTGTCTGTTAGTGTTAATTTTGAAGATTATAGTAGTTGTTAGTATCTGTTAGTGTTATTAATTTTGATGGGAATGTGAATCACGTAACATGCAATGTCCCACACCTGCTTCCTTTTTGCTTGTTGCAATCAAAACCGACACTTGACCACGTCTGCTAATTTGTTGAATGAATGTTAAATGATTTATTAAGTGTGCTAATTGTCATGTTAGTAAGTTAAGTGAAATGGGAATGTAAGCTATATGTATGACATATGAAAAAGTGAATGTATGCTACTGTATGTGATTGTTAGATATTAAAAACATGTTATGTGATTGCTAGATATTGAAAACATGTTATGTGAATTGATGCTTTGAATTGATAATATTAGTGAATTGGAAAGTGAATTGATGTTTTTATCTTGATTCTATTGTAATCATTTTTGCTACTGTTGTTGTTGTATTTATTCAGGTGTAGCAGCCATTGGATTTGTGGGACAATATGGAGAAGTCACAACTTTAATCTCATACAGCCATTGAATGTGTGCAGCAGTCACAGCTTTAATAGCTTACAAATGCACCATATGAATGTTTCTCTTATGATGTTCGAGAGTTTGGAACTTGGAAAGTTAGTAATTTGATTGAAGTTGTGTTACCATGTTGCTGTAGACTTTCAAATTTCAATGTTGTTGTAATGTTAAGATGTTAAGATGTCATATTTGTAATGTTAAGATGTTAAGATGTTAAGTTTCAATGTTGTTGTAGACTTTCAAATTTCAATAATTTTTATTTTTTGTGTTTTTGCTACGGGTTCGGGTTTGGGTGAAAAAACCCGAACCCAACGGATGTGGGTGTGGGTGTTATTTTGCCACCCAAATAGCTTTTGGGTTTGGATTCGGGTGGTGATTTCGGGTGCGGGTTTGGGTAATGTGAAACCCGCACCCGACCCTACCCGTTGTTATGCCTACATAGACACCAGATTCTTAGATATTATTATAGGGGCACAACGCCACTAGATTCTTAGATATTATTATAGGGGCATAACATCACCAGTCTGTATCGCGAGCATGCAAATAATTCAACGACGCAGATTGTTTGGTTCTTGCCAAGACATTTTCATCATTATATCACATTAAATGCATCGTTAATCTAAAAACTCAATTGTCACTCTTTTCCTAGCCACGATTAGGAGTGTGCAAAATATTCGGTTGTAAGATCCAAATCCATAACCAAATTCAAATCCATTTAAAATATATGGATATAATAAAATAGTTATTAATCAATTTATTATTAATGGTTGGTTATCCAACCATATTATATTTTTGGTTTCGGTTATAATCTGGTTATTATCCAAATTCCAAATGGTTCAATTTATTTTTTTTTTAATAAAAATTTAATTTTTTAGGAATTTTTTTTTTTGAAAAAATTTAATTTTTACGATTTTTTTTGTAAATTAACTTTTTTGGAAACAAATCTCCTGCTAAATAATCAGAAGCATAATATTTTTAAAATAAATGGCTAGCTTCTTAGGGTGTATTTACGTTTTTCCCTCCTAAATATATAGCGATTTTAAGTGGTATTGAAAATATTGCACACTATGGAAATACACACCAAACAAAATAAGATTGTAAATTTGATCTAAAAGGATTAGTGCCCTCAATTGCGAATCACGAAATATTGTTGTTTTTTTTCAGTTTTGTTACACAACAATGTTATAGCCCGACCATAGCTACTAGTTGACAACATTTTGTACTAGTATATCGCAAACAATATCGATTCGTTCAAATTCTTTTACACGATAGTGCTACTGCCCTGCTATAGCTATTGTTTAACCGAATGTCTGTTCCTATTTAAATTTCTTCTATCCAAAAATATGAAGATTGAAATTTTCGTCTCAAGATTGTAGAGATTTAAATAAATTAAAGAATCTATTCCCTGTACCCAATGCACAAGGCTCACGGTAGTAACTTATGATAATGGTTAAGTATCCTTATTTCCATAAATGAAATTACCTTCAAACTACACCACAATTCATGATATATTGCTATTGTATAAATAGTAATCATGCAAAAATTTAAGAGGTTGTAATTCTTGCCATAAACACAATTACACATACAGGGGTGACTTGAAAACACACATTAATTACACAACACCAATAAAAAAAGGGCATTTCTTATCACACCACCCTTGTTTCTTAGGCACCATCTGAATTTCCGGTTTTGCCCCCTGATTCCGGATGTGCACATCCGGACGCACCAATTTTTTTAAAAACGCTGATTCTTTCCGGAAGTGCACATCCGAAAACATTCCTGATCTGCAGATCCGGAAAAGGCTGAACATTATTATTTTTTTAAAAATCGGTTTTTTTGCTTGGTCGCATATGTTAATAAATCGTCGCAATTTAATATACATTTGACAACATCCATATATAAAATAAAATGATATACATATATATATATATATATATATATATATATATATATATATATAATAAATCTCTGTCAAAATACAGTGAATACATCTAATATAAATATAATACATCAAACAAAAAACTACTGCGTATGGCGAAGGATCTCTCCTGGCTCCCCTGCTCCTCTGCCCCCTCTGCCCCTACCCGCCATCCTGGATCGATGTCTGCGGTACTGAAGTGCCCCCTGAGCAATCGCAATAATCCTGTCCACGGCAAGTCTGGCACCAGAGCCCTCAAGGAGGTGACCGTCCGCAATGGCCTGCCGCGCTATCTGCTCTATCTCACGACAGCGTGGTAGGACATCCTGAGTGTGGTCCAGCTGAGACTGCCGCTCCTCTAATATCTCCTGATGAGCAGGTATGGGTGGCGATCCCTCAGCAGTGGGCACCATGCATGGGTGTGAGACGGTGTAGAACCACACGATGTACCCGACAGCAACACTCCAGTCTGTCTCCGCTCTGGTCGCCCGAGCCTCCTCCGGTACCAAGTGGGACTGGTAGTCAGCATATAGCTCATCTATCTGTCTGCGGGTCAAGCCTAGAGGAGCAGACTCATGAGGCATCCTGGGGATCTTCTGCGTGTAACCGAACTGACGCAAGACGCGCTCTGGTAGGTATCAGGCAGTAACGGTCGAACTGCATGCCAACCATCCTGAGAACAAACAAACCTCATCGAACGGGCGCGTCACACGGTGAGCGGCATATGGGCAATACAAAACGTCCTCAGCAGTCATCCGATCTAGATACACTCTGAAGGGGTCCGGCGCCTGGTTCCCTCTGAGCAGGACAAATGCAGCAGCACGTGGCATATCCTCAGTGTACCCCTGGGCACTCCCCCAACCAGTAATATAGGGAAAGTGCTGTAAAATCCACGCCTGAAATGGAAAACATAACATGGGTGTCAAACATTATAATGAATACAGAAAGAAAAGAAATGAAAAAATCACTTAGAATATTAGATTGTTACCACGTATAGCGTACAGCTGCCTGCCACAGTCTTGGCTGCCCAGCGTCAACCATCAGAGAGCCTGGAATAGGTGAATGCCAGCGCAGCAGCCCCCCAGTTATACCGATGGATCTCTGTCTGATCCGAAAGGTACCTGAGGTAGACGATATCAACATAATAGGCGCTGGTGTCCACAAACACCTGCGTGCCTAGCAAAAACAAGTAGTAGCACCTTAGGGCACGCGTCCTGTGGATCGCCACCTCAGCTGGATCACCATCTGCCCGTCCTGCCTCTGCAAGCGCCTCAGTAAATCTATCCATCAAAAATGAGAACCGGACGTGTGTGCCCCTCAACTGGTGCACCTCCGCATGTGCCTTCTCTGGGCTAGCCCCAAGCTCTGTAACCAACAACTCTATGCCGTCCGCCTTCGTCATCCTACCGTGACTCAGAAGGGTACCCGTGATCGGTAGATGTAAGAGGCACGAGATGTCGTCTAGCGTGATCGTGATCTCGCCGTACGGTAGATGGAATGAGGATGTCTCAGGGTGCCATCTCTCAACAAATGCCATCAGGATACCGTACTGGATCTGGGAATACCCAATCCTAGACAGGCCTCCAAGACCAGACTCCGCAAGTGCAGACGTGAACCACTCAGCTGTAGGCAGCATCTCAATCGTGTCCATAACCTTTCCCCCATGGTTATAGAACTTCTGTGAATCCTTATCCTGAAAATTTCCAAATAAAACAATGTTACAAATGAACATATTTTCAACGAATACAATTCTATAAATAAACCGAGAAAGGTTACCTGTCCTAGCCAGACAAATCTGGCAGTATGCTCAGAGTGCCCCGCGAGTAGGGACATATTAGACGGTCCCCCGGGGTAACCACCCAGCTCATCGAAATCGTCATCATCGTCAACACCCTCATGTGTTGGGTGATCACCCTCTGGAACAGGAACAGGAACAGGGGAACGAGGAGGAGCAGCTGATGGAGCTGGAGTCTCCCGACGACGCCTGCGTGCGGGCTGGGACCCTGATGAACTAGCAGTAGAATCCCGACGCCTCCGAGATGTAGAATCGGCGGCTGACGGGGGAGTGGCCTGAACCTGTGATGTGGAAGTGGCCTGAACCTGTGATGTGGATGGCTGTGGTGTAGGATGTGGTGTAGGATGTCCCTCAGCTGTAGGGGCTACCCCAACTCCCTCTGCGTCGGAAGCCTCGGCTGTAGACTGCATCCGCTCACGTCGGACAGATGCGTGCTGAGCTTTCCGTCCATGTATGGTACGATCGTCTCTGCCAGCCATCTAATCTGCAAAGCATAATAAATAAATTAAATTTTGTTTAAAAATAATTAAACAAAAACAAACAAACAAGCAAAATTAAAAAAGGAAAAAAAAATAGTCTTCCGGATGTGCACATCCGGAAGGACTCAGAATTTTAAACGTTAGGTATTTCCGGATGTGCACATCCGGAAACACTAAACGTTTCAATATTTCCGGATCTGTACATCCGGTACGTATTTTGAAGTTTAAAAACGGCACTCATGGCCACTGTAACAACCAAAAGGGCATTTTTATGTCCTGATCGTCCGTTTGAAGCAGTAAAAATGACCTACATTGTCTCTAACCTATGTTATTCATACAACCTAACAATTTCTACACCTAAATGTCTACTCTAAATCGATTACTCGAAAATTACTCAGAAACTCTAAAATTTGAAAACTTACCGATTAAAATGTGATACGGAGGATTTGGAGTGTGTTGATCGTTGTAATAGTTGCTCTGCGCCGAACTCGAGTGGAAAAAATTGAGATTTGTGGTGATTGAAAATTTGAGAGTTTGAGAATGAGTGGAAATGGAAAGGTGAATAATGAGGGGGGAAGAACGTCTGGCGCGAAGTAAAAAGAAATACTTCCGGATGTGCACATCAGAATTGTTTCCGGATATGCATATCCGGAACACTTCAGCGTTTTTTAAAAATTTGGTGCGTCCGGATGTGCACATCCAGAATATAGGGGCAAAAAAATAATTTTGCATGGTGCCTAAGAAACTTGAGTGGTGCATTAAGAAATGCCCTTAAAAAAAAACGTGGTGTTAGTGAAAGAATATGTCAATTCTTTTAGTAATTGCTTTTGTTGCAACAATACTACTGGCTCTTTGTTTTACTACAACTAGGCATCCAATATCACATTCAAAGAAAATGATGTTCTAGGTGAACTTTTTGAAAATTGAATATATTCTCATATTTGATTCAAATAGTGTCTTATTATTATTGTTCCCTGCTATTACAGTTTTCAATTTCTTTGTGGGCGACCACACTGTTGATGAAATTAACAAGGCATTGGAAAAAAATTATTATTTTTTAAAAGAAAATAATTTTTTTTTAAAAACATAATAATAACCGGTTTAAAACCAGTTATATAATCCTAATCAAATTTATAATCGGTTTTATAACCAGTTTTGATTAAAATGTAATTATGGTTATAAATCCAAATCATTTAACTAGTTTAAAAATTGTTATGGTTTGATTTCTAAAAATAATCAACCATGCACACCCCTAACTACGACCTTCATATCTCGGAACATCACGTTCCAAAAAAATAAGACACCCCTAACTACAACCTTCATATCTCGGAACATCACGTTCCAAAAAAATAAGACCAACCCTCAAATTATATCGCTCCTCCAAGCTCCGGACTTGAGAGATTGTGAACCAAAATGTCCAACCTTAATCACATCACACATCAAGGCCTTATGCTTGAGGGATTGTGAACTTGAATGACTAGCCTGGAGCACACCGCCCTTCCAATCCTTGTACATGATGAACTGTGAACTGGAATGTCTAGTCTGAATTCCATGGAATGTCTAGTCTGAATTCCATTGCTCTTCCCAGCATCGTACTTGAGAGACTGTGGACCAGAATAACTCCGATTGGACCTGACAGGGTCCGACCAACCAACTATGTAGTCGGTCTGAAAGTAACATGAAACAAACTTGGCGCAAGGGCCGAGTCATGTGGCGCGCACTTGAAATTCCCTGGCCTAACGTTCCCAGTCATGTCCCAATGCTCGGATCTCAGAAAATGGTGAGCCACGTGTTAGGTGGATAAATACACTCCCTATCATGGAGGCTGACTCACTCCATTCATCCTTAAATATTCACTGTATAGATTCTACTTTATACGAAGATGAATCATAGTTTATTAAATTATTAGACTCGTAGAAAGGTTGCTATAGCATGTGTACAAAAACTAAGCGAAATTGCTTCTAATCCAGGTGCATTATAAGACTGTCACTTGTACCCTCCAATATTCAAAATATTTCCTGCAAAGCTTTTCTTCTATTCCTCTAATATTAACTTGTCTTTATTTGACTTTGCAAATTCTGATTGAAAAACATGTCTTACTTCTAAAAAGAAAGAGGCTAAAAATTAAAAATTTGTAGAAAGTAGAAACATCTTACAGAATATAACTTTACACAAAGCAATGAATGAAAAATTGTTCCTTACACCAAATTTACTCAGTTCTCAGACCTGACATATATTTTCATCGGATAAATGTTGGTGTGAAAAACACAATGAATATACTTCCCACCATATACATGGAATGGAAACCGAAAACAATACATTCCAATTCATCAAGAACTATTTTCAGTAACCAATCATTAGGGATAAACAAATTCTAAGTCTGAAACAATTACCTTGTACATAAAAAATCATATAGCCAAAACCCTCTTCTGATATTTATTCATAAAGAATTTCACTCTAGCTATCTACGGCACACACGGAATCTATGATACAAATTTGTCCATTCTTCGCAAACACGGAGAGTATGTGTTTTTCGCGTATTTGTTGTCCACAAAATATGTTTAGATGAGGCCTGTATATGGATTGTATGATTGAACTGGCATACCTGAGCCATAAGGATGAACTGCGGCTCCGTAAGGATTTCCAAAAGGATTTCCAGATGGTTGTTGAGGAGGCATCATCATCATTTGCTGTTGTTGTTGATACATGAAAGATTGTTGCTGGTTGGACATAGCTGCCATTTGAACTGAAGGTGGAGCAGCCATTCTATTAGAGGCGAAAAACGGATCGTGCATTGCAGGTTGCATCATGCCTCCCGCCGGTGCTTGCTCCCATGGATTATAGCTAACGTTTTGGTTGTTACGTCTGAGTGCGTCGTCGTATAGGCTGTCTAGTGTAAGCAGGTCCAAACCTCCAGCCTGAATACCGAAAAGATAATCTCGCTTATTAACAGAAACAGAAAGCATATGTACAAGCAAGGATTTTGATTGTATTTCATTTATAAGTATACACAAATTGCGCAACAGATTTAAAAAGGGGCCGGGGGAAGATTGAAGAAAAAAGCATACCAATTTGCTAGCTGTTGTAGCACTCTCATTCGAACTAGGAGCCGTAACAAGTGCCAATTCCCAACCAGTGGTTCCATTTGCATGATTTGAAACAGAAGAAGGTTGTTGATCAGCTGAAACCACCATTAACAAAACATTTTATGAATTGTGGTCAAAACATCATATCTAATTTCATTATCCAACACAATACAGAAATAGGAATGCGATGCTGGAGCATAGTTCATTTCACATTTCACATGAGTATTATCCTCTGATATCTTAAGAAAAAGAAGTCGAAATGTAACAAATTACCGACGGGAACGATGGCTAAAGCCAAGGCATTCTTCTCATCCAACTCTGCAGCAGCTGGAACAGGATCCTCCATATTCTAGTAATCAAATCAAAACGAGAAAAAACTTCAGTGCAAGTAAAAGCAACCATGTTATAGATAAAGCAACTGTAATTACCAAAAACACGGTAAACAAAAAAAACGCAACAATTACCAAAAGATCAGGTGGTGGTTGTACTGGTGGTGTTTCCACTTTCACAGGTTCAGGCTGTGGAGGGGGAGAGACTGAACGTTCCTCCTGCACTTCTGGTTCCTTTTTATATTCAATAGCCAAAACTTCTTTTGGAGCGGCAATTTTGTTGTCAATAGACTGTCATAAACAAAAATCGAAGCGCCGGTTAGTATAAGTTTTTAAAGCGTACGAAATATGAATAATGACTTCATCAAGATAGAAAAAAAGTTTTAAAGCTACACACTTGCACTTCATACATAAAGCTACAACGATTACAACATAAAATAGTGACTGATGGTCATGTATACCTGATCCTTGCGAACTATTACTCCCTGGGGAGCATCTCTCACATAGTCTTCCATGGCTTGCATAAACGATGACGGGGGCTTCAATATCATCAATCAGTTTATTTAGTATTATATTTCGTAAACAAATTGAAAAAACTCGGCAAAAACAAGTATGGTATAAGATCAAACCAACCTGCTCAACTTTAATAAACTTCTCGCCGCGTCCAATATCGAGATTACGGCATATTTCATAAAACTCTGACAATCTCTCAGCCTGAACTCGTATAAAGCATTTTCAAACATAACTTTCTGGATACATGAATGAATTGAATAATAGAAAACAAGAAAGTTGTCATAAGAAATACCTGCAATCCAACCCTTCTGTATATATCAAGAGCTTTCAGAGCGTCTTCGCGTTGCATCTCAAAAAACTGTCACAATCACGACAGTCTCGTAACTACATAAGAGGTTGCATTAAGCTTCAAATTCATGAAGAAAATATACCTTATCAATCATATTAACAGTTCCATCACTAATAGCTTGATAAATTTTAATGCTTTCCGAAGCAACCTGTTCGCAATACAAGGTGTATATGTTCAGAGAGGCGATGAAAGCAAAAACAAGCAAAAAAAATGAAGTACGGTTAAACAATTGACATACCAATGAGAGTGCTAACTGAATCACAAAATTATGTACAGCTGCCCCTTGTGGCTGCAACATAGAAAAATTACAAAAGAATCGGTACGATATTAATATTGCTGGCATTATAAAAATATGTTAGTTAAAATCAAACCAATTGGATCAAAAGCTCACCTGGCAACTAACGACTCGATAGAGAAGTTGTTGTAAAGCTGGCAAGTGCTCTAGCAATTCTGCGGTATCCAAATCTTTGGTTCTCTGTGACAATGATCACAATTGTCAAACTTTCCTTATTCAAAAAGCATGCATGATGTGTGTGATGTGACGAAATAACAATCACTGTGAAGACTAAAAAAGAAGAAAATATCTTACAGGACGATCTGCCTCAATGTCATACTTCAATACACGAAAGCATTCCAACCGTTCCTCCAAAAATAATGCATAAGTGCGGACCCATGCAGAATAATCCCATGCTGAGCAACAAAGCAACAAATGAAAATGCGAAGTCAATTAAGATACTTGTTAAATTTATAATATGATCAATGATGAGGATAAAGACAAGCACCATTTGGACTAGAGTCATCTTTAAAATGAGCCATGTTGAGCATATGACTTCTACTTCTTCCATAATTAATGAGTTCTTCGTGAAATGTGGGATCCACCTCCCTCAGAGCACGGTGAATGACGATTAAAGTTTTCAATGCAACCTATAAATAAAACCACTTTCAATAAACCAAATAAAACGACACAAACACATTCGCAAACAAGTGCTCAGTATTGAATTACGTGAGAACTACAGAAATCGCAAAGGTAACTGAAAAATAGAAGATAACTGCGGAAGGTGCCAGATAAATATTGCAGTTTCAGAACGACAGAATATTCATGTTTCTTAGTATTTTAACAAGGTTAGGCACAACACTTACAGGGTGATGAATAAACAGATAAAGAAAGCCATGAAAAACATGTCTCAGCAGATTTTGTGTTTAAAATGTTATCTAGATATTCATTTTTTCCCTTTTCTATTTGGCTTTAAGGTAACATGTGATGTTCATTCAAGCTACAATCTTCAGCTGCGAGGTCGTTGAAATATAGGCAAACAGACAATTATCGGCGTAATCAATTGCGGATCGCAGAAAATGGCAGTTTGTTCGAATACTACTACGTTTCAATGCAATAGTGCTGCCATAGCCACTAATTGACAACACTTTGTACTAATAGTGTAAAAGAACATCAATGATTTGTTCAAATTCGGCTACGCTGTAGCACCGCTATTTGACAACATTGATAATATGTAATAATTCATAAAAACTTGATTACATATTCCTGGCCATTGAGTGAATACATTGGAAACTTTTTATTCCATATAGAAAAAGGATAAAATGCAAGTCATGGTACACTTACGGCCCAGTTATGTGTCTTTGATAATCGTCTGGCAAGAGCATGAATGCAATAGGCAACATCAGCCCTAGGTCTCGTAGCTGAGATCGCTGAAAATATAGCTGCAAAAGAGATCACAGAAACAATTCAAATTAAACATTAAGTTTACAAATATGCAAGAAATAGTATAAACATAAAGTAAGTGATAGTGTGATACACACAGATCACATCAATTATTTCATGTACAAACCATAAATTGCATCCAAGTGTACAACATCACGCCCGCAGCAAGCGAATGAAAGCAATGTCTTTGGTTCAAAACACGTCACAAACAAATCCCCATAGGGAGGGCGCGAATTGGTATACTATAAACTATAAACCCCGACAGAATTACGTCCCAAAAAGGAAACAATACACAAGAAAACATAAAGAGAGGTAGCAAACACAAACCTCGAATGTGTTTTTCCTTAGCTGGCCGTTCAACATGATTCGTGGCTCTAACTATAGCAATGTCCAACTCCTAAAAAACAGTAAACCAAGTTCAAAACAAACACACACAAAAAACATGATCCCGGTCAACATAGTACATGTTTCAATTGACAGTACCCAATAAGTACATCGAAATCACAGCGGGCCACATGATTCCTCAAAAATCACACTTTAAGCGTTTCAACAAAATCAATCACAAAACTCACCACCAATCCATCCAATCACAGAGAGATTGTATTCTATGTGCAAAATATTCTACCTTATAACCACTGTTGACTTTAGCCAATGAAACTGTTGTGGTATCCTTGAGAGCTCCAAGTGCTTTTCTCAAACTATTCTGCGTTCCACCAGACATGTTTTTTCCCCTTTCACAATTTCAAAATTCTAACAAAAAAAAAAAACATTGGTCATCCCAAAATGAAAGAATGTTATGTTATTCTAAAAATAGAAGAGAAAGTAATTAAAATATGTTAAATAAAAGTTGATAATAACGTAGTAGTAGATTAATCAGATCCAAGTAAAGAAACATTAATCACCGACAATAAAATAGCCCCTGGGAAGTTGAAAATTGAGAATAATTAATAATAAATAACCGAACAAGATTGTGTCTTAAACCATGAATATCAAGAACTGAGACATAACAACAAGAAGAACATTCAATTTTGATATTGAAATCAAATAAATAAATAAATAAAAAAGAAAAGTAGCGCATTGTTAAGGAAAAGCGAGCTCACAGAAATTTGCAGGAGTGAAAGAGAAAAGTAGAAGCAGGATCTACGGGTAGAAATTGAATGTTCTATGTAAGCATAAAAGTTGAAGGTTTATGAGAGAGAAAGAAAAGGAGAGAGAGGAGAATGGTAGTGTGGACAGAGAATATGAGCTGCTTAGTTTGGTTGGTCGTCGGCGTCTGTGACGTTATTTTTAATATTTATATTTATATTTATATTATTTTTGTTGTTGTTGGAGTTGGAAAAAAAATTAGAAAAAACGGAATAGATGATAGAGTAATGAAGAGGTTAATTAGCGTGTCAGAAATACGGTGTTGTAAGAAGCTGTACTCCAGTGGGTTAAATATGGATTTCATCTCCTGCTTTTGTCTTTACCTTCCGTATTCTTCCAACTCCTCTTCCACAAAACGGCCCCAATTTTTTTTTTTTTTTTACCGTTTTTCTTTTTAATACATACTTAATTTAATACAAAAAACTTCTACAAAATAACATCATAATAATAATAATAATAATAATAATAATAATAAAATGGAAGAAAATATATTTATGGTTTGTGTGCAAGGTGAATTATCTCTAATATAGAAAAAATTAAACAATTATAAAATAAAATATAGTTACACATTTAAATAATTGCTAAATTTGTCGCAATAGAATCTTAACTAAATCAGAACTATCTAAAAGAGACACTAAAAGTTATAAATGTCATTTTTATGTGAGAATATGAGAATGAATTTGAACCATTAGATTTTAAAATAAATGGTGGTGATTATGTGTCAGTTTTTTTTATCTCTTATCCATCATTTATTTTAATAATGTAGGAGAGACAAAAGCAAAAATCACACATATTCTCCACCATTTATTTTAAAATCTAATGGTTCAGATACATTCTCATGTTCTCACATAAAAATGACATTTTCATAAAATAAATTTTTTAATAAATTAAAAAATAATATGTCTACTTTGTTAGAAAGTGATAGTGTTTTCAACACATCTGATCATTTGAATGACAATGAAGATGACTGTTATAAAATTACATATTTTGAAGGATAAAGCTTATGTTTGAAGATAAAAATTATTTTTAAAGATGATAAAATCAAACTACTTTTCTGAAGATAATATTCGTCTTTATCAGCCCAAACTGACGTGCTACGTTTTTGTCGTGTTAATTAAAGGTGATGTGGACCACATTATCTTTGAATTATTTGTTTTAATATTAGGCTTGTTGGCCATTTGTTTGTATAATTTTAGGGTGATTTTGCTTTTATTTGAAGTTTGTCTGCTTTTTTTCTCTATATAAGATCATGTAGTTTGTTGTAAAGGGCATTTAAAAATTGAGAGACTCAATCTAAAAACTCTGAACTTGCAATCAACTCTTATAAGTATTTTTCCGTCTTTAAATACCTTCATTTTTACTTCCACAATCATCTTAACTCTAATTATTCAAACTATTTTAATAATTATTTTCACTATTATTTCATTTCTTAACCTTTTGTACCATCTGTTATCAAAGTCAGATGATGATGAGGTAATTACTTGCATTATCTATTCAATTTTTCTATAAAAAATAATTATTTTAATATTTTCTTATTTTACTGTTTATTTTCAACCATAACCATGAATTTTGCTTTTCTTTAAGGGTACCTGCTGATAGTGTGTGGTCCATGTCGTAAGTCCGAGAAGTGAGGCAGTAAAAGCGTTGTTTTAGCACACTATAGTTTCCATTAAGAAAACAAACAATAAGGAAAAGGAGAGAGAGATAGAAAGTAGGCCAGAAAATTGAGAAATAACCAGCTACATAATTGAAAGTTGTTTAAAAATATACTGCTTAGTAACCATGTCTAAAATCATCAAGGTTTTGAGTGAGTTAGGATGCAGTTCACGTGGTAATATTAGTAACTGAATCTTAATTCTTGCTACCTAAAATAATGATAAATTTGAATTAGATCAAGATACTTTTTAAAATTAAGAATTATAAATTCAAGAAATGCAAAATAGATTAGTTAACTAGCCTATGACAGAAATTAAATTAAAAGAAATTTATAAAATTAGCACGTTTGATTTTAAAAGTAAAAAATTATTCATATTACGGAATCTGATACATCTATATGCAATAAACATGAAACCATCAATCTGTTAAATACAAAGATGTTAGAAAATCATGTTAGAGAAGAATATCGTTATATCCATTTAGGTTTGATCCAAATAGCTATAAAGTCTTTACATAAATTAGGGCTAAACACCCATACTGTGTTAGTCTTTTGTGATACTCGTATTAAAGATTTTCATAACTCAACTATTACTATAGTTGAATATAACCTTAATGATGGTCCAGTTTACTTTAACTGTCATCCTAATTACTCAACGAGTTTAACTAATGAATTCACTAAAATCTCGTTAGTCAATGTTCAAGGCCTAAGTGATACCTTTAATCCTGGAGTTGACAACATAGACGTTATTAGTAGAATTACCTACAAAATTTCTAGTGTAATTACAATTTTAAATCCCTTAAAACTACTCCTAGAAATGAAACATGTATTATTGAAGTCAATCTTAGTTGATATAATGTTATGACCCCAAAGATTCTTACTACTTCTGATATTACTGACAAATTCCCTCAGGAATGGATTTTACAAGATGTGGTTAAATCTAGAAAGATTAAAGCCAGATGTATTAGATATATTATTAAGGATATTGATGGGTCACTCAGGATTCGAATGAATAGAAGACAATCATTTCGTTACATTCAGTCTAGTAGCATCGGATCGGGATCCAGCACTAAACATTTTGTTGATTCAACCATTAGGGTTAACCTTACAGGAGTAAACTTTATTCCTACAATTCCCTAGCTAATTTACTCGGAGAGGACTTCTAGTTCATTGTCTCCAAATGAGTCTTAAATGTTAGGAGTCATTACCAAAGAATAACAGTTTGTCATTAACAAAGCCTGGATTATGGTCGATTTTGAGGCTGGGTATAATTTAGAGAAGAGAAATTAGTATTTCTCATATTTCTCTTAAAAGCATACTTAAATGTATTTACAAAAGTTTTACAATGTTTTAGAAAATCATGAGGTTAATGTTTTTTTTACATGGTTTGAATTACTTTGCTTAAAATAAGGGATAGAAAATCCTTTTGTTGGTAGGGTGTACTTAGATGATAATGTTAAAAATAGTACTAAATGGAAGACTATTAGAAAATATATAATAGGATTCATCCTTCCACCTTTAAAATCCATAAAAATTACCCCTTCCAAAGAAAACATAGAAATAAAGGCTTTTCCCTTTGAATCAATTATCAACCTATAGAATAAAGAAAAGACATAAATTATCTGCATAGTCAGATGAATTACTCAAACCAAATACTTCACACTATTTCCCAACAATTAGACGTAATTGAAAACTATGTCCCTCAACATAAGGATGTTAAAGACTTTAAAATAGACCTTACCTGTCCTATTTATCATTACCATACTCCTTCTACCCAAGAGCTAAAGGGTATGAGTTTAGGTCGTGGTGCTAACATAAGATTGAAAAATTAGTTGAAAATTAAGGACCTTAAACATGGGAAATTATTCAAGAGAGATAAATACTTTATCTCGAGAAGAAGAATTTGATAATATCGTGAGTAAATTTGGTGGAAGAGACCCAATATCTAAAACCCAAACTACTATCCTAGACCGTCATTTGCTGATGTGTAATTTGAAGAAAGAAGTAGTTTTGTTGAAAATAGTTATTCAAAAGAGTATATTGTTGAATGGAACATCGATCTAAAAATAAGTGTTAGATACCATATAAAATATGACTATGGTTGCTTCTGCTTTTAAACTCAAAGGAAATACAGACAAGCATACCAAAGATATATTAGTTATGGGGTTTACATGGCACTTAAAAGGATGGTGGGATAATCTCATTAGTCTTGAAGACAAGACCAAAATTAACTTAGTTGTTAAAACAAAATCCAATGAAGCTATTTGTGTTACAACTCTCTTGTACATTATTACCAAGTTCTTTGTAGGAGAGTCTCTAAAGCTCCAACAAGGAGTAGCAGACCAATTACTAAATCTTTATCGTCCAATCATGTATGTTTATTGGTGGTATATAGTTATGTTTCTTTCTAAACTCTTTCTTATGTCAGATGGTGTTGCTGATTATTGGAAAGAAAGATTTATTTATGGTTTACCCATATTATTTGCAGAGAAGGTTAAGGCAAAAATTAAACAAAAATTCATTGGGATTATTTCTTATCAATCTTAATTGTAGGAGAATTATCTAATTATGTTATTGAAACCGGTATACAAATTTGTACTTATTACAAACTTCAAAAATAAGATTAAAAAATGAAAAGAAAAAAAAAGTAATAGGCGCGGAATGGATTCATTTTGCAAATAATATGGAGCTACTCCTTTAAGAGCTCCTAAAAACCCTAAGAATAAAAAGGTTGCTAGTAAAAGTAGGAAAAACTTATGTTACCATAAGAAACACCAAGGCAACTTTGAATTTTACAAAGCCCTTTATAAGAAAAATTATGGTAAAAAACCTTACAAAAAACCCCTATGATAAATCCAAACTTAAAGACAAAGATGTAAAATATTATAAATATGGTCATTTTGGCCATTATACTTATAAGTGTAAGATTCAAGTGAAAATTAATCAATTAGGAAATTTAGACATTTCAGAGGAGTTAAAGGAAAGTTTGATATCTATATTAAAAAATATTGCTAAATTCTGAAGAAGAATATAACTCTTCATGTTATGGAGAATCTTCTTATGAAGAAATTCATCAAATTAATAATTTTAAAGAGTCATATTTTAATTCTGATGGATGTTTATGAATATATTTTTGTGATTGTAATAGTTGTAATAAAAGAATTAGTATTCTCACTAACCATCAAGCTAATACCGTAATAGGAATATTATATAAGATGGAAGAATCTGAAAGTAAGAATGGTTTCATGAGACAAATCAAAAACATTATTGACAAGAATGATATTTGCAAAAAGCATGTTAAAAAAGTAGAAGTTAAGGATGTTATGAACTTATTTCAAAAAACCTCAACTATCTTGAAAACTGTGTCTTTGAGTCTTATACATATGAACTTACTATTTCTTGGAATCCATGTAGTCAAAGTCTACCTTTGATCATTTTGAAAATTGTGGTTCGTATGCTTATATGTCATCAGTATCTGCATCTATTATCTTTTTGTTGATGACAAAAGAGGGAGAAAATACATGGAAATATTTAAGAAGGTTAAAATTATTTTTAATACTTTTAATTTACCTAAACCTTAATTTTTCATTATTTTGGTAATTCTTTCTGAACATATTATTTTTATCGAAATGAGATTTAATTAACATAGACAAGACTTAGGGGAAGCTTACAAACCTCAACTTAAGAACTATCACACTAAAGGAGGAGCTTACAAACCTCAACCTAAGGTCAGTCAAACTCAGGAGGAGCTTACAAACCTCAGACCCTGATGTTAGAATTTGTTAATTAAATTAAAAGATAAAATTAACATAGAAAAGAACTAAGGTGGAGCTTACAAACCTTAACCTAAGGACTGTTAGATCCAGGGGGCTTACAAACCTCATACCGTGATATTAGACTCTGTTAAGATTATCAACAACCATTGTTCTTAAATACATTTGTTTGTCATCATAAAAAAGGGGAAGATTGTATGAACAAGATTTGCTTATGCCGTTAAAAGGTTTTGATGATAACAATGTAGTTAAAGAACACCAGGGGTTGCTAATAGTTGTTCAAGTGTGCATAATCATAAGCTAAGAATTCATCATGAATTAATCATGTTGAAAGCATAAGTGAAGAAGCAATACTACTCAAATTCTGATTGATCAGAATCTGGATACGTTCATTAGCATTTGAAGGTTCATACTCTGGTATGTTGTTTCAGCCTCTAGTGACAGCTCAGACCCTGAACTCTTAAGGAGCGTCTGATCCGTACTCTTTACCAAAGATGACCAGTCTTGTCAAAGCGACATATTTCTGGACAGAGTCAACTAGGGTTTGGTTTTGTAAGGCTCAAGGATAGTGATGTGACCTCTTCAGTCTGTACTATCTTTTGGTAGATACCTAGTTTTTCAAAAGGTGCTATGGACATTGCTTTTATTCAGTGGACAATACTTCTGATCGGATATAACTCTCCAATGTCTATCTTGGTATCTTTGTTCACTAAGTTTGTTATTGTTCAAACCTCCGACAACTATTTCTTTACCTCTATAAAAGGAAACTGAAGACTTGAAAGAAGGTGGCAACATCACAACGCATTGAAAAATCTTGACATAACTCTAAGTTGTTACTTGTAATTGTTATAGCATTATATCTTAAGATTTATTATCTTAGATTATCTTAGAAAGATTGAAAACGTTTGTGATTATTGCACAACTGTTATACTTTTGATTATGTATCAAAGTATAGTAGTTATCTTTACTACTAAACTATTTGTTTAAAGTAGAGAAAGTCTCTTGCATGGGTGCTTGAGCGTGTATGTATCTTGTTTGTGTACTTGAACAAGAAAGTCTTGAACCTAGTGTTTAAGCATAAAGTCTTCAGCAGTTGGCTTAAGTAAGGAAGTCACTTTCTAGGTTGATTGAGCAGGAAGTCTCTTTCAAGGTTGCTAGAGCATAAGTCTCTTTCTAGGTTGATGATTGAGCATTGAAGTCTCTTGCAAGTGTGCTTGAGCAATTGTAATCAGTTTGGTTATAGTGAAAAGCTCTCGTTGAGATAAAGGGACTGGACTTCTCTCAGTTGAGGAGGGGAACCAGGATGATATTTGTGTGTTGCTAGCATTTACTTCTGAACATTATATTCCCAATGTTATTACACTTTCTGATATCATACTCTGAGCGTGGTTCAGAAATCTGAAGCTTTAGTTTCTGATGTGAAACTAGTTTTTTGGCATACACAATTCAACTCCCCCTTCTTGTGTATTTTTATCATCTTCATCCTGGTGTGATGGTAGTCAAGCATTATTTCCACGTGTTCAACATGTTCATTTATACCCCCGGTTCAGTCGTAGTTATCCAGCATTGGTGTTTTTTTAAGGGATTTGAGAATTTGTATAGAAAACAGATTTCTCCCGTGAACGGGGGATTAGGCTTCAATGTCTTACTTGTTCCCTTCTTGAGGTTGGTGCGATGGGGATCTCTATTGGTGACATCTTTTGGGAGAAGTGTGATTTTTCCTCTAAATCTAGAGTCGTGAGGAAGGGAGAAGTGTTCCCAATATGGACGATGTTTAAGCAACCTCGGGTTTCTCGGTGTTGAGAATTGACATCCTCGAGAACCACTTGTGGTGTGGCTTTGTGATTGCTTCCCATAATAAGTGACCCGAGGCAGAGCAACTTATAAATTAATTATCTTATACTTAGATGATTCTTTTAGATAGGAAGTTTGCCTCTTCTACTATGATGATTCTCTTCTACCCCATGCAGAGCAACTTATAGATTTTCTTCTATACGGATTACTAAAGACTTGTGACCATACTCCCCCCACAACCCAAAGACTTTGATATCTCATAAGGTGTCAGCGAAGTCCTAAAAGTAATATCCACTGATCCCTAGTCGACATCGTTTATGGTTGAGACTAGGAAGGTATCTGATCATCTTCAAGCCCCAACCTTTCGTTCTTGATTAAAGAAAACATCCTTGGAAAATGCTTTTGTAGTTGTTCGTCTTTCATAAATCCAAGAATTTCACCTCGGACTATGAAATACAAGTGCCCCCGACTATCCCTGTTAATCATTAATCCAATTTTGAAGGCCAACATAATAGGATCAGAATCCTGCGGTGTTATTCCATGCTAATGTAACCAGAGTGTAGGCATGCTTTAAGCACTCTAATTTCTTTAAAGTAACAGCGTCGGAGGCACGACCCGGCCAATTAAGACTAGGAGTGCATCACCGACAGAAGGGACAAGCCAACCGGTGCACATCAGAGGCAGACCAATCGACCCAACCCAAGGTCTAACTACGAGCTTTTTAACTGCAACAACTTAAATATACGCTATTGGAGCTGGAATTACCACGACTGTTGACACCAGACTTGCCATTCAATGATTCCTCGTTAAGGATTTAGATTCAACTATTCCAGTCACAAAGATCTTTTCAAGATTGTAATATGGTTGAGCAACAATTAATTTTTTCCCTCATGCCTCTAAGTTGCCAAATTAGTTTTAACCCTCACACAAATTTTACCACTTTTCAATTTTTTTTGTTAATCATTATTTTCTTTTCTTTTTATTCTTTTTAAAATTTAAGAGAACAATTTTACTGTTATTTTCAATCACATTTTATTTCCATTTTTTTTCTCTTTTCGCTCTTTTTTCTCATTCCAACTTGAATATAATCAAATTTTCATATTAATTCCTTTTTGGTTCCACGTTATGTATAATAACTAATAAAGAATCATTCAAAATAAAATGTTTTTTTTAACTGTTAATTTATAAAAACTATCAATCCAAGAGTAAGTTTTTTTTAACTTACTCCACTTTATAGCTGTTGCAGCGAGAATCGGATATCAAGCTATTAATTAACTTGAATCACACATCTTTGAAATTCACCACCGAGCTTTGATTTGTCCAAAGGAAAGGGTAAAGATCGAAGAAAACCCTAATTGCGGGGATTCGAGGGTTGGTTATACTAAGGGAAGGTATTAGCACCCTAAATATCTGTAGGATTCTAGAGGAACCTCTTGTTTGTATTTGTGTTATGTTATGTTTGCTTGCTAAGGGAACTCTGCTAAGGTAAAGGTAAAGACCTATGAGTATATACACTAAGTATGCTTACCAAGACATCGCATCTTATGCCTAAGTATCCGGACTAAAGAATCAAAGCAGCCATAGTTCACCTCACTAAAGTTAAGGAACCATTGACTAGGGCCAGAGTTCCAAGGGGAATGAGTATGACACTCATATAGAGTCAAAGAACTCTATAAGTCTAAGTTGTGATAGGTGAATGACTATGAGGCCAATGGGAAGAGTAAGTATCTATGAGGATACTACTCATAGGGTTTAAAACCCTAACCTAAAACTAGGTCAAAGATAAAGGAAAGCTCTTATGAAGCCAAGAGTTGATAAGTGCTATCTATGACTTTGAGGTCAATGGTGGAAGATGGTTCTAATGAGGCCAATATGAGATGATGGCTATGAGGCCAAGATGATATCCTATGACTATGAGGTCAAAGGTGGGAAGATGGCTATGAGGCCAAGATGGTAACCTATGACTTTGAGGTCTAGGGAAGATGGCTATGAGGCCAAGGTGGTATCCTATGACTATGAGGTCAAGGATTGAAAAAGTTACCTATGACTATGAGGTCAATAGGGAAAGATGGCTATGAGGCCAAGATGATTATGTATGACTATGAGGTCAAGAGAATAAGATTACCTATGACTATGCGGTCAAGGGGAAGAGTTGTTTCCTATGACTTTGAGGTCAAGGGAAGATGTGTTACCAACGACTATGAGGTTAAAGGTTGATAAGGTTACCTATGACTATGAGGTCAAAGGTTGAGGATGGATACCTATGACTATGAGGTCAAAGGTTGAAGATGACTATGAGGTCAAGATGTTAACCTATGACTATGAGGTCAAAAGGATTAACTATGGATACCTATGACTATGAGGTAAAAGGTTGAAGATGGCTATGAGGCCAAGATGTTAACCTATGACTATGTGGTCAAGGTAAGATGTTACCAATGACTATGAAGTCAAAGGGAAGTAAACCATTATGATGATAGGGCTTACAAGAGGGGGAAACCTAACTAGGTCAAGGGAGAAGAGGCCCTAATAAGGCCAAAGGTTGATCCTAATAAGGTCAAGGGAGGGCATGGCTCTAATGAGGTCAAGAGACAAATGAGCTATCCATGATATTGAAATCAATGGAGAGGCTTTCCTTTGGAAGGAGGGGAACAAAGAGGGTTAAGGAGAAGAGTTAATGAGCTAATGTCGCTTAAGGGGATAACTTAATGAAGTTAACAATAATCACATGGCAAAAATACATGGGTATAACACATGAGCAAGTACGGTGAATGTGATGACATTCAATGACAAGTATCTTAATGAAAACATGAGTATTAACACGAAGAAACAATTCGTCACTTGGATGAGGTAAAAACCTAAAGGGAGCATAAAGTATACCTAAGCATGTCTAACAAGTAGGTGATGACCTACAAAAGGGGGATATCTTTAGCCTAAACTTTGTGTCCAAGGGAAACTATCACTAAGTTAAAGTTGGAGTCCACTTATAAGAAAGGGAGGATGTTTAGGTATCTTAGTCATGAAGGAAACCAATTGGACAAAAAGAAAAAACAAAAATCTGGACACCTTCGCGTCGCGACCATATGCTTCGCTACGCGAGCGTTCGCTATGTGAAATGCTGCGAGGTTTAACAGAAACAAATAGAATCAAAATGATCCAACTTTGCTTGAAGCGGAAGAAGCGAAAGGTAGCGAAGGGCTTCGCTTGGAGGTCGCCTTGTGTCGCATAGCGAAATGGTTGCGACGCGAGGAGAGGCGAGTAGAAACAGAACCAAAACATAATAAAAAATATCAGTCTTCGCTTGAAGCGGAAGAAGCGAGAGACAGCAAAGGGCTTCGCTTGGAGGTTGCTTCGCGTCGCATAGCGAAATGTGACAGTTTCAGAATAAAAATGCAGTTATGCTAAGCAACTTCAATGGATCAAACATGTCCTAAACATCATACTTAAACTATCCATGCTCAGTGCACATAAAAAATCATCATATTTCAAGGAGTATTAGTTTGAGATGAACTTGCCTCTTGTAGATAGCTTAACAAAACCTCCAAGAGATGTTGCAGAACAGAAATAAAGCTTTGGACACTTCCAATATACTTCAAGAATGTTGATTGGATGCTTGAACACCAAAGAAAACCAGTGAAACAGCAAGTGGACTCCTTACCAAAAGTGCAAAGTAACCAAAAGTGAAACTTCAAGAGATGGAGTTACAGCTACAAATACAAGGTCTAGACAGTTAAAGGATGATTTACGAATGGTGTTTGAGGTATTAAAGTGCTTGGAAATGGTAAGAACAAAGGCTGTTCTTGAAAGATGCAGAAAATCAGATTTCTTTAGGTTTGAAGGTTGATTCTTGGATCAGTGAGGTTTTGGATGATGAAGGGAGTTTGAATAGTTCTAACACATGTTTGGTGATGTGTTATAATGGTTGATTTAGTGGTTTTGTGTTTGGAACTGGTTTTGGAAGTGTTTATGCAAATGGTGATTTCTTGACACAAATGTGGTTTGGATGCAAGAATGGTGGGAGAAATGTTTGCTGAGGTTTTTGCTCTGGTTTCCTCTGTTTTTCTTTGAGGAACAATCCTCTATTTATAGGGAAAACTAGAAGATTTGCAGCATGGGCAGATGTTACAACATGCCAAAATTGCCCTTTCCAAATTTCCTTTATGCAAGTGAGATAGTTGGGTCAAAAGCTTTCAAGAGCTCTAGCAACTGATCAGTAGTAGGGTTGGAACTATTGATGTGTGCTGATGGGATTGGAGCAGGGTCCTAGGCTGCAAGAAAGTTGGACTGCCCATGCTTTCTTGAAAAAGTTTCTCTTTCATGAATCAACTTGCATCAACTTTGTATAAAACTAATATTTTTAATATGGCAACTTGCATTTTCGTGGCAGAGGTTCAACAAACACTAACCTGGCCTCTAAACATCAGAAATGTGAGACTTTGGTGATTAGGAGTGGTTATGCGTCATTATGCATATGCTGAAAACTTGTAAATCAAGAAATGGACACCAAACTTCAATCTTTCGAAATTCCTAGCTCACTCAATAGATTTGGGACTTTTGGTACTTTTTGGAAAGCCCCAAATGTCCTCTATAACTTTCATGTTCACTCCAAGTTCTAGAGCCAAAGGGATCATGGTGAAAAATGGAGATGAAGTTGGCTGGAAAAATTAAGACCAAAAGTGGTGAAATTTCACTAAGTCTTTGATTGCCTTGAACTTCCAAGCCTCCTAACTTAAAAACCAAGCTTCTTTTGAGGAAGGACCCTCTAACATGTTTTGAAGTTCATGATGAGAGCTTCAATTTGAGCTTTGAGTCACAAAAATTGGATGTGTGGTTTGAAAGTTATGACTCTTCAAAGTTTGCATAAGGAGTGAATTCTTCCACACTAGAAAAATTTAAGAACCAAACCTTGCCCTTTTGGCAAGAAACCTTTTAAATGGTGATTTCTCATGATTTAACTCAAGAATCAAGCATGTCTTGATGAAATATAGCTTGAAATCTTCATCTTGGGTCAAGATATCAAAATTCAAAGGGTTGACTTTATCAGACGAAAATTAGGCCAGATGAATTCCACAGTGCGATCCTCAATGAATTTGCAACTTTGAACTTGTCCAAACACCAAGATAGGTTCCAAGGATATATATGAATATGTTGGCTCATGTCCCAAGACTTGGGATCATGCTTTGACCATGGGTTAGGGTACAGTCGACTTTCTCCTGAAGAAAACCCTAATTTAGGGTTAACCAGTGCAATGCTTCAATGATCTTGCAATAACTTCAATTAACACTTGATTCTTGTTGAATAATACCTCTTGGATGTATGTAATCTCAATTGGTTGATGAACCAATCAAGGCCTTGACTGATCACACCAAAATTCCTGATGATTCTTCAAATTAAAACCCTAATTCCACAACTCTTGATCTGATAATCTCTTCTTGATTTCTCTTGATCCAAACATAAGAGGTCATGGCATATGACTTGAGAACTTCGTGATTAGCTTGTAAGAACAAATGGTTAAACCTTGGAGGCTCAATCGACTTTCTTAAACTGATGACTTCAATTATCAATCTCAATCAACTGGTGAACACTTGTGATGGTTGTATGGATCCAAAGAGTGTCTTAGGAGAATTTGAAGTATGTGAGAACTTGGATAAATGACCTTGTCCTCCTTCTTGTGCAACTCCTGTCATTACACAAAAGAACAAACTAGCAAGATGTAGTGGTTAATTAACAATGCACAGATGATTGAACCCTAATGCAAGTGCAAAGATGTTATGACATCTAAGGGGTAAGATTTGGGGTATGACAATAGCCTTTAAATTGAATCTAATTTAGTGGTTAAATTAGCATTTTTAAGACCCTGCCAATTAATACTAGGAGTGCATCGCTGGAAGAAGGGACAAGCCAACCGGTGCACATCAAAGGCAGACCAATCAACCCAACTTAAGGTCCAACTACGAGCTTTTTAACTGCAACAACTTAAATATACGATATTGAAGTTGGAATTACCACAACTGCTGACACCAGACTTGCCCTTCAATGAATCCTCGTTAAGGAATTTAGATTCTACTAATTCCAATTACAAAGATCTTTTCAAGATTATAAAATGATTGAGCAACAATGAATTTTTTTCCCTCATGCCTCTAAGTTGCCAAATTAGTTTTAACCGTCACACAAATTTTACCACTTTTCAATTTTTTTGTTAATCATTATTTTATTTTCTTTTATCCTTTTTAAAATTTAAGAGAACAATTTTATTGTTATTTTCGATCACATTATATTTCCATTTTTTCTCTTTTCACTCTTTTTTCTCATTCCAACTTGAATATAATCAAATTTTCATATTAATTCCTTTTTGGTTCCACCTTATGTATAATAACTAATAAAGAATCAATAAAAATAAAATGTTTTTTTTAAACTGTTAATTTATAAAAACTGTCAATCTAAGAGTAAGTTTTTTTTAGGGTTAAATATGTATAAGGTCCCTGAAAATAACCCAACATTCAAGTTTGGTCCCTATACATATTTTCTTCAAGGTTTGGTCCTCCTAAAGTTTTCCGTTTGTAACTGTAGTCCCTCCCATTAGTTTTCACTAACGGAGGATGACCTGGTGTGCCACATGTGTAACCATTCCTTGCCAACTGTATTTTATTTCATTGACCAGTCAAAAATGTTTATATGTTTGATTTATTCTACTCTCCTCCTTGAACATTCATGACCTAATCCCTAAAAGCCCAAATCTTCATAATCTCTCCATTGATGCTGAATCCAAACGACATTGATGCTGAATCCAAACTTCTCCGAATACGATTTCTCTCCGTCTATTTTGAGTTCGTATCTGTTCGCGGTTCACTTTCGCTCCTTGTTCGCAATCGCTTTGGTTCATGTTCGTTTTGATTTTGTTATGTTTCAAACTCTCTCTTCTACCCCTCTTCTATGCTGTTTCTGAGGTTTTGTGGTTGTTGAGTTGTTGTTGAAAAAATGGCTCGGTCTGTGGAGAATTTGTGGAATAGTGATGTTTGGGTGGATTTGTTATTGAAGCAGAATGATAAAGGTTGGTGAAGGAAGGACAGTTTGTGAGGAATTTGTGATTGTTTGAGTGGGGATGATGAGTATGTTGACGGAAGGTTTAAAGGTTGAAGAGTTGTTAAGGGTCGATGGGTTATGGTTTGAGGATGAGGTTTTCTGTTTTGATTTGGAGATGAGGTTATGTTGATTGAAGTTGAAGAGTGGGTCTTGGATTGAAGAAGAAGAGTTGAACGAAGGTTTGAGAAGGATTAAAGGGTTGAGAAATGATTTTGACAGGGTGTGTGTGTGGCTTTCCAAAATCTTCCAGAAATGAGGGAGGAATCTGAGTCTTTTATAGGAGAAGAGGAAGGTGAAGTTTTGCAAAAGAAAAAAATCATTGTCGTTTCAGCGTTTGCTTTGTGTTTTGATGATTTTGTGTGGTGTATTTGACAATTACGTTGTACGCTGCTTTTGTGGGGTCGTATGCATGAGTTCGCACAATGAAGGATTGAGGAATGTGTAGTTGAAATCGGTTGGCTTTTATGCGTACTACAGGTAGTGGCTGTGTATATCATGTGGCTTAGAAACATGATGGTTTCATGGTGTGGATTATTTTTAGTGTGGATTTTCGTGGCTATGTTCAGGATGAACTTTAGTTTGGCAAGCTGGAATTGATTTTGGTTGTTGTGTTGGACATGGCTATGCATTTGAACATGGCTATGCATTCAGAAGCAGCACAAATGTTTTGATGATAATCTGATGAATTAATGCTTGTTTAGATTCTAATTTGTAGCTGATGATTGTAAAATTAGTTTTGAAAAGAGCTTCAAATGTTTGAACATTCTATTTTTGAGCTAGTGATTGATGATTGTAAAATCCTCATTTCTTAAAATCCTCATTAATTATAATGATTATGGATTTCATAGCTTCTTTAGCAAGTTTGGTTGAGTGTATGAGATTCAAACTAAGAAGTTTCTGTTTAGAAATCCATTTGTTATTGAAAGCTTAATTTGAGAAGCTTTGTAGCTTAATTTTGTAAGGTGAGTGTTCAGTATGAATGGAAAAAAAATCTGGAGGTTTTATGTCTTACCATAACATTGTTTTTCTTTTTCACATCTACTTAATATAATTAATCACCAATCTTATCTTAATATAATTAATCATCAATAATATAATTTCACATTGTTTAAATTAGCTAGAGATTAGCTATGAATTAGCTACAAAAATGCTGTGTTTAAATTAGTTTGAGATTAACTAGGAATTAGCTAGAAAGTAGCTGCAAATTAGCTACAATTTCTGGATTCAAATATGATATAAATATAAAAAAATTGAAACAATTGCCACGTGGCATACGTGTCAGCAATTTTTGCCACGTTGGCATTGCCACATGTAAGCCACGTCATCAAAAAAATTCTACATGGCATGCCACATAAGCCACCGTTAGTGAAAACTAACGGGAGGGACTACAGTTACAAACGGAAAACTTTAGGAGGACCAAACCTTGAAGAAAATATGTATAGGGACCAAACTTGAATGTTGGGTTATTTTCAGGGACCTTATACATATTTAACCCTTTTTTTAACGTACTCCACATCATAGCCTTTAAATTGAATTTAATCTAGTGGTTAAATTAACATTTTTACTTAAAACCATTCGATTAAATCAAATTTAAAGGCTATGATTGAGAAGTAAGTTATAAAAACTTAATCTTTGAGTAATTTTTTTAAAAAATTGTTAATTTATAAAAACTGTCAATCCAAGAGTAAGTTTTTTTTAACTTACTCCACATCGTATCTTTTAAATTGAATCTAATCTAGTGGTAAAATTATCATTTTTACTTATACCCATTCGATTAAATCAAATTTAAAGACTATGATTGTGGAGTAAGTTATAAAAACTTACTCTTGGAGTAACTCACTCATATATATATATATATGAGTGAGGATCAACTTACTGCAAGAGTAAGTTTTTTTAAACTTACTATACATCATAGCTTTTAAATTGAATCTAATCTAGTGATTAAATTAGCATTTTTACTTATAACCATTATATTAAATCTAATTTAAAGGCTCTGATTGTAGAATAAGTTATAAAAACTTACTCTTGGAGTAAGTTGATCATCTCTCTCTCTCTCTCTCTCTCTCTCTCTCTATATATATATATATATATATATATATATATATATATATATATATATATATATATATATATATATATATATATATATATATATATATATATATATATATATATATATATATATATATATATATATATATATATATATATATATATGCAAAACATTGTGTTTTGGTATAACCTATTTTTCGACCAATTTTATGCTTACTTTAATGTATAATTTACACAATAATTTTAATTGAAATCACTACTATCATCTTTCATATTACTTCTTACACAATATCTATTTAAAATTAATATTAAATAAAAAATATCTTCTAAATTTTTAAGTGTGTATTAAAAAAGCAGACAATATATATATATATATATATATATATATATATATATATATATATATAAGGCTAAAGTATAATGCATCACCGATTTCAAGACATATTCATGAACGTATCGTATCATATTTTAGTTTTATCAAGCAAAATGCTCATAATCATGTTTACATAATTCAATTATGACCATAATTTGAAGCCTAAAGAAATCTAATTGCAGAAATTTCAATTCCTCGTGAAATAGACTTGATTTTTCCAAAATCATGTCATATTCAACTAGGCTTAGTCATGTTGTCAATCCCATCTTACATATAGACAAATTTTTAAAAATAATTTATTATGAAGCTAATCCATTCAATTTAAAATAAACAATAAAATAATTAATTTAATAATTGGATCCATCCACATTTTTAAATGGATGGATTGAATCTAATATATTAACCTACTTTTAGATAAATTGTATCAATTATTTATTAAATAAATTTAATTGATGATAAATTAATAGAGCAATTTGTCACTTTAAATGAGAAGAAACCATACTTGCCAATTGGTTTGGGCTAATTGCCAACATCTTTCCCCTAGAAATTTAATAGTGGAGCATTTTTTTATGAAAGTAAGGTATTATAATTTTTTTATTTAAGCTATTAGTCTTTAAAATTATATAATTTTAATTATATTTAAATTTTATTAATAAATATTTATGTTAATTCGTGTTAAAATTTGTCTTTAAAATTAAAAAAAAAATTGAAAATTTCTTTTTTCTATTTAAATAAAATCCTAATATTTATTTTTAAAATACATATAACAAATTAAATTTTGAAATCTATAATTGATTTGTTTCTCCGGCAAAAAAAACGACAATAATAATTTCTTAAAATAAGTAAACCTAATACTTGTTCTTTTTTTTATAGAAAAACTAAATTCAGAAAATAAGTATCATGTGAAAAATTAATGATAAAGAGTATTTATTAATTATTGATTAGATATTTTATTTAACAATTTTAATATATTAGTTAGTATTAGAGTATTTCAGAAGCTTTTTAAGTTTTTAGAATTGTGTTACATTGGCTGTATCTATTTATTTAGAGCTTTATATATTAAGTGTAACTATAATATGTTATTTTGAGGATAAGTCTTTTATATTATTTTATTTAATTAGTTTTAATGTTTTTTTAGTTTAAAGTTATATATCTCTCTATCAATTAATCTTTGACCCTTAATTTTTTTCTTGACTTTGAACTTATGAGATTATTCTATATAGTCATTCAAATAGTTCTAGAAAATAACAAGTTTGGACGAGATATATCTCCAACAAGTGGCTGAAAAAGGTGATAACATTTTCTGCGAAGTGTGGTGATATCCATTAATCATATTGTACAGATAGTGATAGTTTGAGAGTTTTAGGTGGCTACAAGTTTATCAATAACTAAGTACCTTTAGGATTACTCAATCTATATTAAAACTTTTGATTAAAAATAAACAAATAGCTTAAATAAAACTCCACAATAGCACCAGCTAGCCAATTATTGATTAACTTTTGATTAACTCCACAATATTTCTAATTTATTGACTACATGTAATAAAAATGGGGTTAACAACTTTTTGAAAAATGATTAGTTAAGTGGTGGGAAGGCCCTTTTGAACGCACTCAGAAAATGATTGCCACCATGCATGCACTAAGATTAATTATATTTTCAAACACTAAAAATAATGAAATGAATCAAAGTTTGTTGTGGTTTTTCAATATGAGAGAGCACGGTTTGGATGCTTATGAAACTAGTGAAGAAAACAAGTATTTCTCACTCTTCTATAGAGAGAGCATCAAATTAAGTAATGTAATGATGAGTTTGGGATTCACCTACCTATAATCTTGCTAAGTAATCACAATATAAAATTAACTAATTTCTTAAGCACATGCTATCATGATTTCACTTATTTTGCAATATCTTCACAAAAGTTATTTTGCAATTTCTTTCGTTCAAGAACGAGAAATAGCTAATGATGAAATGCAATAGGATTCACATTTAGTGAGTGAACTTTCCATAAGGCGGAGTGATGCTGACTTATATGGTTTGATTAACAGTCTAACATTTAACTCTGGGAATGAATGAGATGCAGGGATGATTAAAAAAAATTGTTTTTCACACCGTAGATAAAATCCGTCACAGATATGAGATGAATTGTTTAATGAATGAGAATCAGTTGGAATCGTGAACGTATCACTTTTTTTTATAGTATTTCGAACACTCTCGAATGTATTAGAATTTCTATGCAAGAATAACCAGAATAATTCAGCATATACTCGAGTTTGCACAAGATAGATGAAAACTCGAATGTAGGGAAGAGAATCTGAAATTTTTCTAAAGAGGATATGTGTTTTTGTGATGTAATTTATGAATTTGAAATGATTTATTTATAGGACATGTTTGTGTTGTTTCACAAGGTTGCGACCCTTGATGAAACAACATCCTTTCAGCAACACTTTTACCAAAAAATTGTGTTGTTTCGCCTACAACAACATTTTCTAATAGTTGCATGTTTTCATTCTGCAACATTTCACAAAGTGTTGCATATTTTTGAATTCAAAATTCAAACTCAAGTAACGATAAAAAACAAGAGCAACAACCATTTACCACATGTCGGTTGCAGGCCAATCGCGAGAGTTCCACCGTATAACACCACGAGTAGCCCAATTGCTCTGATGTGTCATGCCTAAGTGCTCAAGTACCGCCTACAAGCCACCACTAGCGCCTTTAGGCCCATGCCCTCGGACCCAGTGTTATCGGTGGCGACATCGACGAGGAGGTGTATAGAGGAGACAAGTGGTATAATGCTTGGGACCACCACACTTGTCCATGTGACACTTTATCCTTTTTTGTCCTTTTGTTGAGTTAATGAACATAACTATTTATAAAGGCTTTTAGTGTGAGTGCTACTTTATATGTGGGACTATTTCCTAAGCATTTATTGGCAATTACTCACTTCTATTTTTCTTGTCATTTTGGAACACACCCATGGACATTTATTGTTCATAAATTACAATGATCCTTCACTTGTTCTAATAATGACAAGACCGATTTCACAAAAGAGAAACAACGAATGTTAACACGACTAAGTATCTTTCAATTTAAACTTAACTTTAGTAAGGATAACGCAAAGTCTAATCGGAATGTTAGGTAGCAATGCTTTGAACCGATATCCATTGTGATTATACCGAAATTACCTTACACATACTCTTTAATAGTTCTTCACCTACTGTAGCGTGCGATTTTTGTCGGTGACACGACCACCCTATCACCAAGGGTTTTTCCTCACCGCAATGGTGGGGATTGGGTGCTACTTTATGATTTCTTATTTATCCTGTGAAGCTGGAAAGGAAAGGAAAGCTATCTCAAACTAACCTTGCACGCAAATATTTTCCTTAACAAATGCTTAAAGAGATCGGGGAGTTCGGGGTCAGGTTATACAATGGGGAGTTGTCAATTACCCATCCTATATGTGGTTATCCATAGATCCATAGCAATTCTCCTTACTGCTTTCTACTTACTGGTGTTTGTCTGTTGTGGGTTGAGAAAGTTTCTCATTTGGGAGTGTTTGAGAGAGAGTTTTTGTTTGATTTCGGGATTTCTGATGTTTTTGGGTAAGGTACTGGACCTAAAATTTTGATTGGTGTGTGAAGGTACTGGACCTAAAGTTTTTGATTGGTGTGCTCGCTAAAATTTCACAATCTTATGCCTACATATTCCCGTTAAAGAAAAACAAGGAAATCAGAGCAATCGTAGTTCCCTCCTATTCTATGGGAGGAAAAGATGTTTGGTGTCTTGTTCAAAGCCCAAGATTGAAGCTAAATGGAGTATTTGTGTCTTGTTCAAAGCCCAAGATTGAAGCTAAAAGGTATTGACTGAGAGAGAATTTGTCATCTCTAAAGGGAGGCATCTCGTCTGTTTATCACAACTGTTGGGTGACTGATTATAAAGGAGAATTACTTTAACTGGGATGTGAGAATCCAGTAATGCCATAATTTCCTTTATAAGAGTTTTGTCCTGAAGGAGAAAACTTTAACTCAGTATAGAGTAATGCCATTTTTTTCCTTAGAAATCTTTTATGCTAAGAGAGGGACAGTGGCGTGGATGTAAATAATCCAGAGGCTTGCCGCTTACAGCAATTAGATGAAAGAAAGAATTTACCAGGATAAGAGATGGGCCACAACTTGGATATTTGAATCAACAAGTGTGCCACTTACAACAGTTATCTGGGATTAGGGTTTGTTTTGAATATGTGATATACAGAGAAATGTCTTCCTACAGAGAGGTTTTTTATTTCCTCTGAGGGGATTTTGATTTTTGTGTGTGCCTTGATCAAAGCCCAAGGTTGAAGCTAAGAGATTGATTGACTCCACTGGGGAGGTCCTTATACAAAGCCTAAGAGGAAGCTGGAAAAGGCTGACTCAACAAGAGAGTGTTTATCTATCTTGTACAAAGCCCAAGATTGAGGCTAAAAAGAGATTGACTCTTTTTGGGGAATATCATTATATAAAGCCTAAGAGGAGGCTGAAAGTTGACTTTTCCGGGAAAATATTTTGTCTGTCTTGTACAAAGCTTAAGATTGAGGCTAAAAGAACTTATTGACTCCACTGGGGATATATTTGGGGTGTCTTGTACAAAGCCCAAGATTGAGGCTAAAAGGAGATTGACTCTGCTTAGGGAGATTAATTCACAAAGCCTACAAGAAGGCTGAGAGGAATTGACTCCGCTGGAGAGATATTTATATAGAGCTTAAGAGGAGGTTTAGAAGGATTTGACTTTGCTGGAGAAAGTTTATATGTGTCTTGTATAAAGCCCAAGATTGAGGCTAAAAGGGAATGACTCAGTTGAGGATATTTCGGGTGTCTTGTATAAAACCCAAGATTGAGGCTGAAAGAACTGATTGACTCAACAAGAGAATGTTTTTTATTTGACTCAACAAGAGAGTGTTTTTATTTGTCTTGTACAAAGCCCAAGATTGAGGCTGAAAAATGAACGGATTGACTCAACAAGAGAGTGTTTTTTATTTGACTCAACAAGAGAGCGTTTTTATCTGTCTTGTACAAAGCCCGAGATTTAGGCTAAAGAGGTTGACTCAACAAGAGAGTGTTTTAAGAAAGAAGATTGACTCAACAAGAGAGTGTTGAAAAGGTGATTGACTCAACAAGAGAGTGCTTTTGTTTGTCTTGTACAAAGCCCAAGATTTAGGCTAAAGAAGGTTAACTCGACAAGAGAATTCTTTAAGAAAGAAGATTGACTCAACAAGAGAGTGTTGAAAAGGTGATTGACTCAACAAGAGAGTGATTTTGTTTGTCTTGTACAAAGCCCAAGATTGAGGCTGAAAAAGGTTAACTCAACAAGAGAATTCTTTAAGAAAGAAGATTGACTCAACAAGAGAGTGCTTTTGTTTGTCTTGTACAAAGCCCAAGATTGAGGCTGAAAAATGTTAACTCAATAAGATAATTCTTTAAGAAAAAAGATTGACTCAACAAGAGAGTGCTTTTGAGGCTAACTCTGCTGAGGAAAATCATTATACAAAGCCTAAGATGAGGTTGTCTTTTGCTGAGGATTATTGAGATCCAGAGGCACGTCCAAAATGGGGAATCAACTCTTGCTGAGGATTACAGAAGATTTGAGGTATCAGATGCCTTGAGGTTCTGATTTGGGATAGTGTTATACTGATGATAAGCTGACCCTAGCTGGGGAAATTTAGGATGAAAGACTGAGTTTTAGAACCTACGGAGGTTTTAACTCTGCTGGAGATTGATTAAATGACCAGGGTTTCTCCGGTGTTTGTAGGGAGCTTGAGAATGTCTTTGAGATCCAAGAGGAGATTAGACTGTCCAAGTCTACTGGTATAGAAGGTTTATCTTTGTATGATGCCCAAGAGGAGGCTGGTGCTTTAAGTGATGAGAATCAACCCTAAATTGGTCTAGGTTTTGACTCTTTGGAAAGACTGCTCTAACAAAAGAGGACTAAGTTATGTCCTATACCTTTAAGAGGTCTCGGGTCCTTGTACTAAGCCTAAAAGGAGGCATGAGAACTTCTAAGAAGCGGGAGGGTCCTTGTACAAAGCCCAAGAGGAGGCTGGGAAGCTTTTAGGAAGCCTGTGGGTCCAAACCTAAGAAAAGTTCAAGAAAAGTTTCACCGGGAATAATATTTTCTTTAGTGAACAATTTTAGGGTTGGAAGAAATTCAGGAGAGGTTTCACCGGGAATTAATCCTCTCTAGGGAAATGAATTTCTTTAACAATTTTCTAATAGTGACAGTCTGAGAAAAGTTTCACCGGGAATAATGCTTTTCTCTTTGTTCCATATTGTATAAGCCCAAGAGGAGGCAAGAGTGTATTTGGAATTCCTATGGGGAACTAGTTTTGACTGTGTTAAAAGAGTGACCACTGGCATTATCTAATTCTAGACCTAATTGCCGGGGAAAACTATAAATAGATAATATACAAGCATATATATACAGATGAAATATATACTGTATGTAAAAGAGGGTAGGAGGACTTGCAGGTGAGCAAGCTTCCAGCACAAACAAACAAATATATATATATATATATATATATATATATATATATATATATATATATATATATATATATATATATATATATATATATATATATATGCGTGTGTGTGTGTGTGCAAGTATGTAAGAGAAAGTTGTTTAAAACTTACAGGTGAGCAAGCTTCCATTGTAACAGCTGTATGGTTAGTTGTTTAAGAAATTAAAGAAAGTTTTGATAACAATAATGAATTTGAACCTAAATCAAAAGGGAAAGTTGTTTTGAAAAGATTGGGGCTTACACTTAAGGAGAGGCCCAAAGAATTGTTTATTTACAAAAAAAAGGGTTAGGTCTTATAACTCAAAGAGAGGCCCAAGAGTTTATTTTTGTACAAAAGATGAGGCTTACAACTCAAGGAGAGGCCCAGATGAAAAACAGTGACCGCGCCGTTATTTTGAAAACTGTACTGGGACTTATACAATGGCTGAGGCCCAAAAGTATTTATTTACAAAAGGGTTGGGTCTTACACTCTTTCAAGAGGCCTAAAAATTGTTTTAAAAAGAAGAAAAATGGGACTTACAACACAAGGGGAGGCCCAGATGAAAATGTTTTGAAAACGACGATCGCGCCGAGATTTTTTTATGTACTGGGACTTATACACTGATTGAGGCCCAAAAAATATTTTGTACAATTAGGGATGGGTCTTACACTCTATTAGAGGCCCAAAATTGTTTAAAAAAGAAAAGAAACGGGACTTACAACACAAGGGTAGGCCCAGATGATATTGTTTTGAAACGGCGATCGCGCCGTTATTTTGAAAATGTATCGGGACTTATACAACGACTGAGGCCCGAAAAGGTTTGTATTTACAAAGGGGGTTGGGACTTACACTCTATCAGGAGGCCCAAGAGTTTGAAAGATCAAAATTTAGAGAAAACCCTAACTTTGAATTTTAAAAGATATAATTTTCAAAGGAAATTAAATAAAAAATGATATGAAATATAAAATATATTCAAAAACAAGTTGTTCACTTTGAAAAAAGTTTTGAAAAATCATGTTTAATCACATGAAAGCTTGAAATCCAATTGGTTTTGAAAAATCAAAGTGGGAATTTCATTTAAATTGTTTAAAAACAATAAAAATGAAATTAATTACAAAAATTCTAACTATATTAAATAAATAATATAAATCGGATTTTTTTGTAAAATAAAATATTTAAACATTTTTGTGAATTTTGAGAAAAAGAATCAATTCAAAAACACAAATATTCAGAGAGAGATTAATTTTTGAATCAATTAACAAAAATATCAAAATATTCAAAAATTCAAATTTTGAAAAAGGGCGCCAACGGTCAAGGAAGAACACGCGCGCACCCTGTTTCTGCAGATTTATGTTTTCTCACGTTTCTCCATGATTACTCAATGGTTTTGCATGATTCAAGTATCAATCTTGTTCGTTTTTGAACAAGGATCTGATAAGTGCAAATTGTACCTATTTTTGTATATATGTTTTGTTGCACTTATCAATACTTTTTGTCTATATCATTCGAATAAACCCCAAGTTGTTTATAAATACGTTTACTTTACATTTTAGTGTATATATTGCGTATCGTGTAAATATTACCGAGTTTAATTGATTTGATCTCATTTTTTGTAGGTATTCAAGCAAGGCTATCTTGCCATATTCATGAAGAGCATTGAATAAGCTTTCCAGCGCTTCCGACCGTGCGTAAATCAGAGATACGATTCAGAAGTTGTGGTCAAAATAAGGACTGGTTTGCTGTCTAGTTCGCTTTGCGAGTTGACAGCAAATGTTCGCTTTGCGAAGGTCCAGCGAAGGCCCCAGCGAAGGAGTCCAGAATTGGACAGGGGAGAAAAGAACCAAAGTTCGCTTTGCGAACTGTGCAGCGAGTACACGCTTTGCGAATAAATCGTTCGCACTGCGAACTTCTGGAAATTTGCATAGGCAGTTTGACTGTTCAGAGGCACTTAAGTGCCATTTTTTGAGGTTCGCTAGGCGAATGATTCGTTCGCAAAGCGAACGTGACAGATTTGTAATTGTATATAGTTCATTTCAGTCACTTTTTAGGTTATGGTTTTGGGGATTCTTGCTCCAACTCCATCAAACTTCATTTTTCAGTAGATTAGCTTAGAAAACAACATGGAAGCTTGCATACAGATGATCCGGAGTGGATTGATCGTCAATCGGCGTTGAAAAACCGCGAGATGTTTGGTTCATTTCTCTTCTTCTTTGTGTTTTTCTTCTTTGTTGGGTGTTTGTATAGTTACTATGAACATATGTATCTTTGTTGATCATAATATTGTATAAAATCTGCTTTACAAATCATTATCGATGTCTTCCTTGATCTTTTTGTATTTATGTTTGGATTTGTGTTGTGTTAGAGATAAACATCATGAATCTTGATTAGGGATGGATATCTATTGTCTAGATGCTAGAGATAGATTTAGATAATAATCTTTATGGTGTCGGAACTTAATGCCTTCCGTGTTTCGAGGCGTCGTGCACGAGAGTGACGACGAGAGTAATACGGTTGCTCTCTCAGCTCAGTGTGCCAGAGATGGACACTGTTGTGAGCGATACTGGATGATCTTGACGAGTATTGTAGTATAGTGAAAATGATGGATAAATTTATGTTTGTGACGAGTGGGTTATATGTATGCTTGATAAGTTCTTTTCTCCGAAGAATGTATACTTTTTATGTTCTTATTTACTTTCCCGCATTTACTTTAAACCAATTTAATCCAAACTCATAAACGGGAGAGATTGTCGAACGACATTCTTTCCCTCGAACCGATCTCTGTGGACACCATAAATCCCGGAGGGAATTCTTTTCGAAAATAAATATTTTTGCTGCTTGCCCTATTCTGCATCCAACAAAATGGCGTCGTTGCCGGGGATCGGTTTTGATATTGAATCGCATTGCGATAGTTTCTTTGTTTTTGAGTTTTGTAGATATCGTGCATATTGTATATTTTCACTTGTTATACTGATACTTGTAGATTAACGTGTGTTTAAGTGTTTTGTTAGGACACTTGCTTTTGGTTTGCGCGGTGAGGTATCTGTAACGCCCCAAAATAATCGGAATATTTATTTAAATTTTATTATAGATGTTCGTGATTTTTGGTGGAATATTTTGATGTCTGATGGCTTGGGTTGTGGGGTATTGATGATGTAAAGGGGGGTGCTGAGAGTATTTAGAAGTTTGTGAAGTGTTAATAATATTTTGGTAATAATAATATGATTATATGATATATATATATATATATATATATATATATATATATATATATATATATGTGTGTGTGTGTGTGTGTGTGTGTGTGTGTATGTGTGTGTGTGTGTGTTATTATTATTATTGTTATTATTATTTTAAAAATAAAAGGAAGGGCAAAGTAGTCCTTTTGTGGTGGTTAGTGAGGATAAAGAAAGAAAAGTATATTTGGGGTCCAAGGGTCATATTTGGGAATAATGGAAATTGGAAAAGGGAGAAAGAATGATGATCGATCATTTTTGGGAGAAAGCGCTCTGAGGAAAGAGAGAAGCAGAGCTAAAGCTTAGAGACCTCAGAGGAATCTTCATCTAAGGTAAGGGTGGGGTTCTTTGATCTCTAAGGGCTGCATAATATCTGTATGAGGGTAGATAAATCATTGAGATCATCCTATGTGTTATTTGTGTTGATTTGGGGAATTTGGGTTGTTGTATGTTAGAGGGTTTGATAAGGGGAAAAGTGCTTAAATTGATCGATTGAGTTGGGGATATGTGTTTCTGAGCTGTTTGTGGTGTTAGAATGTGTTCTAATTGATGAGAATTGAGGATGTGATATGTTGAGTTTCGTTTACCATGAGTATGATAATTCTGTTTTGATTGTTGATATGCTTTCCTCCATTTTTGGGTTTTGAGGGTTGACACATAAACATGAAGGATTGAAGATTTTATGATGTATGAATGATGGGAGGATTTACAAATATGTGTTTTAGGTTGCTTATAATTGTGGTATGAGGTAGGATTTCGAATTCTGAGTTTGGGGGTTTTACGAAATCGAAATAGGAGGTCCGGAAGGCATTTAACGATGAAAAACAACAAAATTTTATGTTTTTACGCAGCATGAGTCGACTCATGGGTCGACCTGTACGGACCCGCAGGTTGTACAGTTTTTCCAAAATGTTAAATTTTGTTTTCTTCATAACTTTTGATTCGTGAGTCCGTTTTAGTCACCGTTCGAAGCGTTGGAAAGCTGGTTTCACATACTTTTCGTTAAAATTGATTTCAATACCAGAATTCCAACTCTTTGACGGGTTAATTGGGTGTTGTGTCGTTGTTGTATGTGTTGTGAGTGGGAATGATGGATTGGGTGGTGAATATGTGTGTTATAGTTGTAGATCATTGTTGTTGTATGAGTTGGCAAGTATGAACTGTGTGTTGTGTAGTTGTAGTGTGATGTACTTGATGCATTGATAGTTATATGTATGTAGTTGGTCTTGTACTTTGTTGTTGAACTGTTGTATGTAGTTGTTGTTGTACTTTGTTGTTGAGTTGTTGTTGTATTTTGTTGTTGAGTTGTTGTATGTAGCTGTTGTTGTTTGGTGACCCGTATGGGTAAGGTATAATGATTAATATGAATGTCATTACATGAGATATGGTATGTTGTTGTTGAGTTGTATTATAATGTATTGACGTGTTGATGTCATATGCATGAAATTGTTGTAGTTGTCGTTGTATGTTGTTGTTGTTGAGGTAATCGTGTGCCATGTGAGGTGTGAGCGATTACGAGTGTTGCATTGCATGACATGTTGCATAGTTGTGGGATGGCGTGCCCAGGTGGGGTGTTATCGTCTATCCGAATTCGTTGATGGAATCGTTGTTGTTGGTGTGACCGTGTGCCCAGATGGGGTGTAAGCAATCACAGTTGTTGGTGCGATCATGAAATAGGGGTCGTACGTGACCATGAAACAGGGGTCGTTGGTGTGATAATGAAATAGGGGTCATACTTGACCATGAAATAGGGGTCGAGAGTTCCGACGGGAACTGTAATCATGAAACAGGGATCGATTGGTACCACATGCATTGAGTCGAGTCGTGGGTCTCATTGCATTGCATTGTGTTGTGTTGTGATGCATAATACTGTATGCTGGTGCGAAGATGCATATTTGTGTGGATGTAGTTGTATTTGTGTTGATGTTGTTGTATTTGTGTTGATGTGGTTGTATTTGTCTTGATGTTGTGACGATAGGGTAGATTGCATAATGTTTTATGTTCTTTCATACTTATACTATGCATCTCTTATGTTATTTGAGAATCTCACCTCTTCTGTTTGAATGTTGCCTCCAAGTGGGTAACGTGCAGATAAGCAGGCTTAGTGCGGAGTTGGAGTTAGCGAAGACGAGGTCTTCCCTTTTAGTCGTTGAGTCGCGTCTGCTCTGATTGTAACTCCGGGTTGTCGGAACGTTGTAGTTGTTTGATTTATTACTGGATGATGTTTATATGATATTAAGCATGATTAATTTTGTTGAGATTCCGCTGCTGTAGAGATGATTATTTATTAGGTTTTAATTATGAAATTGATGTGTTACTTATTGTATGCATGAGAAGTTGAACAGTGGAAAGTAGCATCCTAAACATGTTGTGTTTTATTTACTCTGATATTTTATTATTATTTGTCGCAGGGGTTTAGGGTGTTACAAAGTGGTATCCGAGCAGGTCGGTCCGTCCAACCAAGTTGTTAAGTCGTTGTCGTGTAGCAGTTGAATACTGTCGATGTTGTTTGTTCCTTAGTATGTGATATGTGTGAAACACTATCAGTGTTTTCTTGTTTTCTAGTCCCTTGTCTGCAGGATGAGAGTGAGACAAGTGGGGGAGAAGCTTGTGTTTCTCCGAGATGCTTCGGGTGGAGAGCGTTGGCTTAGAGTGTCGTTAGTGGCAAGAGTGCAATTTTTGAGTGGGACAGTGTTGTTTCCGTTGTTGAAGAGATCGGATATCATGTTACCGCAGAGGGATAATATGAAAATTGATTGATTTTGCCGTGGAATCTGTGTTAATATGTATATATATGTTATATCGGTGTTGTATGGGTTTGATTTGGGTCTGTTGTGTTGTTTGTGAAAATTTGGGAATTGGGATCGTGTATGTCTGAGGGTCTGATTAGAGGGAAGACGGTCTGGTGTCCTCGTTGTTCGCTTCCTTGTGAGGGGGAAGGCGATGTTTTAGCTAGAGATTGATCGTTGATGTGTGGAGTATCTCGACGTGCTTCCTAAGGATGGGCACAGTTTGTCTTCAGTTGGAACAAGATGATGTTATTCTTGAGACGCGTTGGTATGAGCTAAACCATGTAGTTACCAATTGTTTGGATAAGTAAGGTAGTGTGCTGCTGATATCAAGAATGTAGGAGTTGTGAGAGGGTGTTGTTTCTAAAACGGAAGGAAATATAGAGGGAAGACTGGTGTTAACTAAGGATTGTGCCTTAGATAGTTTGTGCACAAAATGCAAGGAACACTATCATAGTTTGGTAAGGATGGTTTATGCCTCCATCATGATTATCGGCTGTCTATTGACAAATTGAGGAACTGATCACCCTTAATCTCTTGTTGATAGTGGACAGGATCATGCGGGATGGAATGGGCGTATTTTGCTGGCTTAGATAGTGTGTTCGGTGAATTGTTCAGAGTTAAGCAAAGTGCTTACCTATGGTTTTGATGGGTCAATGCAGATTCAGATGTGTCTGAAGATGAGACAGCCTCGAGGTTTTGGATGTCGGCCAAGTTTGGGTGTCTCTAAGAGAGAGTGATCTGGTATTGTGGGTGTTTGCTTTTAGAGAGTAAAGAGAGGACTTAACTTTGACGGAAGTGAAGAGTTAAGGTTATACCTGCTAAGTAAGTGAAAGATTTATTAGAAAGAGGATTTGTGAGACCGAGGGTGTTGCCTTGGAGAGCTTCAGTGTTGTTAGTAGAGAAATGGATAGTAGTATAAGGTTGTGTGCTAATCGTTGAGTAGTATGGAGACCACAATTGTATTCTAGATAGCTTGAGTTTGAATTGTGACGAATCACCGATCATTTGAAGTTCCTTGATGGTATTACGTCTGTTATGGATTGAGATTTGGTGTCAACAGACACATTGAGTGGGTCGAGACCCCGTAAGAGGAATTGATATGGAATATGGTAATTAGAACCAGAGTCGTTAAGCTGTTTCTGATAAATTGTTTCGAACGCAGGATGAATTTCGAAGGTTGCGTATGTTATGGTTGTAATAGTATTATTCTTGCATCTTCATCGTTGGAGAGTGTTGAACCTATACTAAGTGGTTGTTTTTGGATGGGGAGGTTATTCTATTGATGGATATAAATGAAATTTGTGTGTTGTTTGATGAGTAGGCACTCAAGTGGATAAGTTTGTTTCTATGCAGATTGGTAATTCTCCAAAGTGCTTAAGGATAAGTGTCCACTTTCAAGAATATATGACTTGGAATCTTTGGAACTCGGTTGGAGTATTACAGTATAGGATGGTGTTGTTCGGTGCTTGTAATGCATTGGTGTGTGCGTGGGAATTACGAATCATATCTTTCGTACTTATTCGGGTAAGTTCGAAGTGGTGTTCGTTGGGGTATTCTGATCTATTATAAAATCAGAAGAAGAACGCGCAGAGTATTTGAGAATTTAGTTACCAGTATTGAAGAGAGATGAAGTTTATGCTAAGTTATCGAAGCGTGATTCCTGGTTGATAAGGGTGTGTTTTATTGGTTATGTTATTCAGATAATGGTGTTGTCGTGGATCCATCCAAAGTAGATGCATTTCTACAATGAGAAAGCTCCGAAATTGGATGACGAGATTAGAGGATTTTTGGACTCAATGGGTAATTACCGTAGATTATGGAAGGTTCTTAAAAGTTAGCATTTTATCTCAGTTGATTTGCGAAGAGTAAGTCAATTGTGTGGAGATGTTTGTTGTGAGGAAAGTTTCAGAGAGCTGAAGTAGAAGTTTACTACGGCTCCAGTTTTGATTTTGTATGATCCTAATAACCATTTGTGGGACATTGGGATGTGGTTGTGATGAGTTTAGGCAGTGTACTAATGTAAGATGGTGAAGTCGTAGCTTATGCTTTACGACAATTGAGGATTCATGAAAGGGTCTACCCTGTTCGAGATTTAGGATTGGCTGAGGTTGCAATTGTGTTGAGGATCCGGAGGTATTATTTTATGGATCTAGACTCGAAGTGTTTAATGATCACAAGAGTGTAGCACTATGGTTTGGTCAGAAGGAATAGCGTATGAGACGACAAGGATGGTCGGAATTTCTGATGAGTTATGACCGTGGCTCGAATGATCCTATTGACAAAGTTAATGTCGTGCATGATGGATTAAGTTGAAAGTCTTTTCATAAGTCTGCTTTGATGGTCAGAGAATTACAGTTGAGTAGCATTCCAAAGACTTATATTTGGTGTGTGAGCTGACGCAGTAGAGTGAGAGTTTGAGTACATTGAAGGGGAATGATGACTTCCTGGTGAATATTGGAGAGAGTCAGAAGTTGAAGGTGAAATTTGTGGATTTGATGGTTGCGAGTAATCAGAGTGGCGCAGCAGAAGCGTGATGTAGCACGGTTCGGATATGCGTGCGTGAACGGTAAGAGTTCAAAGGTTGAACGTTATGACTGTCATACCCCAAATTTGTCCTACCCTCTCATTTTTCTCATACTAAGCATGTGGTTGCTTCATGGACTTCTCTCAAGATCATCATAGAGTTTTGGCTATGGAGATTTGGTTTGTACTCTTTGTAATCAAAGGCCCCCGCAAGTGTAGTGAAGATAAAAGAAAGATGTATCCTCATTCTCATGACCAATTAGTCAAGTTACAGGCAATGGGTTTCAAGTTGATTTTTGGATATGGTTCAAAATGTTTCTAGCTGATTAAATAACAATTATTAGAATTCATTTCCTCAAGTCGTGTTTAAGTTTGCTTGAAGCTATGATAGTATCTCAGGATGATTTTTAACCATATTCCGAGTGCGACACTGAGGCTGTATGGTTAAAACAAGCTAAGAAATGGCCCTTCGTCTCTATGTCATGTTTGCTTTTAACTCAGGCTTGAACTGGTTCAAATTATGAAGCAAACTGATTCAAGGTCATAATCAGATTTTATGGAAGATATAATTAGTTCATTTTCAAGTCATGCATTCTAAGCTTATTTCAAAAGGCGTCTGTGTCTAAAAGTGACTTCATTGGATTTAATTGAAAGTTCTAATGTGGATAATTTTCAAGACAACATCAATTTGTGTTAAAGCCATGAGTCACAATTGCAAGAGATTTTCAATCTATGGCCATAATTGGAGGTTTTGCAAGACAAGTTTTAAAGTGGTGGGTGGAAGTTTTATTAAGCTTGATTTTGGGCTAGTGACTTCAAACTAAGAAGTTATGTCACGTTTTTAGGCATGATGATATGGATCAAGGATTGGTGCAAGTCATAATATGTATTATCAAGTGCAAGAAATAAAGTTGTTGAATTGTATTTGAAAAGGAGGCATAGTGTTCAATTCATAGCATTCTTGTCAACACGGTTCGTGCAAAGGCAACATGCCACAATTCATGAATGTTGGATTTAATCTAAACATTATTAGAAAATTCAAGTCATTACCATAAAAGTGGCAGAGCTGCTACAATAAACTACTGATACGGATTCGAGCTACATAAAGGTGACCAAAGTCTAGCAGTGTTATTTTTTGCTATGGAAATAGATCAAGGCAATTACAAGCTTAAACCAAGTGTAACGAAACATACTGATAAGACATAGAACTTTTCCTATTGTGAGCCTAAGTACGATGCCTAAGAGGTCAAATCCAAAAGTCTAATGCAGTATTGTTGAGTTTCTTCTCCACTAGTGTCAAGTCTTGGTACCAGGCCAATCTTGCGCCATACAAATTGCCGCCACCAACAAGTTATCTTCATAACAAATCTCCCAGCTCATCTTGTACCAAGTCCTCATTACACCAAGGATAAGAATCTGAAAAAAACAAAAGCAAAATCACCAAATCAGTCTGTATCACGAAGGAATTATGTGGAAAACTAAATGACTGACACGAGGAAGAAATGCAGGGACAAACACGACTCAAAAATTCACAGCGAACCAAATGTCATTTATTTGAAAGAAAATATACCCAAGTTGAAAATCAAAACTGCAAATCTGTTATATTTCAGAAGAACAACATCAAATCGGATCTAAATATTTCCAGCTTCGGAATCATTTTCAAGTCACACAAAAACTCGTTACTCGTACTTAATCGGCAGGAGAAATTTTGAGTGCATAACAGAATTTGAACATCTTACCATCAAACCTCCATACCCAGGCCGACTTCTTTAAAATTATGACTTCTCCACCGAGCTTCAAAAGTAATCCTTGACTTCTTTTGTCGTGCTAGCTACTTACTCCACGCCATGCTTCAAATGATCCTATCGTGAGCCAATTCTCCACTCAAGCACATTCCTATCCATCCTACTGCTACTGCTAAACAAAGACACAGACAAAATGCATAAGCCAACCCCAAGCTTTTCCTCATCCATACTTACGCCATCCAAGCTGCCTCGTCCTACTATAGTTGCCTCAGGTTGAGCTCCCACAAGCATACATGAAAAGTGAATCATTGGTTAGTACAAGTACAGGTTGAACATGAACTTGCAAAAGAAAGTGAGCAATTTCAAAGCCAAACCATTCAAGTGCATGAATGACAAGCACACTTGCAGCAATAATGAGATAAAAGATGATATCATAGCAGGTTCACAAATGTAAGACCAAACATGCACAGCGTAATACAGCAGTAGCAGAAACAGAGTTGTGACATATGTTGTGTTGCTACAAGCTATTCAAGGCCCAATTGACTCCAAGGGAAGTCAACAACAGTAAAAGCAGTGAAAATCACATTCACACGCAGTGAAAAGTCAAGGGGGCCACAAAATTCAAATTCATGTCATAAAAAAAAACTCTCAAAATAATTATCATATTCAAATTCAAAATAAGTTTCAAAGCTCACACGGTCAAAAAGCAAAGGCATTTGCACTTTATCCAAAGTCAAAGGAAAAAGACAAGGCAGGGTGCAACAGTGTATAGCAGAAAAAGGGATCGCAGAGGCTCAGCAAAGCAGTGACATTTTTTTGGCAAAAAACGTATTCTGAGTTTGGAAAGTTTACCTTATACAATTCCATGAATGTGATTCCTCGACAATGTTGACACCACCTCTTCAAACCCTAATTCTGAGGATATAAAAGAGAGAGCATTGAATCAGAAAAAAAAACGGAACAAGTATCACGGTGGCAAAGAAATTCGGTCTCTAACCCTAATCCACCTAAAGTTCAATCCTAAGAACTACTCTGAATTTCTCATTGAGATTCAGAGATAGTGTGAACTAAACCAAGCACAACATCCACTCAACATAGTAGCAAACGTAACAGAATAGTTCATAAAGAAGAAGAAAAGGAGGAAACTACTTACGCGTCAGAATATTCAAAGGAGTTCTTCAACTGGTATAATACTTGAGCCTTCGCTTTAAATTCTCTTTGCATGAATCTTTGTTCACTGATGATAGATGCTGGTTTTCGCTTGAATGTTTGGATTCTGGGTTGATTTTGAAACTAGGATTTAATTTGGGAATCCGTTCGATTTGGAATTTTGAGGGAGTTTTAGAAAAAAACTGAGGTTAGATTTGGGGAGAGGAGAGAAAGATAGCTAGGGTTCGTGTTGATTTTTTTGGGTTTTAAGAGGGTATTGCCGGAGAAGACGGTGGCGGCCGCCGCGCGCCGCCGCTTCTCCGGCCGAGACTTTAGGTTTCCGGCGACGTTAACTTTTGTAAGAGAGAAACTGAATCGTTGAGAAAAATTTGAGAATGATTTGCTTTCTTTTCTCTCTTATGTTTATCCCAGCACCAACGTTGTTGTTGTTGTGTGTTGTTCAAGGAGTGACACTTGTCACTGTTCAGAAAACGTGTCACCATAAATGCTTTCTCATCCCTGATCCCATGCGCATCTCCCTTACCACATGCCCGCGCAATCCACCCTTCGATCTGGAGTCAGGTTGACTCTTAGTTAATCCAACGCTCCAGGTTCACACTTCAGTCAACCAGGGTTGACTAGGGTTCACGGTGAACCCCACAGGTGTATGGGTTTCCAGCCTTGGGCCTGGACGTTATTTCTATCCACACTCCTTATTTGCTAACACCCTGGCCCATGTTTTTTTTATTATTATTAGATTTGGTTTTGATATTCTTTTTTTAATAAAAGTCTAAAACATATTTTATCTCTTTTAAAAAAAAAAACAGAACTTATAAAATATAGCTACTAAATTAATTTAGTTAATTTTATTAAAACTTTTTATTTAATATTAATTAATTTTTCTATGATTAATTTTATTAAATATTAAATTTTAATTTAATTAATTATTAGTTTGGTTTTAAATCTGAAGAGTTCTAAAAAACACTTTTATTTAATTAATCCTAAAATTCTTATTTATATAATTTTATTAAATTGTTTTATTTAATATTAATTAATTTTTGATAATTAATTTTATTAAATATTTTGATTTAATCTAGTTAATTATTGGAATTTTATTCTAAAAAACCCTAGAGCTTAATAATTAGTTTAGGATTTCCCCTCTTTAGAATTAATTTTTAAAATTGGGTTACTAATTAAACTAATTTGCTTGTTTATTTATTCCCCCATGGTGTATGTTTTTTTTATCTCGTGAATTTGTTATGCTTCGATTAAATTATGCTATGTCATTGTATGTTTATTCAAATCAAAATATTTTTCAACTAATACCTTGGCTCAATGCCAAGCCACTTTCATACCTTGTAAGTCGATCGTTTCCACGATCGCAATCGACCTCACAATGCCTCCTCTTGGGCCTTATGCAACGATTACCCATTCTATTTTGATTTGTATACATGTATGTGAATGGAATATTTTAATCATGACTTAATTAATTTCATAAGATTAAAATCAACCCTTTTCATAAGAGTAAAAAAACTTGATCCAACGTCAAGTATTTTCCAAATAAATTCAATCAATTCAATCCTAAGCATTTACTTGATCCATATATCCAGTATTTCCAACCTTTACCTTAAACCATAAGACATTCTTATTTCTTAACCTTCTCATAAATTCAAACCTCGATCAACATCGAGCCTTCTTTTCAAATCAAATCAATACATCTAAATCACACTTAAATACTATTTCATAAAGGAAGAAAAGGGAGTAGAATGGAATCTTCGATTCTTCTCCTCAATTGTTTGGGCCCGAGGAATCTTTCTTAAGTTCAAGCAATTGTCTTCTTTAAAAGCCTCATAATGCGATTACATATCAAACCCTTTTTACAAAAAATCAAATCAAATCTTCTTTCCTAAAAACTTGGATGAAAAAGAGAGAGAGTCGGTTCTTCGACTAGCTTTCCCGATTACTTGGACCCGAGGAATCTTTCTTAAGTTCAAGTAATTGTCATCTATTCAACATACTCTAACCATATTAAAACTCTTTTATAGTTAAGGGTGAAAAAGTGAGAGAGCCGGTTCTTCGACTCGCTTTCCCGATTACTTGGACCCGAGGAATCTTTCTTAAGTTCGAGTAATCGTCACCCAATCAAAGTACAAACACATTAATCCAACTCATCGCCGCCGTGCGATTAAAACTCTTTTCCAAAAGAACAATGTTTAGCCCCCCTCTAAACACTTGTTCACTTAAAAAATACCAACCAAACAACCGTAGTCCCACAAACTACGAATGCTCTGACTTTCCCATTGCACGAGGGAATACGTAGGCCCGAGGATCTCAATCCTTGCCGAGCACAATAGTAAAAACCTACCCATTTTCCTTTAGAAAACAAAATCCTTTTACCTTAGAAGATAAACAAACAAACCTAGCTAACTTTCTCACGAATCGAATCAAGAGGTTCCCGTTGAGTACAACGGACGTAGAGGGTGCTAATACCTTCCCTCTTGCGTAACCGACTCCCGAACCCGAATTTGGATACGACGACCAAGTTCTTATCTCCTTTCAAAGGTTTTCTCGATATTTTCCTTTCCCTCTTTTGGGATAAATAAAATTCGGTGGCGACTCTGTTTCGAACAGTTTTTTTCGCGTCCATCGCGAGGATCGTATTTTTTGAGGTACGACAGATGGCGACTCTGCTGGGGATGAGTGCATTGTCCTATGCTAGAGAGAGTCAAGCCTAACTTGACTCGATTCGTGAGTGTTACATCCGCTTGTTTGTTTATCTTCTCTTGCTTGTTTGCTTGCTTGTCTGATTATCTATTATCTACTTGCTTGCTTATCTTTATTATTATATCCTATTATTATCTTTTGTGACACTGTGGGGGTCCTCTGATCATTGGTGCTTTGTGAGATGGCTCTACACCCGAGTCTGAGTATAACCCTGAGATTAGGATGGTGGTTGTGTAGTGTAGGCTTGCGCGGTCTCTTCCGCGTGAGTTGAAGCGAAAACCACCGCTTGGAGTAGATTCCCTTGGAGATATTATTGTTGTGGTGAATCTTTGCCATGGCGGTAATATCTTCGAGGTGGGTCGTTGATCCCAAGGACCATTAACCCAATTTGCCCGCGGTGGTTGGTAGCGTTAATTCTATGTGAGTTAATGCGAACGCCCCAATCAGATGAGATCCCTCGAACGTATTACTTCTTGACAGTAATATTTTCGACCTCGATCTAAGATTTTGAGAACCCTATTTAGAACCCTTGCGTCGATGGTTGTGTAGTGGGCGCCTCCGGGGAATCTTTCTCGTGGGGAAGAAGCGAAGACCTCACCTAGACGAGATTATTTCGAGAATATTATAGTTGGACAAATCTTTGTCGTGGTTATAATGTTTTCGAAATATATCTGTAACTCTAGGCACCTACCTGTTTAGAGCCTACCTGTGGGGGCTCCGATGATCAGAGTTATCCTGTGTCTAGCTCCTTCCTCAGAATCATATGCTGTTGTAACCTTGCATCCGCATTTCGCGCTCATATCATAACATTTACATTTTGTAGATTTCAGGGAATCTAAGAATTATATCACAAGCATTCAGGAATTATGGGAACAAACATCAGGGGTATCTGTCCCTACACTTTCAGAAAGCCCAAGTTAGAGGATTTACGTGGCTTAGTTTCCCGCATCCCTGCTGTATTCAGAATTAACTTCGAGGAGGATTATGGAAAGCTCATTCGAATCTTGAATCAAGATGTGGATCAACGAGCACTTATCACTTTTGCTCAGTTTTATGACTCCTCCTTGAGATGTTTTGTATTTCAAGACTTTCAGTTGGCGCCCACACTCGAAGAATATGAGAAATTGGTGGGGATCCCTATGAAGAGCAAGCTACCGTTTGTGGGTGTAAACGAGTCCTTGGAAGATAAGGTTATAGCTGATGCTCTCCATATGCACAAAAAAGATGTTACTGATAATTGGGTGAAAACTAAGGGTGGTGTTAAGGGGTTTCCTATTAAGTTCCTTATGGATCGAGCTGACACCCTCCTAAAGGCTCAAAGTTGGGAAGCTTGTTATGCTGCTGTGGCCTTGGCCATCTATGGGATCGTCTTATTCCCTAATATAGATGATTTTGTAGATGAGACTGCCATTCATATCTTTTTGACTAAGAATCCTGTACCCACTCTTCTAGCTGACGTCTTTTATTACTTGAGTTGGAGGCAAGGAAAGAAGGGAGGGTCGATTGTTTGTCGTGCACCTCTCTTATATCAGTGGATGATGATGCATCTTCCGACCAAGGGACCATTTGTTGATCGAGTCAATGAGAGCTGGGCTCAAAGGATGGTATCTCTCCGATCTGCTGATCTTTCTTAGTACTCACGAGACTACGACGAAGTTATTTCCAGCTGTGGCGATTTTCCCAACGTCCCGCTGATTGGAACTCGAGGTTGTATTAACACCAACCCAATATTATCAGTTAGACAGCTCGGGTATCCAATGGTAGCTCCCCCCATGGAGAAGGATTTGGAAGGCTTCATAATGCATGACTTGGGAACTAAGAATCTTGAGTTATTTGAGAGGGTCACAAGAGCTTGGAGGAATATAAGGAAGAAAGGAAAGGGTGATTTAGGAAGAAGGAACAGTATCACCAAGGAACCATACTTTGCATGGGCTAGAGAGAAGGCTAAAGAGATTAAGATGCCCTTTGAAGACAAGATGTCCGAGCCGTTACCTGAGCCGAAGCCTACTCATGTCCCGATTGAGGAGGCCGAGGATCTCAAGGCAACGATAGCCAGATTAGTAAAGGAAAATGAGCAGCTGGAGTCGAAGCTTCAAGATGTTACTAGTGAGAAGAATAAATTGAAGTGGGAGCTTCAACGAAAGAACACTCAACTAGAAGCAACAGGAAGTAAGGCCAGTGAAGAAGAGCAACAAAAGAAGAAAGTTAAGATTTGTCTTAATCAAGCTGATGGTGCATTAGAGAGGATTAAAGGAGAATTGGATCAGGCATACACAAAGTGTGCTGAAAATAGGAAAGCTTGGCTCCTTGCCACTGAAAGGAAGAAGGCACTTAGAGAAGAGATGGGAGCAGAAATAGAAAAACTAAGCTCAGCTCTACGCCAGTCAAAGGCTTCCGAAGCGAGGGAACGCCAACTTAAAGAGGATCTCATGAGAGTTGCTTATGTGGAGCCCGCAGATTGGGACAGGGTGTGTGGCGAGTTGAATAATCTCAAAAGACTTGCAGAAGAGCAGAAAAATCATCTTGAGGCTGTCCTGGCGGACAAAGATATTTGGGCCTCCGCGAGGAAGAAAGTGCTTGATGAGTGTACTGGTTACGAGTGCTCTATTCACATTCTAATAGCTGATAGAGATATGTACCGCAACAAGCTTAATGGGCTAGTGGATTTTTGTAACTTGTTGGCTGAAGACTTGGTATGGAAGCACAGGGATGCCTTGGAGGCGCTCGACGAATCCACCCCTCAAGCCGTCGTCGAATTTGTTTGCCTTTGTAAGGCAATGCTGAAGAGGTTTAAGGAAGAGTTGGGGGAGCGCGAGGTTCAAAGGCCCAAGTTTTGAATCTTTATGTTGCTTTTGTACTTTCTTGCCTTATGAATTGTACTAATGTTCGGATGATTATGTATCACTTGATTATTACAATTTTATGAATGAATGAGACTTGGTTTTCTTTACAGCAGTTCGTTCCTTAATATTCCTGTATGAGCTAATGATTAATTCAAACGATTCCCTGAAAACAAATGCATTCCATCCTGCATACATATCATTGCATTCATCTTCCAAAAACACCTAGCAATAAACTCATTTACTCTATCATTTCTCCCAAACAGAAAACCTGACTACTCGGCGCCGATACGAGACTCGCCAGAACTTCAAGATGACGCTGGAACAGATCGAAGAGAACCAGAACACAATGAGGGGTGATATCGATTCGCTGAAGGCTAAAATGGATCAGCTACTAAAAACTATGATGTTGCTTGCACAGAAAGAAAAAGATGCTGAAACAGCGGCCAATGCTAAGAAGCTGGTCGACAAGATAGGCACTTCTGGAGTTAAGGGAATCCCTCCTCCTGTTCACATAGACTTGTCAGAACATTCGGCTCATCATGGATCTATGAGCGATACGGACGAACAAGTTGATGCCTTCAACATACCACCTCCACTTCCTCAACTCGTTGGATCTGATCCATCTGCTGACCGGTTGCATATACTGGAAGAGAAATTCAAGGCCTTGGAGGTTCAGACAACTCCCGGCTTAGATGCTGTCGACATGTGTTTGGTCCCTGGATTGGTGATCCCTCATAAGTTTTAAGTGCCGACGTTTGAAAAGTATAAGGGACTCAGCTGCCCTAAGACTCATTTGCGAGCATACTGTCGCAAAATGGATGCACACATTAAGGATGACCCTCTTCTGATTCACTACTTCCAGGATAGCCTCAGTGGGGCGTCGCTGGAATGGTACATGCAGTTAGATAAGAGGCAGATAAGTACCTGGAGGGATCTCTCTGAGGCATTCCTCAAACATTACCAGTATAACACCGAGTTAGCACCAAACCGTACGCAATTGCAAGATATGACTCAGCGCAACAATGAGTCGTTTAAAGAATACGCTCAACGGTGGCGGGAATTGGCTTCTCGTGTTCAACCACCCTTGTTGGACAAAGAATTGATGGATATGTTCATGGGAACTTTGCAGTCTCAGTATTCTGATCGTATGATGGGATCTAGCTTCCCCAACTTTGCAGAGATTGTATCAGTAGGGGAAAGGATTGAGAGCCAGTTGAAGAAGAAAGTTGTTATTGCTTCTACAAGCGGAGTTAAAAAGCCTTTTGTGAAAAGGAAGGATGAAGAAACTAATGCTGTCATGAGAGGACGAGGGGGTAGAGCCCCAGTGAATATACCATATCAGCAAGTGGCTGCAATTGCACAAGCCCCACTTCAACCACCTGCTCAACAACCGAATTATCAGAATGTTCCTCCACCGCAATATCAGAATGCCCCGCCACAGAGGCAACAAAGACCAAGAAGGCATATCGATCCTGTGCCAATGCCGTATAGCCAGATCTTTTCTAAACTATATCAGAGTGGGCATTTGAAGCTCAGGGATTTGAGACCAGCAGTCTTCCCATATCCTCCCGGATACGATGCCAACGCCCATTGTGAGTTTCATAAAGGTGCTCCCGGGCATACCATAGAAAACTGCTATGCGTTTCAAAACAGAGTTCAAGATTTGGTCGAGTCCAGAGATCTTACTTTCACTCAGCGAGGCGCTAATGTTAAAAACAATCCCATGCCCCCGCATGGAGGACCGTCTATTAACGTTGTAGAGGAAGACAACAACCAGAGATTGATTACGAGGGTTGAAGATATTCGTACTCCTATGGCGGTTATAGGAGAAAAATTGAAGAGATGTGGGATGATCCCTGAAGATGAGCTCGATCATTCAATTGATGAGGTGATTAAGAAACATTTGCAGAAATTCATTGATCAAGGTGTGATTCAGGTTGAACGCCGAGATGCGAGAGAACAAAGTGTGGCTGTCATCAACCTCCCGTATAATGCACCTGAAGGTCATCAACAAAGGCCAGTTCGTCCTGCTCCGATAATCATGGAATACGATGGAGCTGCTGTTTACCAGCAAAGATCAGTTCGTCCTGCTCCGGTAACCATTGAATATGATGGAGCTGCTGTTTTCCATCAAAGACCAGTTCGTCTGGCGCCGTTGGTTATTCAGTTTGATGAAGCAGATGTCAGCAAGTCAAGGCCAGTGCGCCCTGTCCCGATAACCATTGAGTATCCTGGTAATGTGCCTGAGTCTAAGTGTGACGCTATAGTAGGACCAGGTGGAATGACTCGTAGAGGTCGAATCTTTGCGGCAAAACAAGCAGAAGTGCCAAATAATGACAAAGGTAAGGCGATTGATGTACAAGTTGAAACCCCGAACGCTGAATTACAAGAAGGGTTGTCGTCTCCAAGAGGGGCGTTCACACAAAAAGAGGCTGAAGAATTCCTGAAAATTATAAAGAAGAGTGACTACAAGGTAGTCGATCAGCTGAACCAGACTCCTGCCAAGATCTCTATGCTCGCCTTGTTGCTCAGTTCCGAGGCAATAGATCCTCCCTGCTGAAGGTGTTGAGTGCTGCACACATTACCAAGGATATCAGTGTAGCACAGTTTGATGATGTGATAGCCAGTGTCACCACTGGCAACTTTTTGGGGTTTAACGATGACGATCTGACTGCCGAAAAGAAAAACCACAACAAGGCCCTTCATATTTCCTTTAGGTGTGAAGACGTTTTGATATCTAGAGTCTTGGTGGATACTGGATCTTCCCTAAATGTGCTCCCGAAGATAACGCTGGAGAGGCTGCCTGTGAAGGCAAGTACTCTCATAGTGAAGGCATTTGATGGATCTAGGCGTGCGGTTATTGGCGAGGTGGACTTGCCAATTAAGATTGGACCTACAATTTTCGCCATTACTTTTCAAGTAATGGATATTTATCCTGGTTATAGTTGCTTGCTAGGTAGGCCCTGGATTCACTCAGCAGGGGCAGTTACGTCCACTCTTCATCAGAAGCTAAAGTTCATTTCCAATGACAAGATGGTGGTGATAGGCGGCGAAGAAGATATCCTAGTAAGTCATTTGACATCGTTTCGTTACATTGATGTCGAAGGAGAAACGGTTGAGACTCCTTTTCAGTCTTTCGAGGTGGTGAGTACGCTGGCTGTGCAGCGAGTACCAGAGCAACAAGAGTTAAGATCGTCCATGGCCTCGTACGAGGAAGCCAAAGCTGTGGTGAAAGAAGGAAGTGCCCAAGGCTGGGGCAAAGTGGTTGAAGTTACTGAAAAGCTTGATAAGTTTGGGTTAGGTTATCAGTCATCCCGCAATTCAGCCTTTGTTCCATACAACAGAAATCAATTCCCTCCTGTTGAGAAGACTTTCATAAGTGTTGGCCGCATCTTTGATTCTCCAGTAGCAATGATCATTGAAGACCATGTTGCTGATGAGCAAGCTTCTGCAAGCTGGATCCGACAAGCAAAGCCTGGTGAAGAGCTCCAGAATTGGAAGACCATTGAAGTCCCTCAGTTTTTCACACACCAAACGTAATTTTTACTGTTTATCAAAAACCCTACGCTCTGCCCAAGGCGTAGTGGAGCATTGTATGGGCCACCTGATGTTTTCAAACTTTGTTTATCATTAATGAATTTCAGTTTGCATTCAATTTTCGCTCACTTTCTTTCATTCTTTTTACTTTACAATAAATGGCAATATTTTTTTTCATTTGCACACACTTTCCTAAATAAACTGCATAAATCATAAACATGCAGAAACACCACCGAGGTCCTTAACATAGACGCTGCTACGGGCCTATATGATTTTGATTGCCCAATCTACCAAGCTGAAGAGGAAGGCGTGAAAGATTGTGAACTCCCCGACGAGTTGGCAAGGATGCTCAAGCAAAAGGAGAAAGTCATCCTACCGCACCAAGAGGACATTGAAGTCATCAACCTGGGTACTGAGGAAGACAGAAGAGAGGTGAAGATAGGTGCATCTCTTCAAGCTGAAGTCAAGACTAAGTTGATAGAGCTCCTCCATGAGTACGCTGACGTATTCGCCTGGTCGTATCAAGACATGCCAGGGTTGGATACTGATATGGTTGTACACAAGTTACTGTAACACCCCAAAATTTGCCTTGTTGTTTTTAGCTAATTGGCTTATGTTTCTTTTCATTTCTTGCATTTTTGCATTATGCATAGCATTGGTTCTTAGCACGAGATCAAAGTACTTGGTCCATATTCTCAAGTCTCAAACTTCAAGGTGGTTCAGAGGGTTCATAAGATCAAGATTGGCAAAGGATTTCAAGTGATTCCTTCCCTCCTGATCAGGGGGGGGCCAATTAGGGTCTTTAAGATCAAGAGGACTTCTTGAAAGACTTGGTGTGTTCAAGCATGCTCCTGTGGTTTTCTTTATGCTCACAAGTGCTCATGGATGAGGGTTTGGTTATTGATTCATTGTGGAGGATGTTCAGTGGATCAGTTGCTTGTGAACTAAGCAAAAGTCAACTGTGAAGGAGAAAGTCAACTGTGGAATTTTGAGGCTCTTTTCATGGTTTTCAAGGTCTCACATCCTCATATGGCCTCCAATTGTCAAGATTTGTCCCATTTATCAAGAATCAAGAGGTTGTACAAAGGTTACTAAATTTGGAAAATGACCCATAATTGAAACTTTCCATTTTTGGCAATTTTTCTTCCACATTCAACTTGACTTTTCATCATCAAGGAAGCTCCAAATGAATTTTCCTCCAACATGAAAGTTGAAGATCTTTCTCTCCCATTTCCAAAAAGTACTAGACCATTTCCATATCATTTGTGGAACTCTAGTTATGGCCAAAACAATGCAAGGTGCTTTTCATGGATTCCTTATATGTCAAATTTTCCACTTTTTGCATTTTTGCACAAATGGACTTGTAATGTTCCCAATTGCTTCATAATATCAAAATACAAGTCAAGAAGATCATTTGTGGCCTTTGAATCAATTCATGCCATGCCATTTTTCTCATTATTCTCACAAAGTGCAAAAATGCCAAATTAATTCAAAGCTTGCAAACCAAGAAAGTGCAAGGCCCAAAATCAATCCAGAAGTGGTATGGGAGTAAATTGGAGGTGAATTATGCTGAGAACAAGGGTTTCCCACGTGCAAATTAGTGGTGGTGGTGTAAAATGCATTTTTGCAATTTCACTAAAATCTCATTAACAAGAGCTCTAATCACTTCCTAATCTCAATCAGTGAACTAATCAAGAGTATATAACCTTACTCATGCTCTCATAGCTAGGGCAGAGACTCACATTTGCTCAGTTTCCATTTTTCACTCTCCACTTTCTCATTTTAGTTTCTCCTTCTCCATAAGGTGTTTTTGAGAAATTCTTTCATATTTGGAATCAGTGAAGAGAGTAGAACCATAATCAACCATCATCTGAAGCTCATACTGAGATTTTCACCAAACTCTATTCAAGAGGGTTCAAGTTCAAAACTCAAGATCTAGCACGATTCCAAGCTCTAGTTGCATTTATTTTGCAATTAGAGGTTCCAAGGACTTGATCTGCAGCTTTTGGAAGGCGTTCTTGTGCAATTTTAAGTTCTTCAAGATCTCAGGTTAGTGATTTTTTTCACCATCTCAGAACTTGAGTTTTTGATATGCAAAATGATCTATGATGTGCACTGAACATGCTGATATATTTTATTTGAAGTTTGGACGTGTAATTTGTGAGATATGTGGATTTAAAGTTTTAGATCTAAACTTGTTTTCGTTCGATTCTCTTTTTGTGTTTATTGTTTGTTAAAATGGACTGGATATTCATGATCCTTGCGTTTTTCTGATCAAAATGGTATACTCATAAGCATTTTCTGGAAAAAGTCACGTCACAGCTCACCGGAGAGGGTGGTCGGAGCCCTAGCTCCGGCGGCCGGAAAATACAGTCCGGCGAGGGGAGTTTTCACGAAGAAGAAACCGGTTAGCCGTCCGATGGTGAGATCGAAGGGCTGTCAGCGCGCCACCTGTTTTGATTCTTATGTTTTTATTTCATGATACCGTGTCTGCCATCCCACAATAGTACCGTGCACCCCTTGCATCGTGGCCTTTTGTTTGCGCTTGTTTTTCATCTCACGGCTGGAGTTTGGACACCTCATTAATGAGGTCACATGCCAGACATGTGACTGGTGTAGCATGTTCCTCAAGGTGTTGGTGCGCGCAAGTCCACGTGCTTATTGTGTGCTGATCGAATCCGTCCGTTGATCTTGACTACTTCCCCATAGTGTTGACTGCGTGTTGGTCGTTGGATGGAACGTTTGGTTGGATTTCATTGCTGAGATGTTGACCGAATTGCCATGCTCCCTCGTTGACTGAGTTTTTGGACCTTTTTTTTCACGGGCTTTTCTATGCGCACCCCTGCTTCATGGCCCAATCCACATTTGAACTGGATTTCCTTGCTTATCACACCCCTAGCCCATGTTCTTCATCTTTATTTTCATTTATTCATTTGCTTTGCATTTTATTTTTTTAAAATTACTTTTATGCATCTAAAAATCATACAAAAAATCATGGAATTTATTTTTAGTTTTATCTTTTTTTTCATATTTTATTTTCTCATTTTATTTTTATTTTGGCATCTGTTTTAATTAATTGTTTTATTTCCTTTTCTTATTTGTTTCACTTGCACACACCAACTTGTGAAATTTCTTTCTCCTCATCTATAATTCATTTTTAATCCATTATTTTTGCATCTGTTAGGTGACATATTAAATTGCATAAAAACATTTTTGTTTCATTTTTAAAACTTTTCCATATTGCATTTTGGTCCCTTTCTTTTGCATGTTGAAACATTGTTCTTAAGTGATCTTTGTCCAATTGTTTGGGATACTTGGTTTGTGAATTTTGGTTTGATATTTTTGTACTTGTTACTTGACTAAGTTAGCTCCTGTTTGGATATTTTTGGGATTTTATTAATCCACTTTGCTATTTTTAGTTGAGTGTTGTTTGTGATGCAAGTTTGGTTGAGGTATACTTTGGTACTTGATCTAGTTTGGATGCATTTGCTTATTTGTGATGGAGTGATGCTTAATATGTTTTATGGTGTGATCATGTACTGTTTGAGCTTACTTGTGGCTTTGGAATCATCTCTTTTCACTCATTTTTCTATTTGTTCTTGATTTTACAAAGTGTTGTTATTTTGACTTGAGTTTTGTGGATGTCTTTCTCACTTTTGGTGCATGCTTTGAGTGTGTTGCTTGATGATTAATCTTGTATGACTTAAGTTTGGGTTTGATATGACATTGATGTATATGCTACTACCTCTTGAGTTCTATACTTGATTTTCATATTACTTGAGCATTGTTGGATGCATTTGGTTTGAATTATGTGATGCATATCATCCCTTTTGCTTTGTAACTTCTTTGGTGCATCCTATTGCATAATGTGAACCTCTTTTGCATATGTGGATTGTTAATGATGATATGATGTGAGTTCTGGTCTTGTTTCATTTTCATCTTGTCTCTTTCATTTCACTTTGGTATGAGATCCATGTGTGTTTAATTGTGCATTTAATTCAAGTGTGCTTACATCCTTCCATGTTTACCTTTGCATGATTACTTGAAGTGATTTGCATTAATCTTTGAAACATGTTGATTGACTTGAGTTGGACATTTATGATATGATGTACTTGCTGCCCCATCTTGTATCTTATCTTCCCCTTCTCCTTCTTCTCTTTCACTCTTTTCATCCCTCGAGTCTCGAGACTTGTTTAAGTCTTGGACTCTCTCCCGTTAGAGCTACCTAGTCCAACTTAATTTTTGATTAAGCTTGGAGTAGGATTAGCATTAGGTTAGGTAGTCGTCTCTCCTAAACCTCACTAACCATAGGACATCCATGCATGATAACATTAGGACTCTTAGTTCCCCTTTAGAGTATCCTTTGTGTCATCTCTCTTCTCATCTCAAAACTTCTTCAAGACACGTAATAAAATTTAACGTGTATTGCGCTTGAGCCTTCTATATGGGAAGTGGGGAGTGAGGGGCTTCCTCTCATTCTTCTAGGATACCTAGTGTTTGTCCTGTTGGGGACGATGCGCGAAAGTATTCGTTCCTGTATTCAAGACTTGGGTTCAATGCAAGTTACGATACAACTTAAAAGACACTTCTGTCTAAAAAACTCCAAACCAATTCAAATCTTTTTATCCTTCGGGATTGTTGGGTTTCAAACTTCTTTTTTCAGAAAAGAGCTCGTCGCTCACGTAAAAGACACTTACTCATCCGTGGTCGTGCCCACGAACTACGTCAGCTCTGATTCCTCTCTCTCGTCCGATTGAGGATACGTAGGCACAAGACAGTGATTGTCTTGGCGAGCAACCTTCCCCCACAGTTCCCGTCCAAACTACGTTGACTCTGACTTTCCCATTGCACTGAGGGAGTACGTAGGCCTAGGACAACGATACCGTCCTATCGAGTCACTTCCTTTTCTTTTTCTTCTTCGTTTCTCCATTCTTTCCGTTCTCGTTTCTTCGCCGGTCCAGTAGCAGTGGAGTTCCAGACGACGACACCCTTTGATGCAGACAGCAAGCGTGGATCCCATCGAGTATGATGGACGTGTTGGGTGTTAATACCTTCCCTTCGCGTAACCGACTCCCGTACCCGTTCTCTTGGTCGCGTGACCATGCTCTTTCCCTTCTTCCAGGTTTACGCAGTGTTCCCCTTCCCTCCCTTGGGATAAATACACTTTGCTGGCGACTCTGTGTCTTTTGCGCCACTCTCGCATTTATACCGTTGGATGCGAATCTTTTCGGGAGCGACAGCTGGCGACTCTGCTGGGGACTCTGGTTGACCTACTGCTGGTCCTTCCCCTTTAGCGAGTCGATCCTAGCGCTTGTCTGTTTGTTTTTGTTAGGTGTTTCTATGGTGCTTTGCTTTGTTGTATATTACTGTACTGTTGTTTACTGTATTTTTGCTTTACTGCTTTACTGTTTTTACAGCTTTTATCGCATTGCATTTTATACTGTCATACTGGATATACTGCGCTGTGCTGGCTGTTGTTCTGTTTGGCGGGTTGGGATGTTCTGAGAGATGGGCTCAATACACAGGCTCGAGTATACACCTAGGCTTTAGCGTGGGCAGGCGTGACGCTCCCGTGGTGTTGGCCACGTGCGGGTGATCACGATCCCTACAATCAGACGAGGTTCTATCCGGAGCTTTCTGCTACTGTATGCTGATACAGGCCAGTAGTTATTCTCTGGAGGAATCGTTGACTCTGATGACCATTCCCGAGGACTCAGTTGCGGCACTCCTCCCGGGATGTGACAGTGGCAGCCCACTTTCTATGGCAAACCCATTGCACACTCTCGATCCGAGGACCTAATGCTGGGGACTTGCCATAGGATCCTTCTTTTTGAAAGAGAATCAGTAGACGACCTCTTTGATTGGCGGTAGCATTGTATCCTTCGGGCTGAATGTGCTATTGCTTCTCAAACCTCTGAAGCTGAGGATCTTTCATTTTTGGAGAATCAGTTGAGGCCTCCTCGATTGATGATGATGCCAAACCAGAAATGGTGAACGTATCATCATTTCTCGACCTGAGAGCCCGGGATACTGAACATCCTAGTACCCACATGTGAGAGGGACGGTTTGTTTACAGGTTTGCAGGTAACCGTGACCATCAACCGACCCGGTTTTCTGTTGTTATCACTATGGTTGTTGTTGATTCTGAGTTTTGGTACAGAGCCTTGATTTGTTCAGTCAGCACAGTGCAGCCAGTTTATGTGGATACCTTGATCCCGTGCTCTGCATTGCATTCCATTTATCTGACATTCATGTTTGTGCATTTTCAGGTAGTATCTAGTCTTTGATTCCAATCAGAGGGCGTTCTTAGGGATGGACACGAAGAGGGGTAAGAAGAATATCATCATCTACAAGTTTCCGAAGATCACTCTTGGTCCTTTGAGCAGTTTACAGAGTATAGCTGGTCCGGAAGTTTTGGGAGCCTTTGAAGAGGAGTATGGTTGGATACTGTCCCTGGTTCGGAGTCTCAGTAAATATGAATATAATGGGCTACACACCTTGATGCAGTTTTATGATCCTTCCCTGAGGTGCTTCGTGATGCCAGATTATGTGTTGGTTCCTACCCTGGAGGAATACTCCAACATCTTGCGGATTCCTGTCAAAGAAGGTGTTCCTTTCTGTGGTTCCCAAGGAGAGTGTGATTTCCAGGCAGTGTCTGAGGCTCTTTATTTGAGCAGATCTACAGTGGAGGATAATTTTTCTAAGAAAGGAAAATCCCGAGGGTATCATTTGGAGTACTTGGTAAAGAGGGCTCGAGAGGAAGCTAAGGAGAATAGGTGGAGGGCTTTCAATGCAATATTAGCTCTGTGTATATATGGCATTGTGTTATTCCCTAATGAGTCTGACTTCGTCGATACGGATGCTATTCAGATATTTACAGCTCAGAATCCGGTACCGACTTTGTTAGGTGATCTCCATTACGCTCTATATAACAGGAATGAGAAAAAGCGAGGTGGTGTGGTTTGTTGTTGCGCACCTCTCTTCTACAAGTGGTTTGCCAAACGTTTACCCCAATCCGGTGCTTTTGTGGATTCGAAGACTTCTTTAGAGTGGAGTAAGCGTCTGATGGGATTAGCTGCTAAAGACATTCTCTGGGTGGATAAGGGTTTGTTGGGGACTGATATTCTACATAGTTGTGGCAGGTATCCTAATGTACCTTTGATCGGAAGAAAGGGAGGTATTAACTACAACCCATCTTTGGCTATCAGGCAGTTTGCGTACGCCCTAAGAGATCCTCCAGCTGAAAAAAAATTGGAAGAATCCTTGTACTTTCATATGACTGATGGTGTAGCTATTGCACAAGAAGCTTCTCAAGCCTGGCTCAACAGACAGAAGATAGGTAAAACTGTTTTGGGGAAACCCAATAACCAAGCTTTCGCTCCGTATGTTGAATGGGTGAAAAAGAGGGTAGAAGAGTTCTATTTACCTTTTGATCGGGCGTCTCCCTTGTATCCAGAGAGTGTGGAGGAAAGACTTACTGTGCCTATTGAAGAGTTCAACAAGCAACAGAAGTTGGTGCAAGAATTGAGAGCAGAGAATTCTGGTATGAGTAGTCAGCTACAAGGAGCTTTGCATGACAATTTGGAGCTGAAATGGCAGGTCAAAGAGTCGACTGAGCGTCTGAAGAAGACAGAAAATGATCTGGATAGTAGAATTCAACATTTCAAGAAGATCAGCATGGCAGCAGAGACTTCAAGCCAGACCACCAGGACAACTAAGAAGCTTTTGGCTAAGACTGAAACCAAGCTTGATGTTTATCAAAAGATGTGGAGTGAGGTCCAAGTCGAAAACGAGGTGCTAAACAAAGAGCTGCAAAAGGCGAAAGAAAAGGGGAAGCATTTCTTCAACAAGTGGAAAGAATCCCAAAAGGAGATTGAAGAGCTCAAATTACAAGTTGGAATCAAGAAGGTAAGACATGAAAGTAGCAACGCTGAAGAACAGATTGCAACGCTGAACCAAGAGATTGCAAAGAGAAACAGGTTAATCAAAGGGCTAATCTCGCGACCGGCACATCCTGACACTTTGAATCTTCTGGAAGAAGTGGAGGCTAGCCTGTTTGGGGTAGAATTGTAGTTTATTGTGTATCTGTTTTTATGTGGTTACCATCAGGATTGTTGATGGAATCACCGTTGGTTACGATTGACTTTGTTTGTATGAATTCTTCCATCTTGATAATAGAATGCTCGATTCAGATTTTTTTGCCTTGATAGTTTTCTATTTTTGTGATTGGTTTCCAGTGGTTGGATCCGGTGGTATTTCTGGGTCGGATTTATTTTCCGATATTGCGTCTAATCCCTGGCCCAGTTGCTTGGAATGGAATCAAAGCGGATATACCTTGGAAATGTTCAAATATGTTTGTTGCATTTGCATTTGCATAATCATATTCATTCTTTGCATTGCAGGTTTTCTTGGGTTTCTCTGGTTTTCTTATGTTCTCTCTTTCTTTCAGTCAGTATTGATCAACCAATTCATCGTTATTCTACCAGGCTCAATCAAAACAGAGTGATGGACAAAGTTCAAGCAGATATGGCCGATATGCAAGCTCGCATCAACCAGTTCATGGAAATGATGCAGGGTGTGGTGCAAAGTCAGAACGAGTTCAGAACTCTGGTTCAGCCGTTAGTGGCGCAGGTCGACGAAAATGGTATCCTACACGGTGGTCTTATTAACCGTAATATCCCTCCGGGCGGAGTTGGTGCTGGTGGACAGGGCAGAATTCCTACAGTGGTTGGAGAGGGAAGTACTGTTCGGGCTATCCATGGCCATCATTTTGATGATCAACAGGACGATGTGTTCTCGGTCAGGAGTCTAGATGCTGCCCTTCCTGTGGTCAGTGATGAAAGAATCCGTTTAATCGAAGCTCAATTGAAAGGAGTGGTGAAACAGGATGATTTGGGGATTGATTTGGACGACCTAGGGTTGGTCCCTGATATTGTTATTCCACACAAGATTCAGATTCCTACGCTAGAAAAGTACAATGGTTCTACCTGCCCAAGGACTCATGTGAAGGCCTATACCAGGAAGATGGCTGCTCACGCTAAGGATGAAAAGTTAATGATGCACTTCTTCCAAGACAGCCGGTCTGGCGCGTCTTTGGAATGGTACATGGGGCTAGAAAGCAGAGATGTTCGTACCTGGAGAGAGCTAGCTGCAGCTTTCATCAAGCATTATCAGTACAACACAGACATGGCTCCTAACAGAACTCAGCTGTTGAGCATGTCCCAGAAGAATGACGAGAGTTTCAAAGAATACGCGCAAAGGTGGCGTGAATTGGCGGCTAGGGTGCAGCCACCAATGCTAGAGAAAGAGATGCTAGATATGTTCATGGACACACTGCCGAAGCACTGCTATGAAAAGCTTTTGCCTTGTTCTCTAGGCAAGTTTGCAGATGTGATTGCTATTAGACAGAAGATAGAGGTGGGAATTAAGGCTGGGAAGGTTTCTAGCGGTGATGGATCGTCTTCCGGACAGGGAAAAAAGTTGTTTGATAATTATAAGAAGAAAGGAGAGACCAACGCTGTATCATCCCACAGGGGAAAAGGGAAACAACGCCAGTTTAACAATCAACAGGTAGCATCAGTAACCATTCCAGCAACATTACCTCCACCACAACAACAAAGGGGTAATGCTAATCAGAATAGGCAGCAGGGTCAGTATCAGAACAGACAGAGGAATGCAGAGAGGCATTTTGATCAACCCCCAATGTCATATGCACAGTTGTTGCAACACTTGCTGCAGTTGCGTCTAGTTGAGCTTCGTACCTTGGCGCCACCAACAGGGGAACTCCCACGAGGCTACGATGCTAACGCACACTGCGATTTTCATTCTGGTGCCCCTGGGCACACGGTGGAGAAGTGCAGGGCATTTCAGCACAAGGTGCAGGACCTTGTGGACTCTAAAGCCATCAATTTCTCGAATGACGGACCCAATGTTATTCAGAACCCGATGCCTAATCACAATGGGCCAAGGGTGAATGCTATAATTGAGGACTGTGAAACTTTGAATTTGATCATGGATGTGGAGGAACTGAAGACTCCATTGGTGGTGGTTAAGAATAGGTTATTGAAAGGTGATGTCTATCCGGGCTGTGGTGAGAACTGCTCAGATTGTTTGATAAAGGCTAATGGTTGTGATTCGTTGAAGAGGGGTATTCAGAATCTGATTGATGAGGGTTGTTTACAGTTTGACAGAGGTAATCAGCTAGAAGAGGTTGTTAGTGAAAAGGTTGCCACTATCACTATTCCATTCAAAACAATTACTATTTCTGGTCCAGCAAGGCCACCTCCAGTCATTATCACAAGGGCCGGACCCATTCCATACGAGAGCTCTAAGGCTATCCCGTGGAATTATGGTGCAGAGGTGTTTGTCAATGGGCAAAAGCAAGATCTAATGAATACTTCACCAGTGGGTTCTAGTTCAGGGGTTAAAGTTGAGACTGATGCCATAACCAGAAGTGGTAGAGTGCTCCCTCCGGTTAACGATCAACCCAGTACCTCTAGGCAGGATAGAGGAAAACAGGCGATGGATGGTTCTGTTCAGACTCCAGTGATTGTGGAATCTACAGTGAAGCCGGTTGACGATGCTTTTTCGGAAAATATAGAGGAATTTATGAGGCTCATCCAAAAAAGTGATTATAAGATCGTGGACTAATTACATCAGATCCCGTCCAAGATCTCTATTCTGTCTCTGCTCTTGTGTTCTGAGGCTCACAGGAATGCTCTTTTGAAGGTTTTGAATGCAGCATACGTTCCTCAAGAGATTTCTGTTAATCAGTTGGAAGGGGTTGTAGCGCACGTGAATGCGGGTAACGGCATGGGTTTTACAGATCTTGACTTGACTTCTGCTGGCAGGAATCATAACAATGCCCTGCATATTTCGATCGAATGCCGTGGCTCGCTGATGTCACATCTCTTGGTTGATACTGGTTCATCGTTGAATGTATTGCCCAAGAAAGCGTTAATGAAGTTGGATACTCGAGGACTTATTTGTACACCAAGCGACTTGGTGGTGCGAGCTTTTGATGGCTCGAAGAGATCTGTTTTTGGCGAGATTGTGCTTCCAATCAAGGTTGGACCGGAAATCTTTAATGCAACGTTTTACATTATGGATATTCAGCCAGCGTACAGCTGTTTATTGGGTCGTCCTTGGATCCATGGGGCAGGTGCTGTAACTTCCACTTTGCATCAAAAGCTGAAGTATATGGTTGATGGTCACATAGTGACAGTGTGCGGAGAAGAAGACATAATGATCAGTCAGCTGTCAACCTTCAAATACGTGGAAGTGGATGGGGAAATCCACGAGACGTTGTGCCAGGGATTTGAGAAGGTGAAAGTTTCTGAAGAAGTTGTTCAGTCTGAAGCTGTAGTGCAGCCCGTAGTGGCAAATCAACCTGAGGGTTCCATGTCTTCGTTGAGAGACGCCAAAGCTGTGGTTGAAGCTGGTGGCTCACAGAGGTGGGGCCAGGTGGTTGAAGTCCAGAAAAAGAAGGATACTTATGGATTGGGATATAAGCCATCCAGAAGAGATGAGGATCCCCCAAAATTCTATGGCCCTGTCCGGTTCACTAGCGCTGGAGTTTTCTTCGACAGAGTTAATGCTATTGAAGAAGAAGGAGACAATGATTGTGACATGGATAGCTGGATCCGTCCTTGTGTCCCAGGGGAAAGTCTACACAACTGGTCTTCCGAGAAAGTCATTCAAGTGACAGGCTTCGAGTAATTGCTTTGTTTTCCTATTTTGTTAATCCTACGTTCTGCCCAAGACGTAGTGATTCTGTTTGTAGGGCTTTTAACTGTCGCGTGTTTTGCTTTATCATCAATAAAGGACTTTTCACACTCAAATATTTTGATCTCTGTCTTTCTGTTTTTATTTTTATGCATTAAAAAACCCACATCAAAATGGCAATGTGTTTCTTTTGTTGCATCATAATAAAACATACCTCATAAATCATTGCAGGTCTTTTTGTTCAGATGACACCGATCATGACTCAGTTATAGCTCGATATGACTTTGACAATCCAATCTATCAGGCTGAAGAAGAGGCTGACGAAGATTGTGAACTGCCCGAAGAGTTGGCCAGATTGTTGAAGCAAGAGGAGAGAGTCATCCAACCTCATCAGGAGGAAATTGAGATTGTGAATCTGGGAACTGAGGACGCTAGAAAGGAAGTAAGAGTAGGGGCTGCGTTGGAAGACAGTGTCAAGGGAAGATTGATTGAGATGCTCCGTGAGTATGTGGACATCTTCGCCTGGTCTTACCAAGACATGCCCGGGCTGGATACTGATATTGTTGTACACCGGCTACCACTCAAAGAAGGTTGTGCTCCGGTCAAGCAAAAGTTGAGAAGAACTAAACCGGAGATGTCTGTCAAGATCAAGGAAGAGGTTCAGAAGCAGTTGGACGCCGGATTTCTTGCCGTAACAAATTATCCTCCATGGGTTGCTAACATCGTGCCTGTACCTAAGAAGGATGGGAAGGTCAGGATGTGTGTTGATTACAGGGATTTGAATAGAGCAAGCCCAAAGGATGATTTCCCGCTCCCTCACATTGACGTGTTGGTTGACAATACTGCTCAGTATTCTGTGTTTTCCTTCATGGATGGCTTCTCTGGGTATAACCAAATCAAGATGGCCCCAGAGGACATGGAGAAAACAACATTCATAACACCGTGGGGAACTTTCTGCTACAAAGTGATGCCCTTTGGATTGAAAAATGCAGAGGCAACTTACCAGCGGGCGATGGTGACTCTCTTTCATGATATGATTCACAAAGAGATTGAAGTCTATGTTGATGACATGATTGCAAAGTCACAGACGGAAGAAGAACATTTGGTAAATCTTCAGAAGTTATTTGAAAGGTTAAGGAAATTCAGACTGAGGTTGAATCCAAACAAATGTACCTTCGGGGTGAGATCAGGAAAATTGCTGGGATTTATTGTTAGTGAAAAAGGTATTGAGGTTGATCCTGCAAAGGTAAAAGCCATACAAGAGATGCCTGTGCCGAAAACAGAAAAAGAGGTTCGTGGTTTCTTGGGGAGATTGAATTACATTGCTAGGTTCATCTCGCATCTCACAGCCACGTGTGAACCAATCTTCAAGTTGCTAAGAAAAGATCAAGCGGTCAGGTGGAATGAAAATTGTCAAAAGGCGTTTGAAAAGATTAAAGAATACTTGCAGGAACCTCCGGTCCTTATGCCGCCAGTGCCAGGAAGACCTTTGATTATGTATCTCACGGTTCTTGAGAATTCAATGGGTTGTGTGCTCGGTCAACAAGACAAGTCAGGTAAAAAAGAGCACGCCATCTATTACCTGAGTAAGAAGTTTACTGATTGCGAGTCAGGATACTCGATGCTGGAGAAAACATGTTGTGCACTCGCTTGGGCCACTAAGCGTTTGAGGCAGTACATGTTAAACCATACAACCCTTTTGATTTCGAAGATGGATCCAATCAAGTATGTGTTCGAGAAGCAAGCACTTTCTGGTAGAATAACCCATTGGCAGATGGTTCTGACAGAATATGATATTCAGTATGTTTCCCAAAAGGCCATTAAGGGAAGTGTGTTGTCAGAGTATCTTGCCGAACAGCCAATTGTGGATTATCAACCGATGAAGTTGAGTTTTCGGATGAGCACATCATGTATCTGAAAATGAAGGATTGTGAAGAACCTTTGCCTGATGAAGGACCTGAGATTGGGTCTCAGTGGAAGATGGTTTTTGATGGGGCTGTTAATTCATATGGCAACGGAATCGGGGCAATCATTACGACTCCACAGGGTTCTCATATACCCTTTACTGCCCGATTAGCGTTCATATGCACCAATAATGAGGCGGAATATGAAGCATGCATCATGGGGTTAGAAGAAGCAATTGATTTGAGAATCAAGAACCTCGATGTTTATGGTGATTCTGCGTTGGTGGTGAATCAGATTACAGGAGAATGGGAGACTCATCAAGTAAATCTCGTTCCATATAACAATTATGCCAGAAGATTGTTACCTTTCTTTGACAGAGTAGACTTCCATCACATTCCCCGGATAGAGAATCAGATGGCTGATGCGTTGGCAACTTTGTCATCAATGTATAAAGTGAATCTTTGGAATGAAGCTCCCTCAATCAGAATCATGCGCTTGGATAGACCTGCTTTTGTATTTGCAGTTGAAGGGGTATCAGATGGCAAGCCTTGGTATCATGACATCAAAGTCTTCTTGAAGAGTCAAGAATACCCAGCTGGGGCATCTTCCAAGGATAAAAAGACATTGAGAAGGTTATCAGGAAACTTCTTTTTGAACAAGGATGATGTGTTGTACAAGAGAAACTTTGACATGGTCTTGCTACGTTGTGTTGATGAACACGAGGCAGGCTTGTTAATGGAAGAGGTTCACGAAGGTTCCTTCAGTACTCATGCCAATGGGCATGCTATGGCCAGAAAATTGTTGAGAGCGGGGTATTATTGGATGACTATGGAGTCTGACTATTTTAAATACGCCCGGAAATGTCATAAATGCCAGATTTATGCTGACAAGGTGCACGTACCGCCTACTCCTCTGAATGTTTTGTCGTCACCTTGGCCTTTTGCTATGTGGGGCATTGACATGATTGGAAAGATCGAGCCAACTGCTTCAAATGGACATCATTTTATCCTGGTGGCTATTGATTATTTCACGAAGTGGGTGGAAGCAGCATCGTATGCCAATGTCACCAAACAAGTGGTAGCCCGGTTCATTAAGAAGGACATCATCTGCCGGTATGGAGTCCCGGAGAGGATCATTACTGATAATGGTTCAAATCTGAATAACAAGATGATGAAGGAGCTATGCCAGAGCTTTAAAATCGAACATCACAATTCTTCTCCCTATCGTCCGAAGATGAATGGGGCTGTTGAAGCGGCTAATAAGAACATAAAGAAGATTGTGCAGAAGATGGTAGTGATATACAAAGATTGGCATGAGATGTTGCCTTACGCTTTGCATGGTTATCGTACTTCGGTACGTACCTCGACTGGGGCAACTCCTTTCTCACTGGTGTATGGCATGGAAGCAGTCTTGCCATTAGAAGTTGAGATTCCTTCTTTGAGAATTTTGACAGATGTGAAGCTGGATGAAGCTGAATGGGTGCGTTCCCGGCTGAATGAATTGAATCTCATTGAAGAGAAGAGATTGAAAGCCATTGCGCATGGCCGGTTGTATCAGAGTAGGATGAAGAAAGCCTTTGATCAGAAGGTGCGTCCTCGGTGTTTTCAAGCTGGTGAATTAGTTCTGAAAAGGATCACTCCTCCTCAAACAGATCACAGGGGCAAGTGGACTCCGAATTACGAAGGGCCATATGTAGTAAGACGGGTTTTCTCTGGTGGAGCCTTATTACTCTCAACTATGGATGGCGAAGATTTTACGTCCCCTGTGAACGCGGATGTAGTCAAAAAATACTTTGCATAAAAGAGACCCGCTGAACACAAAAAGAAGGTTCGGGCAAAAATGGGGCATCCTGGCGAACCATAAAAAGAAAAGGTTCGGGCAAAAATTAGGGATAAAAAGAAAAAGAATAAACCCGCAAGGTTGAAAACCTGAAAAGGCAACCTTGGCAAAAATGGGTATCCCGGTGGATTGAAAACCCGAGAAGGGCGATTCAGGCAAAAGTTAGGGATTTTAAAGCAAAGACTACGATCCGCGTTCGATCTGTGATCACTGTTCGCACTTGGAAAATTCTGAGGAAAGGAATCAGTCCAGTTAGTCATCTTCAAAGGCCGAAGTATCTGTGGATAAACAAGTCATATGGGTTATAGCTGAGTTGAGTCATGGTGGATGTCTGTTCCCCACATTGCTGACATTTGTATTTTCTTTTGCTTTTTGTGCAATTACCTCTTTTCAGGAATTGCTTCCAGATGTAAATGCCTATTTACAGGCCAATTCATTCAATAAAGTTTGCATTTCGGCTAAAGAGCTTTTGTTTTCTGTTTTACCTGTTTTGTTTGTGAAAATGTCCGATATTTTTGATAAAAACATTACATGCTAAAACGTTGAGCTTTATGACACAAGTTGGAAAACAGTGGCAATTGCTTAGGCGACAGTCACTATGTTGATAATCAATGTAATCATTTCTGCGCAAAGACCTTTCTGTTGGTTTTGCAGAATGACAGATGTACTCCCCCAGTAGAGTTACTCTCTCCATTGTTGAAGTCTGATCGTCCTCAGCAGCTTGCTGTTTTCCCCAGTAGAGTAGAGCTCTCCCCTACTTTGAAGTCTGATCGTCCTCAGCAAGTTATTACTCTTCCCCATCAGAGTACCGAGGGTCGTCTTCCTCAACCAGAGTATAAAGAAGTAATTCCCTAAGCGGAGTTGTTAAGGATCGTCCTCCTTAACAGGATATAAGAGGTTTTTTCCCAGGCCAGGGTTGTGACTTGGCACATCTTTCTTCAGCAAGTGATGTCTCCCCACGGAGCATGGGGCAGCTATTTGTTCCCCAGCTAGTCAGGAAGCATGTGTTATCCCCTAGCAGGTGAATATTGACAATTACTTTCTCTCCCAAGCGGAGTCGTTGAGGATCGTCTTCCTCAGCAAAGTACAGAGGATTGTATACCCAGCCGCAGTCGTGTTTGGATTATTATTCCCCAGCGAGTACTCAGAAGTTGATTGCTTTAAGGTGAATGTTGTCGTACTTCCAACAGGAAGTTTGTGGACGAAGATGTTATTATCCCCACAGGGTCCTGGTGTCTACTTTCCTCGGTTGGTCAGAAAGTATAGTCTCGACGACAATGGTTTGATCTAGTACCCAGCAAGGTGAGGGTAAAGTTACTTCCCTAAGAGCAGATTAAGCTCATTTCCCCAATCAGAGTCTGGTGGTGAGTTGGTATCCCCAGTAGGTCTTAAGGCCAATCGTTTTTAGCAGGCGCCGAAGCCAAGTTCTGAAATAGTTGGTCGTCCCCAGCGGTGGAATTTCCATCTTCAGTATTCATATCCCTCCCCAGCTGAGTGGGTATTCTCTCGGAGCTTCGTCCATCTCCAGCAGAGTTGTTGATCTTGATATTCCCCAACAGAGTGGATATTCTCTTGGAGTTTCGTCCATCTCCGACAGAATTGGTGATTGTGATCTTCCCTAGCAGGGAGAAGTTCTCCTCAACAAATTCTCCTTTGTTTCAGTGGCAATTTAGTTTGCCATCCCCAGCGGAGTTGCTTCTGGTCTTCAGCATTTATTTTGCTGAGACATCTCTCCTGCATTGCATAAGCATTTGTTTGCATGACATCCTCCCAAATGCGTAGCATCTCCACTTCGTGTGGAGCATTACGGCAAAATTCAAACATGTGCATCTGAAGCATAAGCCAGGTTTGAGTTTTCCTTCGTCAGGAAAGCCAGATTTCAGGAAGATATCTTTTGACTTTACTCAACAGGTGTTGGGTTAAGCAATATTTGACAGTACCCCGGCAGAGTGTTTTGCCAGGATTGTTTATCCTTGATTTCATTTTTACCCCTTCGTCCAGGTGGTCCTTTGGTTTATCCCCTCAAGAGCTTTACCGTCAGACACTCGTCCGTGTTCCCTTCAGCACCCGTCCGTGTTTGAACTTTTTCAATACCCGTCCGTATTGACCTTTGAGACACCCGTCCGTGTTCTTTTCAATACCCGTCCGTATTGACCTTTTGATGACACTCGTCTGTGTTTCCTTCGGCACCCGTCTGTGTTTGAACCTTTTGTTTCAATACCCGTCCGTATTGATCTTTCGATGACACCCGTTTGTGTTGCGATTCAATCCCCAGAGAGGTCGCCTTTTTGTTTCAATACCCGTCCGTATTGACCTTTTGATGACACTCGTCCGTGTTATTTCAGTGCCTGTTCGTGTTTGAGCTTTTGTTTCAATGCTCGTCCGCATTGACATTTGGCACCCGTCCGTGTTTGAACCTTTTAGGCCAATGCCCGTCCGCATTGACACGTTACACCCGTCCATGTATCTTTTAAATACCCGTTCATATTTGATATCCTGGATCCCTTGACACTCGTCAGTGTTCATCCCCCAGCATAGCTAACACTCATTTGTGTTTATTTCAAGACTTTTCAATACAGTTTTGGTCTCCAACACTCGTACGTGTTGTGACAGTGCAGCATTTTTTTTTGCTTGTTCCCCAGTGGAGTCGTCCCTCCCTTGGGGATTGCAAATTTTAGGTTTCTTTTGGTATTCAATCTCCGTGAATCCTTAGAACGCATGATAGCCGTCACTATCATACCTTCAGGATCAAGTTGATTGAATAGGGGCAGCTGTAACACCCCAAAATTTGCCTTGTTGTTTTTAGCTAATTGGCTTATGTTTCTTTTCATTTCTTGCATTTTTGCATTATGCATAGCATTGGTTCTTAGCACGGGATCAAAGTACTTGGTCCATATTCTCAAGTCTCAAACTTCAAGGTGGTTCAGAGGGTTCATAAGATCAAGATTGGCAAAGGATTTCAAGTGATTCCTTCCCTCCTGATCAGGGGGGGGGGCAATTAGGGTCTTTAAGATCAAGAGGACTTCTTGAAAGGCTTGGTGTGTTCAAGCATGCTCCTGTGGTTTTCTTTATGCTCACAAGTGCTCATGGATGAGGGTTTGGTTATTGATTCATTGTGGAGGATGTTCAGTGGATCAGTTGCTTGTGAACTAAGCAAAAGTCAACTGTGAAGGAGAAAGTCAACTGTGGAATTTTGAGGCTCTTTTCATGGTTTTCAAGGTCTCACATCCTCATATGGCCTCCAATTGTCAAGATTTGTCCCATTTATCAAGAATCAAGAGGTTGTACAAAGGTTACTAAATTTGGAAAATGACCCATAATTGAAACTTTCCATTTTTGGCAATTTTTCTTCCACATTCAACTTGACTTTTCATCATCAAGGAAGCTCCAAATGAATTTTCCTCCAACATGAAAGTTGAAGATCTTTCTCTCCCATTTCCAAAAAGTACTAGACCATTTCCATATCATTTGTGGAACTCTAGTTATGGCCAAAACAATGCAAGGTGCTTTTCATGGATTCCTTATATGTCAAATTTTCCACTTTTTGCATTTTTGCACAAATGGACTTGTAATGTTCCCAATTGCTTCATAATATCAAAATACAAGTCAAGAAGATCATTTGTGGCCTTTGAATCAATTCATGCCATGCCATTTTTCTCATTATTCTCACAAAGTGCAAAAATGCCAAATTAATTCAAAGCTTGCAAACCAAGAAAGTGCAAGGCCAAAAATCAATCCAGAAGTGGTATGGGAGTAAATTGGAGGTGAATTATGCTGAGAACAAGGGTTTCCCACGTGCAAATTAGTGGTGGTGGTGTAAAATGCATTTTTGCAATTTCACTAAAATCTCATTAACAAGAGCTCTAATCACTTCCTAATCTCAATCAGTGAACTAATCAAGAGTATATAACCTTACTCATGCTCTCACAGCTAGGGCAGAGACTCACATTTGCTCAGTTTCCATTTTTCACTCTCCACTTTCTCATTTTCGTTTCTCCTTCTCCATAAGGTGTTTTTGAGAAATTCTTTCATATTTGGAATCAGTGAAGAGAGTAGAACCATAATCAACCATCATCTGAAGCTCATACTGAGATTTTCACCAAACTCCATTCAAGAGGGTTCAAGTTCAAAACTCAAGATCTAGCACGATTCCAAGCTCTAGTTGCATTTATTTTGCAATTAGAGGTTCCAAGGACTTGATCTGCAGCTTTTGGAAGGCATTCTTGTGCAATTTTAAGTTCTTCAAGATCTCAGGTTAGTGATTTTTTTCACCATCTCAGAACTTGAGTTTTTGATATGCAAAATGATCTATGATGTGCACTGAACATGCTGATATATTTTATTTGAAGTTTGGACGTGTAATTTGTGAGATATGTGGATTTAAAGTTTTAGATCTAAACTTGTTTTCGTTCGATTCCCTTTTTGTGTTTGTTGTTTGTTAAAATGGACTGGATATTCATGATCCTTGCGTTTTTCTGATCAAAATGGTATACTCATAAGCATTTTCTGGAAAAAGTCACGTCACAGCTCACCGGAGAGGGTGGCCGGAGCCCTAGCTCCGGCGGCCGGAAAATACAGTCCGGCGAGGGGAGTTTTCACGAAGAAGAAACCGGTTAGCCATCCGATGGTGAGATCGAAGGGCTGTCAGCGCGCCACCTGTTTTGATTCTTATGTTTTTATTTCATGATACCGTGTCTGCCATCCCACAATAGTACCGTGCACCCCTTGCATCGTGGCCTTTTGTTTGCGCTTGTTTTTCATCTCACGGCTGGAGTTTGGACACCTCATTAATGAGGTCACATGCCAGACATGTGACTGGTGTAGCATGTTCCTCAAGGTGTTGGTGCGCGCAAGTCCATGTGCTTATTGTGTGCTGATCGAATCCGTCCGTTGATCTTGACTACTTCCCCATAGTGTTGACTGCGTGTTGGTCGTTGGATGGAACGTTTGGTTGGATTTCATTGCTGAGATGTTGACCGAATTGCCATGCTCCCTCGTTGACTGAGTTTTTGGACCTTTTTTTTCACGGGCTTTTCTATGCGCACCCCTGCTTCATGGCCCAATCCACATTTGAACTGGATTTCCTTGCTTATCACACCCCTAGCCCATGTTCTTCATCTTTATTTTCATTTATTCATTTGCTTTGCATTTTATTTTTTTAAAATTACTTTTATGCATCTAAAAATCATACAAAAAATCATGGAATTTATTTTTAGTTTTATCTTTTTTTTCATATTTTATTTTCTCATTTTATTTTTATTTTGGCATCTGTTTTAATTAATTGTTTTATTTCCTTTTCTTATTTGTTTCACTTGCACACACCAACTTGTGAAATTTCTTTCTCCTCATCTATAATTCATTTTTAATCCATTCTTTTTGCATCTGTTAGGTGACATATTAAATTGCATAAAAACATTTTTGTTTCATGTTTAAAACTTTTCCATATTGCATTTTGGTCCCTTTCTTTTGCATGTTGAAACATTGTTCTTAAGTGATCTTTGTCCAATTGTTTGGGATACTTGGTTTGTGAATTTTGGTTTGATATTTTTGGACTTGTTACTTGACTAAGTTAGCTCCTGTTTGGATATTTTTGGGATTTTATTAATCCACTTTGCTATTTTTAGTTGAGTGTTGTTTGTGATGCAAGTTTGGTTGAGGTATACTTTGGTACTTGATCTAGTTTGGATGCATTTGCTTATTTGTGATGGAGTGATGCTTAATATGTTTTATGGTGTGATCATGTACTGTTTTATCTTACTTGTGGCTTTGGAATCATCTCTTTTCACTCATTTTTCTATTTGTTCTTGATTTTACAAAGTGTTGTTATTTTGACTTGAGTTTTGTGGATGTCTTTCTCACTTTTGGTGCATGCTTTGAGTGTGTTGCTTGATGATTAATCTTGTATGACTTGAGTTTGGGTTTGATATGACATTGATGTATATGCTACTGCCTCTTGAGTTCTATACTTGATTTTCATATTACTTGAGCATTGTTGGATGCATTTGGTTTGAATTATGTGATGCATATCATCCCTTTTACTTTGTAACTTCTTTGGTGCATCCTATTGCATAATGTGAACCTCTTTTGCATATGTGGATTGTTAATGATGATATGATGTGAGTTCTGGTCTTGTTTCATTTTCATCTTGTCTCTTTCATTTCACTTTGGTATGAGATCCATGTGTGTTTAATTGTGCATTTAATTCAAGTGTGCTTACATCCTTCCATGTTTACCTTTGCATGATTACTTGAAGTGATTTGCATTAATCTTTGAAACATGTTGATTGACTTGAGTTGGACATTTATGATATGATGTACTTGCTGCCCCATCTTGTATCTTATCTTCCCCTTCTCCTTCTTCTCTTTCACTCTTTTCATCCCTCGAGTCTCGAGACTTGTTTAAGTCTTGGACTCTCTCCCGTTAGAGCTACCTAGTCCAACTTAATTTTTGATTAAGCTTGGAGTAGGATTAGCATTAGGTTAGGTAGTCGTCTCTCCTAAACCTCACTAACCATAGGACATCCATGCATGATAACATTAGGACTCTTAGTTCCCCTTTAGAGTATCCTTTGTGTCGTCTCTCTTCTCATCTCAAAACTTCTTCAAGACACGTAATAAAAGTTAACGTGTATTGCGCTTGAGCCTTCTATATGGGAAGTGGGGAGTGAGGGGCTTCCTCTCATTCTTCTAGGATACCTAGTGTTTGTCCTGTTGGGGATGATGCGCGAAAGTATTCGTTCCTGTATTCAAGACTTGGGTTCAATGCAAGTTACGATACAACTTAAAAGACACTTCTGTCTAAAAAACTCCAAACCAATTCAAATCTTTTTATCCTTCGGGATTGTTGGGTTTCAAACTTCTTTTTTCAGAAAAGAGCTCGTCGCTCACGTAAAAGACACTTACTCATCCGTGGTCGTGCCCACGAACTACGTCAGCTCTGATTCCTCTCTCTCGTCCGATTGAGGATACGTAGGCACAAGACAGCGATTGTCTTGGCGAGCAACCTTCCCCCACAGTTCCCGTCCGAACTACGTTGACTCTGACTTTCCCATTGTACTGAGGGAGTACGTAGGCCTAGGACAACGATACCGTCCAATCGAGTCACTTCCTTTTCTTTTTCTTCTTCGTTTCTCCGTTCTTTCCGTTCTCGTTTCTTCGTCGGTCCAGTAGCAGTGGAGTTCCAGACGACGACACCCTTTGATGCAGACAGCAAGCGTGGATCCCATCGAGTACCATGGACGTGTTGGGTGTTAATACCTTCCCTTCACGTAACCGACTCCCGTACCCGTTCTCTTGGTCGCGTGACCATGCTCTTTCCCTTCTTCCAGGTTTACGCAGTGTTCCCTTTCCCTCTCTTGGGATAAATACACTTTGCTGGCGACTCTGTGTCTTTTGCGCCACTCTCGCGTTTGTACCGTTGGATGCGAATCTTTTCGGGAGCGACAGTTACCACTCAAGAAGGAATGCCATGCTGTCAAACAAAAGTTAAGAAGGACCCATCCGGATATGGCTCTCAAAATTCGTGAAGAAGTCCGAAAGCAGATTGATGCGGGATTCCTGGCAGTATCGAAGTACCCACAATGAGTTGCCAACATTGTGCCAGTACCGAAGAAAGATGGAAAGGTTCGCATGTGTGTGGACTACAGAGATTTGAACAGAGCTAGTCCTAAGGACGACTTCCCATTACCTCACATTGACGTATTGGTTGACAACACAGCTCAATTATCCGTATTCTCTTTTATGGACGGGTTTTCCGGATATAATCAAATTAAGATGGATCCAGAGGATATGGAGAAGACCACATTTATCACACCATGGGGGACTTTCTGCTATAAGGTGATGCCATTCGGACTTAAAAATGCTGGGGCAACGTATCAACGTGCAATGGTAATGCTCTTTCATGACATGATCCATAAGGAGATCGAGGTGTACGTTGACGATATGATTGCCAAGTCTCAGACCGAAGAAGAGCACTTGATCAATCTGCAAAAGTTGTTTGTCCGACTGAGGAAGTTTAGATTGAGACTCAACCCCAGCAAGTGCACATTTGGGGCGCGATCTGGAAAATTGTTGGGCTTCATCGTAAGTCAGAAAGGAATCGAGGTGGATCCTGATAAGGTGAGGGCAATTCAAAATATGCCTGCGCCTAGGACAGAGAAAGAGGTTCGTGGCTTTCTGGGAAGATTAAACTACATCGCCAGATTTATTTCACATCTTACTGCCACCTGCAAACCTATTTTCAAGCTGCTAAGAAAGAATCAGTCAATCGCGTGGGATGATGATTGCCAAGGGGCATTTGACAAAATCAAAGAGTATTTGCAAGAACCACCGATCCTGATACCGCCTGTTCCCGAAAGGCCACTTATTATGTACCTGACTGTACTTGACGATTCTATGGGCTGTGTGTTGGGGCAACAAGATGAGACGGGAAAGAAAGAACATGCCATCTATTACCTCAGTAAGAAGTTTAATGACTGCGAGACAAGGTATTCCTTACTCGAGAAGACTTGCTGCGCATTAGCGTGGGCGGCTAAACGTCTCAGGCAGTATATGTTGACCCACACTACTTATCTGATTTCCAAGATGGATCCCATTAAATATATCTTTGAGAAACCTGCTCTCACTGGCAGGATAGCCCGATGGCAAATGCTTCTGTCAGAGTACGACATTCAATACATCACTCAAAAAGCCATCAAGGGTAGCAAACTGGCGGACCATCTTGCCCATCAACCGGTGGATGATTATTAGTCCATGAAGTTCGATTTCCCAGATGAAGACATAATGGTGCTAAAAGATTATGAAGAGCCAGGTCCAGATGAAGGGCCCGAACCAGGGGAACGATGGACTCTTATGTTCGACGGTGCCTCGAATGTTCACGGAAATGGAATTGGGGCAGTGATTACCTCACCCAAGAATTTCCACTTACCATTCACAGCTAAGCTCTGCTTTCCATGCACCAATAACATGGCTGAGTATGAAGCTTGTATACTTGGATTGGAAGAAGCCATCAACTTAAGAATCAAGACTCTTGATGTGTTTGGAGATTCTGCTCTTGTAATACACCAGATTAGAGGTGACTGGGATGCCAAACATGCCAATCTAGTTCCATATCGAGATTACGTGGCAAAGCTACTTCCTAGATTTGATGATATCACCTTTACCCATGTGCCTAGAGAGGAAAATCAAATGGCAGATGCTCTGGCAACTTTAGCTTCTATGTATAAACTGATATGGCCCAACCATCGGCCGCATATTGATCTACTGCGATTTGAAGAGCCAGCTCACTATTTGGCTACCGACGAAGAGTCAGATGAAAAGCCATGGTTCTATGACATCAAACGTTATCTGGAAAAACAAGAATATCCAGAGGGCGCTTTGGCGGTGGATAAGAGAACTTTGCGCAGATTGGCATCAAATTTCTTCCTCAATGGGAATGTGTTATACAAGCGTAATCATGATACTGTGCTACTCAGATGTGTGGAAAAACATGAAGCTGAGCAGATTCTGAAAGACATTCATGAAGGTTGTTTTGGTACCCACGCAAATGGGCATACTATGGCAAAGAAGATATTGAGAGCAGGCTATTATTGGCTTACCATGGAGGCTGATTGCTACCATCATGCCCGAACTTGCCATAAATGCCAGATTTACTCTGATAAGATTCATGTACCTCCCACTCCCTTGAACGTCCTGACTTCACCATGGCCATTTTCCATGTGGGGGATAGACATGATTGGGATAATTGAGCCAAAAGCCTCAAATGGACACCGCTTCATATTGGTTGCCATAGACTACTTTACCAAATGGGTTGAGGCTGCATCGTATACGAACGTTACCAAGCAAGTGGTCGCTCGCTTCTTGAAACACAACATCATATGCAGATATGGAGTGCCTAACCGTATCATCACTGACAATGGGTCTAATCTCAACAACAAAATAATGGATGAATTGTGTGCCAGTTTCAAGATTGAGCACCATAATTCGACACCATACAGACCCAAGATGAATGGAGCCGTTGAGGCAGCCAACAAAAACATTAAGAAGATCATTCAGAAAATGGTGGTCACTTATAAAGATTGGCATGAGATGCTACCTTTTGCGCTGCACGGCTACCGTACCTCAGTGCGAACTTCAACAGGGGCAACTCCTTACTCATTGGTTTATGGCATGGAAGCGGTCCTTCCGATAGAAGTCGAAATCCCCTCATTGAGAGTATTGATGGAAGCTCAGCTTGACGAAGCAGAATGGGTGAAGACAAGATATAATGAGCTCTAATTTCTCGAAGAAAAATGCTTGGCAGCAATATGCCATGGCCAGCTCTATCAAAGACGCATGAAGAAGGCTTTTGACAAGAAAGTGCATCCTCGGACATTCCAGGAAGGTGACTTGGTGCTCAAGAGGATCATGACCATGTATAATGAATCCAGGGGCAAGTGGACGCCAAATTACGAGGGCCCATATGTTGTAAGAGAGGCATTATCTGGTGGTGCCTTGAAGCTCGCAACTATGGACGGCGATGAGTTACCATACCCGGTGAATGCAGAGTACGTTAAGCGATACTATGCCTAGAAAAGTGGAATAATAAAGCCGCTAAGTCGAAAACCTGAAAAGGCGACTTAGGCAAAAAATGGCAATCCCGGTGGACCTGAAAAAAAACAAAATCAGTCCAGGCAAAAATTAGGGATAAAATAAAAAGATATAGGCCCGCTGAATTGAAAACCCGAAAGGGAGGTTCAGGCATAAAAGGGCGTCCCGGTGGATTGAAAACCCGAAAGGGCAATCCAGGCAAAAGTTAGGGACAAATTCCAAGGCAAAGTATCTAGTCTGCACGTCCACTTGATCCTAATGTACCACTGAAGAGTGGAATCAACCCAGCCGTCTTTCTACGAAGCAAGGTGTTGAAGTTATCAAAGTCATGGGGACCATAGCAGTGTTGAAACTCAATGGAACCTCATTAATTTGTATTGCCATTATGTTTTTTTTCTTGCACCGCAATTACCTCATTAAGGAATTGCATCCCTGTACCTACTTACCCATTCCAGGGGCAAATCAATACAAAGAGAGATTTCTCACCAAATTGTGTTCATTTTTTACTTTATCTGTTTGTTTGCAAATTGATTTTGTTTTTGATAAACTGCGTTTTTAAAACTTCGGTTAATAAAGACAATATTTGAAAACGATAAAATTTGTTTGGTGTTGGGAGAACTAAAAGGAATTAGATAGTCTCCAAAAAAATTTCACCACAAGAAAACATCAAATTAATTATCAGTCGTTCTAGCTCTTCACCACAAGCAGTGTGGCTTAATAGGAATGTACTTACCATAATCTCCAACAATGAATCTTTCAAGCTCAACAGGGGCAATCACGCTCCCTAGTCATATTTGGCTCGCTCAAAAGGGGTCGAGTAGTCAAACACTCTCATCATCCCCACAAAACCCAAAGTCCAATCCTCTATTGGCAACTACTCAAAAGTCCACGCTCGTTGGCACCTTCAAAGCTACCCTTCAAAGTCCAGTCTTCATTGGCAACCATTAAAAGTCCACCGCCGTTGGCATCCTCATAACACCAAAATAACCAAAGTCCAATTTCATTTGGCAATTACCAAATTCAATACCTGTTGATACCCTCGACAAGGAAACTTATCCCCAGAGCGCCCGATCACTTGCATCTTCATGTGCATAACATTACATAATCATATCAAGCACTATCCTATCATACGTGCATTAGATTCCCTAGCAGTTGCATTTTAGTATATGTTTCAGTGTATCATGTTAGTGCATGGCATATCCACCCCCGACATAGCATAACAGGATCCAGGATCAGTTCGCAAGCATCTTGGCCAGTCCTCCGTCAAAGTCGGCAGTATTCTTCAAAAGAGAAGTTGATACCCCGCACGTGCTCAAGGAATTTTATTCCCCAGCAAGTCATTCTTCAGCCATGCAGTTGATATTGACAATCCCCAACAACTGTTGCTTTTCTTACTCCCCAAGCAGAGGATATTCTAGAAAGTTTCTTGTGAGCTTTCCCCTGCAGAGCCAGCACATTTCCTCCGACAGGAATCTTGCTCGATTATTCTTCACTTTCCAAGATACTGCTTTGGTATCGTTGAGGAACCTTAATGGATAAGGTATTGCTTTAATGCTCCAGAGAATCGTCTGCCTTTCAGAGATACTGCTTTGGTATCATTGAGGAACCTTAACGGATAAGGTACTGCTTCAATGCTCCAGAGAATCGTCTGCCTTTCAGAGATACTGCTTTGGTATCATCGGAGAACCTTAATGGATAAGGGACTGCTTCGACGACCCAAAGGACCTCAAGTTATTTTGTTCAGTTTGAACCCCGCTACTTCATTCTATCCACTCTTACTTTATAGCATTTTACCTTCCGTCAGACAAATTTTGGGGCCTTCTTATATCTAATTGACTTCCACCCTAAAAATGAACGCCATGCGGTAGTTCATTCTCTCGAGTTCAAGACAATTAGATAGGGGCATCTGTCATACCCCAAATTTGTCCTACCCTCTCATTTTTCTCATACTAAGCATGTGGTTGCTTCATGGACTTCTCTCAAGATCATCATAGAGTTTTGGCTATGGAGATTTGGTTTGTACTCTTTGTAATCAAAGGCTCCCGCAAGTGTAGTGAAGATAAAAGAAAGATGTATCCTCATTCTCATGACCAATTAGTCAAGTTACAGGCAATGGGTTTCAAGTTGATTTTTGGATATGGTTCAAAATGTTTCTAGCTGATTAAATAACAATTATTAGAATTCATTTCCTCAAGTCGTGTTTAAGTTTGCTTGAAGCTATGATAGTATCTCAGGATGATTTTTAACCATATTCCGAGTGCGACACTGAGGCTGTATGGTTAAAACAAGCTAAGAAATGGCCCTTCGTCTCTATGTCATGTTTGCTTTTAACTCAGGCTTGAACTGGTTCAAATTATGAAGCAAACTGATTCAAGGTCATAATCAGATTTTATGGAAGATATAATTAGTTCATTTTCAAGTCATGCATTCTAAGCTTATTTCAAAAGGCGTCTGTGTCTAAAAGTGACTTCATTGGATTTAATTGAAAGTTCTAATGTGGATAATTTTCAAGACAACATCAATTTGTGTTAAAGCCATGAGTCACAATTGCAAGAGATTTTCAATCTATGGCCATAATTGGAGGTTTTGCAAGACAAGTTTTAAAGTGGTGGGTGGAAGTTTTATTAAGCTTGATTTTGGGCTAGTGACTTCAAACTAAGAAGTTATGTCACGTTTTTAGGCATGATGATATGGATCAAGGATTGGTGCAAGTCATAATATGTATTATCAAGTGCAAGAAATAAAGTTGTTGAATTGTATTTGAAAAGGAGGCATAGTGTTCAATTCATAGCATTCTTGTCAACACGGTTCGTGCAAAGGCAACATGCCACAATTCATGAATGTTGGATTTAATCTAAACATTATTAGAAAATTCAAGTCATTACCATAAAAGTGGCAGAGCTGCTACAATAAACTACTGAGACGGATTCGAGCTACATAAAGGTGACCAAAGTCTAGCAGTGTTACTTTTTGCTATGGAAATAGATCAAGGCAATTACAAGCTTAAACCAAGTGTAACGAAACATACTGATAAGACATAGAACTTTTCCTATTGTGAGCCTAAGTACGATGCCTAAGAGGTCAAATCCAAAAGTCTAATGCAGTATTGTTGAGTTTCTTCTCCACTAGTGTCAAGTCTTGGTACCAGGCCAATCTTGCGCCATACAAATTGCCGTCACCAACAAGTTATCTTCATAACAAATCTCCCAGCTCATCTTGTACCAAGTCCTCATTACACCAAGGATAAGAATCTGAAAAAAACAAAAGCAAAATCACCAAATCAGTCTGTATCACGAAGGAATTATGTGGAAAACTAAATGACTGACATGAGGAAGAAATGCAGGGACAAACACGACTCAAAAATTCACAGCGAACCAAATGTCATTTATTTGAAAGAAAATATACCCAAGTTGAAAATCAAAACTGCAAATCTGTTATATTTCAGAAGAACAACATCAAATCGGATCTAAATATTTCCAGCTTCGGAATCATTTTCAAGTCACACAAAAACTCGTTACTCGTACTTAATCGGCAGGAGAAATTTTGAGTGCATAACAGAATTTGAACATCTTACCATCAAACCTCCATACCCAGGCCGACTTCTTTAAAATTATGACTTCTCCACCGAGCTTCAAAAGTAATCCTTGACTTCTTTTGTCGTGCTAGCTACTTACTCCACGCCATGCTTCAAATGATCCTATCGTGAGCCAATTCTCCACTCAAGCACATTCCTATCCATCCTACTGCTACTGCTAAACAAAGACACAGACAAAATGCATAAGCCAACCCCAAGCTTTTCCTCATCCATACTTACGCCATCCAAGCTGCCTCGTCCTACTATAGTTGCCTCAGGTTGAGCTCCCACAAGCATACATGAAAAGTGAATCATTGGTTAGTACAAGTACAGGTTGAACATGAACTTGCAAAAGAAAGTGAGCAATTTCAAAGCCAAACCATTCAAGTGCATGAATGACAAGCACACTTGCAGCAATAATGAGATAAAAGATGATATCATAGCAGGTTCACAAATGTAAGACCAAACATGCACAGCGTAATACAGCAGTAGCAGAAACAGAGTTGTGACATATGTTGTGTTGCTACAAGCTATTCAAGGCCCAATTGACTCCAAGGGAAGTCAACAACAGTAAAAGCAGTGAAAATCACATTCACACGCAGTGAAAAGTCAAGGGGGCCACAAAATTCAAATTCATGTCATAAAAAAAAACTCTCAAAATAATTATCATATTCAAATTCAAAATAAGTTTCAAAGCTCACACGGTCAAAAAGCAAAGGCATTTGCACTTTATCCAAAGTCAAAGGAAAAAGACAAGGCAGGGTGCAACAGTGTATAGCAGAAAAAGGGATCGCAGAGGCTCAGCAAAGCAGTGACATTTTTTTGGCAAAAAACGTATTCTGAGTTTGGAAAGTTTACCTTATACAATTCCATGAATGTGATTCCTCGACAATGTTGACACCACCTCTTCAAACCCTAATTCTGAGGATATAAAAGAGAGAGCATTGAATCAGAAAAAAAAAACGGAACAAGTATCACGGCGGCAAAGAAATTCGGTCTCTAACCCTAATCCACCTAAAGTTCAATCCTAAGAACTACTCTGAATTTCTCATTGAGATTCAGAGATAGTGTGAACTAAACCAAGCACAACATCCACTCAACATAGTAGTAAACGTAGCAGAATAGTTCATAAAGAAGAAGAAAAGGAGGAAACTACTTACGCGTCAGAATATTCAAAGGAGTTCTTCAACTGGTATAATACTTGAGCCTTCGCTTTAAATTCTCTTTGCATGAATCTTTGTTCACTGATGATAGATGCTGGTTTTCGCTTGAATGTTTGGATTCTGGGTTGATTTTGAAACTAGGATTTAATTTGGGAATCCGTTCGATTTGGAATTTTGAGGGAGTTTTAGAAAAAAACTGAGGTTAGATTTGGGGAGAGGAGAGAAAGATAGCTAGGGTTCGTGTTGATTTTTTTGGGTTTTAAGAGGGTATTGCCGGAGAAGACGGTGGCGGCCGCCGCGCGCCGCCGCTTCTCCGGCCGAGACTTTAGGTTTCCGGCGACGTTAACTTTTGTAAGAGAGAAACTGAATCGTTGAGAAAAATTTGAGAATGATTTGCTTTCTTTTCTCTCTTATGTTTATCCCAGCACCAACGTTGCTGTTGTTGTGTGTTGTTCAAGGAGTGACACTTGTCACTGTTCAGAAAACGTGTCACCATAAATGCTTTCTCATCCCTGATCCCATGCGCGTCTCCCTTACCACGTGCCCGCGCAATCCACCCTTCGATCTGGAGTCAGGTTGACTCTTAGTTAATCCAACGCTCCAGGTTCACACTTCAGTCAACCAGGGTTGACTAGGGTTCACGGTGAACCCCACGGGTGTATGGGTTTCCAGCCTTGGGCCTGGACGTTATTTCTATCCACACTCCTTATTTGCTAACACCCTGGCCCATGTTTTTTTTATTATTATTAGATTTGGTTTTGATATTCTTTTTTTAATAAAAGTCTAAAACATATTTTATCTCTTTTTAAAAAAAAAAACAGAACTTATAAAATATAGCTACTAAATTAATTTAGTTAATTTTATTAAAACTTTTTATTTAATATTAATTAATTTTTCTATGATTAATTTTATTAAATATTAAATTTTAATTTAATTAATTATTAGTTTGGTTTTAAATCTGAAGAGTTCTAAAAAACACTTTTATTTAATTAATCCTAAAATTCTTATTTATTTAATTTTATTAAATTGTTTTATTTAATATTAATTAATTTTTGATAATTAATTTTATTAAATATTTTGATTTAATCTAGTTAATTATTGGAATTTTATTCTAAAAAACCCTAGAGCTTAATAATTAGTTTAGGATTTCCCCTCTTTAGAATGAATTTTTAAAATTGGGTTACTAATTAAACTAATTTGCTTGTTTATTTATTCCCCCATGGTGTATGTTTTTTTTATCTCGTGAATTTGTTATGCTTCGATTAAATTATGCTATGTCATTGTATGTTTATTCAAATCAAAATATTTTTCAACTAATACCTTGGCTCAATGCCAAGCCACTTTCATACCTTGTAAGTCGATCGTTTCCACGATCGCAATCGACCTCACAATGCCTCCTCTTGGGCCTTATGCAACGATTACCCATTCTATTTTGATTTGTATACATGTATGTGAATGGAATATTTTAATCATGACTTAATTAATTTCATAAGATTAAAATCAACCCTTTTCATAAGAGTAAAAAAACTTGATCCAACGTCAAGTATTTTCCAAATAAATTCAATCAATTCAATCCTAAGCATTTACTTGATCCATATATCCAGTATTTCCAACCTTTACCTTAAACCATAAGACATTCTTATTTCTTAACCTTCTCATAAATTCAAACCTCGATCAACATCGAGCCTTCTTTTCAAATCAAATCAATACATCTAAATCACACTTAAATACTATTTCATAAAGGAAGAAAAGGGAGTAGAATGGAATCTTCGATTCTTCTCCTCAATTGTTTGGGCCCGAGGAATCTTTCTTAAGTTCAAGCAATTGTCTTCTTTAAAAGCCTCATAATGCGATTACATATCAAACCCTTTTTACAAAAAATCAAATCAAATCTTCTTTCCTAAAAACTTGGATGAAAAAGAGAGAGAGTCGGTTCTTCGACTAGCTTTCCCGATTACTTGGACCCGAGGAATCTTTCTTAAGTTCAAGTAATTGTCATCTATTCAACATACTCTAACCATATTAAAACTCTTTTATAGTTAAGGGTGAAAAAGTGAGAGAGCCGGTTCTTCGACTCGCTTTCCCGATTACTTGGACCCGAGGAATCTTTCTTAAGTTCGAGTAATCGTCACCCAATCAAAGTACAAACACATTAATCCAACTCATCGCCGCCGTGCGATTAAAACTCTTTTCCAAAAGAACAATGTTTAGCCCCCCTCTAAACACTTGTTCACTTAAAAAATACCAACCAAACAACCGTAGTCCCACGAACTACGAATGCTCTGACTTTCCCATTGCACGAGGGAATACGTAGGCCCGAGGATCTCAATCCTTACCGAGCACAATAGTAAAAACCTACCCATTTTCCTTTAGAAAACAAAATCCTTTTACCTTAGAAGATAAACAAACAAACCTAGCTAACTTTCTCACGAATCGAATCAAGAGGTTCCCGTTGAGTACAACGGACGTAGAGGGTGCTAATACCTTCCCTCTTGCGTAACCGACTCCCGAACCCGAATTTGGATACGACGACCAAGTTCTTATCTCCTTTCAAAGGTTTTCTCGATATTTTCCTTTCCCTCTTTTGGGATAAATAAAATTCGGTGGCGACTCTGTTTCGAACAGTTTTTTTCGCGTCCATCGCGAGGATCGTATTTTTCGAGGTACGACAGATGACGACTCTGCTGGGGATGAGTGCATTGTCCTATGCTAGAGAGAGTCAAGCCTAACTTGACTCGATTCGTGAGTGTTACATCCGCTTGTTTGTTTATCTTCTCTTGCTTGTTTGCTTGCTTGTCTGATTATCTATTATCTACTTGCTTGCTTATCTTTATTATTATATCCTATTATTATCTTTTGTGACACTGTGGGGGTCCTCTGATCATTGGTGCTTTGTGAGATGGCTCTACACCCGAGTCTGAGTATAACCCTGAGATTAGGATGGTGGTTGTGTAGTGTAGGCTTGCGCGGTCTCTTCCGCGTGAGTTGAAGCGAAAACCACCGCTTGGAGTAGATTCCCTTGGAGATATTATTGTTGTGGTGAATCTTTGCCATGGCGGTAATATCTTCGAGGTGGGTCGTTGATCCCAAGGACCATTAACCTAATTTGCCCGCGGTGGTTGGTAGCGTTAATTCTATGTGAGTTAATGCGAACGCCCCAATCAGATGAGATCCCTCGAACGTATTACTTCTTGACAGTAATATTTTCGACCTCGATCTAAGATTCTGAGAACCCTATTTAGAACCCTTGCGTCGATGGTTGTGTAGTGGGCGCCTCCGGGGAATCTTTCTCGTGGGGAAGAAGCGAAGACCTCACCTAGACGAGATTATTTCGAGAATATTATAGTTGGACAAATCTTTGTCGTGGTTATAATGTTTTCGAAATATATCTGTAACTCTAGGCACCTACCTGTTTAGAGCCTACCTGTGGGGGCTCCGATGATCAGAGTTATCCTGTGTCTAGCTCCTTCCTCAGAATCAGATGCTGTTGTAACCTTGCATCCGCATTTCGCGCTCATATCATAACATTTACATTTTGTAGATTTCAGGGAATCTAAGAATTATATCACAAGCATTCAGGAATTATGGGAACAAACATCAGGGGTATCTGTCCCTACACTTTCAGAAAGCCCAAGTTAGAGGATTTACGTGGCTTAGTTTCCCGCATCCCTGCTGTATTCAGAATTAACTTCGAGGAGGATTATGGAAAGCTCATTCGAATCTTGAATCAAGATGTGGATCAACGAGCACTTATCACTTTTGCTCAGTTTTATGACTCCTCCTTGAGATGTTTTGTATTTCAAGACTTTCAGTTGGCGCCCACACTCGAAGAATATGAGAAATTGGTGGGGATCCCTATGAAGAGCAAGCTACCGTTTGTGGGTGTAAACGAGTCCTTGGAAGATAAGGTTATAGCTGATGCTCTCCATATGCACAAAAAAGATGTTACTGATAATTGGGTGAAAACTAAGGGTGGTGTTAAGGGGTTTCCTATTAAGTTCCTTATGGATCGAGCTGACACCCTCCTAAAGGCTCAAAGTTGGGAAGCTTGTTATGCTGCTGTGGCCTTGGCCATCTATGGGATCGTCTTATTCCCTAATATAGATGATTTTGTAGATGAGATTGCCATTCATATCTTTTTGACTAAGAATCCTGTACCCACTCTTCTAGCTGACGTCTTTTATTACTTGAGTTGGAGGCAAGGAAAGAAGGGAGGGTCGATTGTTTGTTGTGCACCTCTCTTATATCAGTGGATGATGATGCATCTTCCGACCAAGGGACCATTTGTTGATCGAGTCAATGAGAGCTGGGCTCAAAGGATGGTATCTCTCCGATCTGCTGATCTTTCTTAGTACTCACGAGACTACGACGAAGTTATTTCCAGCTGTGGCGATTTTCCCAACGTCCCGCTGATTGGAACTCGAGGTTGTATTAACACCAACCCAATATTATCAGTTAGACAGCTCGGGTATCCAATGGTAGCTCCCCCCATGGAGAAGGATTTGGAAGGCTTCATAATGCATGACTTGGGAACTAAGAATCTTGAGTTATTTGAGAGGGTCACAAGAGCTTGGAGGAATATAAGGAAGAAAGGAAAGGGTGATTTAGGAAGAAGGAACAGTATCACCAAGGAACCATACTTTGTATGGGCTAGAGAGAAGGCTAAAGAGATTAAGATGCCCTTTGAAGACAAGATGTCCGAGCCGTTACCTGAGCCGAAGCCTACTCATGTCCCGATTGAGGAGGCCGAGGATCTCAAGGCAACGATAGCCAGATTAGTAAAGGAAAATGAGCAGCTGGAGTCGAAGCTTCAAGATGTTACTAGTGAGAAGAATAAATTGAAGTGGGAGCTTCAACGAAAGAACACTCAACTAGAAGCAACAGGAAGTAAGGCCAGTGAAGAAGAGCAACAAAAGAAGAAAGTTAAGATTTGTCTTAATCAAGCTGATGGTGCATTAGAGAGGATTAAAGGAGAATTGGATCAGGCATACGCAAAGTGTGCTGAAAATAGGAAAGCTTGGCTCCTTGCCACTGAAAGGAAGAAGGCACTTAGAGAAGAGATGGGAGCAGAAATAGAAAAACTAAGCTCAGCTCTACGCCAGTCAAAGGCTTCCGAAGCGAGGGAACGCCAACTTAAAGAGGATCTCATGAGAGTTGCTTATGTGGAGCCCGCAGATTGGGACAGGGTGTGTGGCGAGTTGAATAATCTCAAAAGACTTGCAGAAGAGCAGAAAAATCATCTTGAGGCTGTCCTGGCGGACAAAGATATTTGGGCCTCCGCGAGGAAGAAAGTGCTTGATAAGTGTACTGGTTACGAGCGCTCTATTCACATTCTAATAGCTGATAGAGATATGTACCGCAACAAGCTTAATGGGCTAGTGGATTTTTGTAACTTGTTGGCTGAAGACTTGGTATGGAAGCACAGGGATGCCTTGGAGGCGCTCGACGAATCCACCCCTCAAGCCGTCGTCGAATTTGTTTGCCTTTGTAAGGCAATGCTGAAGAGGTTTAAGGAAGAGTTGGGGGAGCGCGAGGTTCAAAGGCCCAAGTTTTGAATCTTTATGTTGCTTTTGTACTTTCTTGCCTTATGAATTGTACTAATGTTCGGATGATTATGTATCACTTGATTATTACAATTTTATGAATGAATGAGACTTGGTTTTCTTTACAGCAGTTCGTTCCTTAATATTCCTGTATGAGCTAATGATTAATTCAAACGATTCCCTGAAAAAAAATGCAGTCCATCCTGCATACATATCATTGCATTCATCTTCCAAAAACACCTAGCAATAAACTCATTTACTCTATCATTTCTCCCAAACAGAAAACCTGACTACTCGGCGCCGATACGAGACTCGCCAGAACTTCAAGATGACGCTGGAACAGATCGAAGAGAACCAGAACACAATGAGGGGTGATATCGATTCGCTGAAGGCTAAAATGGATCAGCTACTGAAAACTATGATGTTGCTTGCACAGAAAGAAAAAGATGCTGAAACAGCGGCCAATGCTAAGAAGCTGGTCGACAAGATAGGCACTTCTGGAGTTAAGGGAATCCCTCCTCCTGTTCACATAGACTTGTCAGAACATTCGGCTCATCATGGATCTATGAGCGATACGGACGAACAAGTTGATGCCTTCAACATACCACCTCCACTTCCTCAACTCGTTGGATCTGATCCATCTGCTGACCGGTTGCATATACTGGAAGAGAAATTCAAGGCCTTGGAGGTTCAGACAACTCCCGGCTTAGATGCTGTCGACATGTGTTTGGTCCCTGGATTGGTGATCCCTCATAAGTTTTAAGTGCCGACGTTTGAAAAGTATAAGGGACTCAGCTGCCCTAAGACTCATTTGCGAGCATACTGTCGCAAAATGGCTGCACACGTTAAGGATGACCCTCTTCTGATTCACTACTTCCAGGATAGCCTCAGTGGGGCGTCGCTGGAATGGTACATGCAGTTAGATAAGAGGCAGATAAGTACCTGGAGGGATCTCTCTGAGGCATTCCTCAAACATTACCAGTATAACACCGAGTTAGCACCAAACCGTACGCAATTGCAAGATATGACTCAGCGCAACAACGAGTCGTTTAAAGAATACGCTCAACGGTGGCGGGAATTGGCTTCTCGTGTTCAACCACCCTTGTTGGACAAAGAATTGATGGATATGTTCATGGGAACTTTGCAGTCTCAGTATTCTGATCGTATGATGGGATCTAGCTTCCCCAACTTTGCAGAGATTGTATCAGTAGGGGAAAGGATTGAGAGCCAGTTGAAGAAGAAAGTTGTTATTGCTTCTACAAGCGGAGTTAAAAAGCCTTTTGTGAAAAGGAAGGATGAAGAAACTAATGCTGTCATGAGAGGACGAGGGGGTAGAGCCCCAGTGAATATACCATATCAGCAAGTGGCTGCAATTGCACAAGCCCCACTTCAACCACCTGCTCAACAACCGAATTATCAGAATGTTCCTCCACCGCAATATCAGAATGCCCCGCCACAGAGGCAACAAAGACCAAGAAGGCATATCGATCCTGTGCCAATGCCGTATAGCCAGATCTTTTCTAAACTATATCAGAGTGGGCATTTGAAGCTCAGGGATTTGAGACCAGCAGTCTTCCCATATCCTCCCGGATACGATGCCAACGCCCATTGTGAGTTTCATAAAGGTGCTCCCGGGCATACCATAGAAAACTGCTATGCGTTTCAAAACAGAGTTCAAGATTTGGTCGAGTCCAGAGATCTTACTTTCACTCAGCGAGGCGCTAATGTTAAAAACAATCCCATGCCCCCGCATGGAGGACCGTCTATTAACGTTGTAGAGGAAGACAACAACCAGAGATTGATTACGAGGGTTGAAGATATTCGTACTCCTATGGCGGTTATAGGAGAAAAATTGAAGAGATGTGGGATGATCCCTGAAGATGAGCTCGATCATTCAATTGATGAGGTGATTAAGAAACATTTGCAGAAATTCATTGACCAAGGTGTGATTCAGGTTGAACGCCGAGATGCGAGAGAACAAAGTGTGGCTGTCATCAACCTCCCGTATGATGCACCTGAAGGTCATCAACAAAGGCCAGTTCGTCCTGCTCCGATAATCATGGAATACGATGGAGCTGCTGTTTACCAGCAAAGATCAGTTCGTCCTGCTCCGGTAACCATTGAATATGATGGAGCTGCTGTTTTCCATCAAAGACCAGTTCGTCTGGCGCCGTTGGTTATTCAGTTTGATGAAGCAGATGTCAGCAAGTCAAGGCCAGTGCGCCCTGTCCCGATAACCATTGAGTATCCTGGTAATGTGCCTGAGTCTAAGTGTGACGCTATAGTAGGACCAGGTGGAATGACTCGTAGAGGTCGAATATTTGCGGCAAAACAAGCAGAAGTGCCAAATAATGACAAAGGTAAGGCGATTGATGTACAAGTTGAAACCCCGAACGCTGAATTACAAGAAGGGTTGTCGTCTCCAAGAGGGGCGTTCACACAAAAAGAGGCTGAAGAATTCCTGAAAATTATAAAGAAGAGTGACTACAAGGTAGTCGATCAGCTGAACCAGACTCCTGCCAAGATCTCTATGCTCGCCTTGTTACTCAGTTCCGAGGCACATAGATCCTCCCTGCTGAAGGTGTTGAGTGCTGCACACATTACCAAGGATATCAGTGTAGCACAGTTTGATGATGTGATAGCCAGTGTCACCACTGGCAACTTTTTGGGGTTTAACGATGACGATCTGACTGCCGAAAAGAAAAACCACAACAAGGCCCTTCATATTTCCTTTAGGTGTGAAGACGTTTTGATATCTAGAGTCTTGGTGGATACTGGATCTTCCCTAAATGTGCTCCCGAAGATAACGCTGGAGAGGCTGCCTGTGAAGGCAAGTACTCTCATAGTGAAGGCATTTGATGGATCTAGGCGTGCGGTTATTGGCGAGGTGGACTTGCCAATTAAGATTGGACCTACAATTTTCGCCATTACTTTTCAAGTAATGGATATTTATCCTGGTTATAGTTGCTTGCTAGGTAGGCCCTGGATTCACTCAGCAGGGGCAGTTACGTCCACTCTTCATCAGAAGCTAAAGTTCATTTCCAATGACAAGATGGTGGTGATAGGCGGCGAAGAAGATATCCTAGTAAGTCATTTGACATCGTTTCGTTACATTGATGTCGAAGGAGAAACGGTTGAGACTCCTTTTCAGTCTTTCGAGGTGGTGAGTACGCTGGCTGTGCAGCGAGTACCAGAGCAACAAGAGTTAAGATCGTCCATGGCCTCGTACGAGGAAGCCAAAGCTGTGGTGAAAGAAGGAAGTGCCCAAGGCTGGGGCAAAGTGGTTGAAGTTACTGAAAAGCTTGATAAGTTTGGGTTAGGTTATCAGTCATCCCGCAATTCAGCCTTTGTTCCATACAACAGAAATCAATTCCCTCCTGTTGAGAAGACTTTCATAAGTGTTGGCCGCATCTTTGATTCTCCAGTAGCAATGATCATTGAAGACCATGTTGCTGATGAGCAAGCTTCTGCAAGCTGGATCCGACAAGCAAAGCCTGGTGAAGAGCTCCAGAATTGGAAGACCATTGAAGTCCCTCAGTTTTTCACACACCAAACGTAATTTTTACTGTTTATCAAAAACCCTACGCTCTGCCCAAGGCGTAGTGGAGCATTGTATGGGCCACCTGATGTTTTCAAACTTTGTTTATCATTAATGAATTTCAGTTTGCATTCAATTTTCGCTCACTTTCTTTCATTCTTTTTACTTTACAATAAATGGCAATATTTTTTTTCATTTGCACACACTTTCCTAAATAAACTGTATAAATCATAAACATGCAGAAACACCACCGAGGTCCTTAACATAGACGCTGCTACGGGCCTATATGATTTTGATTGCCCAATCTACCAAGCTGAAGAGGAAGGCGTGAAAGATTGTGAACTCCCCGACGAGTTGGCAAGGATGCTCAAGCAAAAGGAGAAAGTCATCCTACCGCACCAAGAGGACATTGAAGTCATCAACCTGGGTACTGAGGAAGACAGAAGAGAGGTGAAGATAGGTGCATCTCTTCAAGCTGAAGTCAAGACTAAGTTGATAGAGCTCCTCCATGAGTACGCTGACGTATTCGCCTGGTCGTATCAAGACATGCCAGGGTTGGATACTGATATGGTTGTACACAAGTTACTGTAACACCCCAAAATTTGCCTTGTTGTTTTTAGCTAATTGGCTTATGTTTCTTTTCATTTCTTGCATTTTTGCATTATGCATAGCATTGGTTCTTAGCACGGGATCAAAGTACTTGGTCCATATTCTCAAGTCTCAAACTTCAAGGTGGTTCAGAGGGTTCATAAGATCAAGATTGGCAAAGGATTTCAAGTGATTCCTTCCCTCCTGATCAGGGGGGGCCAATTAGGGTCTTTAAGATCAAGAGGACTTCTTGAAAGGCTTGGTGTGTTCAAGCATGCTCCTGTGGTTTTCTTTATGCTCACAAGTGCTCATGGATGAGGGTTTGGTTATTGATTCATTGTGGAGGATGTTCAGTGGATCAGTTGCTTGTGAACTAAGCAAAAGTCAACTGTGAAGGAGAAAGTCAACTGTGGAATTTTGAGGCTCTTTTCATGGTTTTCAAGGTCTCACATCCTCATATGGCCTCCAATTGTCAAGATTTGTCCCATTTATCAAGAATCAAGAGGTTGTACAAAGGTTACTAAATTTGGAAAATGACCCATAATTGAAACTTTCCATTTTTGGCAATTTTTCTTCCACATTCAACTTGACTTTTCATCATCAAGGAAGCTCCAAATGAATTTTCCTCCAACATGAAAGTTGAAGATCTTTCTCTCCCATTTCCAAAAAGTACTAGACCATTTCCATATCATTTGTGGAACTCTAGTTATGGCCAAAACAATGCAAGGTGCTTTTCATGGATTCCTTATATGTCAAATTTTTCACTTTTTGCATTTTTGCACAAATGGACTTGTAATGTTCCCAATTGCTTCATAATATCAAAATACAAGTCAAGAAGATCATTTGTGGCCTTTGAATCAATTCATGCCATGCCATTTTTCTCATTATTCTCACAAAGTGCAAAAATGCCAAATTAATTCAAAGCTTGCAAACCAAGAAAGTGCAAGGCCCAAAATCAATCCAGAAGTGGTATGGGAGTAAATTGGAGGTGAATTATGCTGAGAACAAGGGTTTCCCACGTGCAAATTAGTGGTGGTGGTGTAAAATGCATTTTTGCAATTTCACTAAAATCTCATTAACAAGAGCTCTAATCACTTCCTAATCTCAATCAGTGAACTAATCAAGAGTATATAACCTTACTCATGCTCTCATAGCTAGGGCAGAGACTCACATTTGCTCAGTTTCCATTTTTCACTCTCCACTTTCTCATTTTAGTTTCTCCTTCTCCATAAGGTGTTTTTGAGAAATTCTTTCATATTTGGAATCAGTGAAGAGAGTAGAACCATAATCAACCATCATCTGAAGCTCATACTGAGATTTTCACCAAACTCCATTCAAGAGGGTTCAAGTTCAAAACTCAAGATCTAGCACGATTCCAAGCTCTAGTTGCATTTATTTTGCAATTAGAGGTTCCAAGGACTTGATCTGCAGCTTTGGGAAGGCGTTCTTGTGCAATTTTAAGTTCTTCAAGATCTCAGGTTAGTGATTTTTTTCACCATCTCATAACTTGAGTTTTTGATATGCAAAATGATCTATGATGTGCACTGAACATGCTGATATATTTTATTTGAAGTTTGGACGTGTAATTTGTGAGATATGTGGATTTAAAGTTTTAGATCTAAACTTGTTTTCGTTCGATTCTCTTTTTGTGTTTATTGTTTGTTAAAATGGACTGGATATTCATGATCCTTGCGTTTTTCTGATCAAAATGGTATACTCATAAGCATTTTCTGGAAAAAGTCACGTCACAGCTCACCGGAGAGGGTGGTCGGAGCCCTAGCTCCGGCGGCCGGAAAATACAGTCCGGCGAGGGGAGTTTTCACGAAGAAGAAACCGGTTAGCCGTCCGATGGTGAGATCGAAGGGCTGTCAGCGCGCCACCTGTTTTGATTCTTATGTTTTTATTTCATGATACCGTGTCTGCCATCCCACAATAGTACCGTGCACCCCTTGCATCGTGGCCTTTTGTTTGCGCTTGTTTTTCATCTCACGGCTGGAGTTTGGACACCTCATTAATGAGGTCACATGCCAGACATGTGACTGGTGTAGCATGTTCCTCAAGGTGTTGGTGCGCGCAAGTCCACGTGCTTATTGTGTGCTGATCGAATCCGTCCGTTGATCTTGACTACTTCCCCCATAGTGTTGACTGCGTGTTGGTCGTTGGATGGAACGTTTGGTTGGATTTCATTGCTGAGATGTTGACCGAATTGCCATGCTCCCTCGTTGACTGAGTTTTTGGACCTTTTTTTTCACGGGCTTTTCTATGCGCACCCCTGCTTCATGGCCCAATCCACATTTGAACTGGATTTCCTTGCTTATCACACCCCTAGCCCATGTTCTTCATCTTTATTTTCATTTATTCATTTGCTTTGCATTTTATTTTTTTAAAATTACTTTTATGCATCTAAAAATCATACAAAAAATCATGGAATTTATTTTTAGTTTTATCTTTTTTTTCATATTTTATTTTCTCATTTTATTTTTATTTTGGCATCTGTTTTAATTAATTGTTTTATTTCCTTTTCTTATTTGTTTCACTTGCACACACCAACTTGTGAAATTTCTTTCTCCTCATCTATAATTCATTTTTAATCCATTATTTTTGCATCTGTTAGGTGACATATTAAATTGCATAAAAAAATTTTTGTTTCATTTTTAAAACTTTTCCATATTGCATTTTGGTCCCTTTCTTTTGCATGTTGAAACATTGTTCTTAAGTGATCTTTGTCCAATTGTTTGGGATACTTGGTTTGTGAATTTTGGTTTGATATTTTTGCACTTGTTACTTGACTAAGTTAGCTCCTGTTTGGATATTTTTGGGATTTTATTAATCCACTTTGCTATTTTTAGTTGAGTGTTGTTTGTGATGCAAGTTTGGTTGAGGTATACTTTGGTACTTGATCTAGTTTGGATGCATTTGCTTATTTGTGATGGAGTGATGCTTAATATGTTTTATGGTGTGATCATGTACTGTTTGAGCTTACTTGTGGCTTTGGAATCATCTCTTTTCACTCATTTTTCTATTTGTTCTTGATTTTACAAAGTGTTGTTATTTTGACTTGAGTTTTGTGGATGTCTTTCTCACTTTTGGTGCATGCTTTGAGTGTGTTGCTTGATGATTAATCTTGTATGACTTAAGTTTGGGTTTGATATGACATTGATGTATATGCTACTGCCTCTTGAGTTCTATACTTGATTTTCATATTACTTGAGCATTGTTGGATGCATTTGGTTTGAATTATGTGATGCATATCATCCCTTTTGCTTTGTAACTTCTTTGGTGCATCCTATTGCATAATGTGAACCTCTTTTGCATATGTGGATTGTTAATGATGATATGATGTGAGTTCTGGTCTTGTTTCATTTTCATCTTGTCTCTTTCATTTCACTTTGGTATGAGATCCATGTGTGTTTAATTGTGCATTTAATTCAAGTGTGCTTACATCCTTCCATGTTTACCTTTGCATGATTACTTGAAGTGATTTGCATTAATCTTTGAAACATGTTGATTGACTTGAGTTGGACATTTATGATATGATGTACTTGCTGCCCCATCTTGTATCTTATCTTCCCCTTCTCCTTCTTCTCTTTCACTCTTTTCATCCCTCGAGTCTCGAGACTTGTTTAAGTCTTGGACTCTCTCCCGTTAGAGCTACCTAGTCCAACTTAATTTTTGATTAAGCTTGGAGTAGGATTAGCATTAGGTTAGGTAGTCGTCTCTCCTAAACCTCACTAACCATAGGACATCCATGCATGATAACATTAGGACTCTTAGTTCCCCTTTAGAGTATCCTTTGTGTCATCTCTCTTCTCATCTCAAAACTTCTTCAAGACACGTAATAAAATTTAACGTGTATTGCGCTTGAGCCTTCTATATGGGAAGTGGGGAGTGAGGGGCTTCCTCTCATTCTTCTAGGATACCTAGTGTTTGTCCTGTTGGGGACGATGCGCGAAAGTATTCGTTCCTGTATTCAAGACTTGGGTTCAATGCAAGTTACGATACAACTTAAAAGACACTTCTGTCTAAAAAACTCCAAACCAATTCAAATCTTTTTATCCTTCGGGATTGTTGGGTTTCAAACTTCTTTTTTCAGAAAAGAGCTCGTCGCTCACGTAAAAGACACTTACTCATCCGTGGTCGTGCCCACGAACTACGTCAGCTCTGATTCCTCTCTCTCGTCCGATTGAGGATACGTAGGCACAAGACAGTGATTGTCTTGGCGAGCAACCTTCCCCCACAGTTCCCGTCCAAACTACGTTGACTCTGACTTTCCCATTGCACTGAGGGAGTACGTAGGCCTAGGACAACGATACCGTCCTATCGAGTCACTTCCTTTTCTTTTTCTTCTTCGTTTCTCCATTCTTTCCGTTCTCGTTTCTTCGCCGGTCCAGTAGCAGTGGAGTTCCAGACGACGACACCCTTTGATGCAGACAGCAAGCGTGGATCCCATCGAGTACGATGGACGTGTTGGGTGTTAATACCTTCCCTTCGCGTAACCGACTCCCGTACCCGTTCTCTTGGTCGCGTGACCATGCTCTTTCCCTTCTTCCAGGTTTACGCAGTGTTCCCCTTCCCTCCCTTGGGATAAATACACTTTGCTGGCGACTCTGTGTCTTTTGCGCCACTCTCGCATTTATACCGTTGGATGCGAATCTTTTCGGGAGCGACAGCTGGCGACTCTGCTGGGGACTCTGGTTGACCTACTGCTGGTCCTTTCCCTTTAGCGAGTCGATCCTAGCGCTTGTCTGTTTGTTTTTGTTAGGTGTTTCTATGGTGCTTTGCTTTGTTGTATATTACTGTACTGTTGTTTACTGTATTTTTGCTTTACTGCTTTACTGTTTTTACAGCTTTTATCGCATTGCATTTTATACTGTCATACTGGATATACTGCGATGTGCTGGCTGTTGTTCTGTTTGGCGGGTTGGGATGTTCTGAGAGATGGGCTCAATACACAGGCTCGAGTATACACCTAGGCTTTAGCGTGGGCAGGCGTGACGCTCCCGTGGTGTTGGCCACGTGCGGGTGATCACGATCCCTACAATCAGACGAGGTTCTATCCGGAGCTTTCTGCTACTGTATGCTGATACAGGCCAGTAGTTATTCTCTGGAGGAATCGTCGACTCTGATGACCATTCCCGAGGACTCAGTTGCGGCACTCCTCCCGGGATGTGACAGTGGCAGCCCACTTTCTGTGGCAAACCCATTGCACACTCTCGATCCGAGGACCTAATGCTGGGGACTTGCCATAGGATCCTTCTTTTTGAAAGAGAATCAGTAGACGACCTCTTTGATTGGCGGTAGCATTGTATCCTTCGGGCTGAATGTGCTATTGCTTCTCAAACCTCTGAAGCTGAGGATCTTTCGTTTTTGGAGAATCAGTTGAGGCCTCCTCGATTGATGATGATGCCAAACCAGAAATGGTGAACGTATCATCATTTCTCGACCTGAGAGCCCGGGATACTGAACATCCTAGTACCCACATGTGAGAGGGACGGTTTGTTTACAGGTTTGCAGGTAACCGTGACCATCAACCGACCCGGTTTTCTGTTGTTATCACTATGGTTGTTGTTGATTCTGAGTTTTGGTACAGAGCCTTGATTTGTTCAGTCAGCACAGTGCAGCCAGTTTATGTGGATACCTTGATCCCGTGCTCTGCATTGCATTCCATTTATCTGACATTCATGTTTGTGCATTTTCAGGTAGTATCTAGTCTTTGATTCCAATCAGAGGGCGTTCTTAGGGATGGACACGAAGAGGGGTAAGAAGAATATCATCATCTACAAGTTTCCGAAGATCACTCTTGGTCCTTTGAGCAGTTTACAGAGTATAGCTGGTCCGGAAGTTTTGGGAGCCTTTGAAGAGGAGTATGGTTGGATACTGTCCCTGGTTCGGAGTCTCAGTAAATATGAATATAATGGGCTACACACCTTGATGCAGTTTTATGATCCTTCCCTGAGGTGCTTCGTGATGCCAGATTATGTGTTGGTTCCTACCCTGGAGGAATACTCCAACATCTTGCGGATTCCTGTCAAAGAAGGTGTTCCTTTCTGTGGTTCCCAAGGAGAGTGTGATTTCCAGGCAGTGTCTGAGGCTCTTTATTTGAGCAGATCTACAGTGGAGGATAATTTTTCTAAGAAAGGAAAATCCCGAGGGTATCATTTGGAGTACTTGGTAAAGAGGGCTCGAGAGGAAGCTAAGGAGAATAGGTGGAGGGCTTTCAATGCAATATTAGCTCTGTGTATATATGGCATTGTGTTATTCCCTAATGAGTCTGACTTCGTCGATACGGATGCTATTCAGATATTTACAGCTCAGAATCCGGTACCGACTTTATTAGGTGATCTCCATTACGCTCTATATAACAGGAATGAGAAAAAGCGAGGTGGTGTGGTTTGTTGTTGCGCACCTCTCTTCTACAAGTGGTTTGCCAAACGTTTACCCCAATCCGGTGCTTTTGTGGATTCGAAGACTTCTTTAGAGTGGAGTAAGCGTCTGATGGGATTAGCTGCTAAAGACATTCTCTGGGTGGATAAGGGTTTGTTGGGGACTGATATTCTACATAGTTGTGGCAGGTATCCTAATGTACCTTTGATCGGAAGAAAGGGAGGTATTAACTACAACCCATCTTTGGCTATCAGGCAGTTTGCGTACGCCCTAAGAGATCCTCCAGCTGAAAAAATTTTGGAAGAATCCTTGTACTTTCATATGACTGATGGTGTAGCTATTGCACAAGAAGCTTCTCAAGCCTGGCTCAACAGACAGAAGATAGGTAAAACTGTTTTGGGGAAACCCAATAACCAAGCTTTCGCTCCGTATGTTGAATGGGTGAAAAAGAGGGTAGACGAGTTCTATTTACCTTTTGATTGGGCGTCTCCCTTGTATCCAGAGAGTGTGGAGGAAAGACTTACTGTGCCTATTGAAGAGTTCAACAAGCAACAGAAGTTGGTGCAAGAATTGAGAGCAGAGAATTCCGGTATGAGTTGTCAGCTGCAAGGAGCTTTGCATGACAATTTGGAGCTGAAATGGCAGGTCAAAGAGTCGACTGAGCGTCTGAAGAAGACAGAAAATGATCTGGATAGTAGAATTCAACATTTCAAGAAGATCAGCATGGCAGCAGAGACTTCAAGCCAGACCACCAGGACAACTAAGAAGCTTTTGGCTAAGACTGAAACCAAGCTTGATGTTTATCAAAAGATGTGGAGTGAGGTCCAAGTCGAAAACGAGGTGCTAAACAAAGAGCTGCAAAAGGCGAAAGAAAAGGGGAAGCATTTCTTCAACAAGTGGAAAGAATCCCAAAAGGAGATTGAAGAGCTCAAATTACAAGTTGGAATCAAGAAGGTAAGACATGAAAGTAGCAACGCTGAAGAACAGATTGCAACGCTGAACCAAGAGATTGCAAAGAGAAACAGGTTAATCAAAGGGCTAATCTCGCGACCGGCACATCCTGACACTTTGAATCTTCTGGAAGAAGTGGAGGCTAGCCTGTTTGGGGTAGAATTGTAGTTTATTGTGTATCTGTTTTTATGTGGTTACCATCAGGATTGTTGATGGAATCACCGTTGGTTACGATTGACTTTGTTTGTATGAATTCTTCCATCTTGATAATAGAATGCTCGATTCAGATTTTTTTGCCTTGATAGTTTTCTATTTTTGTGATTGGTTTCCAGTGGTTGGATCCGGTGGTATTTCTGGGTCGGATTTATTTTCCGATATTGCGTCTAATCCCTGGCCCAGTTGCTTGGAATGGAATCAAAGCGGATATACCTTGGAAATGTTCAAATATGTTTGTTGCATTTGCATTTGCATAATCATATTCATTCTTTGCATTGCAGGTTTTCTTGGGTTTCTCTGGTTTTCTTATGTTCTCTCTTTCTTTCAGTCAGGATTGATCAACCAATTCATCGTTATTCTACCAGGCTCAATCAAAACAGAGTGATGGACAAAGTTCAAGCAGATATGGCCGATATGCAAGCTCGCATCAACCAGTTCATGGAAATGATGCAGGGTGTGGTGCAAAGTCAGAACGAGTTCAGAACTCTGGTTCAGCCGTTAGTGGCGCAGGTCGACGAAAATGGTATCCTACACGGTGGTCTTATTAACCGTAATATCCCTCCGGGCGGAGTTGGTGCTGGTGGACAGGGCAGAATTCCTACAGTGGTTGGAGAGGGAAGTACTGTTCGGGCTATCCATGGCCATCATTTTGATGATCAACAGGACGATGTGTTCTCGGTCAGGAGTCTAGATGCTGCCCTTCCTGTGGTCAGTGATGAAAGAATCCGTTTAATCGAAGCTCAATTGAAAGGAGTGGTGAAACAGGATGATTTGGGGATTGATTTGGACGACCTAGGGTTGGTCCCTGATATTGTTATTCCACACAAGATTCAGATTCCTACGCTAGAAAAGTACAATGGTTCTACCTGCCCAAGGACTCATGTGAAGGCCTATACCAGGAAGATGGCTGCTCACGCTAAGGATGAAAAGTTAATGATGCACTTCTTCCAAGACAGCCGGTCTGGCGCGTCTTTGGAATGGTACATGGGGCTAGAAAGCAGAGATGTTCGTACCTGGAGAGAGCTAGCTGCAGCTTTCATCAAGCATTATCAGTACAACACAGGCATGGCTCCTAACAGAACTCAGCTGTTGAGCATGTCCCAGAAGAATGACGAGAGTTTCAAAGAATACGCGCAAAGGTGGCGTGAATTGGCGGCTAGGGTGCAGCCACCAATGCTAGAGAAAGAGATGCTAGATATGTTCATGGACACACTGCCGAAGCACTGCTATGAAAAGCTTTTGCCTTGTTCTCTAGGCAAGTTTGCAGATGTGATTGCTATTAGACAGAAGATAGAGGTGGGAATTAAGGCTGGGAAGGTTTCTAGCGGTGATGGATCGTCTTCCGGACAGGGAAAAAAGTTGTTTGATAATTATAAGAAGAAAGGAGAGACCAACGCTGTATCATCCCACAGGGGAAAAGGGAAACAACGCCAGTTTAACAATCAACAGGTAGCATCAGTAACCATTCCAGCAACATTACCTCCACCACAACAACAAAGGGGTAATGCTAATCAGAATAGGCAGCAGGGTCAGTATCAGAACAGACAGAGGAATGCAGAGAGGCATTTTGATCAACCCCCAATGTCATATGCACAGTTGTTGCAACACTTGCTGCAGTTGCGTCTAGTTGAGCTTCGTACCTTGGCGCCACCAACAGGGGAACTCCCACGAGGCTACGATGCTAACGCACACTGCGATTTTCATTCTGGTGCCCCTGGGCACACGGTGGAGAAGTGCAGGGCATTTCAGCACAAGGTGCAGGACCGTGTGGACTCTAAAGCCATCAATTTCTCGAATGACGGACCCAATGTTATTCAGAACCCGATGCCTAATCACAATGGGCCAAGGGTGAATGCTATAATTGAGGACTGTGAAACTTTGAATTTGATCATGGATGTGGAGGAACTGAAGACTCCATTGGTGGTGGTTAAGAATAGGTTATTGAAAGGTGATGTCTATCCGGGCTGTGGTGAGAACTGCTCAGATTGTTTGATAAAGGCTAATGGTTGTGATTCGTTGAAGAGGGGTATTCAGAATCTGATTGATGAGGGTTGTTTACAGTTTGACAGAGGTAATCAGCTAGAAGAGGTTGTTAGTGAAAAGGTTGCCACTATCACTATTCCATTCAAAACAATTACTATTTCTGGTCCAGCAAGGCCACCTCCAGTCATTATCACAAGGGCCGGACCCATTCCATACGAGAGCTCTAAGGCTATCCCGTGGAATTATGGTGCAGAGGTGTTTGTCAATGGGCAAAAGCAAGATCTAATGAATACTTCACCAGTGGGTTCTAGTTCAGGGGTTAAAGTTGAGACTGATGCCATAACCAGAAGTGGTAGAGTGCTCCCTCCGGTTAACGATCAACCCAGTACCTCTAGGCAGGATAGAGGAAAACAGGCGATGGATGGTTCTGTTCAGACTCCAGTGATTGTGGAATCTACAGTGAAGCCGGTTGACGATGCTTTTTCGGAAAATATAGAGGAATTTATGAGGCTCATCCAAAAAAGTGATTATAAGATCGTGGACTAATTACATCAGATCCCGTCCAAGATCTCTATTCTGTCTCTGCTCTTGTGTTCTGAGGCTCACAGGAATGCTCTTTTGAAGGTTTTGAATGCAGCATACGTTCCTCAAGAGATTTCTGTTAATCAGTTGGAAGGGGTTGTAGCGCACGTGAATGCGGGTAACGACATGGGTTTTACAGATCTTGACTTGACTTCTGCTGGCAGGAATCATAACAATGCCCTGCATATTTCGATCGAATGCCGTGGCTCGCTGATGTCACATCTCTTGGTTGATACTGGTTCATCGTTGAATGTATTGCCCAAGAAAGTGTTAATGAAGTTGGATACTCGAGGACTTATTTGTACACCAAGCGACTTGGTGGTGCGAGCTTTTGATGGCTCGAAGAGATCTGTTTTTGGCGAGATTGTGCTTCCAATCAAGGTTGGACCGGAAATCTTTAATGCAACGTTTTACATTATGGATATTCAGCCAGCGTACAGCTGTTTATTGGGTCGTCCTTGGATCCATGGGGCAGGTGCTGTAACTTCCACTTTGCATCAAAAGCTGAAGTATATGGTTGATGGTCACATAGTGACAGTGTGCGGAGAAGAAGACATAATGATCAGTCAGCTGTCAACCTTCAAATACGTGGAAGTGGATGGGGAAATCCACGAGACGTTGTGCCAGGGATTTGAGAAGGTGAAAGTTTCTGAAGAAGTTGTTCAGTCTGAAGCTGTAGTGCAGCCCGTAGTGGCAAATCAACCTGAGGGTTCCATGTCTTCGTTGAGAGACGCCAAAGCTGTGGTTGAAGCTGGTGGCTCACAGAGGTGGGGCCAGGTGGTTGAAGTCCAGAAAAAGAAGGATACTTATGGATTGGGATATAAGCCATCCAGAAGAGATGAGGATCCCCCAAAATTCTATGGCCCTGTCCGGTTCACTAGCGCTGGAGTTTTCTTCGACAGAGTTAATGCTATTGAAGAAGAAGGAGACAGTGATTGTGACATGGATAGCTGGATCCGTCCTTGTGTCCCAGGGGAAAGTCTACACAACTGGTCTTCCGAGAAAGTCATTCAAGTGACAGGCTTCGAGTAATTGCTTTGTTTTCCTATTTTGTTAATCCTACGTTCTGCCCAAGACGTAGTGATTCTGTTTGTAGGGCTTTTAACTGTCGCGTGTTTTGCTTTATCATCAATAAAGGACTTTTCACACTCAAATATTTTGATCTCTGTCTTTCTGTTTTTATTTTTATGCATTAAAAAACCCACATCAAAATGGCAATGTGTTTCTTTTGTTGCATCATAATAAAACATACCTCATAAATCATTGCAGGTCTTTTTGTTCAGATGACACCGATCATGACTCAGTTATAGCTCGATATGACTTTGACAATCCAATCTATCAGGCTGAAGAAGAGGCTGACGAAGATTGTGAACTGCCCGAAGAGTTGGCCAGATTGTTGAAGCAAGAGGAGAGAGTCATCCAACCTCATCAGGAGGAAATTGAGATTGTGAATCTGGGAACCGAGGACGCTAGAAAGGAAGTAAGAGTAGGGGCTGCGTTGGAAGACAGTGTCAAGGGAAGATTGATTGAGATGCTCCGTGAGTATGTGGACATCTTCGCCTGGTCTTACCAAGACATGCCCGGGCTGGATACTGATATTGTTGTACACCGGCTACCACTCAAAGAAGGTTGTGCTCCGGTCAAGCAAAAGTTGAGAAGAACTAAACCGGAGATGTCTGTCAAGATCAAGGAAGAGGTTCAGAAGCAGTTGGACGCCGGATTTCTTGCCGTAACAAATTATCCTCCATGGGTTGCTAACATCGTGCCTGTACCTAAGAAGGATGGGAAGGTCAGGATGTGTGTTGATTACAGGGATTTGAATAGAGCAAGCCCAAAGGATGATTTCCCGCTCCCTCACATTGACGTGTTGGTTGACAATACTGCTCAGTATTCTGTGTTTTCCTTCATGGATGGCTTCTCTGGGTATAACCAAATCAAGATGGCCCCAGAGGACATGGAGAAAACAACATTCATAACACCGTGGGGAACTTTCTGCTACAAAGTGATGCCCTTTGGATTGAAAAATGCAGAGGCAACTTACCAGCGGGCGATGGTGACTCTCTTTCATGATATGATTCACAAAGAGATTGAAGTCTATGTTGATGACATGATTGCGAAGTCACAGACGGAAGAAGAACATTTGGTGAATCTTCAGAAGTTATTTGAAAGGTTAAGGAAATTCAGACTGAGGTTGAATCCAAACAAATGTACCTTCGGGGTGAGATCAGGAAAATTGCTGGGGTTTATTGTTAGTGAAAAAGGTATTGAGGTTGATCCTGCAAAGGTAAAAGCCATACAAGAGATGCCTGTGCCGAAAACAGAAAAAGAGGTTCGTGGTTTCTTGGGGAGATTGAATTACATTGCTAGGTTCATCTCGCATCTCACAGCCACGTGTGAACCAATCTTCAAGTTGCTAAGAAAAGATCAAGCGGTCAGGTGGAATGAAAATTGTCAAAAGGCGTTTGAAAAGATTAAAGAATACTTGCAGGAACCTCCGGTCCTTATGCCGCCAGTGCCAGGAAGACCTTTGATTATGTATCTCACGGTTCTTGAGAATTCAATGGGTTGTGTGCTCGGTCAACAAGACAAGTCAGGTAAAAAAGAGCACGCCATCTATTACCTGAGTAAGAAGTTTACTGATTGCGAGTCAGGATACTTGATGCTGGAGAAAACATGTTGTGCACTCGCTTGGGCCACTAAGCGTTTGAGGCAGTACATGTTAAACCATACAACCCTTTTGATTTTGAAGATGGATCCAATCAAGTATGTGTTCGAGAAGCAAGCACTTTCTGGTAGAATAACCCATTGGCAGATGGTTCTGACAGAATATGATATTCAGTATGTTTCCCAAAAGGCCATTAAGGGAAGTGTGTTGTCAGAGTATCTTGCCGAACAGCCAATTGTGGATTATCAACCGATGAAGTTTGAGTTTCCGGATGAGCACATCATGTATCTGAAAATGAAGGATTGTGAAGAACCTTTGCCTGATGAAGGACCTGAGATTGGGTCTCAGTGGAAGATGGTTTTTGATGGGGCTGTTAATTCATATGGCAACGGAATCGGGGCAATCATTACGACTCCACAGGGTTCTCATATACCCTTTACTGCCCGATTAGCGTTCATATGCACCAACAATGAGGCGGAATATGAAGCATGCATCATGGGGTTAGAAGAAGCAATTGATTTGAGAATCAAGAACCTCGATGTTTATGGTGATTCTGCGTTGGTGGTGAATCAGATTACAGGAGAATGGGAGACTCATCAAGTAAATCTCGTTCCATATAAAAATTATGCCAGAAGATTGTTACCTTTCTTTGACAGAGTAGACTTCCATCACATTCCCCGGATAGAGAATCAGATGGCTGATGCGTTGGCAACTTTGTCATCAATGTATAAAGTGAATCTTTGGAATGAAGCTCCCTCAATCAGAATCATGCGCTTGGATAGACCTGCTTTTGTATTTGCAGTTGAAGGGGTATCAGATGGCAAGCCTTGGTATCATGACATCAAAGTCTTCTTGAAGAGTCAAGAATACCCAGCTGGGGCATCTTCCAAGGATAAAAAGACATTGAGGAGGTTATCAGGAAACTTCTTTTTGAACAAGGATGATGTGTTGTACAAGAGAAACTTTGACATGGTCTTGCTACGTTGTGTTGATGAACACGAGGCAGGCTTGTTAATGGAAGAGGTTCACGAAGGTTCCTTCAGTACTCATGCCAATGGGCATGCTATGGCCAGAAAATTGTTGAGAGCGGGGTATTATTGGATGACTATGGAGTCTGACTATTTTAAATACGCCCGGAAATGTCATAAATGCCAGATTTATGCTGACAAGGTGCACGTACCGCCTACTCCTCTGAATGTTTTGTCGTCACCTTGGCCTTTTGCTATGTGGGGCATTGACATGATTGGAAAGATCGAGCCAACTGCTTCAAATGGACATCATTTTATCCTGGTGGCTATTGATTATTTCACGAAGTGGGTGGAAGCAGCATCGTATGCCAATGTCACCAAACAAGTGGTAGCCCGGTTCATTAAGAAGGACATCATCTGCCGGTATGGAGTCCCGGAGAGGATCATTACTGATAATGGTTCAAATCTGAATAACAAGATGATGAAGGAGCTATGCCAGAGCTTTAAAATCGAACATCACAATTCTTCTCCCTATCGTCCGAAGATGAATGGGGCTGTTGAAGCGGCTAATAAGAACATAAAGAAGATTGTGCAGAAGATGGTAGTGATATACAAAGATTGGCATGAGATGTTGCCTTACGCTTTGTATGGTTATCGTACTTCGGTACGTACCTCGACTGGGGCAACTCCTTTCTCACTGGTGTATGGCATGGAAGCAGTCTTGCCATTAGAAGTTGAGATTCCTTCTTTGAGAATTTTGACAGATGTGAAGCTGGATGAAGCTGAATGGGTGCGTTCCCGGCTGAATGAATTGAATCTCATTGAAGAGAAGAGATTGAAAGCCATTGCGCATGGCCGGTTGTATCAGAGTAGGATGAAGAAAGCCTTTGATCAGAAGGTGCGTCCTCGGTGTTTTCAAGCTGGTGAATTAGTTCTGAAAAGGATCACTCCTCCTCAAACAGATCACAGGGGCAAGTGGACTCCGAATTACGAAGGGCCATATGTAGTAAGACGGGTTTTCTCTGGTGGAGCCTTATTACTCTCAACTATGGATGGCGAAGATTTTACGTCCCCTGTGAACGCGGATGTAGTCAAAAAATACTTTGCATAAAAGAGACCCGCTGAACACAAAAAGAAGGTTCGGGCAAAAATGGGGCATCCTGGCGAACCATAAAAAGAAAAGGTTCGGGCAAAAATTAGGGATAAAAAGAAAAAGAATAAACCCGCAAGGTTGAAAACCTGAAAAGGCAACCTTGGCAAAAATGGGTATCCCGGTGGATTGAAAACCCGAGAAGGCCGATTCAGGCAAAAGTTAGGGATTTTAAAGCAAAGACTACGATCCGCGTTCGATCTGTGATCACTGTTCGCACTTGGAAAATTCTGAGGAAAGGAATCAGTCCAGTTAGTCATCTTCAAAGGCCGAAGTATCTGTGGATAAACAAGTCATATGGGTTATAGCTGAGTTGAGTCATGGTGGATGTCTGTTCCCCACATTGCCGACATTTGTATTTTCTTTTGCTTTTTGTGCAATTACCTCTTTTCAGGAATTGCTTCCAGATGTAAATGCCTATTTACAGGCCAATTCATTCAATAAAGTTTGCATTTCGGCTAAAGAGCTTTTGTTTTCTGTTTTACCTGTTTTGTTTGTGAAAATGTCCGATATTTTTGATAAAAACATTACATGCTAAAACGTTGAGCTTTATGACACAAGTTGGAAAACAGTGGCAATTGCTTAGGCGACAGTCACTATGTTGATAATCAATGTAATCATTTCTGCGCAAAGACCTTTCTGTTGGTTTTGCAGAATGACAGATGTACTCCCCCAGTAGAGTTACTCTCTCCATTGTTGAAGTCTGATCGTCCTCAGCAGCTTGCTGTTTTCCCCAGTAGAGTAGAGCTCTCCCCTACTTTGAAGTCTGATCGTCCTCAGCAGGTTATTACTCTTCCCCATCAGAGTACCGAGGGTCGTCTTCCTCAACCAGAGTATAAAGAAGTAATTCCCTAAGCGGAGTTGTTAAGGATCGTCCTCCTTAGCAGGATATAAGAGGTTTTTTCCCAGGCCAGGGTTGTGACTTGGCACATCTTTCTTCAGCAAGTGATGTCTCCCCACGGAGCATGGGGCAGCTATTTGTTCCCCAGCTAGTCAGGAAGCATGTGTTATCCCCTAGCAGGTGAATATTGACAATTACTTTCTCTCCCAAGCGGAGTCGTTGAGGATCGTCTTCCTCAGCAAAGTACAGAGGATTGTATACCCAGCCGCAGTCGTGTTTGGATTATTATTCCCCAGCGAGTACTCAGAAGTTGATTGCTTTAAGGTGAATGTTGTCGTACTTCCAACAGGAAGTTTGTGGACGAAGATGTTATTATCCCCACAGGGTCCTGGTGTCTACTTTCCTCGGTTGGTCAGAAAGTATAGTCTCGACGACAATGGTTTGATCTAGTACCCAGCAAGGTGAGGGTAAAGTTACTTCCCTAAGAGCAGATTAAGCTCATTTCCCCAATCAGAGTCTGGTGGTGAGTTGGTATCCCCAGCAGGTCTTAAGGCCAATCGTTTTTAGCAGGCGCCGAAGCCAAGTTCTGAAATAGTTGGTCGTCCCCAGCGGTGGAATTTCCATCTTCAGTATTCATATCCCTCCCCAGCTGAGTGGGTATTCTCTCGGAGCTTCGTCCATCTCCAGCAGAGTTGTTGATCTTGATATTCCCCAACAGAGTGGATATTCTCTTGGAGTTTCGTCCATCTCCGACAGAATTGGTGATTGTGATCTTCCCTAGCAGGGAGAAGTTCTCCTCAACAAATTCTCCTTTGTTTCAGTGGCAATTTAGTTTGCCATCCCCAGCGGAGTTGCTTCTGGTCTTCAGCATTTATTTTGCTGAGACATCTCTCCTGCATTGCATAAGCATTTGTTTGCATGACATCCTCCCAAATGCGTAGCATCTCCACTTCGTGTGGAGCATTACGGCAAAATTCAAACATGTGCATCTGAAGCATAAGCCAGGTTTGAGTTTTCCTTCGTCAGGAAAGCCAGATTTCAGGAAGATATCTTTTGACTTTACTCAACAGGTGTTGGGTTAAGCAATATTTGACAGTACCCCGGCAGAGTGTTTTGCCAGGATTGTTTATCCTTGATTTCATTTTTACCCCTTCGTCCAGGTGGTCCTTTGGTTTATCCCCTCAAGAGCTTTACCGTCAGACACTCGTCCGTGTTCCCTTCAGCACCCGTCCGTGTTTGAACTTTTTCAATACCCGTCCGTATTGACCTTTGAGACACCCATCCGTGTTCTTTTCAATACCCGTCCGTATTGACCTTTTGATGACACTCGTCTGTGTTTCCTTCGGCACCCGTCTGTGTTTGAACCTTTTGTTTCAATACCCGTCCGTATTGATCTTTCGATGACACCCGTTTGTGTTGCGATTCAATCCCCAGAGAGGTCGCCTTTTTGTTTCAATACCCGTCCGTATTGACCTTTTGATGACACTCGTCCGTGTTATTTCAGTGCCTGTTCGTGTTTGAGCTTTTGTTTCAATGCTCGTCCGCATTGACATTTGGCACCCGTCCGTGTTTGAACCTTTTAGGCCAATGCCCGTCCGCATTGACACGTTACACCCGTCCATGTATCTTTTAAATACCCGTTCATATTTGATATCCTGGATCCCTTGACACTCGTCAGTGTTCATCCCCCAGCATAGCTAACACTCATTTGTGTTTATTTCAAGACTTTTCAATACAGTTTTGGTCTCCAACACTCGTACGTGTTGTGACAGTGCAGCATTTTTTTTTGCTTGTTCCCCAGTGGAGTCGTCCCTCCCTTGGGGATTGCAAATTTTAGGTTTCTTTTGGTATTCAATCTCCGTGAATCCTTAGAACGCATGATAGCCGTCACTATCATACCTTCAGGATCAAGTTGATTGAATAGGGGCAGCTGTAACACCCCAAAATTTGCCTTGTTGTTTTTAGCTAATTGGCTTATGTTTCTTTTCATTTCTTGCATTTTTGCATTATGCATAGCATTGGTTCTTAGCACGGGATCAAAGTACTTGGTCCATATTCTCAAGTCTCAAACTTCAAGGTGGTTCAGAGGGTTCATAAGATCAAGATTGGCAAAGGATTTCAAGTGATTCCTTCCCTCCTGATCAGGGGGGGGGGGCAATTAGGGTCTTTAAGATCAAGAGGACTTCTTGAAAGGCTTGGTGTGTTCAAGCATGCTCCTGTGGTTTTCTTTATGCTCACAAGTGCTCATGGATGAGGGTTTGGTTATTGATTCATTGTGGAGGATGTTCAGTGGATCAGTTGCTTGTGAACTAAGCAAAAGTCAACTGTGAAGGAGAAAGTCAACTGTGGAATTTTGAGGCTCTTTTCATGGTTTTCAAGGTCTCACATCCTCATATGGCCTCCAATTGTCAAGATTTGTCCCATTTATCAAGAATCAAGAGGTTGTACAAAGGTTACTAAATTTGGAAAATGACCCATAATTGAAACTTTCCATTTTTGGCAATTTTTCTTCCACATTCAACTTGACTTTTCATCATCAAGGAAGCTCCAAATGAATTTTCCTCCAACATGAAAGTTGAAGATCTTTCTCTCCCATTTCCAAAAAGTACTAGACCATTTCCATATCATTTGTGGAACTCTAGTTATGGCCAAAACAATGCAAGGTGCTTTTCATGGATTCCTTATATGTCAAATTTTCCACTTTTTGCATTTTTGCACAAATGGACTTGTAATGTTCCCAATTGCTTCATAATATCAAAATACAAGTCAAGAAGATCATTTGTGGCCTTTGAATCAATTCATGCCATGCCATTTTTCTCATTATTCTCACAAAGTGCAAAAATGCCAAATTAATTCAAAGCTTGCAAACCAAGAAAGTGCAAGGCCCAAAATCAATCCAGAAGTGGTATGGGAGTAAATTGGAGGTGAATTATGCTGAGAACAAGGGTTTCCCACGTGCAAATTAGTGGTGGTGGTGTGAAATGCATTTTTGCAATTTCACTAAAATCTCATTAACAAGAGCTCTAATCACTTCCTAATCTCAATCAGTGAACTAATCAAGAGTATATAACCTTACTCATGCTCTCACAGCTAGGGCAGAGACTCACATTTGCTCAGTTTCCATTTTTCACTCTCCACTTTCTCATTTTCGTTTCTCCTTCTCCATAAGGTGTTTTTGAGAAATTCTTTCATATTTGGAATCAATGAAGAGAGTAGAACCATAATCAACCATCATCTGAAGCTCATACTGAGATTTTCACCAAACTCCATTCAAGAGGGTTCAAGTTCAAAACTCAAGATCTAGCACGATTCCAAGCTCTAGTTGCATTTATTTTGCAATTAGAGGTTCCAAGGACTTGATCTGCAGCTTTTGGAAGGCATTCTTGTGCAATTTTAAGTTCTTCAAGATCTCAGGTTAGTGATTTTTTTCACCATCTCAGAACTTGAGTTTTTGATATGCAAAATGATCTATGATGTGCACTGAACATGCTGATATATTTTATTTGAAGTTTGGACGTGTAATTTGTGAGATATGTGGATTTAAAGTTTTAGATCTAAACTTGTTTTCGTTCGATTCTCTTTTTGTGTTTGTTGTTTGTTAAAATGGACTGGATATTCATGATCCTTGCGTTTTTCTGATCAAAATGGTATACTCATAAGCATTTTCTGGAAAAAGTCACGTCACAGCTCACCGGAGAGGGTGGCCGGAGCCCTAGCTCCGGCGGCCGGAAAATACAGTCCGGCGAGGGGAGTTTTCACGATGAAGAAACCGGTTAGCCATCCGATGGTGAGATCGAAGGGCTGTCAGCGCGCCACCTGTTTTGATTCTTATGTTTTTATTTCATGATACCGTGTCTGCCATCCCACAATAGTACCGTGCACCCCTTGCATCGTGGCCTTTTGTTTGCGCTTGTTTTTCATCTCACGGCTGGAGTTTGGACACCTCATTAATGAGGTCACATGCCAGACATGTGACTGGTGTAGCATGTTCCTCAAGGTGTTGGTGCGCGCAAGTCCACGTGCTTATTGTGTGCTGATCGAATCCGTCCGTTGATCTTGACTACTTCCCCATAGTGTTGACTGCGTGTTGGTCGTTGGATGGAACGTTTGGTTGGATTTCATTGCTGAGATGTTGACCGAATTGCCATGCTCCCTCGTTGACTGAGTTTTTGGACCTTTTTTTTCACGGGCTTTTCTATGCGCACCCCTGCTTCATGGCCCAATCCACATTTGAACTGGATTTCCTTGCTTATCACACCCTTAGCCCATGTTCTTCATCTTTATTTTCATTTATTCATTTGCTTTGCATTTTATTTTTTTAAAATTACTTTTATGCATCTAAAAATCATACAAAAAATCATGGAATTTATTTTTAGTTTTATCTTTTTTTTCATATTTTATTTTCTCATTTTATTTTTATTTTGGCATCTGTTTTAATTAATTGTTTTATTTCCTTTTCTTATTTGTTTCACTTGCACACACCAACTTGTGAAATTTCTTTCTCCTCATCTATAATTCATTTTTAATCCATTCTTTTTGCATCTGTTAGGTGACATATTAAATTGCATAAAAACATTTTTGTTTCATGTTTAAAACTTTTCCATATTGCATTTTGGTCCCTTTCTTTTGCATGTTGAAACATTGTTCTTAAGTGATCTTTGTCCAATTGTTTGGGATACTTGGTTTGTGAATTTTGGTTTGATATTTTTGGACTTGTTACTTGACTAAGTTAGCTCCTGTTTGGATATTTTTGGGATTTTATTAATCCACTTTGCTATTTTTAGTTGAGTGTTGTTTGTGATGCAAGTTTGGTTGAGGTATACTTTGGTACTTGATCTAGTTTGGATGCATTTGCTTATTTGTGATGGAGTGATGCTTAATATGTTTTATGGTGTGATCATGTACTGTTTGATCTTACTTGTGGCTTTGGAATCATCTCTTTTCACTGATTTTTCTATTTGTTCTTGATTTTACAAAGTGTTGTTATTTTGACTTGAGTTTTGTGGATGTCTTTCTCACTTTTGGTGCATGCTTTGAGTGTGTTGCTTGATGATTAATCTTGTATGACTTGAGTTTGGGTTTGATATGACATTGATGTATATGCTACTGCCTCTTGAGTTCTATACTTGATTTTCATATTACTTGAGCATTGTTGGATGCATTTGGTTTGAATTATGTGATGCATATCATCCCTTTTACTTTGTAACTTCTTTGGTGCATCCTATTGCATAATGTGAACCTCTTTTGCATATGTGGATTGTTAATGATGATATGATGTGAGTTCTGGTCTTGTTTCATTTTCATCTTGTCTCTTTCATTTCACTTTGGTATGAGATCCATGTGTGTTTAATTGTGCATTTAATTCAAGTGTGCTTACATCCTTCCATGTTTACCTTTGCATGATTACTTGAAGTGATTTGCATTAATCTTTGAAACATGTTGATTGACTTGAGTTGGACATTTATGATATGATGTACTTGCTGCCCCATCTTGTATCTTATCTTCCCCTTCTCCTTCTTCTCTTTCACTCTTTTCATCCCTCGAGTCTCGAGACTTGTTTAAGTCTTGGACTCTCTCCCGTTAGAGCTACCTAGTCCAACTTAATTTTTGATTAAGCTTGGAGTAGGATTAGCATTAGGTTAGGTAGTCGTCTCTCCTAAACCTCACTAACCATAGGACATCCATGCATGATAACATTAGGACTCTTAGTTCCCCTTTAGAGTATCCTTTGTGTCGTCTCTCTTCTCATCTCAAAACTTCTTCAAGACACGTAATAAAAGTTAACGTGTATTGCGCTTGAGCCTTCTATATGGGAAGTGGGGAGTGAGGGGCTTCCTCTCATTCTTCTAGGATACCTAGTGTTTGTCCTGTTGGGGACGATGCGCGAAAGTATTCGTTCCTGTATTCAAGACTTGGGTTCAATGCAAGTTACGATACAACTTAAAAGACACTTCTGTCTAAAAAACTCCAAACCAATTCAAATCTTTTTATCCTTCGGGATTGTTGGGTTTCAAACTTCTTTTTTCAGAAAAGAGCTCGTCGCTCACGTAAAAGACACTTACTCATCCGTGGTCGTGCCCACGAACTACGTCAGCTCTGATTCCTCTCTCTCGTCCGATTGAGGATACGTAGGCACAAGACAGCGATTGTCTTGGCGAGCAACCTTCCCCCACAGTTCCCGTCCGAACTACGTTGACTCTGACTTTCCCATTGTACTGAGGGAGTACGTAGGCCTAGGACAACGATACCGTCCAATCGAGTCACTTCCTTTTCTTTTTCTTCTTCGTTTCTCCGTTCTTTCCGTTCTCGTTTCTTCGTCGGTCCAGTAGCAGTAGAGTTCCAGACGACGACACCCTTTGATGCAGACAGCAAGCGTGGATCCCATCGAGTACCATGGACGTGTTGGGTGTTAATACCTTCCCTTCACGTAACCGACTCCCGTACCCGTTCTCTTGGTCGCGTGACCATGCTCTTTCCCTTCTTCCAGGTTTACGCAGTGTTCCCTTTCCCTCTCTTGGGATAAATACACTTTGCTGGCGACTCTGTGTCTTTTGCGCCACTCTCGCGTTTGTACCGTTGGATGCGAATCTTTTCGGGAGCGACAGTTACCACTCAAGAAGGAATGCCATGCTGTCAAACAAAAGTTAAGAAGGACCCATCCGGATATGGCTCTCAAAATTCGTGAAGAAGTCCGAAAGCAGATTGATGCGGGATTCCTGGCAGTATCGAAGTACCCACAATGAGTTGCCAACATTGTGCCAGTACCGAAGAAAGATGGAAAGGTTCGCATGTGTGTGGACTACAGAGATTTGAACAGAGCTAGTCCTAAGGACGACTTCCCATTACCTCACATTGACGTATTGGTTGACAACACAGCTCAATTATCCGTATTCTCTTTTATGGACGGGTTTTCCGGATATAATCAAATTAAGATGGATCCAGAGGATATGGAGAAGACCACATTTATCACACCATGAGGGACTTTCTGCTATAAGGTGATGCCATTCGGACTTAAAAATGCTGGGGCAACGTATCAACGTGCAATGGTAATGCTCTTTCATGACATGATCCATAAGGAGATCGAGGTGTACGTTGACGATATGATTGCCAAGTCTCAGACCGAAGAAGAGCACTTGATCAATCTGCAAAAGTTGTTTGTCCGACTGAGGAAGTTTAGATTGAGACTCAACCCCAGCAAGTGCACATTTGGGGCGCGATCTGGAAAATTGTTGGGCTTCATCGTAAGTCAGAAAGGAATCGAGGTGGATCCTGATAAGGTGAGGGCAATTCAAAATATGCCTGCGCCTAGGACAGAGAAAGAGGTTCGTGGCTTTCTGGGAAGATTAAACTACATCGCCAGATTTATTTCACATCTTACTGCCACCTGCAAACCTATTTTCAAGCTGCTAAGAAAGAATCAGTCAATCGCGTGGGATGATGATTGCCAAGGGGCATTTGACAAAATCAAAGAGTATTTGCAAGAACCACCGATCCTGATACCGCCTGTTCCCGAAAGGCCACTTATTATGTACCTGACTGTACTTGACGATTCTATGGGCTGTGTGTTGGGGCAACAAGATGAGACGGGAAAGAAAGAACATGCCATCTATTACCTCAGTAAGAAGTTTAATGACTGCGAGACAAGGTATTCCTTACTCGAGAAGACTTGCTGCGCATTAGCGTGGGCGGCTAAACGTCTCAGGCAGTATATGTTGACCCACACTACTTATCTGATTTCCAAGATGGATCCCATTAAATATATCTTTGAGAAACCTGCTCTCACTGGCAGGATAGCCCGATGGCAAATGCTTCTGTCAGAGTACGACATTCAATACATCACTCAAAAAGCCATCAAGGGTAGCAAACTGGCGGACCATCTTGCCCATCAACCGGTGGATGATTATCAGTCCATGAAGTTCGATTTCCCAGATGAAGACATAATGGTGCTAAAAGATTATGAAGAGCCAGGTCCAGATGAAGGGCCCGAACCAGGGGAACGATGGACTCTTATGTTCGACGGTGCCTCGAATGTTCACGGAAATGGAATTGGGGCAGTGATTACCTCACCCAAGAATTTCCACTTACCATTCACAGCTAAGCTCTGCTTTCCATGCACCAATAACATGGCTGAGTATGAAGCTTGTATACTTGGATTGGAAGAAGCCATCAACTTAAGAATCAAGACTCTTGATGTGTTTGGAGATTCTGCTCTTGTAATACACCAGATTAGAGGTGACTGGGATGCCAAACATGCCAATCTAGTTCCATATCGAGATTACGTGGCAAAGCTACTTCCTAGATTTGATGATATCACCTTTACCCATGTGCCTAGAGAGGAAAATCAAATGGCAGATGCTCTGGCAACTTTAGCTTCTATGTATAAACTGATATGGCCCAACCATCGGCCGCATATTGATCTACTGCGATTTGAAGAGCCATCTCACTATTTGGCTACCGACGAAGAGTCAGATGAAAAGCCATGGTTCTATGACATCAAACGTTATCTGGAAAAACAAGAATATCCAGAGGGCGCTTTGGCGGTGGATAAGAGAACTTTGCGCAGATTGGCATCAAATTTCTTCCTCAATGGGAATGTGTTATACAAGCGTAATCATGATACTGTGCTACTCAGATGTGTGGAAAAACATGAAGCTGAGCAGATTCTGAAAGACATTCATGAAGGTTGTTTTGGTACCCACGCAAATGGGCATACTATGGCAAAGAAGATATTGAGAGCAGGCTATTATTGGCTTACCATGGAGGCTGATTGCTACCATCATGCCCGAACTTGCCATAAATGCCAGATTTACTCTGATAAGATTCATGTACCTCCCACTCCCTTGAACGTCCTGACTTCACCATGGCCATTTTCCATGTGGGGGATAGACATGATTGGGATAATTGAGCCAAAAGCCTCAAATGGACACCGCTTCATATTGGTTGCCATAGACTACTTTACCAAATGGGTTGAGGCTGCATCGTATACGAACGTTACCAAGCAAGTGGTCGCTCGCTTCTTGAAACACAACATCATATGCAGATATGGAGTGCCTAACCGTATCATCACTGACAATGGGTCTAATCTCAACAACAAAATAATGGATGAATTGTGTGCCAGTTTCAAGATTGAGCACCATAATTCGACACCATACAGACCCAAGATGAATGGAGCCGTTGAGGCAGCCAACAAAAACATTAAGAAGATCATTCAGAAAATGGTGGTCACTTATAAAGATTGGCATGAGATGCTACCTTTTGCGCTGCACGGCTACCGTACCTCAGTGCGAACTTCAACAGGGGCAACTCCTTACTCATTGGTTTATGGCATGGAAGCGGTCCTTCCGATAGAAGTCGAAATCCCCTCATTGAGAGTATTGATGGAAGCTCAGCTTGACGAAGCAGAATGGGTGAAGACAAGATATAATGAGCTCTAATTTCTCGAAGAAAAATGCTTGGCAGCAATATGCCATGGCCAGCTCTATCAAAGACGCATGAAGAAGGCTTTTGACAAGAAAGTGCATCCTCGGACATTCCAGGAAGGTGACTTGGTGCTCAAGAGGATCATGACCATGTATAATGAATCCAGGGGCAAGTGGACGCCAAATTACGAGGGCCCATATGTTGTAAGAGAGGCATTATCTGGTGGTGCCTTGAAGCTCGCAACTATGGACGGCGATGAGTTACCATACCCGGTGAATGCAGAGTACGTTAAGCGATACTACGCCTAGAAAAGTGGAATAATAAAGCCGCTAAGTCGAAAACCTGAAAAGGCGACTTAGGAAAAAAATGGCAATCCCGGTGGACCTGAAAAAAAACAAAATCAGTCCAGGCAAAAATTAGGGATAAAATAAAAAGATATAGGCCCGCTGAATTGAAAACCCGAAAGGGAGGTTCAGGCATAAAAGGGCGTCCCGGTGGATTGAAAACCCGAAAGGGCAATCCAGGCAAAAGTTAGGGACAAATTCCAAGGCAAAGTATCTAGTCTGCACGTCCACTTGATCCTAATGTACCACTGAAGAGTGGAATCAACCCAGCCGTCTTTCTACGAAGCAAGGTGTTGAAGTTATCAAAGTCATGGGGACCATAGCAGTGTTGAAACTCAATGGAACCTCATTAATTTGTATTGCCATTATGTTTTTTTTCTTGCACCGCAATTACCTCATTAAGGAATTGCATCCCTGTACCTACTTACCCATTCCAGGGGCAAATCAATACAAAGAGAGATTTCTCACCAAATTGTGTTCATTTTTTACTTTATCTGTTTGTTTGCAAATTGATTTTGTTTTTGATAAACTGCGTTTTTAAAACTTCGGTTAATAAAGACAATATTTGAAAACGATAAAATTTGTTTGGTGTTGGGAGAACTAAAAGGAATTAGATAGTCTCCAAAAAAATTTCACCACAAGAAAACATCAAATTAATTATCAGTCGTTCTAGCTCTTCACCACAAGCAGTGTGGCTTAATAGGAATGTACTTACCATAATCTCCAACAATGAATCTTTCAAGCTCAACAGGGGCAATCACGCTCCCTAGTCATATTTGGCTCGCTCAAAAGGGGTCGAGTAGTCAAACACTCTCATCATCCTCACAAAACCCAAAGTCCAATCCTCTATTGGCAACTACTCAAAAGTCCACGCTCGTTGGCACCTTCAAAGCTACCCTTCAAAGTCCAGTCTTCATTGGCAACCATTAAAAGTCCACCGCCGTTGGCATCCTCATAACACCAAAATAACCAAAGTCCAATTTCATTTGGCAATTACCAAATTCAATACCTGTTGATACCCTCGACAAGGAAACTTATCCCCAGAGCGCCCGATCACTTGCATCTTCATGTGCATAACATTACATAATCATATCAAGCACTATCCTATCATACGTGCATTAGATTCCCTAGCAGTTGCATTTTAGTATATGTTTCAGTGTATCATGTTAGTGCATGGCATATCCACCCCCGACATAGCATAACAGGATCCAGGATCAGTTCGCAAGCATCTTGGCCAGTCCTCCGTCAAAGTTGGCAGTATTCTTCAAAAGAGAAGTTGATACCCCGCACGTGCTCAAGGAATTTTATTCCCCAGCAAGTCATTCTTCAGCCATGCAGTTGATATTGACAATCCCCAACAACTGTTGCTTTTCTTACTCCCCAAGCAGAGGATATTCTAGAAAGTTTCTTGTGAGCTTTCCCCTGCAGAGCCAGCACATTTCCTCCGACAGGAATCTTGCTCGATTATTCTTCACTTTCCAAGATACTGCTTTGGTATCGTTGAGGAACCTTAATGGATAAGGTATTGCTTTAATGCTCCAGAGAATCGTCTGCCTTTCAGAGATACTGCTTTGGTATCATTGAGGAACCTTAACGGATAAGGTACTGCTTCAATGCTCCAGAGAATCGTCTGCCTTTCAGAGATACTGCTTTGGTATCATCGGAGAACCTTAATGGATAAGGGACTGCTTCGACGACCCAAAGGACCTCAAGTTATTTTGTTCAGTTTGAACCCCGCTACTTCATTCTATCCACTCTTACTTTATAGCATTTTACCTTCCGTCAGACAAATTTTGGGGCCTTCTTATATCTAATTGACTTCCACCCTAAAAATGAACGCCATGCGGTAGTTCATTCTCTCGAGTTCAAGACAATTAGATAGGGGCATCTGTCATACCCCAAATTTGTCCTACCCTCTCATTTTTCTCATACTAAGCATGTGGTTGCTTCATGGACTTCTCTCAAGATCATCATAGAGTTTTGGCTATGGAGATTTGGTTTGTACTCTTTGTAATCAAAGGCTCCCGCAAGTGTAGTGAAGATAAAAGAAAGATGTATCCTCATTCTCATGACCAATTAGTCAAGTTACAGGCAATGGGTTTCAAGTTGATTTTTGGATATGGTTCAAAATGTTTCTAGCTGATTAAATAACAATTATTAGAATTCATTTCCTCAAGTCGTGTTTAAGTTTGCTTGAAGCTATGATAGTATCTCAGGATGATTTTTAACCATATTCCGAGTGCGACACTGAGGCTGTATGGTTAAAACAAGCTAAGAAATGGCCCTTCGTCTCTATGTCATGTTTGCTTTTAACTCAGGCTTGAACTGGTTCAAATTATGAAGCAAACTGATTCAAGGTCATAATCAGATTTTATGGAAGATATAATTAGTTCATTTTCAAGTCATGCATTCTAAGCTTATTTCAAAAGGCGTCTGTGTCTAAAAGTGACTTCATTGGATTTAATTGAAAGTTCTAATGTGGATAATTTTCAAGACAACATCAATTTGTGTTAAAGCCATGAGTCACAATTGCAAGAGATTTTCAATCTATGGCCATAATTGGAGGTTTTGCAAGACAAGTTTTAAAGTGGTGGGTGGAAGTTTTATTAAGCTTGATTTTGGGCTAGTGACTTCAAACTAAGAAGTTATGTCACGTTTTTAGGCATGATGATATGGATCAAGGATTGGTGCAAGTCATAATATGTATTATCAAGTGCAAGAAATAAAGTTGTTGAATTGTATTTGAAAAGGAGGCATAGTGTTCAATTCATAGCATTCTTGTCAACACGGTTCGTGCAAAGGCAACATGCCACAATTCATGAATGTTGGATTTAATCTAAACATTATTAGAAAATTCAAGTCATTACCATAAAAGTGGCAGAGCTGCTACAATAAACTACTGAGACGGATTCGAGCTACATAAAGGTGACCAAAGTCTAGCAGTGTTACTTTTTGCTATGGAAATAGATCAAGGCAATTACAAGCTTAAACCAAGTGTAACGAAACATACTGATAAGACATAGAACTTTTCCTATTGTGAGCCTAAGTACGATGCCTAAGAGGTCAAATCCAAAAGTCTAATGCAGTATTGTTGAGTTTCTTCTCCACTAGTGTCAAGTCTTGGTACCAGGCCAATCTTGCGCCATACAAATTGCCGTCACCAACAAGTTATCTTCATAACAAATCTCCCAGCTCATCTTGTACCAAGTCCTCATTACACCAAGGATAAGAATCTGAAAAAAACAAAAGCAAAATCACCAAATCAGTCTGTATCATGAAGGAATTATGTGGAAAACTAAATGACTGACATGAGGAAGAAATGCAGGGACAAACACGACTCAAAAATTCACAGCGAACCAAATGTCATTTATTTGAAAGAAAATATACCCAAGTTGAAAATCAAAACTGCAAATCTGTTATATTTCAGAAGAACAACATCAAATCGGATCTAAATATTTCCAGCTTCGGAATCATTTTCAAGTCACACAAAAACTCGTTACTCGTACTTAATCGGCAGGAGAAATTTTGAGTGCATAACAGAATTTGAACATCTTACCATCAAACCTCCATACCCAGGCCGACTTCTTTAAAATTATGACTTCTCCACCGAGCTTCAAAAGTAATCCTTGACTTCTTTTGTCGTGCTAGCTACTTACTCCACGCCATGCTTCAAATGATCCTATCGTGAGCCAATTCTCCACTCAAGCACATTCCTATCCATCCTACTGCTACTGCTAAACAAAGACACAGACAAAATGCATAAGCCAACCCCAAGCTTTTCCTCATCCATACTTACGCCATCCAAGCTGCCTCGTCCTACTATAGTTGCCTCAGGTTGAGCTCCCACAAGCATACATGAAAAGTGAATCATTGGTTAGTACAAGTACAGGTTGAACATGAACTTGCAAAAGAAAGTGAGCAATTTCAAAGCCAAACCATTCAAGTGCATGAATGACAAGCACACTTGCAGCAATAATGAGATAAAAGATGATATCATAGCAGGTTCACAAATGTAAGACCAAACATGCACAGCGTAATACAGCAGTAGCAGAAACAGAGTTGTGACATATGTTGTGTTGCTACAAGCTATTCAAGGCCCAATTGACTCCAAGGGAAGTCAACAACAGTAAAAGCAGTGAAAATCACATTCACACGCAGTGAAAAGTCAAGGGGGCCACAAAATTCAAATTCATGTCATAAAAAAAAACTCTCAAAATAATTATCATATTCAAATTCAAAATAAGTTTCAAAGCTCACACGGTCAAAAAGCAAAGGCATTTGCACTTTATCCAAAGTCAAAGGAAAAAGACAAGGCAGGGTGCAACAGTGTATAGCAGAAAAAGGGATCGCAGAGGCTCAGCAAAGCAGTGACATTTTTTTGGCAAAAAACGTATTCTGAGTTTGGAAAGTTTACCTTATACAATTCCATGAATGTGATTCCTCGACAATGTTGACACCACCTCTTCAAACCCTAATTCTGAGGATATAAAAGAGAGAGCATTGAATCAGAAAAAAAAAACGGAACAAGTATCACGGCGGCAAAGAAATTCGGTCTCTAACCCTAATCCACCTAAAGTTCAATCCTAAGAACTACTCTGAATTTCTCATTGAGATTCAGAGATAGTGTGAACTAAACCAAGCACAACATCCACTCAACATAGTAGCAAACGTAGCAGAATAGTTCATAAAGAAGAAGAAAAGGAGGAAACTACTTACGCGTCAGAATATTCAAAGGAGTTCTTCAACTGGTATAATACTTGAGCCTTCGCTTTAAATTCTCTTTGCATGAATCTTTGTTCACTGATGATAGATGCTGGTTTTCGCTTGAATGTTTGGATTCTGGGTTGATTTTGAAACTAGGATTTAATTTGGGAATCCGTTCGATTTGGAATTTTGAGGGAGTTTTAGAAAAAAACTGAGGTTAGATTTGGGGAGAGGAGAGAAAGATAGCTAGGGTTCGTGTTGATTTTTTTGGGTTTTAAGAGGGTATTGCCGGAGAAGACGGTGGCGGCCGCCGCGCGCCGCCGCTTCTCCGGCCGAGACTTTAGGTTTCCGGCGACGTTAACTTTTGTAAGAGAGAAACTGAATCGTTGAGAAAAATTTGAGAATGATTTGCTTTCTTTTCTCTCTTATGTTTATCCCAGCACCAACGTTGCTGTTGTTGTGTGTTGTTCAAGGAGTGACACTTGTCACTGTTCAGAAAACGTGTCACCATAAATGCTTTCTCATCCCTGATCCCATGCGCGTCTCCCTTACCACGTGCCCGCGCAATCCACCCTTCGATCTGGAGTCAGGTTGACTCTTAGTTAATCCAACGCTCCAGGTTCACACTTCAGTCAACCAGGGTTGACTAGGGTTCACGGTGAACCCCACGGGTGTATGGGTTTCCAGCCTTGGGCCTGGACGTTATTTCTATCCACACTCCTTATTTGCTAACACCCTGGCCCATGTTTTTTTTATTATTATTAGATTTGGTTTTGATATTCTTTTTTTAATAAAAGTCTAAAACATATTTTATCTCTTTTTAAAAAAAAAACAGAACTTATAAAATATAGCTACTAAATTAATTTAGTTAATTTTATTAAAACTTTTTATTTAATATTAATTAATTTTTCTATGATTAATTTTATTAAATATTAAATTTTAATTTAATTAATTATTAGTTTGGTTTTAAATCTGAAGAGTTCTAAAAAACACTTTTATTTAATTAATCCTAAAATTCTTATTTATTTAATTTTATTAAATTGTTTTATTTAATATTAATTAATTTTTGATAATTAATTTTATTAAATATTTTGATTTAATCTAGTTAATTATTGGAATTTAATTCTAAAAAACCCTAGAGCTTAATAATTAGTTTAGGATTTCCCCTCTTTAGAATGAATTTTTAAAATTGGGTTACTAATTAAACTAATTTGCTTGTTTATTTATTCCCCCATGGTGTATGTTTTTTTTATCTCGTGAATTTGTTATGCTTCGATTAAATTATGCTATGTCATTGTATGTTTATTCAAATCAAAATATTTTTCAACTAATACCTTGGCTCAATGCCAAGCCACTTTCATACCTTGTAAGTCGATCGTTTCCACGATCGCAATCGACCTCACAATGCCTCCTCTTGGGCCTTATGCAACGATTACCCATTCTATTTTGATTTGTATACATGTATGTGAATGGAATATTTTAATCATGACTTAATTAATTTCATAAGATTAAAATCAACCCTTTTCATAAGAGTAAAAAAACTTGATCCAACGTCAAGTATTTTCCAAATAAATTCAATCAATTCAATCCTAAGCATTTACTTGATCCATATATCCAGTATTTCCAACCTTTACCTTAAACCATAAGACATTCTTATTTCTTAACCTTCTCATAAATTCAAACCTCGATCAACATCGAGCCTTCTTTTCAAATCAAATCAATACATCTAAATCACACTTAAATACTATTTCATAAAGGAAGAAAAGGGAGTAGAATGGAATCTTCGATTCTTCTCCTCAATTGTTTGGGCCCGAGGAATCTTTCTTAAGTTCAAGCAATTGTCTTCTTTAAAAGCCTCATAATGCGATTACATATCAAACCCTTTTTACAAAAAATCAAATCAAATCTTCTTTCCTAAAAACTTGGATGAAAAAGAGAGAGAGTCGGTTCTTCGACTAGCTTTCCCGATTACTTGGACCCGAGGAATCTTTCTTAAGTTCAAGTAATTGTCATCTATTCAACATACTCTAACCATATTAAAACTCTTTTATAGTTAAGGGTGAAAAAGTGAGAGAGCCGGTTCTTCGACTCGCTTTCCCGATTACTTGGACCCGAGGAATCTTTCTTAAGTTCGAGTAATCGTCACCCAATCAAAGTACAAACACATTAATCCAACTCATCGCCGCCGTGCGATTAAAACTCTTTTCCAAAAGAACAATGTTTAGCCCCCCTCTAAACACTTGTTCACTTAAAAAATACCAACCAAACAACCGTAGTCCCACGAACTACGAATGCTCTGACTTTCCCATTGCACGAGGGAATACGTAGGCCCGAGGATCTCAATCCTTGCCGAGCACAATAGTAAAAACCTACCCATTTTCCTTTAGAAAACAAAATCCTTTTACCTTAGAAGATAAACAAACAAACCTAGCTAACTTTCTCACGAATCGAATCAAGAGGTTCCCGTTGAGTACAACGGACGTAGAGGGTGCTAATACCTTCCCTCTTGCGTAACCGACTCCCGAACCCGAATTTGGATACGACGACCAAGTTCTTATCTCCTTTCAAAGGTTTTCTCGATATTTTCCTTTCCCTCTTTTGGGATAAATAAAATTCGGTGGCGACTCTGTTTCGAACAGTTTTTTTCGCGTCCATCGCGAGGATCGTATTTTTCGAGGTACGACAGATGACGACTCTGCTGGGGATGAGTGCATTGTCCTATGCTAGAGAGAGTCAAGCCTAACTTGACTCGATTCGTGAGTGTTACATCCGCTTGTTTGTTTATCTTCTCTTGCTTGTTTGCTTGCTTGTCTGATTATCTATTATCTACTTGCTTGCTTATCTTTATTATTATATCCTATTATTATCTTTTGTGACACTGTGGGGGTCCTCTGATCATTGGTGCTTTGTGAGATGGCTCTACACCCGAGTCTGAGTATAACCCTGAGATTAGGATGGTGGTTGTGTAGTGTAGGCTTGCGCGGTCTCTTCCGCGTGAGTTGAAGCGAAAACCACCGCTTGGAGTAGATTCCCTTGGAGATATTATTGTTGTGGTGAATCTTTGCCATGGCGGTAATATCTTCGAGGTGGGTCGTTGATCCCAAGGACCATTAACCCAATTTGCCCGCGGTGGTTGGTAGCGTTAATTCTATGTGAGTTAATGCGAACGCCCCAATCAGATGAGATCCCTCGAACGTATTACTTCTTGACAGTAATATTTTCGACCTCGATCTAAGATTCTGAGAACCCTATTTAGAACCCTTGCGTCGATGGTTGTGTAGTGGGCGCCTCCGGGGAATCTTTCTCGTGGGGAAGAAGCGAAGACCTCACCTAGACGAGATTATTTCGAGAATATTATAGTTGGACAAATCTTTGTCGTGGTTATAATGTTTTCGAAATATATCTGTAACTCTAGGCACCTACCTGTTTAGAGCCTACCTGTGGGGGCTCCGATGATCAGAGTTATCCTGTGTCTAGCTCCTTCCTCAGAATCAGATGCTGTTGTAACCTTGCATCCGCATTTCGCGCTCATATCATAACATTTACATTTTGTAGATTTCAGGGAATCTAAGAATTATATCACAAGCATTCAGGAATTATGGGAACAAACATCAGGGGTATCTGTCCCTACACTTTCAGAAAGCCCAAGTTAGAGGATTTACGTGGCTTAGTTTCCCGCATCCCTGCTGTATTCAGAATTAACTTCGAGGAGGATTATGGAAAGCTCATTCGAATCTTGAATCAAGATGTGGATCAACGAGCACTTATCACTTTTGCTCAGTTTTATGACTCCTCCTTGAGATGTTTTGTATTTCAAGACTTTCAGTTGGCGCCCACACTCGAAGAATATGAGAAATTGGTGGGGATCCCTATGAAGAGCAAGCTACCGTTTGTGGGTGTAAACGAGTCCTTGGAAGATAAGGTTATAGCTGATGCTCTCCATATGCACAAAAAAGATGTTACTGATAATTGGGTGAAAACTAAGGGTGGTGTTAAGGGGTTTCCTATTAAGTTCCTTATGGATCGAGCTGACACCCTCCTAAAGGCTCAAAGTTGGGAAGCTTGTTATGCTGCTGTGGCCTTGGCCATCTATGGGATCGTCTTATTCCCTAATATAGATGATTTTGTAGATGAGACTGCCATTCATATCTTTTTGACTAAGAATCCTGTACCCACTCTTCTAGCTGACGTCTTTTATTACTTGAGTTGGAGGCAAGGAAAGAAGGGAGGGTCGATTGTTTGTTGTGCACCTCTCTTATATCAGTGGATGATGATGCATCTTCCGACCAAGGGACCATTTGTTGATCGAGTCAATGAGAGCTGGGCTCAAAGGATGGTATCTCTCCGATCTGCTGATCTTTCTTAGTACTCACGAGACTACGACGAAGTTATTTCCAGCTGTGGCGATTTTCCCAACGTCCCGCTGATTGGAACTCGAGGTTGTATTAACACCAACCCAATATTATCAGTTAGACAGCTCGGGTATCCAACGGTAGCTCCCCCCATTGAGAAGGATTTGGAAGGCTTCATAATGCATGACTTGGGAACTAAGAATCTTGAGTTATTTGAGAGGGTCACAAGAGCTTGGAGGAATATAAGGAAGAAAGGAAAGGGTGATTTAGGAAGAAGGAACAGTATCACCAAGGAACCATACTTTGCATGGGCTAGAGAGAAGGCTAAAGAGATTAAGATGCCCTTTGAAGACAAGATGTCCGAGCCGTTACCTGAGCCGAAGCCTACTCATGTCCCGATTGAGGAGGCCGAGGATCTCAAGGCAACGATAGCCAGATTAGTAAAGGAAAATGAGCAGCTGGAGTCGAAGCTTCAAGATGTTACTAGTGAGAAGAATAAATTGAAGTGGGAGCTTCAACGAAAGAACACTCAACTAGAAGCAACAGGAAGTAAGGCCAGTGAAGAAGAGCAACAAAAGAAGAAAGTTAAGATTTGTCTTAATCAAGCTGATGGTGCATTAGAGAGGATTAAAGGAGAATTGGATCAGGCATACGCAAAGTGTGCTGAAAATAGGAAAGCTTGGCTCCTTGCCACTGAAAGGAAGAAGGCACTTAGAGAAGAGATGGGAGCAGAAATAGAAAAACTAAGCTCAGCTCTACGCCAGTCAAAGGCTTCCGAAGCGAGGGAACGCCAACTTAAAGAGGATCTCATGAGAGTTGCTTATGTGGAGCCCGCAGATTGGGACAGGGTGTGTGGCGAGTTGAATAATCTCAAAAGACTTGCAGAAGAGCAGAAAAATCATCTTGAGGCTGTCCTGGCGGACAAAGATATTTGGGCCTCCGCGAGGAAGAAAGTGCTTGATGAGTGTACTGGTTACGAGCGCTCTATTCACATTCTAATAGCTGATAGAGATATGTACCGCAACAAGCTTAATGGGCTAGTGGATTTTTGTAACTTGTTGGCTGAAGACTTGGTATGGAAGCACAGGGATGCCTTGGAGGCGCTCGACGAATCCACCCCTCAAGCCGTCGTCGAATTTGTTTGCCTTTGTAAGGCAATGCTGAAGAGGTTTAAGGAAGAGTTGGGGGAGCGCGAGGTTCAAAGGCCCAAGTTTTGAATCTTTATGTTGCTTTTGTACTTTCTTGCCTTATGAATTGTACTAATGTTCGGATGATTATGTATCACTTGATTATTACAATTTTATGAATGAATGAGACTTGGTTTTCTTTACAGCAGTTCGTTCCTTAATATTCCTGTATGAGCTAATGATTAATTCAAACGATTCCCTGAAAAAAAATGCAGTCCATCCTGCATACATATCATTGCATTCATCTTCCAAAAACACCTAGCAATAAACTCATTTACTCTATCATTTCTCCCAAACAGAAAACCTGACTACTCGGCGCCGATACGAGACTCGCCAGAACTTCAAGATGACGCTGGAACAGATCGAAGAGAACCAGAACACAATGAGGGGTGATATCGATTCGCTGAAGGCTAAAATGGATCAGCTACTGAAAACTATGATGTTGCTTGCACAGAAAGAAAAAGATGCTGAAACAGCGGCCAATGCTAAGAAGCTGGTCGACAAGATAGGCACTTCTGGAGTTAAGGGAATCCCTCCTCCTGTTCACATAGACTTGTCAGAACATTCGGCTCATCATGGATCTATGAGCGATACGGACGAACAAGTTGATGCCTTCAACATACCACCTCCACTTCCTCAACTCGTTGGATCTGATCCATCTGCTGACCGGTTGCATATACTGGAAGAGAAATTCAAGGCCTTGGAGGTTCAGACAACTCCCGGCTTAGATGCTGTCGACATGTGTTTGGTCCCTGGATTGGTGATCCCTCATAAGTTTTAAGTGCCGACGTTTGAAAAGTATAAGGGACTCAGCTGCCCTAAGACTTATTTGCGAGCATACTGTCGCAAAATGGCTGCACACGTTAAGGATGACCCTCTTCTGATTCACTACTTCCAGGATAGCCTCAGTGGGGCGTCGCTGGAATGGTACATGCAGTTAGATAAGAGGCAGATAAGTACCTGGAGGGATCTCTCTGAGGCATTCCTTAAACATTACCAGTATAACACCGAGTTAGCACCAAACCGTACGCAATTGCAAGATATGACTCAGCGCAACAACGAGTCGTTTAAAGAATACGCTCAACGGTGGCGAGAATTGGCTTCTCGTGTTCAACCACCCTTGTTGGACAAAGAATTGATGGATATGTTCATGGGAACTTTGCAGTCTCAGTATTCTGATCGTATGATGGGATCTAGCTTCCCCAACTTTGCAGAGATTGTATCACTAGGGGAAAGGATTGAGAGCCAGTTGAAGAAGAAAGTTGTTATTGCTTCTACAAGCGGAGTTAAAAAGCCTTTTGTGAAAAGGAAGGATGAAGAAACTAATGCTGTCATGAGAGGACGAGGGGGTAGAGCCCCAGTGAATATACCATATCAGCAAGTGGCTGCAATTGCACAAGCCCCACTTCAATCACCTGCTCAACAACCGAATTATCAGAATGTTCCTCCACCGCAATATCAGAATGCCCCGCCACAGAGGCAACAAAGACCAAGAAGGCATATCGATCCTGTGCCAATGCCGTATAGCCAGATCTTTTCTAAACTATATCAGAGTGGGCATTTGAAGCTCAGGGATTTGAGACCAGCAGTCTTCCCATATCCTCCCGGATACGATGCCAACGCCCATTGTGAGTTTCATAAAGGTGCTCCCGGGCATACCATAGGAAACTGCTATGCGTTTCAAAACAGAGTTCAAGATTTGGTCGAGTCCAGAGATCTTACTTTCACTCAGCGAGGCGCTAATGTTAAAAACAATCCCATGCCCCCGCATGGAGGACCGTCTATTAACGTTGTAGAGGAAGACAACAACCAGAGATTGATTACGAGGGTTGAAGATATTCGTACTCCTATGGCGGTTATAGGAGAAAAATTGAAGAGATGTGGGATGATCCCTGAAGATGAGCTCGATCATTCAATTGATGAGGTGATTAAGAAACATTTGCAGAAATTCATTGATCAAGGTGTGATTCAGGTTGAACGCCGAGATGCGAGAGAACAAAGTGTGGCTGTCATCAACCTCCCGTATGATGCACCTGAAGGTCATCAACAAAGGCCAGTTCGTCCTGCTCCGATAATCATGGAATACGATGGAGCTGCTGTTTACCAGCAAAGATCAGTTCGTCCTGCTCCGGTAACCATTGAATATGATGGAGCTGCTGTTTTCCATCAAAGACCAGTTCGTCTGGCGCCGTTGGTTATTCAGTTTGATGAAGCAGATGTCAGCAAGTCAAGGCCAGTGCGCCCTGTCCCGATAACCATTGAGTATCCTGGTAATGTGCCTGAGTCTAAGTGTGACGCTATAGTAGGACCAGGTGGAATGACTCGTAGAGGTCGAATCTTTGCGGCAAAACAAGCAGAAGTGCCAAATAATGACAAAGGTAAGGCGATTGATGTACAAGTTGAAACCCCGAACGCTGAATTACAAGAAGGGTTGTCGTCTCCAAGAGGGGCGTTCACACAAAAAGAGGCTGAAGAATTCCTGAAAATTATAAAGAAGAGTGACTACAAGGTAGTCGATCAGCTGAACCAGACTCCTGCCAAGATCTCTATGCTCGCCTTGTTGCTCAGTTCCGAGGCACATAGATCCTCCCTGCTGAAGGTGTTGAGTGCTGCACACATTACCAAGGATATCAGTGTAGCACAGTTTGATGATGTGATAGCCAGTGTCACCACTGGCAACTTTTTGGGGTTTAACGATGACGATCTGACTGCCGAAAAGAAAAACCACAACAAGGCCCTTCATATTTCCTTTAGGTGTGAAGACGTTTTGATATCTAGAGTCTTGGTGGATACTGGATCTTCCCTAAATGTGCTCCCGAAGATAACGCTGGAGAGGCTGCCTGTGAAGGCAAGTACTCTCATAGTGAAGGCATTTGATGGATCTAGGCGTGCGGTTATTGGCGAGGTGGACTTGCCAATTAAGATTGGACCTACAATTTTCGCCATTACTTTTCAAGTAATGGATATTTATCCTGGTTATAGTTGCTTGCTAGGTAGGCCCTGGATTCACTCAGCAGGGGCAGTTACGTCCACTCTTCATCAGAAGCTAAAGTTCATTTCCAATGACAAGATGGTGGTGATAGGCGGCGAAGAAGATATCCTAGTAAGTCATTTGACATCGTTTCGTTACATTGATGTCGAAGGAGAAACGGTTGAGACTCCTTTTCAGTCTTTCGAGGTGGTGAGTACGCTGGCTGTGCAGCGAGTACCAGAGCAACAAGAGTTAAGATCGTCCATGGCCTCGTACGAGGAAGCCAAAGCTGTGGTGAAAGAAGGAAGTGCCCAAGGCTGGGGCAAAGTGGTTGAAGTTACTGAAAAGCTTGATAAGTTTGGGTTAGGTTATCAGTCATCCCGCAATTCAGCCTTTGTTCCATACAACAAAAATCAATTCCCTCCTGTTGAGAAGACTTTCATAAGTGTTGGCCGCATCTTTGATTCTCCAGTAGCAATGATCATTGAAGACCATGTTGCTGATGAGCAAGCTTCTGCAAGCTGGATCCGACAAGCAAAGCCTGGTGAAGAGCTCCAGAATTGGAAGACCATTGAAGTCCCTCAGTTTTTCACACACCAAACGTAATTTTTACTGTTTATCAAAAACCCTACGCTCTGCCCAAGGCGTAGTGGAGCATTGTATGGGCCACCTGATGTTTTCAAACTTTGTTTATCATTAATGAATTTCAGTTTGCATTCAATTTTCGCTCACTTTCTTTCATTCTTTTTACTTTACAATAAATGGCAATATTTTTTTTCATTTGCACACACTTTCCTAAATAAACTGCATAAATCATAAACATGCAGAAACACCACCGAGGTCCTTAACATAGACGCTGCTACGGGCCTATATGATTTTGATTGCCCAATCTACCAAGCTGAAGAGGAAGGCGTGAAAGATTGTGAACTCCCCGACGAGTTGGCAAGGATGCTCAAGCAAAAGGAGAAAGTCATCCTACCGCACCAAGAGGACATTGAAGTCATCAACCTGGGTACTGAGGAAGACAGAAGAGAGGTGAAGATAGGTGCATCTCTTCAAGCTGAAGTCAAGACTAAGTTGATAGAGCTCCTCCATGAGTACGCTGACGTATTTGCCTGGTCGTATCAAGACATGCCAGGGTTGGATACTGATATGGTTGTACACAAGTTACTGTAACACCCCAAAATTTGCCTTGTTGTTTTTAGCTAATTGGCTTATGTTTCTTTTCATTTCTTGCATTTTTGCATTATGCATAGCATTGGTTCTTAGCACGGGATCAAAGTACTTGGTCCATATTCTCAAGTCTCAAACTTCAAGGTGGTTCAGAGGGTTCATAAGATCAAGATTGGCAAAGGATTTCAAGTGATTCCTTCCCTCCTGATCAGGGGGGGGGGGGGGCAATTAGGGTCTTTAAGATCAAGAGGACTTCTTGAAAGGCTTGGTGTGTTCAAGCATGCTCCTGTGGTTTTCTTTATGCTCACAAGTGCTCATGGATGAGGGTTTGGTTATTGATTCATTGTGGAGGATGTTCAGTGGATCAGTTGCTTGTGAACTAAGCAAAAGTCAACTGTGAAGGAGAAAGTCAACTGTGGAATTTTGAGGCTCTTTTCATGGTTTTCAAGGTCTCACATCCTCATATGGCCTCCAATTGTCAAGATTTGTCCCATTTATCAAGAATCAAGAGGTTGTACAAAGGTTACTAAATTTGGAAAATGACCCATAATTGAAACTTTCCATTTTTGGCAATTTTTCTTCCACATTCAACTTGACTTTTCATCATCAAGGAAGCTCCAAATGAATTTTCCTCCAACATGAAAGTTGAAGATCTTTCTCTCCCATTTCCAAAAAGTACTAGACCATTTCCATATCATTTGTGGAACTCTAGTTATGGCCAAAACAATGCAAGGTGCTTTTCATGGATTCCTTATATGTCAAATTTTCCACTTTTTGCATTTTTGCACAAATGGACTTGTAATGTTCCCAATTGCTTCATAATATCAAAATACAAGTCAAGAAGATCATTTGTGGCCTTTGAATCAATTCATGCCATGCCATTTTTCTCATTATTCTCACAAAGTGCAAAAATGCCAAATTAATTCAAAGCTTGCAAACCAAGAAAGTGCAAGGCCCAAAATCAATCCAGAAGTGGTATGGGAGTAAATTGGAGGTGAATTATGCTGAGAACAAGGGTTTCCCACGTGCAAATTAGTGGTGGTGGTGTAAAATGCATTTTTGCAATTTCACTAAAATCTCATTAACAAGAGCTCTAATCACTTCCTAATCTCAATCAGTGAACTAATCAAGAGTATATAACCTTACTCATGCTCTCATAGCTAGGGCAGAGACTCACATTTGCTCAGTTTCCATTTTTCACTCTCCACTTTCTCATTTTAGTTTCTCCTTCTCCATAAGGTGTTTTTGAGAAATTCTTTCATATTTGGAATCAGTGAAGAGAGTAGAACCATAATCAACCATCATCTGAAGCTCATACTGAGATTTTCACCAAACTCCATTCAAGAGGGTTCAAGTTCAAAACTCAAGATCTAGCACGATTCCAAGCTCTAGTTGCATTTATTTTGCAATTAGAGGTTCCAAGGACTTGATCTGCAGCTTTGGGAAGGCGTTCTTGTGCAATTTTAAGTTCTTCAAGATCTCAGGTTAGTGATTTTTTTCACCATCTCATAACTTGAGTTTTTGATATGCAAAATGATCTATGATGTGCACTGAACATGCTGATATATTTTATTTGAAGTTTGGACGTGTAATTTGTGAGATATGTGGATTTAAAGTTTTAGATCTAAACTTGTTTTCGTTCGATTCTCTTTTTGTGTTTATTGTTTGTTAAAATGGACTGGATATTCATGATCCTTGCGTTTTTCTGATCAAAATGGTATACTCATAAGCATTTTCTGGAAAAAGTCACGTCACAGCTCACCGGAGAGGGTGGTCGGAGCCCTAGCTCCGGCGGCCGGAAAATACAGTCCGGCGAGGGGAGTTTTCACGAAGAAGAAACTGGTTAGCCGTCCGATGGTGAGATCGAAGGGCTGTCAGCGCGCCACCTGTTTTGATTCTTATGTTTTTATTTCATGATACCGTGTCTGCCATCCCACAATAGTACCGTGCACCCCTTGCATCGTGGCCTTTTGTTTGCGCTTGTTTTTCATCTCACGGCTGGAGTTTGGACACCTCATTAATGAGGTCACATGCCAGACATGTGACTGGTGTAGCATGTTCCTCAAGGTGTTGGTGCGCGCAAGTCCACGTGCTTATTGTGTGCTGATCGAATCCGTCCGTTGATCTTGACTACTTCCCCCATAGTGTTGACTGCGTGTTGGTCGTTGGATGGAACGTTTGGTTGGATTTCATTGCTGAGATGTTGACCGAATTGCCATGCTCCCTCGTTGACTGAGTTTTTGGACCTTTTTTTTCACGGGCTTTTCTATGCGCACCCCTGCTTCATGGCCCAATCCACATTTGAACTGGATTTCCTTGCTTATCACACCCCTAGCCCATGTTCTTCATCTTTATTTTCATTTATTCATTTGCTTTGCATTTTATTTTTTTAAAATTACTTTTATGCATCTAAAAATCATACAAAAAATCATGGAATTTATTTTTAGTTTTATCTTTTTTTTCATATTTTATTTTCTCATTTTATTTTTATTTTGGCATCTGTTTTAATTAATTGTTTTATTTCCTTTTCTTATTTGTTTCACTTGCACACACCAACTTGTGAAATTTCTTTCTCCTCATCTATAATTCATTTTTAATCCATTATTTTTGCATCTGTTAGGTGACATATTAAATTGCATAAAAACATTTTTGTTTCATTTTTAAAACTTTTCCATATTGCATTTTGGTCCCTTTCTTTTGCATGTTGAAACATTGTTCTTAAGTGATCTTTGTCCAATTGTTTGGGATACTTGGTTTGTGAATTTTGGTTTGATATTTTTGCACTTGTTACTTGACTAAGTTAGCTCCTGTTTGGATATTTTTGGGATTTTATTAATCCACTTTGCTATTTTTAGTTGAGTGTTGTTTGTGATGCAAGTTTGGTTGAGGTATACTTTGGTACTTGATCTAGTTTGGATGCATTTGCTTATTTGTGATGGAGTGATGCTTAATATGTTTTATGGTGTGATCATGTACTGTTTGAGCTTACTTGTGGCTTTGGAATCATCTCTTTTCACTCATTTTTCTATTTGTTCTTGATTTTACAAAGTGTTGTTATTTTGACTTGAGTTTTGTGGATGTCTTTCTCACTTTTGGTGCATGCTTTGAGTGTGTTGCTTGATGATTAATCTTGTATGACTTAAGTTTGGGTTTGATATGACATTGATGTATATGCTACTGCCTCTTGAGTTCTATACTTGATTTTCATATTACTTGAGCATTGTTGGATGCATTTGGTTTGAATTATGTGATGCATATCATCCCTTTTGCTTTGTAACTTCTTTGGTGCATCCTATTGCATAATGTGAACCTCTTTTGCATATGTGGATTGTTAATGATGATATGATGTGAGTTCTGGTCTTGTTTCATTTTCATCTTGTCTCTTTCATTTCACTTTGGTATGAGATCCATGTGTGTTTAATTGTGCATTTAATTCAAGTGTGCTTACATCCTTCCATGTTTACCTTTGCATGATTACTTGAAGTGATTTGCATTAATCTTTGAAACATGTTGATTGACTTGAGTTGGACATTTATGATATGATGTACTTGCTGCCCCATCTTGTATCTTATCTTCCCCTTCTCCTTCTTCTCTTTCACTCTTTTCATCCCTCGAGTCTCGAGACTTGTTTAAGTCTTGGACTCTCTCCCGTTAGAGCTACCTAGTCCAACTTAATTTTTGATTAAGCTTGGAGTAGGATTAGCATTAGGTTAGGTAGTCGTCTCTCCTAAACCTCACTAACCATAGGACATCCATGCATGATAACATTAGGACTCTTAGTTCCCCTTTAGAGTATCCTTTGTGTCATCTCTCTTCTCATCTCAAAACTTCTTCAAGACACGTAATAAAATTTAACGTGTATTGCGCTTGAGCCTTCTATATGGGAAGTGGGGAGTGAGGGGCTTCCTCTCATTCTTCTAGGATACCTAGTGTTTGTCCTGTTGGGGACGATGCGCGAAAGTATTCGTTCCTGTATTCAAGACTTGGGTTCAATGCAAGTTACGATACAACTTAAAAGACACTTCTGTCTAAAAAACTCCAAACCAATTCAAATCTTTTTATCCTTCGGGATTGTTGGGTTTCAAACTTCTTTTTTCAGAAAAGAGCTCGTCGCTCACGTAAAAGACACTTACTCATCCGTGGTCGTGCCCACGAACTACGTCAGCTCTGATTCCTCTCTCTCGTCCGATTGAGGATACGTAGGCACAAGACAGTGATTGTCTTGGCGAGCAACCTTCCCCCACAGTTCCCGTCCAAACTACGTTGACTCTGACTTTCCCATTGCACTGAGGGAGTACGTAGGCCTAGGACAACGATACCGTCCTATCGAGTCACTTCCTTTTCTTTTTCTTCTTCGTTTCTCCATTCTTTCCGTTCTCGTTTCTTCGCCGGTCCAGTAGCAGTGGAGTTCCAGACGACGACACCCTTTGATGCAGACAGCAAGCGTGGATCCCATCGAGTACGATGGACGTGTTGGGTGTTAATACCTTCCCTTCGCGTAACCGACTCCCGTACCCGTTCTCTTGGTCGCGTGACCATGCTCTTTCCCTTTTTCCAGGTTTACGCAGTGTTCCCCTTCCCTCCCTTGGGATAAATACACTTTGCTGGCGACTCTGTGTCTTTTGCGCCACTCTCGCATTTATACCGTTGGATGCGAATCTTTTCGGGAGCGACAGCTGGCGACTCTGCTGGGGACTCTGGTTGACCTACTGCTGGTCCTTCCCCTTTAGCGAGTCGATCCTAGCGCTTGTCTGTTTGTTTTTGTTAGGTGTTTCTATGGTGCTTTGCTTTGTTGTATATTACTGTACTGTTGTTTACTGTATTTTTGCTTTACTGCTTTACTGTTTTTACAGCTTTTATCGCATTGCATTTTATACTGTCATACTGGATATACTGCGCTGTGCTGGCTGTTGTTCTGTTTGGCGGGTTGGGATGTTCTGAGAGATGGGCTCAATACACAGGCTCGAGTATACACCTAGGCTTTAGCGTGGGCAGGCGTGACGCTCCCGTGGTGTTGGCCACGTGCGGGTGATCACGATCCCTACAATCAGACGAGGTTCTATCCGGAGCTTTCTGCTACTGTATGCTGATACAGGCCAGTAGTTATTCTCTGGAGGAATCGTCGACTCTGATGACCATTCCCGAGGACTCAGTTGCGGCACTCCTCCCGGGATGTGACAGTGGCAGCCCACTTTCTGTGGCAAACCCATTGCACACTCTCGATCCGAGGACCTAATGCTGGGGACTTGCCATAGGATCCTTCTTTTTGAAAGAGAATCAGTAGACGACCTCTTTGATTGGCGGTAGCATTGTATCCTTCGGGCTGAATGTGCTATTGCTTCTCAAACCTCTGAAGCTGAGGATCTTTCGTTTTTGGAGAATCAGTTGAGGCCTCCTCGATTGATGATGATGCCAAACCAGAAATGGTGAACGTATCATCATTTCTCGACCTGAGAGCCCGGGATACTGAACATCCTAGTACCCACATGTGAGAGGGACGGTTTGTTTACAGGTTTGCAGGTAACCGTGACCATCAACCGACCCGGTTTTCTGTTGTTATCACTATGGTTGTTGTTGATTCTGAGTTTTGGTACAGAGCCTTGATTTGTTCAGTCAGCACAGTGCAGCCAGTTTATGTGGATACCTTGATCCCGTGCTCTGCATTGCATTCCATTTATCTGACATTCATGTTTGTGCATTTTCAGGTAGTATCTAGTCTTTGATTCCAATCAGAGGGCGTTCTTAGGGATGGACACGAAGAGGGGTAAGAAGAATATCATCATCTACAAGTTTCCGAAGATCACTCTTGGTCCTTTGAGCAGTTTACAGAGTATAGCTGGTCCGGAAGTTTTGGGAGCCTTTGAAGAGGAGTATGGTTGGATACTGTCCCTGGTTCGGAGTCTCAGTAAATATGAATATAATGGGCTACACACCTTGATGCAGTTTTATGATCCTTCCCTGAGGTGCTTCGTGATGCCAGATTATGTGTTGGTTCCTACCCTGGAGGAATACTCCAACATCTTGCGGATTCCTGTCAAAGAAGGTGTTCCTTTCTGTGGTTCCCAAGGAGAGTGTGATTTCCAGGCAGTGTCTGAGGCTCTTTATTTGAGCAGATCTACAGTGGAGGATAATTTTTCTAAGAAAGGAAAATCCCGAGGGTATCATTTGGAGTACTTGGTAAAGAGGGCTCGAGAGGAAGCTAAGGAGAATAGGTGGAGGGCTTTCAATGCAATATTAGCTCTGTGTATATATGGCATTGTGTTATTCCCTAATGAGTCTGACTTCGTCGATACGGATGCTATTCAGATATTTACAGCTCAGAATCCGGTACCGACTTTGTTAGGTGATCTCCATTACGCTCTATATAACAGGAATGAGAAAAAGCGAGGTGGTGTGGTTTGTTGTTGCGCACCTCTCTTCTACAAGTGGTTTGCCAAACGTTTACCCCAATCCGGTGCTTTTGTGGATTCGAAGACTTCTTTAGAGTGGAGTAAGCGTCTGATGGGATTAGCTGCTAAAGACATTCTCTGGGTGGATAAGGGTTTGTTGGGGACTGATATTCTACATAGTTGTGGCAGGTATCCTAATGTACCTTTGATCGGAAGAAAGGGAGATATTAACTACAACCCATCTTTGGCTATCAGGCAGTTTGCGTACGCCCTAAGAGATCCTCCAGCTGAAAAAAATTTGGAAGAATCCTTGTACTTTCATATGACTGATGGTGTAGCTATTGCACAAGAAGCTTCTCAAGCCTGGCTCAACAGACAGAAGATAGGTAAAACTGTTTTGGGGAAACCCAATAACCAAGCTTTCGCTCCGTATGTTGAATGGGTGAAAAAGAGGGTAGAAGAGTTCTATTTACCTTTTGATCGGGCGTCTCCCTTGTATCCAGAGAGTGTGGAGGAAAGACTTACTGTGCCTATTGAAGAGTTCAACAAGCAACAGAAGTTGGTGCAAGAATTGAGAGCAGAGAATTCCGGTATGAGTAGTCAGCTGCAAGGAGCTTTGCATGACAATTTGGAGCTGAAATGGCAGGTCAAAGAGTCGACTGAGCGTCTGAAGAAGACAGAAAATGATCTGGATAGTAGAATTCAACATTTCAAGAAGATCAGCATGGCAGCAGAGACTTCAAGCCAGACCACCAGGACAACTAAGAAGCTTTTGGCTAAGACTGAAACCAAGCTTGATGTTTATCAAAAGATGTGGAGTGAGGTCCAAGTCGAAAACGAGGTGCTAAACAAAGAGCTGCAAAAGGCGAAAGAAAAGGGGAAGCATTTCTTCAACAAGTGGAAAGAATCCCAAAAGGAGATTGAAGAGCTCAAATTACAAGTTGGAATCAAGAAGGTAAGACATGAAAGTAGCAACGCTGAAGAACAGATTGCAACGCTGAACCAAGAGATTGCAAAGAGAAACAGGTTAATCAAAGGGCTAATCTCGCGACCAGCACATCCTGACACTTTGAATCTTCTGGAAGAAGTGGAGGCTAGCCTGTTTGGGGTAGAATTGTAGTTTATTGTGTATCTGTTTTTATGTGGTTACCATCAGGATTGTTGATGGAATCACCGTTGGTTACGATTGACTTTGTTTGTATGAATTCTTCCATCTTGATAATAGAATGCTCGATTCAGATTTTTTTGCCTTGATAGTTTTCTATTTTTGTGATTGGTTTCCAGTGGTTGGATCCGGTGGTATTTCTGGGTCGGATTTATTTTCCGATATTGCGTCTAATCCCTGGCCCAGTTGCTTGGAATGGAATCAAAGCGAATATACCTTGGAAATGTTCAAATATGTTTGTTGCATTTGCATTTGCATAATCATATTCATTCTTTGCATTGCAGGTTTTCTTGGGTTTCTCTGGTTTTCTTATGTTCTCTCTTTCTTTCAGTCAGGATTGATCAACCAATTCATCGTTATTCTACCAGGCTCAATCAAAACAGAGTGATGGACAAAGTTCAAGCAGATATGGCCGATATGCAAGCTCGCATCAACCAGTTCATGGAAATGATGCAGGGTGTGGTGCAAAGTCAGAACGAGTTCAGAACTCTGGTTCAGCCGTTAGTGGCGCAGGTCGACAAAAATGGTATCCTACACGGTGGTCTTATTAACCGTAATATCCCTCCGGGCGGAGTTGGTGCTGGTGGACAGGGCAGAATTCCTACAGTGGTTGGAGAGGGAAGTACTGTTCGGGCTATCCATGGCCATCATTTTGATGATCAACAGGACGATGTGTTCTCGGTCAGGAGTCTAGATGCTGCCCTTCCTGTGGTCAGTGATGAAAGAATCCGTTTAATCGAAGCTCAATTGAAAGGAGTGGTGAAACAGGATGATTTGGGGATTGATTTGGACGACCTAGGGTTGGTCCCTGATATTGTTATTCCACACAAGATTCAGATTCCTACGCTAGAAAAGTACAATGGTTCTACCTGCCCAAGGACTCATGTGAAGGCCTATACCAGGAAGATGGCTGCTCACGCTAAGGATGAAAAGTTAATGATGCACTTCTTCCAAGACAGCCGGTCTGGCGCGTCTTTGGAATGGTACATGGGGCTAGAAAGCAGAGATGTTCGTACCTGAAGAGAGCTAGCTGCAGCTTTCATCAAGCATTATCAGTACAACACAGACATGGCTCCTAACAGAACTCAGCTGTTGAGCATGTCCCAGAAGAATGACGAGAGTTTCAAAGAATACGCGCAAAGGTGGCGTGAATTGGTGGCTAGGGTGCAGCCACCAATGCTAGAGAAAGAGATGCTAGATATGTTCATGGACACACTGCCGAAGCACTACTATGAAAAGCTTTTGCCTTGTTCTCTAGGCAAGTTTGCAGATGTGATTGCTATTAGACAGAAGATAGAGGTGGGAATTAAGGCTGGGAAGGTTTCTAGCGGTGATGGATCGTCTTCCGGACAGGGAAAAAAGCTGTTTGATAATTATAAGAAGAAAGGAGAGACCAACGCTGTATCATCCCACAGGGGAAAAGGGAAACAACGCCAGTTTAACAATCAACAGGTAGCATCAGTAACCATTCCAGCAACATTACCTCCACCACAACAACAAAGGGGTAATGCTAATCAGAATAGGCAGCAGGGTCAGTATCAGAACAGACAGAGGAATGCAGAGAGGCATTTTGATCAACCCCCAATGTCATATGCACAGTTGTTGCAACACTTGCTGCAGTTGCGTCTAGTTGAGCTTCGTACCTTGGCGCCACCAACAGGGGAACTCCCACGAGGCTACGATGCTAACGCACACTGCAATTTTCATTCTGGTGCCCCTGGGCACACGGTGGAGAAGTGCAGGGCATTTCAGCACAAGGTGCAGGACCTTGTGGACTCTAAAGCCATCAATTTCTCGAATGACGGACCCAATGTTATTCAGAACCCGATGCCTAATCACAATGGGCCAAGGGTGAATGCTATAATTGAGGACTGTGAAACTTTGAATTTGATCATGGATGTGGAGGAACTGAAGACTCCATTGGTGGTGGTTAAGAATAGGTTATTGAAAGGTGATGTCTATCCGGGCTGTGGTGAGAACTGCTCAGATTGTTTGATAAAGGCTAATGGTTGTGATTCGTTGAAGAGGGGTATTCAGAATCTGATTGATGAGGGTTGTTTACAGTTTGACAGAGGTAATCAGCTAGAAGAGGTTGTTAGTGAAAAGGTTGCCACTATCACTATTCCATTCAAAACAATTACTATTTCTGGTCCAGCAAGGCCACCTCCAGTCATTATCACAAGGGCCGGACCCATTCCATACGAGAGCTCTAAGGCTATCCCGTGGAATTATGGTGCAGAGGTGTTTGTCAATGGGCAAAAGCAAGATCTAATGAATACTTCACCAGTGGGTTCTAGTTCAGGGGTTAAAGTTGAGACTGATGCCATAACCAGAAGTGGTAGAGTGCTCCCTCCGGTTAACGATCAACCCAGTACCTCTAGGCAGGATAGAGGAAAACAGGCGATGGATGGTTCTGTTCAGACTCCAGTGATTGTGGAATCTACAGTGAAGCCGGTTGACGATGCTTTTTCGGAAAATATAGAGGAATTTATGAGGCTCATCCGAAAAAGTGATTATAAGATCGTGGACTAATTACATCAGACCCCGTCCAAGATCTCTATTCTGTCTCTGCTCTTGTGTTCTGAGGCTCACAGGAATGCTCTTTTGAAGGTTTTGAATGCAGCATACGTTCCTCAAGAGATTTCTGTTAATCAGCTGGAAGGGGTTGTAGCGCACGTGAATGCGGGTAACGGCATGGGTTTTACAGATCTTGACTTAACTTCTGCTGGCAGGAATCATAACAATGCCCTGCATATTTCGATCGAATGCCGTAGCTCGCTGATGTCACATCTCTTGGTTGATACTGGTTCATCGTTGAATGTATTGCCCAAGAAAGCGTTAATGAAGTTGGATACTCGAGGACTTATTTGTACACCAAGCGACTTGGTGGTGCGAGCTTTTGATGGCTCGAAGAGATCTGTTTTTGGCGAGATTGTGCTTCCAATCAAGGTTGGACCGGAAATCTTTAATGCAACGTTTTACATTATGGATATTCAGCCAGCGTACAACTGTTTATTGGGTCGTCCTTGGATCCATGGGGCAGGTGCTGTAACTTCCACTTTGCATCAAAAGCTGAAGTATATGGTTGATGGTCACATAGTGACAGTGTGCGGAGAAGAAGACATAATGATCAGTCAGCTGTCAACCTTCAAATACGTGGAAGTGGATGGGGAAATCCACGAGACGTTGTGCCAGGGATTTGAGAAGGTGAAAGTTTCTGAAGAAGTTGTTCAGTCTGAAGCTGTAGTGCAGCCCGTAGTGGCAAATCAACCTGAGGGTTCCATGTCTTCGTTGAGAGACGCCAAAGCTGTGGTTGAAGCTGGTGGCTCACAGAGGTGGGGCCAGGTGGTTGAAGTCCAGAAAAAGAAGGATACTTATGGATTGGGATATAAGCCATCCAGAAGAGATGAGGATCCCCCAAAATTCTATGGCCCTGTCCGGTTCACTAGCGCTGGAGTTTTCTTCGACAGAGTTAATGCTATTGAAGAAGAAGGAGACAGTGATTGTGACATGGATAGCTGGATCCGTCCTTGTGTCCCAGGGGAAAGTCTACACAACTGGTCTTCTGAGAAAGTCATTCAAGTGACAGGCTTCGAGTAATTGCTTTGTTTTCCTATTTTGTTAATCCTACGTTCTGCCCAAGACGTAGTGATTCTGTTTGTAGGGCTTTTAACTGTCGCGTGTTTTGCTTTATCATCAATAAAGGACTTTTCACACTCAAATATTTTGATCTCTGTCTTTCTGTTTTTATTTTTATGCATTAAAAAACCCACATCAAAATGGCAATGTGTTTCTTTTGTTGCATCATAATAAAACATACCTCATAAATCATTGCAGGTATTTTTGTTCAGATGACACCGATCATGACTCAGTTATAGCTCGATATGACTTTGACAATCCAATCTATCAGGCTGAAGAAGAGGCTGACGAAGATTGTGAACTGCCCGAAGAGTTGGCCAGATTGTTGAAGCAAGAGGAGAGAGTCATCCAACCTCATCAGGAGGAAATTGAGATTGTGAATCTGGGAACCGAGGACGCTAGAAAGGAAGTAAGAGTAGGGGCTGCGTTGGAAGACAGTGTCAAGGGAAGATTGATTGAGATGCTCCGTGAGTATGTGGACATCTTCGCCTGGTCTTACCAAGACATGCCCGGGCTGGATACTGATATTGTTGTACACCGGCTACCACTCAAAGAAGGTTGTGCTCCGGTCAAGCAAAAGTTGAGAAGAACTAAACCGGAGATGTCTGTCAAGATCAAGGAAGAGGTTCAGAAGCAGTTGGACGCCGGATTTCTTGCCGTAACAAATTATCCTCCATGGGTTGCTAACATCGTGCCTGTACCTAAGAAGGATGGGAAGGTCAGGATGTGTGTTGATTACAGGGATTTGAATAGAGCAAGCCCAAAGGATGATTTCCCGCTCCCTCACATTGACGTGTTGGTTGACAATACTGCTCAGTATTCTGTGTTTTCCTTCATGGATGGCTTCTCTGGGTATAACCAAATCAAGATGGCCCCAGAGGACATGGAGAAAACAACATTCATAACACCGTGGGGAACTTTCTGCTACAAAGTGATGCCCTTTGGATTGAAAAATGCAGAGGCAACTTACCAGCGGGCGATGGTGACTCTCTTTCATGATATGATTCACAAAGAGATTGAAGTCTATGTTGATGACATGATTGCGAAGTCACAGACGGAAGAAGAACATTTGGTGAATCTTCAGAAGTTATTTGAAAGGTTAAGGAAATTCAGACTGAGGTTGAATCCAAACAAATGTACCTTCGGGGTGAGATCAGGAAAATTGCTGGGGTTTATTGTTAGTGAAAAAGGTATTGAGGTTGATCCTGCAAAGGTAAAAGCCATACAAGAGATGCCTGTGCCGAAAACAGAAAAAGAGGTTCGTGGTTTCTTGGGGAGATTGAATTACATTGCTAGGTTCATCTCGCATCTCACAGCCACGTGTGAACCAATCTTCAAGTTGCTAAGAAAAGATCAAGCGGTCAGGTGGAATGAAAATTGTCAAAAGGCGTTTGAAAAGATTAAAGAATACTTGCAGGAACCTCCGGTCCTTATGCCGCCAGTGCCAGGAAGACCTTTGATTATGTATCTCACGGTTCTTGAGAATTCAATGGGTTGTGTGCTCGGTCAACAAGACGAGTCAGGTAAAAAAGAGCACGCCATCTATTACCTGAGTAAGAAGTTTACTGATTGCGAGTCAGGATACTCGATGCTGGAGAAAACATGTTGTGCACTCGCTTGGGCCACTAAGCGTTTGAGGCAGTACATGTTAAACCATACAACCCTTTTGATTTCGAAGATGGATCCAATCAAGTATGTGTTCGAGAAGCAAGCACTTTCTGGTAGAATAGCCCATTGGCAGATGGTTCTGACAGAATATGATATTCAGTATGTTTCCCAAAAGGCCATTAAGGGAAGTGTGTTGTCAGAGTATCTTGCCGAACAGCCAATTGTGGATTATCAACCGATGAAGTTTGAGTTTCCGGATGAGCACATCATGTATCTGAAAATGAAGGATTGTGAAGAACCTTTGCCTGATGAAGGACCTGAGATTGGGTCTCAGTGGAAGATGGTTTTTGATGGGGCTGTTAATTCATATGGCAACGGAATCGGGGCAATCATTACGACTCCACAGGGTTCTCATATACCCTTTACTGCCCGATTAGCGTTCATATGCACCAACAATGAGGCGGAATATGAAGCATGCATCATGGGGTTAGAAGAAGCAATTGATTTGAGAATCAAGAACCTCGATGTTTATGGTGATTCTGCGTTGGTGGTGAATCAGATTACAGGAGAATGGGAGACTCATCAAGTAAATCTCGTTCCATATAACAATTATGCCAGAAGATTGTTACCTTTCTTTGACAGAGTAGACTTCCATCACATTCCCCGGATAGAGAATCAGATGGCTGATGCGTTGGCAACTTTGTCATCAATGTATAAAGTGAATCTTTGGAATGAAGCTCCCTCAATCAGAATCATGCGCTTGGATAGACCTGCTTTTGTATTTGCAGTTGAAGGGGTATCAGATGGCAAGCCTTGGTATCATGACATCAAAGTCTTCTTGAAGAGTCAAGAATACCCAGCTGGGGCATCTTCCAAGGATAAAAAGACATTGAGGAGGTTATCAGGAAACTTCTTTTTGAACAAGGATGATGTGTTGTACAAGAGAAACTTTGACATGGTCTTGCTACGTTGTGTTGATGAACACGAGGTAGGCTTGTTAATGGAAGAGGTTCACGAAGGTTCCTTCGGTACTCATGCCAATGGGCATGCTATGGCCAGAAAATTGTTGAGAGCGGGGTATTATTGGATGACTATGGAGTCTGACTATTTTAAATACGCCCGGAAATGTCATAAATGCCAGATTTATGCAGACAAGGTGCACGTACCGCCTACTCCTCTGAATGTTTTGTCGTCACCTTGGCCTTTTGCTATGTGGGGCATTGACATGATTGGAAAGATCGAGCCAACTGCTTCAAATGGACATCATTTTATCCTGGTGGCTATTGATTATTTCACGAAGTGGGTGGAAGCAGCATCGTATGCCAATGTCACCAAACAAGTGGTAGCCCGGTTCATTAAGAAGGACATCATCTGCCGGTATGGAGTCCCGGAGAGGATCATTACTGATAATGGTTCAAATCTGAATAACAAGATGATGAAGGAGCTATGCCAGAGCTTTAAAATCGAACATCACAATTCTTCTCCCTATCGTCCGAAGATGAATGGGGCTGTTGAAGCGGCTAATAAGAACATAAAGAAGATTGTGCAGAAGATGGTAGTGATATACAAAGATTGGCATGAGATGTTGCCTTACGCTTTGCATGGTTATCGTACTTCGGTACGTACCTCGACTGGGGCAACTCCTTTCTCACTGGTGTATGGCATGGAAGCAGTCTTGCCATTAGAAGTTGAGATTCCTTCTTTGAGAATTTTGACAGATGTGAAGCTGGATGAAGCTGAATGGGTGCGTTCCCGGCTGAATGAATTGAATCTCATTGAAGAGAAGAGATTGAAAGCCATTGCGCATGGCCGGTTGTATCAGAGTAGGATGAAGAAAGCCTTTGATCAGAAGGTGCGTCCTCGGTGTTTTCAAGCTGGTGAATTAGTTCTGAAAAGGATCACTCCTCCTCAAACAGATCACAGGGGCAAGTGGACTCCGAATTACGAAGGGCCATATGTAGTAAGACGGGTTTTCTCTGGTGGAGCCTTATTACTCTCAACTATGGATGGCGAAGATTTTACGTCCCCTGTGAACGCGGATGTAGTCAAAAAATACTTTGCATAAAAGAGACCCGCTGAACACAAAAAGAAGGTTCGGGCAAAAATGGGGCATCCTGGCGAACCATAAAAAGAAAAGGTTCGGGCAAAAATTAGGGATAAAAAGAAAAAGAATAAACCCGCAAGGTTGAAAACCTGAAAAGGCAACCTTGGCAAAAATGGGTATCCCGGTGGATTGAAAACCCGAGAAGGGCGATTCAGGCAAAAGTTAGGGATTTTAAAGCAAAGACTACGATCCGCGTTCGATCTGTGATCACTGTTCGCACTTGGAAAATTCTGAGGAAAGGAATCAGTCCAGTTAGTCATCTTCAAAGGCCGAAGTATCTGTGGATAAACAAGTCATATGGGTTATAGCTGAGTTGAGTCATGGTGGATGTCTGTTCCCCACATTGCCGACATTTGTATTTTCTTTTGCTTTTTGTGCAATTACCTCTTTTCAGGAATTGCTTCCAGATGTAAATGCCTATTTACAGGCCAATTCATTCAATAAAGTTTGCATTTCAGCTAAAGAGCTTTTGTTTTCTGTTTTACCTGTTTTGTTTGTGAAAATGTCCTATATTTTTTATAAAAACATTACATGCTAAAACGTTGAGCTTTATGACACAAGTTGGAAAACAGTGGCAATTGCTTAGGCGACAGTCACTATGTTGATAATCAATGTAATCATTTCTGCGCAAAGACCTTTCTGTTGGTTTTGCAGAATGACAGATGTACTCCCCCAGTAGAGTTACTCTCTCCATTGTTGAAGTCTGATCGTCCTCAGCAGCTTGCTGTTTTCCCCAGTAGAGTAGAGCTCTCCCCTACTTTGAAGTCTGATCGTCCTCAACAGGTTATTACTCTTCCCCATCAGAGTACCGAGGGTCGTCTTCCTCAACCAGAGTATAAAGAAGTAATTCCCTAAGCGGAGTTGTTAAGGATCGTCCTCCTTAGCAGGATATAAGAGGTTTTTTCCCAGGCCAGGGTTGTGACTTGGCACATCTTTCTTCAGCAAGTGATGTCTCCCCACGGAGCATGGGGCAGCTATTTGTTCCCCAGCTAGTCAGGAAGCATGTGTTATCCCCTAGCAGGTGAATATTGACAATTACTTTCTCTCCCAAGCGGAGTCGTTGAGGATCGTCTTCCTCAGCAAAGTACAGAGGATTGTATACCCAGCCGCAGTCGTGTTTGGATTATTATTCCCCAGCGAGTACTCAGAAGTTGATTGCTTTAAGGTGAATGTTGTCGTACTTCCAACAGGAAGTTTGTGGACGAAGATGTTATTATCCCCACAGGGTCCTGGTGTCTACTTTCCTCGGTTGGTCAGAAAGTATAGTCTCGACGACAATGGTTTGATCTAGTACCCAGCAAGGTGAGGGTAAAGTTACTTCCCTAAGAGCAGATTAAGCTCATTTCCCCAATCAGAGTCTGGTGGTGAGTTGGTATCCCCAGCAGGTCTTAAGGCCAATCGTTTTTAGCAGGCGCCGAAGCCAAGTTCTGAAATAGTTGGTCGTCCCCAGCGGTGGAATTTCCATCTTCAGTATTCATATCCCTCCCCAGCTGAGTGGGTATTCTCTCGGAGCTTCGTCCATCTCCAGCAGAGTTGTTGATCTTGATATTCCCCAACAGAGTGGATATTCTCTTGGAGTTTCGTCCATCTCCGACAGAATTGGTGATTGTGATCTTCCCTAGCAGGGAGAAGTTCTCCTCAACAAATTCTCCTTTGTTTCAGTGGCAATTTAGTTTGCCATCCCCAGCGGAGTTGCTTCTGGTCTTCAGCATTTATTTTGCTGAGACATCTCTCCTGCATTGCATAAGCATTTGTTTGCATGACATCCTCCCAAATGCGTAGCATCTCCACTTCGTGTGGAGCATTACGGCAAAATTCAAACATGTGCATCTGAAGCATAAGCCAGGTTTGAGTTTTCCTTCGTCAGGAAAGCCAGATTTCAGGAAGATATCTTTTGACTTTACTCAACAGGTGTTGGGTTAAGCAATATTTGACAGTACCCCGGCAGAGTGTTTTGCCAGGATTGTTTATCCTTGATTTCATTTTTACCCCTTCGTCCAGGTGGTCCTTTGGTTTATCCCCTCAAGAGCTTTACCGTCAGACACTCGTCCGTGTTCCCTTCAGCACCCGTCCGTGTTTGAACTTTTTCAATACCCGTCCGTATTGACCTTTGAGACACCCGTCCGTGTTCTTTTCAATACCCGTTGTCGCTCCCGGGATTTTCATCCTAGTACAAACGCGAAAGTGGCACCGAAATAGAGTCGCCAGCAATGTGTATTTATCCCAAGAGAGGGAAGGGAAACACCGCGTAAACCTGAGAGAAAGGAAAAGCATGGTCTTGCGACCAAGAGAAGTGGGTAAGGGAGTCGGTTACGCGAGAGGAAGGTATTAGCACCCCCTCACGTCCATCGTACCCGATGGGATCCACGCTTGCTTGTCTCGATCAAAGGGTGTAAAGAAAGGAATACTGAGAAAGAACCGAAAGAGGAAAGGAGAAAGAGAAACAAATGTAGGGAAAATAAAAGAAGTGCTCGCATGGGCCCTACCCCACTGCCTACGTATCTCATCGGGAGCATGAGAATCAGAGCGACGTAGTTCCCCTCACTAGGGATGGATTGTCTGTGTTTTTAGAGAACGGCTTACGTTCTAGCTCAGGTGTTGCAGGCTCGCTGGTCCGAGTGCGTTACCATCTTGCAAGAGAACGAGTAGAAGCGCGTTCGTACGCTAAGAGTGAATGAGGTGAGAAAAGAATTCCCGAAGGAAAGACGTTATTGTTTGTTTCTTGTCTTTTAGAAGGAAGTGTTTTGGATTTGTTTGCATACGACAGTGTATCCAAATCTTAGTCATCGGAATGTGTACATTCTCACATTCCAAGATGGAATGGGTAAGAAAGCACACTAAGAGTGAAGAAGACCCCCACACTTAGCTCCAATTGTCAAGGTTCAAACACACTAGCATACTTGTGTTTATTAAGTGTTTTGGTTAATTAAGAAATGAAGAAGTGTTTTTTATTATTTGCACCTTCAACAAATATTGCATTTAAGTCCCTCATACAAGATCAAATATGTAACACATTGACCTAAGATGGGCCATATGCTACACATCTTAAGATTATAAGAGAAGACCCCTTATAACCTTTTCTTTATATGAAAGGCCTAAATGCAATAAATGCCCACCTTTATTATATATTTTGAATTTTCTTTGAGATGAGAAAAGAGACTCAAGAGAGGATAAAGGTAAAAATCTATATGGACTAAGACTCCATCCTAATTGATTAGTTAAGGGCGTGATCCTAAGGTTTGTGAGGTTTCAACCTAAAGTCTAAAGAAAGAATGAATTAAACAATTCACTTCTAAAGTAGAAGATGAATTGTAATTCAAAAAGGGAAAGTAATGAGTTATTAAAAGAAAGCACATAAGTGCTTAGCAAAACACAAAATGGAATTGTAAAAGAGAAAGGATAGAAGTTGAATGTGGATTCCTTATCCACACTCAATTGAAACTTACCAAAGCCCCTACATGGTTAGCACAATCACTTACAAGTAAAGTAAGAAAATATAATGAACAAATCAAATTCAAACAAGTTGACAAACAAAGTAAAATGAGATTGAATGCTATACATGCTTCCAAGTCAGAATGTAACTCATATTTACACAACCTAATGTTGTCCTAAATGAGCATACCAAATCATGCAAACAAAATCTCAATCCAACAAGAAGCAAAGAAGAAAAGGTGAAGTGATGTGAATGTGGTTCATACTTGTGAAACAAGTGACTTAAGGTGCAAGATAAACATCAAACATGCAAAGATGAAACCCAAATGTCACAATCAGAAGTCAATTAACATGCTATACATCCTCAAACAAAACCACAACTCATGGCACAAGTGCCTTCATGATCAAGCAAACCAAACATGAGGCATGCATTCACAAAATGAACAAGTTAAACTTCATGCTTCAAACAAATAGCAAACATGCTTTAAAAATTATGACTTTCACCAATCAAACACCTTAAACACATGCCATTAACATATCAAGTCCACAAGCAATGAATCAGAACCAAAGTCACTCAACAATTAGGTCAAAGTCTCATGGAAGTTTCATGCATTCATGCTCAAAGCAACACATCAAAAGTCATCCAAAAAAGACTTAAAAATCATCTCATAAATCTCAAACATACCTCAACATATTGTGACCACAATGCAAAAAGAAAGGCATCAAAATCATTTTTTATGATCAAGAACAAAAATGCACAAAATCATATGTCACATTAAGTATGCATACAAATGGAAATTCAAAAGAAATAATGGAACAGGGGCAAAATGGTCATAAAATCAGAAAATAAAATCATAGAAAATTTCCTAAATGTTTTAAGAATACACATGAATTTTTGTAGAATTTTCCAATATGTTTTGGTATTTTTAAAAATTAGAAATCAAACGTGTAGAAAGAAATAAAAATGAAAATTAAATGCAAAATGCAGGGGGGTATGAACATAGCAATTGGACAGTTCAAAATCATATGGGCCTCAAAATTGGGGGTGTGGACAGCATTCTGGCTAAGTCCACTAAGCGCGCAGAACACTCTAACAACCATGCACTTCAGTCAACAATAGTCAATCAATCATCACCATTGATTCAAGTCAGGTCAACACAAAAGTCAAAGTAATTAAATCCAAGGCACACACGTGAAGGACCACACTCCATACCATGCACTACACCACACGCATGTCACTCTGATAAAAAAAATAAAACACGTGCAAGGCATGCTCATTTTAATGCGCTGGCACCACTGTGGCCACACGATGATGAAAAATCAACGGACACGATTAAAACACACCAAAACCCTAGCATCCAAGATCACCGGCCGGAGATGACCTCCGGTCACCTTCTCCGGTCACACCTCCACCGTCTGCAACCTCGATCCTCACCAAAATGCACAAATGTGGTATCAAAATGAAGCTTACGCTATGCACATCGTGAATCTAACATCATTTTCCACATAACAATCACACACAGAGAAAACAGAGGAGGTTAAAGCAAGCCCTAAGTTTGGATCTAGGCTTCTAAGAAGCTCTATCAACTAGCCGGAGTAAGCAGAGCTTCTATCAAGCTTAAGACAGCAAAAATAAATCAAAACTAAAGAGAATCGAATGAAGAAGAGTGCATGATGAAACCTGAAAATGTGGAGCAATTGGAGATGTTGAGAAAAACCAGAGGAAAGCTTGATATGCTGAGCTTCTAGATCTTCAAACTTAGCAAAATAAATGCTATGGATTCGTAAATAGATGAAGGATGTTGAAGCTTGCAATGGTGCTGAACTTGCAGAAATGGAGTTGTTCTTGTTGCTCTTGATTCAACAATGCCAAACAATGATAATGCAGATGAAAAGTGGAAGAAGAGTGTTGAAATCGTGTGGAATCAGAGAGAAAGTAGAGAGAGTTTGAGGTGTTCTTGGAGAGAAATGTGGTTGTCCAAAACTGAAAAATGAAAATGGAGTGTGTGATTTCTTTTATAGTGTGAGCTTACCACGGTTTAATGAGTTGAGTTAGGGTGAGTCAAGGTAGTTAACTGAGTCCACCCTAACTAACTGAGTTAAGTTAGTTAGGGGCGAGTCATTGATGGTTGTGGTGTGGTGTGGGAATGTTCACGACAGTTATGGTGGAATGAAAAGTGAAGCTTGGAATGGTAAGGTTGTTGTGGCAGAAACTTGCTCAACAAGTTGTTCTCTCTATTTTCATGCAAGGCACGTGATGTTAAACATTGTGTAGGTGATATGTGCTTGACCAAATGTGGAAATAAAGTTCATGGATTATTTGATGAATGTCTGAACCAAACTGCTAACTCTGATGTGATTCCTCAGTTGGAAATGGTGAAGTTTGCGCATGGATATCTCTCTCTTCAAGCCATGGACATGAGTGATCTTGGTACCATTTCAAAGTGTGTACATGGTACAACAACTTTGATGTTGAAAAGAAGTGAAAATGAGACTTGCAACATATTGAAAATGAGCTTCAAACATAGGAACTCAAGACAGGCTTACAATGCTGCAGAATGCGCGCATGTGTGGCATAACTTGGTTGTGACCTAGTCAAATTTCAGTTGCATAGACCATACTTTGAGCCATTACAACTTCTCATCCTTTGATCAAATAAAAAAACCATGAACATCAATCTTGAAGATCTCACATAGATGAACAAATTCCATGTTGAAAGATTTTTCACTTGAGGCCTCTAACCATGAGTAATAAGTCAAAACATCTGGCCCACCATGTGTTTGTGAAAACGACATGCGCGTGACTTGAAAATCCTTGGTCATGACCTAGTTTTGAACCTACTTTGCTCAAACTTTGGTCAATCATATCTCACTCAATTTTTATCCAATGGAGATGTTCTACCCATGGATTTGAAGCTCAAAGCAAGGCCTTTCATTGAGGCAGAGTGGAATTTTCATTTGGTGCTTCAATTTTGAATGGCCTTGGTTCCAATTCTGATGCAAAATGGCCAAAACTTGCTATTTTTAGTAACCCTACTTCATCCAAAAACGGCAACTTTCCAAATCTTGATTTTTTCATGATTCCTTTGGAGTTTCTTGATCAAATTTTGTACATTGGACATATGTAACATGAATTTCATGATTTTGGCCTCAAAAAGTCAAGAGTTGACTTTTTCCTCTGATTATTTGACTTTGCCCCAATTTCTCTGATTCTTGATCTTTCTTCCAATTGAACCACTTCTAAAACCAATTGAGATGCAATCTTCCACACACATACATTTAAGGACATATGGAATACCATGACATCAAGTTTTGTTCAAAAAATCAAAGATTCCCTGATTTAATGGGAAACCCTAGTTTTGGTGCCCACCTCATAGGAGAAAAATGTGCAGTCTTCAATTTCAAATTCCTCAGAGTATGTTGTGTATCCTCTTAAAGGATGATGAGAAATGCCACTTGAGAATGATTTTGAATCAATGAGCTATCTCTTTTGAGGGTTTTCCTTCAATTTTTGAACCTCTTGCATAGTGAAAGATGTAGTGCTTCAATCTCCCATTGAATCTCACTTCCTTGAGGTTGTGGAAGATCAATTGAGATAGTATGAGACATGAGAGACCTCCTGGCTTGCCTAGAGCCAACTTGATTGACCTTTTTGTGCTCTGAATGATTCCTTGATTGTCCACCTTCCACCTGATCACATGCCCTGATGGTAAGAAGGATGCCATGCTTCATTTTTCTATGTTAAATGCAATGCAATGCTAATGAGATGGATATGATATGATAAATGATAATGCCATGCTATGATGCCAAAAAAGGAGAGCAAATTTTGGGGTATTACAGCTGCCCCTATTCAAGCGCTGTAGACCTGAATGCCTGAAAGCAATTGCTTTCGGACTTTCAAGGTATATAGTGATTGAATACCAAATATAACCAAAAATTTGCTCTGGATGAAGAAGAAAAGGGATATAAACCCAACGAGACTGCTGGATTGAGTCCTCGATGAAACGTCGGAGAGATCTGTCTTTTGAACGACGCCAGACGACTACTGGCTTGCCACGCTGCTGGTGGACTTTAATACTGTCTTTTTGAACGACGCCAGACGACTACTGGCTTGCCACACTACTGGTGGACTTTAATACTGTCTTTTTGAACGACGCCAGACGACTACTGGCTTGCCACGCTGCTGGTGGACTTTAATAATGTCTTTTATGCAACTCCAGACGACTACTGGCCTGCCACACTACTGGTGGACTTTGATAATGTCTTTTATGCAATTCCAGACGACTACTGGCCTGCCACACTACTGGTGGACTTTGCAGCTTCGTGCCACCCGAAGATGGACTTTTGCCAATCCACTGTTGGACTTTTGCCACCCGAAGACGGACTTTTGCCAATCCACTGTTGGACTTTTGCCACCCGAAGACGGACTTTTGCCAATCCACTGTTGGACTTTTGCCACCCGAAGACGGACTTTTGCCAATCCACTGTTGGACTTTTGCCACCCGAAGACGGACTTTTGCCAATCCACTGTTGGACTTTTGCCACCCGAAGACGGACTTTTGCCAATCCACTGTTGGACTTTTAGAATATGAGGGAATGACGACTCTGCCAGGAATTATTCCATCTGTTTGGGGGAATGAATTCTGGTCACAGCGATTCCGCTGGGGATGAGAATTTTTAAATGACGTCCTGCTGGGGAAATGAGCCATTAAAACTCTGCTTGGGGAGTGATTAACACTTCATGCTGGGGAAACGACATGCCCCATGCTTAAGAAAACCAACAATTTGTCCCCGGAGAGGATGTCATAAGAGGATTTTACAGAAGATCTAGCCTCTTCAAACTCTTGTGACTTCAACGGGGATTGACCATCAACTTCGGTGTCTGCGAAGCAACTTTATTGGGGAATTCGCAACCATCATCGACACAGAAAAGCTTGTAGCTGTTGGAAGTACTGAATGAGAGAATCGACTTAATAAGATGCAACGGTACCCAGCTGAACTTAATTCACTGATATCGACCCGTTATACACAATCGTCGACCGAACGATGAACGCCGATCTCCTTACCCATAATTGCCCCAGTCTTTTGCGTGGGGTGATTTATTGCTGGTCTTGTGCTTAAAATCATCTGCACCTGCTACCTGCAACAAAAGAATATGCCCACATGCCCCGAATATTGCATGGCTAGAATCCACCATCCGGGAGCATTCAACATTCGAAGTAATTTCAAATGTTTTTTCTGCGCATGTTATTGTAAGGCTGCCATGTTTTCAAATGCAATGTTTTATCAACAATTAGGACGTTTTTGCAAACAAAGCAATAAAACAAAAATAGAAAGCTTTTTACTGAAATTCAATTTATTGACTGAGAGCCCAGAATAGGCAATTACATCTGGAAGCAATCCCTGGAAAGAGGTGATCGCTGAAAATTGAGAAAAGAAACTATCCTAATGGCAATGTGAAAACGGAATTCCACTGAGTTTCCATTCTGTTATGACCAGTATGTCTTCAAAACTCCCCGACCTTGCCTTCTGAGGAATGATCAGACCGATTCCTATCCTTCAGAACGTCAGTTGTTCAAACGGTAATGGGGTACAGATAACTCAGACTGTAGTCATTCGCTTAAATCCCTCTTTTGTGTGGACCGCCCTTTCAGGTTTTCGATCCACCAGGATACCCTTTTTTGCCTAAGTTGCCCTTTCGGGTTTTCAACTTACCGGGTGTACGATTTTTTTCAATTATATCCCTAATTTTTGCCCGAACCTTATTCTGTTTTTGGTTCGCCGGGATGCCCTTTTTTGCCTGGATTTTTTTTATTTTTATTATCCAGCGGGTCTATTCATGCGAAGTATTTTTTGACTACGTCCGAGTTGACAGGGGATGAAAAGTCTTCGCCATCCATGGTTGTAAGCAATAAAGCTCCGCCCGAAAAGACCTTTTTAACCACGAATGGACCTTCATAATTAGGAGTCCATTTGCCCCTGTGATCTGTATTAGGAGGAAGGATCCTTTTGAGTACCACATCTCCGACTTTATAAACCCGAGGACGCACCTTTTGGTCAAATGCCTGCTTCATTCTGCGCTGGTATAGTTGCCCATGACATACAGCCGCCAATCGCTTTTCCTCAATAAGGCTCAACTGATCAAATCTGGCTCGTACCCATTCAGCTTCATCTAGCTTAACATCCATCATGACTCTGAGGGACGGAATCTCTACTTCAACCGGTAGCACTGCCTCCATACCATATACAAGTGAGAATGGGGTTGCCCCAGTGGACGTGCGTACCGACGTTCGATACCCATGCAAAGCAAATGGTAACATCTCATGCCAATCTTTGTACGTGACAACCATCTTCTGCACAATCTTCTTGATATTTTTGTTGGCCGCTTCGACCGCGCCATTCATCTTTGGGCGGTACGGAGAAGAATTGTGGTGTTCGATTTTGAAGTCCCGGCATAACTCAGCCATCATCTTATTGTTCAAATTAGAACCATTATCAGTAATGATTCTTTCGGGAACTCCATATCGGCAAATGATATCCCGTTTTAAGAAACGAGCGACCACTTGTTTTGTAACATTGGCATAGGATGCGGCTTCAACCCATTTGGTGAAGTAATCAATTGCCACCAAGATGAAACGATGACCATTGGAAGCTGTAGGCTCAATCTTTCCGATCATATCAATGCCCCACATGGCAAACGGCCAAGGCGACGACATGATGCTCAACGGATTTGGAGGCACATGCACCTTGTCTGCATAGATCTGGCATTTATGGCATTTGCGGGCATATTTACAACAATCTGACTCCATAGTCAACCAATAATATCCCGACCTTAACAACTTTTTAGCCATTGCCTGCCCTCCGGCATGAGTACCGAAAGAGCCTTCGTGCACTTCAATCATCAACAAGTCTGCTTCATGTCTATCCACACATCTAAGCAGGACCGTGTCAAAATTTCTTTTATACAGCACGCCATCTTTGTTCAGGAAGAAACTACCAGCTAACCTTCTCAACGTCTTCCTGTCTTTGGACGATGCCCCGGGCGGGTACTCTTGACTTTTTAATAAACATTTAATGTCATGAAACCATGGCTTGTCATCAGACGTTGCATCTACCGCAAACACAAATGCTGGTCTGTCAAGGCGGGATACCTCAATCTTAGGTACATGGTTCCATCCTTGCACTTTGATCATGGAAGACAAAGTGGCCAAGGCATCAGCGAACCTATTCTCATCTCGAGGAATGTGGTACAGTTTCACTGTTGTGAAAAATGTCAGCAATCTCCTCGTATAATCTCTATACGGCACTAGATTTGCTTGGTGCGTGTACCAACTCCCTTTCACTTGATTGATTACCAAAGCTGAATCACCGAATATGTCAAGGGTTTTAATCCGTAGATTAATCGCCTCCTCGATCCCCATTATACAAGCTTCGTACTCTGCTTCATTGTTGGTGCATCCGAAAGTTATTCGGGCAGTGAAAGGCATATGAACACCTTCCGGCGTGATAAGAACTGCTCCAACTCCGCACCCATTCATATTGACAGCCCCATCAAACATCAGACTCCATTTGGATTCAGGGTCTGGCCCCTCCTCCGGAAGTGGTTCCTCACAGTCTTTAGCTTTGAGAAACATGATGTCTTCATCAGGGAAGTCAAACTTCATGGGTTGGTAATCATCAATCGGCTGTTGCGCAAGATAGTCGGACAAGATACTTCCTTTGATGGCCTTTTGTGAAGTGTACTGAATGTCATACTCTGTCAAGACCATTTGCCACCGTGCAACTCTGCCTGTCAATGCTGGTTTCTCGAAAATATACTTGATAGGATCCATTTTTGAAATCAACAAGGTCGTGTGCCTAACCATATATTGCCTCAATCGCTTAGCGGCCCATGCAAGCGCACAGCATGTCTTTTCAAGCATTGAGTATCGGGACTCACAATCATTGAACTTTTTGCTCAGGTAGTAAATAGCATGCTCCTTCCTACCTGTCTCGTCATGTTGACCGAGAACACAACCCATGGATCCTTCAAGCACTGTCAGATACATTATCAGTGGTCTCCCTTCAACTGGAGGCATTAGAATCGGAGGTTCCTGCAAGTATTCTTTTATCTTATCGAATGCCAATTGGCAATCGTCATTCCACCTGACCGTTTGATCTTTCCTTAACAATTTAAATATTGGTTCGCACGTGGCTGTTAGGTGAGATATGAACCTCGCAATGTAGTTCAATCTACCCAAGAAACCACGAACCTCTTTTTCTGTTCTCGGTTCAGGCATTTCTTGTATTGCTTTCACCTTGGCAGGATCAACCTCGATTCCTTTTTCGCTCACAATGAAACCCAGTAACTTTCCAGAACGCACCCCAAACGTGCACTTGTTTGGATTTAATCTCAGACGGAACTTTCTCAACCTTTCAAACAGCTTTTTCAGGTTAACCAGATGTTCCTCTTCTGTTCTCGACTTGGCAATCATATCATCTACATAACATTCGATCTCCTTATGAATCAAGTCGTGAAACAATGTCACCATCGCCCGCTGGTACGTTGGCCCTGCGTTTTTCAACCCAAAAGGCATTACTTTATAACAATATGTACCCCACGGAGTAATGAACGTGGTCTTCTCCATGTCTTCAGGTGCCATCTTGATCTGGTTGTACCCGGAGAAACCGTCCATAAATGAGAACACTGAAAACTGAGCTGTATTATCGACCAGCACATCAATATGAGGTAGTGGAAAATCATCTTTCGGGCTAGCTTTATTAAGATCTCGATAATCCACACACATTCTCACTTTTCCATCTTTCTTCGGTACTGGCACGATGTTGGCTACCCATGGAGGATACTTTGTCACAGCAAGAAAACCAGCGTCCCACTGCTTCTGGACTTCCTCCTTAATCTTTAAGGCCATGTCGGGGTGAGTCCGACGAAGTTTCTGCTTGACTGGCGGACATTCTTCTCTCAATGGTAGCCTGTGCACGACAATATCCGTATCCAACCCCGGCATGTCTTGATACGACCAGGCGAAGATGTCAACATACTCGCGCAACATTTCCGTCAAAGTTTGCTTCACATCTGCTTGCAAGCTGGCACCAATCCTGATCTCTTTCTTGGCGTCCTTGGTACCAATATTGATGATTTCTACAGTCTCCTGATGAGGCTGGATGACCCTTTCCTCTTGTTTCAACAATCTGGCCAGTTCTTCAGAAAGTTCACAATCTTTCCCATCCCCTTCTTCGGCTTGATAAATCGGATTGTCAAAGTCATACATGGCCATATCAAAATCGTTATCAGTGGTATCCGGAGGATCAAGTCTGCATGAACGGGTTCATGCCTTATTTTAGAATTTATTTTTAAGCAAAACAAAAGAAAATGAAACATTGCCATTTTATATTTTTTGTGCAAAAATAAAAACTGAAAGACAGAGAACAAAATTTGATTGCAAAACGTCCTTTATTAATGATTAAACATTGCAAATGCAACCATGGTGGCCCTACAAATGAATCTATACGCCTTGGGCAGAGCGCAAGATTTTGTCATGCATTATGGTTAGAAAAAACAAAGAAAAATTACTCTGTCTGAAGAGTAACCCGGATGACTTCTTCAACGAACCAGTTTTGCACTTGTTGTCCTGGAACATGAGGGCGTACCCAATTGTCCAGGTTACAATCACTGTCAACACTATCCTCTGTGGCTGCACAAGACTGGTCCATGTAGATAATTCCCCCACTATTGAAAGTAATGGGTCCCCTGCTCCCCGCATCTGAAGTTGTAGAGGGATGATAACCAATACCAAATTTGTCTTCCTTCATTGGGGTCTCTATCAACCTGCCCCAACCTTGGGCGTTGCCTGCCCTGACGACCTCGACAGCTTGTTTGTAAGATGAAATAGAGGTACCAGCCCCAACTGGTACAGAAGAAGACTCAGGTGCATCGTCAATGTTGACTGCTTCGAATGATTGGCACAGCATCTCATGAATTTCCCCATCCATTTCAATGTACTTGAACGTGGACAAGTGACTCACAAAGATGTCTTCTTCCCCACACACTGTCACAACCTGCCCTTCAAACTCATACTTCAGCTTTTGATGTAGAGTAGAAGTAACAGCCCCGGCTCCGTGAATCCAAGGGCGTCCCAATAGGCAGCTATATGCAGGTTGTATGTCCATTACATGGAACGTGGATTTGAATACCTGTGGTCCAATTTGTACGGGCAATTCCACCTCACCAAACACAGATCGTCTAGTTCCATCGAATGCTCGGACCACCAATTCACTAGGCCTTAAGATCAAACCGTCAACTTCCAGCTTCATTAATGCCTTCTTGGGCAAGACATTGAGTGATGAACCAGTGTCTACCAGTACATGAGATAACACTGCGCCCTTACACTCCATCGTGATATGCAAAGCCTTATTATGGTTTCTTCCTTCAACAGTCAAATCTCTACTTGTAAAGCCCAAGCCATGGCTGACATTAACATTGGAGATTACGCCCTCGAGCTGATTAACAGTAATTTCTTGTGGCACGTACGCACTCTTCAACACTCTCAACAACGCCTGTCGGTGCGCATCAGAGCACATCAATAGTGACAGGATTGAAATCTTTGAAGGGGTCTGATTCAGTTGGTCCACAATCTTATAATCGCTTTTCTTGATTATCTTCATAAATTCTTCCATTTCCTTATCAAAAGTAATCTTTGTCTCTGCTTCAGGTGTAGGTGCACTTTCAACCACCTGTTTACCCTTATCCTTTGCTGCAGCTTCTACCTCCTTATCACTTCTCAAGGTTTGGGGAGCGAACAACCTTCCACTCCTTGTAAAGCCCCCTACACCCCCTACATTATCAATATTTGGGCTGACTGACGACTCAACTTCCTGTTTTTTACCTTCGTAATATACATCTGCCCCATAGTGCCATGGGATAGCCTTCGTAGACGTGAACGGAATTGGTCCTGGCACCGTGATAGTGACAGGACTGGGCCTTTCTGGCGCAACACTCGCCACGGGAACTGCATTGACCGGCATTTGAATCTCAGCGGGAGTGTAATAGATGGTCACGGTTGATATCTCATCAGTGTCTTTCACGACTCTGTCGAACTGTAGACATCCTTCATCGATCAGATTCTGTAAACCCATCTTCAACTTATCACAGCCGTTCTCCTGATTCATGCACTCAGAGCAATCTTGATTACAGCCCGGGAACACCTGTCCCTTCAATAAACGATCTTTTACAACCAACAAAGAAGTTTTCACTTGACGGATATCTGTCACCAGATTCAATCTCCTCCCATCTTCAATAGCGTACACATTTGCTGCACTATGATCAGGCATGGGATGCTGAGTAATATTAGGAGCGGGAGAGAAATTGATGGCTTTAGCATCAATCAAATCTTGTACTTTATGATGGAAAGCCCAGCATCTTTCAATGGAGTGCCCCTGAGCACCTGAGTGGAACTCACAACGAGCATTAGCATCGAAGTTAGGTGGCAGGTTTCCAGCAACCGGAGCTTTCATAGTACGGAGTTCTACCAACTTTAACTCGAGTAGCCGGGGCAACAGCGCGGCATAAGTCATAGGGAGAGGATCCATCTTACGATCCCTCTGTCTAGACCTTTGCTGGAAAAAAGGTTGTTGCTGTTGAACTTGTTGTTGGGGTTGTTGTTTCTGAACAGACGGTGTGGGGATTGTCACAGCATCTACCTGATAATAAGCTCGAGAACGCCCTCTGCCTCGTCCTCTAAACACATCATTCGTATCACCTTCTCTTCTTTTCTGGTTACTAGCAAACGGTTTCTTCGTCCCCGAAGAGCCAGCCCCGCTCACATCCTGGATCTTTCCAAGCTTTAACAGACTTTCTATTCTTTCTCCCGCAATTACAATATCAGCAAATCCAGTCGACGGACAAGCAGCTAATCTATCCAGATAGGCCCCTTGCAAGGTGCCCATGAACATATCTGCCATTTCTCTGTCTGACAAGGGAGGTTGGACCTGGGCAGCCATTTCCCTCCACCTCTGTGCATATTCTTTGAAACTCTCCTTGGCATTCTGTGACAACCCCTGCAATTGAGTGCGGTTGGGCGCCATGTCAATATTATATTGGTATTGCTTCAGGAACGCTTCTGCCAGATCTTTCCAATTCTTCACAGCAGCTCTATTCAACTTCATGTACCAGGTCAAGGACGCCCCCGCCAGACTGTCCTGAAAATAGTGCATCCATAGCTTCTCGTCATCCGTATGGGCTGAAATCTTCCCAAAGTAAGCTTGAAGATGCGTTTGGGGACACGCATTGCCGTGATACTTATCAAAAGTGGGAGGCTTGAATTTAGGGGGAATTCTGACTCCTGAGACCAGCCCCAAGCTGGTAACATCAATACCCATAGAGTTCTTGCATTCTATGGCCCTGATCTTCTCTGCTAACTCATCATACCTTCGATCCCCTTGATTACCCACCTCAGCATCCAGCAGAGTAAATTGGTCTTCCAGAGTATCTTCAAGAGTAACACCAGCATGCCTACCATTTCCATTACCCCGATTGTTACCATCAGGAGGAGGGTTGCCACCGGGAGGAGGAATGCCATGTCCCTGTGAATTGTCATGATGATCACCTTCGGGCCCATTGTCGGGACGCTCTACCAGAAGCCTCAGTCTCTCCTGATTTTGCGCCATGCCAGTCATGAGGGTCATGAACTGGTCCATACGCGCCCTCATTTCCGCCAAATCACTTTGCACTTGATCCATGATTCTTACTTGATTCCTTCGCGTCGAATATCGGTGAATATGACTCTCCGCTATACTGCCTGAAACCAAATAAAGGTTAGAGACCCTGCAACGAGTACCTGAAAAGCAAGTAACAAAAATGCAAAATGATATGCAATGCCATGCAATGCCATGTTTGTCATTTCCGAGGTGCTTTATACCCTGATTCCAATCCAACCACAGAAATCTGAAGACCAGAAATTGTGATATAAAGAGACGTGTCATGGTCATGTGCTTGTGTGCAGCTATCTGATAAGGAATAATTCTGAATAAAACTGCTCATACTCATTCAACAAAGTATCCAAGTACATTTAAGAAAGGTTCAACCGCAAATGCAATACAAGGAAAAAAAATGGATCCATCAACAAGCCTGATGGTAGCCATTAACAACAAAATACAGGGAAAAGAACATCAATCTGACAATTCCACATCCTTCAGCTTATCACTTGAGTATTTGATCTCCTCAAAAAGTATACGGGTACGCTGGTGATTCGGCTTTTCAATCATCTCTTTGATCAAGACATCCCTTTTCTCAAGATCTTCAGTTAAAGAACCCACATGCAGCATCAGAGCTTCGTCATCACACACTCCTTTGTGTCTCTTTATGCCGGCTTGCGTCTTGAGTATCTCCCTTTCTATCATGACTTCTTCAAGCTCTTTCTTGGTATTCTTCAACTGGCTTCTAACTTCTTCTAACTGCTCTTGACTTTTATCGAGACTTTCCCGATACTTTCTCCTCTGCTCATGTGCCTTTTTAAGCTCCTCGTCTTTAGTCTTCGACTGATCCTTTAACTCGGCATTTTCAATTCTGACTTCATCCCAAGCTTGACGAAGTTGAGCTAATGAATCCTTGCTTCGGGCTAAAGCCTGTTTTGTAATCTTGTGAGCCTGACTAGTGTCATCTGCTCCCAGAGTAAGTTTCCGAAAGTACCGAGCTCGGTCATCAAAATCTTCCTCTTTGTCAGCCAAGGTTTTTTCCGCTTTCAAGGCTCTCTTTTCCAACTCTTTGTTGTCAGCTAGAGCTTTCTGAAGACATCTGCTCATTCCAGAATTCTCTATCTGCAACTCTCTGACCATTTTCTTCCACTTCTCACATTCTTCAATAGCCACCATAGTGGGTTGTTCTGGCTGTGCTGAACATAAAAGAGGTCCCCTTGAAAAGGGTAAAAGCAATTCCTTTACTTTCGTCTCAATCCACCTGTCATATTCAGGATAAGATCTACAATCTCCTTTTCCAAAAACTGCTTTTCCAATTTTGTGCTTATCTTTCCAAGCATTCACTACTTCTACCACCTTCGCATCTTTAGTTCCTGTAAAGAATAAAGATTCTTCCACATCTTGCTCTGTAGGAGGATATCTGGAAGCATACCCAAACTGTCGGATGGCCAAAACTGGATTATAATTAATCCCTCCTTTTCTGCCAATCAAAGGCACATTTGGAAAATTTCCGCATCTTGTGACAAGCTCTATTCTCAACAACCGGTGATCAAACCATACAATGTTATCAGCAGTTAAACTCATCAATCGTTTAGACCATTTCGCCACATCTTTGGTTTCCACAAAGGCACCTGTCTGAGGCAAATGTTTGAAAAACCAATGACTCAGCAGTGGAGTGCAACAACTAACAGATCCTCCCCTCCTTTTCTCATTCTTGTAATGCACGGAATGATAAAAATCTCCTAACAAAGTAGGGACTGGATTTTTAAGGACAAAAACTCTCGTTGCTTGCATATCCACAAAGTCTTGCTGATTGGGAAAGAAAACTAGGCCATATATGCAGAGAGCCAGAATGGAATTGTAAACCGTCCAATTTTTAGCACTTGCAGCCTCTTGGGCCTGTCCAGCCAGAAATTCTAAATGAAATCCGCTAACTCCATTTTTACTGCTCACACCACTCTTTATCAATGTCTGATCCATTTGTAAAGCAGCAGCAATTTCTTTTACGCTGGGAGAACTACCAGAGAAGAATGGTGTTGCCGACGTGATCGGAATTCCCAAAATAAATGAGAATTCTTCCAGTGTTGGCATCAAAATGTAATCTGAAAGAAGAAAGCACCTCAACGAAGGCTCGTAGAACTGCAGCAGAGTGTGTAAAGCATCATGCTCATACTTGGTGATTGTACGGACCATCCCAACCAAATTCCCGTAGCTCTTCTGAAACCTATCAAGAATACCCGGACCAGCCATATCTATAACTTTGAGCAATGAATCCAAGACAGGATCTGGAAACTTGTAAGACACATTGTTCTTTCTCTCGGCGACGATCTCTGTTGAACCCATGGATTGGAATCAGAAATGTATTATGCACCTGAAAATGACAAACATAACTGTTATGATATGATAATGCAATGCAAAAGGGCATGTGATCAGGTAATCAAGTGTCGGTGTCTGTATTGAACTGTGTGCACTGTGTCTCTGTACTGAATCTGGCAATATCTGAGATGAACACTTAAATCACTGTCATAGGATACAATGTCTGAAATCATCATAGAATCACGAGTAAGGTAGGTAGGAGGCTGGGTTTCCTGCAAACCTGTAAACATCCCGCCCATACTCACATGTGGTTCTTAGAAAATAAGGCTTGTCAGCTTCGGAGGTTTGAGAAGCAATAGCACATTCAGCCCGTAGGATACAATGCTATGCCAATCAAAGAGGTCGTCCACTGACTCCCCTTAGAAAATAAAAGTCATCCTATGCAAGTTCCAAAGTGGGCCCTCGGGTGCGAATGGGTTTGCCACAGAATGTGGTCTGCCATTGTCACCACTAAAAAGGGATATTTCCACTAAGGTCCTCATGATCGGTCACTAGAGTCGACAGCTCTCTAGATCTACATCCTGGAATACGCAAGATGCGCATGCCACGACGTGTCCCAAGATAGCCTCGTCTAGCTGTGAATTTCGTGAACACCCGACGCACTCCAAACGGCACGTAGGTCCCACTACTCTCCACTCTAATTCTAAGTGTATACTCAAGCCTGTGTAATGGGCTTATCTCTCAGAAATCCCATCCCGCCAAACAGAAGATAGCACAGTCCAGTATAGCATAATATATCATATGAAATGAAAATGCTAAAATACGGTAAATACAGTAATGTACAGTAAAGCAGTAAATAACCATACAATAAAACAGTAAATACAACACAACAGTAAACACCCAATGAAAGAAAAACAGACAAGCGCTAGGATTGACTCGCTTAGGGATGGACCAGCAATAGGTCAACCTGTCCCCAGCAGAGTCGCCAGCTGTCGCTCCCGGGATTTTCATCCTAGTACAAACGCGAAAGTGGCACCGAAATAGAGTCGCCAGCAATGTGTATTTATCCCAAGAGAGGGAAGGGAAACACCGCGTAAACCTGAGAGAAAGGAAAAGCATGGTCTTGCGACCAAGAGAAGTGGGTAAGGGAGTCGGTTACGCGAGAGGAAGGTATTAGCACCCCCTCACGTCCATCGTACCCGATGGGATCCACGCTTGCTTGTCTCGATCAAAGGGTGTAAAGAAAGGAATACTGAGAAAGAACCGAAAGAGGAAAGGAGAAAGAGAAACAAATGTAGGGAAAATAAAAGAAGTGCTCGCATGGGCCCTACCCCACTGCCTACGTATCTCATCGGGAGCATGAGAATCAGAGCGACGTAGTTCCCCTCACTAGGGATGGATTGTCTGTGTTTTTAGAGAACGGCTTACGTTCTAGCTCAGGTGTTGCAGGCTCGCTGGTCCGAGTGCGTTACCATCTTGCAAGAGAACGAGTAGAAGCGCGTTCGTACGCTAAGAGTGAATGAGGTGAGAAAAGAATTCCCGAAGGAAAGACGTTATTGTTTGTTTCTTGTCTTTTAGAAGGAAGTGTTTTGGATTTGTTTGCATACGACAGTGTATCCAAATCTTAGTCATCGGAATGTGTACATTCTCACATTCCAAGATGGAATGGGTAAGAAAGCACACTAAGAGTGAAGAAGACCCCCACACTTAGCTCCAATTGTCAAGGTTCAAACACACTAGCATACTTGTGTTTATTAAGTGTTTTGGTTAATTAAGAAATGAAGAAGTGTTTTTTATTATTTGCACCTTCAACAAATATTGCATTTAAGTCCCTCATACAAGATCAAATATGTAACACATTGACCTAAGATGGGCCATATGCTACACATCTTAAGATTATAAGAGAAGACCCCTTATAACCTTTTCTTTATATGAAAGGCCTAAATGCAATAAATGCCCACCTTTATTATATATTTTGAATTTTCTTTGAGATGAGAAAAGAGACTCAAGAGAGGATAAAGGTAAAAATCTATATGGACTAAGACTCCATCCTAATTGATTAGTTAAGGGCGTGATCCTAAGGTTTGTGAGGTTTCAACCTAAAGTCTAAAGAAAGAATGAATTAAACAATTCACTTCTAAAGTAGAAGATGAATTGTAATTCAAAAAGGGAAAGTAATGAGTTATTAAAAGAAAGCACATAAGTGCTTAGCAAAACACAAAATGGAATTGTAAAAGAGAAAGGATAGAAGTTGAATGTGGATTCCTTATCCACACTCAATTGAAACTTACCAAAGCCCCTACATGGTTAGCACAATCACTTACAAGTAAAGTAAGAAAATATAATGAACAAATCAAATTCAAACAAGTTGACAAACAAAGTAAAATGAGATTGAATGCTATACATGCTTCCAAGTCAGAATGTAACTCATATTTACACAACCTAATGTTGTCCTAAATGAGCATACCAAATCATGCAAACAAAATCTCAATCCAACAAGAAGCAAAGAAGAAAAGGTGAAGTGATGTGAATGTGGTTCATACTTGTGAAACAAGTGACTTAAGGTGCAAGATAAACATCAAACATGCAAAGATGAAACCCAAATGTCACAATCAGAAGTCAATTAACATGCTATACATCCTCAAACAAAACCACAACTCATGGCACAAGTGCCTTCATGATCAAGCAAACCAAACATGAGGCATGCATTCACAAAATGAACAAGTTAAACTTCATGCTTCAAACAAATAGCAAACATGCTTTAAAAATTATGACTTTCACCAATCAAACACCTTAAACACATGCCATTAACATATCAAGTCCACAAGCAATGAATCAGAACCAAAGTCACTCAACAATTAGGTCAAAGTCTCATGGAAGTTTCATGCATTCATGCTCAAAGCAACACATCAAAAGTCATCCAAAAAAGACTTAAAAATCATCTCATAAATCTCAAACATACCTCAACATATTGTGACCACAATGCAAAAAGAAAGGCATCAAAATCATTTTTTATGATCAAGAACAAAAATGCACAAAATCATATGTCACATTAAGTATGCATACAAATGGAAATTCAAAAGAAATAATGGAACAGGGGCAAAATGGTCATAAAATCAGAAAATAAAATCATAGAAAATTTCCTAAATGTTTTAAGAATACACATGAATTTTTGTAGAATTTTCCAATATGTTTTGGTATTTTTAAAAATTAGAAATCAAACGTGTAGAAAGAAATAAAAATGAAAATTAAATGCAAAATGCAGGGGGGTATGAACATAGCAATTGGACAGTTCAAAATCATATGGGCCTCAAAATTGGGGGTGTGGACAGCATTCTGGCTAAGTCCACTAAGCGCGCAGAACACTCTAACAACCATGCACTTCAGTCAACAATAGTCAATCAATCATCACCATTGATTCAAGTCAGGTCAACACAAAAGTCAAAGTAATTAAATCCAAGGCACACACGTGAAGGACCACACTCCATACCATGCACTACACCACACGCATGTCACTCTGATAAAAAAAATAAAACACGTGCAAGGCATGCTCATTTTAATGCGCTGGCACCACTGTGGCCACACGATGATGAAAAATCAACGGACACGATTAAAACACACCAAAACCCTAGCATCCAAGATCACCGGCCGGAGATGACCTCCGGTCACCTTCTCCGGTCACACCTCCACCGTCTGCAACCTCGATCCTCACCAAAATGCACAAATGTGGTATCAAAATGAAGCTTACGCTATGCACATCGTGAATCTAACATCATTTTCCACATAACAATCACACACAGAGAAAACAGAGGAGGTTAAAGCAAGCCCTAAGTTTGGATCTAGGCTTCTAAGAAGCTCTATCAACTAGCCGGAGTAAGCAGAGCTTCTATCAAGCTTAAGACAGCAAAAATAAATCAAAACTAAAGAGAATCGAATGAAGAAGAGTGCATGATGAAACCTGAAAATGTGGAGCAATTGGAGATGTTGAGAAAAACCAGAGGAAAGCTTGATATGCTGAGCTTCTAGATCTTCAAACTTAGCAAAATAAATGCTATGGATTCGTAAATAGATGAAGGATGTTGAAGCTTGCAATGGTGCTGAACTTGCAGAAATGGAGTTGTTCTTGTTGCTCTTGATTCAACAATGCCAAACAATGATAATGCAGATGAAAAGTGGAAGAAGAGTGTTGAAATCGTGTGGAATCAGAGAGAAAGTAGAGAGAGTTTGAGGTGTTCTTGGAGAGAAATGTGGTTGTCCAAAACTGAAAAATGAAAATGGAGTGTGTGATTTCTTTTATAGTGTGAGCTTACCACGGTTTAATGAGTTGAGTTAGGGTGAGTCAAGGTAGTTAACTGAGTCCACCCTAACTAACTGAGTTAAGTTAGTTAGGGGCGAGTCATTGATGGTTGTGGTGTGGTGTGGGAATGTTCACGACAGTTATGGTGGAATGAAAAGTGAAGCTTGGAATGGTAAGGTTGTTGTGGCAGAAACTTGCTCAACAAGTTGTTCTCTCTATTTTCATGCAAGGCACGTGATGTTAAACATTGTGTAGGTGATATGTGCTTGACCAAATGTGGAAATAAAGTTCATGGATTGTTTGATGAATGTCTGAACCAAACTGCTAACTCTGATGTGATTCCTCAGTTGGAAATGGTGAAGTTTGCGCATGGATATCTCTCTCTTCAAGCCATGGACATGAGTGATCTTGGTACCATTTCAAAGTGTGTACATGGTACAACAACTTTGATGTTGAAAAGAAGTGAAAATGAGACTTGCAACATATTGAAAATGAGCTTCAAACATAGGAACTCAAGACAGGCTTACAATGCTGCAGAATGCGCGCATGTGTGGCATGACTTGGTTGTGACCTAGTCAAATTTCAGTTGCATAGACCATACTTTGAGCCATTACAACTTCTCATCCTTTGATCAAATAAAAAAACCATGAACATCAATCTTGAAGATCTCACATAGATGAACAAATTCCATGTTGAAAGATTTTTCACTTGAGGCCTCTAACCATGAGTAATAAGTCAAAACATCTGGCCCACCATGTGTTTGTGAAAACGACATGCGCGTGACTTGAAAATCCTTGGTCATGACCTAGTTTTGAACCTACTTTGCTCAAACTTTGGTCAATCATATCTCACTCAATTTTTATCCAATGGAGATGTTCTACCCATGGATTTGAAGCTCAAAGCAAGGCCTTTCATTGAGGCAGAGTGGAATTTTCATTTGGTGCTTCAATTTTGAATGGCCTTGGTTCCAATTCTGATGCAAAATGGCCAAAACTTGCTATTTTTAGTAACCCTACTTCATCCAAAAATGGCAACTTTCCAAATCTTGATTTTTTCATGATTCCTTTGGAGTTTCTTGATCAAATTTTGTACATTGGACATATGTAACATGAATTTCATGATTTTGGCCTCAAAAAGTCAAGAGTTGACTTTTTCCTCTGATTATTTGACTTTGCCCCAATTTCTCTGATTCTTGATCTTTCTTCCAATTGAACCACTTCTAAAACCAATTGAGATGCAATCTTCCACACACATACATTTAAGGACATATGGAATACCATGACATCAAGTTTTGTTCAAAAAATCAAAGATTCCCTGATTTAATGGGAAACCCTAGTTTTGGTGCCCACCTCCTAGGAGAAAAATGTGCAGTCTTCAATTTCAAATTCCTCAGAGTATGTTGTGTATCCTCTTAAAGGATGATGAGAAATGCCACTTGAGAATGATTTTGAATCAATGAGCTATCTCTTTTGAGGGTTTTCCTTCAATTTTTGAACCTCTTGCATAGTGAAAGATGTAGTGCTTCAATCTCCCATTGAATCTCACTTCCTTGAGGTTGTGGAAGATCAATTGAGATAGTATGAGACATGAGAGACCTCCTGGCTTGCCTAGAGCCAACTTGATTGACCTTTTTGTGCTCTGAATGATTCCTTGATTGTCCACCTTCCACCTGATCACATGCCCTGATGGTAAGAAGGATGCCATGCTTCATTTTTCTATGTTAAATGCAATGCAATGCTAATGAGATGGATATGATATGATAAATGATAATGCCATGCTATGATGCCAAAAAAGGAGAGCAAATTTTGGGGTATTACACCCGTCCGTATTGACCTTTTGATGACACTCGTCTGTGTTTCCTTCGGCACCCGTCTGTGTTTGAACCTTTTGTTTCAATACCCGTCCGTATTGATCTTTCGATGACACCCGTTTGTGTTGCGATTCAATCCCCAGAGAGGTCGCCTTTTTGTTTCAATACCCGTCCGTATTGACCTTTTAATGACACTCGTCCGTGTTATTTCAGTGCCTGTTCGTGTTTGAGCTTTTGTTTCAATGCTCGTCCGCATTGACATTTGGCACCCGTCCGTGTTTGAACCTTTTAGGCCAATGCCCGTCCGCATTGACACGTTACACCCGTCCATGTATCTTTTAAATACCCGTTCATATTTGATATCCTGGATCCCTTGACACTCGTCAGTGTTCATCCCCCAGCATAGCTAACACTCATTTGTGTTTATTTCAAGACTTTTCAATACAGTTTTGGTCTCCAACACTCGTACGTGTTGTGACAGTGCAGCATTTTTTTTTGCTTGTTCCCCAGTGGAGTCGTCCCTCCCTTGGGGATTGCAAATTTTAGGTTTCTTTTGGTATTCAATCTCCGTGAATCCTTAGAACGCATGATAGCCGTCACTATCATACCTTCAGGATCAAGTTGATTGAATAGGGGCAGCTGTAACACCCCAAAATTTGCCTTGTTGTTTTTAGCTAATTGGCTTATGTTTCTTTTCATTTCTTGCATTTTTGCATTATGCATAGCATTGGTTCTTAGCACGGGATCAAAGTACTTGGTCCATATTCTCAAGTCTCAAACTTCAAGGTGGTTCAGAGGGTTCATAAGATCAAGATTGGCAAAGGATTTCAAGTGATTCCTTCCCTCCTGATCAGGGGGGGGGGCAATTAGGGTCTTTAAGATCAAGAGGACTTCTTGAAAGGCTTGGTGTGTTCAAGCATGCTCCTGTGGTTTTCTTTATGCTCACAAGTGCTCATGGATGAGGGTTTGGTTATTGATTCATTGTGGAGGATGTTCAGTGGATCAGTTGCTTGTGAACTAAGCAAAAGTCAACTGTGAAGGAGAAAGTCAACTGTGGAATTTTGAGGCTCTTTTCATGGTTTTCAAGGTCTCACATCCTCATATGGCCTCCAATTGTCAAGATTTGTCCCATTTATCAAGAATCAAGAGGTTGTACAAAGGTTACTAAATTTGGAAAATGACCCATAATTGAAACTTTCCATTTTTGGCAATTTTTCTTCCACATTCAACTTGACTTTTCATCATCAAGGAAGCTCCAAATGAATTTTCCTCCAACATGAAAGTTGAAGATCTTTCTCTCCCATTTCCAAAAAGTACTAGACCATTTCCATATCATTTGTGGAACTCTAGTTATGGCCAAAACAATGCAAGGTGCTTTTCATGGATTCCTTATATGTCAAATTTTCCACTTTTTGCATTTTTGCACAAATGGACTTGTAATGTTCCCAATTGCTTCATAATATCAAAATACAAGTCAAGAAGATCATTTGTGGCCTTTGAATCAATTCATGCCATGCCATTTTTCTCATTATTCTCACAAAGTGCAAAAATGCCAAATTAATTCAAAGCTTGCAAACCAAGAAAGTGCAAGGCCCAAAATCAATCCAGAAGTGGTATGGGAGTAAATTGGAGGTGAATTATGCTGAGAACAAGGGTTTCCCACGTGCAAATTAGTGGTGGTGGTGTAAAATGCATTTTTGCAATTTCACTAAAATCTCATTAACAAGAGCTCTAATCACTTCCTAATCTCAATCAGTGAACTAATCAAGAGTATATAACCTTACTCATGCTCTCACAGCTAGGGCAGAGACTCACATTTGCTCAGTTTCCATTTTTCACTCTCCACTTTCTCATTTTCGTTTCTCCTTCTCCATAAGGTGTTTTTGAGAAATTCTTTCATATTTGGAATCAGTGAAGAGAGTAGAACCATAATCAACCATCATCTGAAGCTCATACTGAGATTTTCACCAAACTCCATTCAAGAGGGTTCAAGTTCAAAACTCAAGATCTAGCACGATTCCAAGCTCTAGTTGCATTTATTTTGCAATTAGAGGTTCCAAGGACTTGATCTGCAGCTTTTGGAAGGCATTCTTGTGCAATTTTAAGTTCTTCAAGATCTCAGGTTAGTGATTTTTTTCACCATCTCAGAACTTGAGTTTTTGATATGCAAAATGATCTATGATGTGCACTGAACATGCTGATATATTTTATTTGAAGTTTGGACGTGTAATTTGTGAGATATGTGGATTTAAAGTTTTAGATCTAAACTTGTTTTCGTTCGATTCTCTTTTTGTGTTTGTTGTTTGTTAAAATGGACTGGATATTCATGATCCTTGCGTTTTTCTGATCAAAATGGTATACTCATAAGCATTTTCTGGAAAAAGTCACGTCACAGCTCACCGGAGAGGGTGGCCGGAGCCCTAGCTCCGGCGGCCGGAAAATACAGTCCGGCGAGGGGAGTTTTCACGAAGAAGAAACCGGTTAGCCATCCGATGGTGAGATCGAAGGGCTGTCAGCGCGCCACCTGTTTTGATTCTTATGTTTTTATTTCATGATACCGTGTCTGCCATCCCACAATAGTACCGTGCACCCCTTGCATCGTGGCCTTTTGTTTGCGCTTGTTTTTCATCTCACGGCTGGAGTTTGGACACCTCATTAATGAGGTCACATGCCAGACATGTGACTGGTGTAGCATGTTCCTCAAGGTGTTGGTGCGCGCAAGTCCACGTGCTTATTGTGTGCTGATCGAATCCGTCCGTTGATCTTGACTACTTCCCCATAGTGTTGACTGCGTGTTGGTCGTTGGATGGAACGTTTGGTTGGATTTCATTGCTGAGATGTTGACCGAATTGCCATGCTCCCTCGTTGACTGAGTTTTTGGACCTTTTTTTTCACGGGCTTTTCTATGCGCACCCCTGCTTCATGGCCCAATCCACATTTGAACTGGATTTCCTTGCTTATCACACCCCTAGCCCATGTTCTTCATCTTTATTTTCATTTATTCATTTGCTTTGCATTTTATTTTTTTAAAATTACTTTTATGCATCTAAAAATCATACAAAAAATCATGGAATTTATTTTTAGTTTTATCTTTTTTTTCATATTTTATTTTCTCATTTTATTTTTATTTTGGCATCTGTTTTAATTAATTGTTTTATTTCCTTTTCTTATTTGTTTCACTTGCACACACCAACTTGTGAAATTTCTTTCTCCTCATCTATAATTCATTTTTAATCCATTCTTTTTGCATCTGTTAGGTGACATATTAAATTACATAAAAACATTTTTGTTTCATGTTTAAAACTTTTCCATATTGCATTTTGGTCCCTTTCTTTTGCATGTTGAAACATTGTTCTTAAGTGATCTTTGTCCAATTGTTTGGGATACTTGGTTTGTGAATTTTGGTTTGATATTTTTGGACTTGTTACTTGACTATGTTAGCTCCTGTTTGGATATTTTTGGGATTTTATTAATCCACTTTGCTATTTTTAGTTGAGAGTTGTTTGTGATGCAAGTTTGGTTGAGGTATACTTTGGTACTTGATCTAGTTTGGATGCATTTGCTTATTTGTGATGGAGTGATGCTTAATATGTTTTATGGTGTGATCATGTACTGTTTGATCTTACTTGTGGCTTTGGAATCATCTCTTTTCACTCATTTTTCTATTTGTTCTTGATTTTACAAAGTGTTGTTATTTTGACTTGAGTTTTGTGGATGTCTTTCTCACTTTTGGTGCATGCTTTGAGTGTGTTGCTTGATGATTAATCTTGTATGACTTGAGTTTGGGTTTGATATGACATTGATGTATATGCTACTGCCTCTTGAGTTTTATACTTGATTTTCATATTACTTGAGCATTGTTGGATGCATTTGGTTTGAATTATGTGATGCATATCATCCCTTTTACTTTGTAACTTCTTTGGTGCATCCTATTGCATAATGTGAACCTCTTTTGCATATGTGGATTGTTAATGATGATATGATGTGAGTTCTGGTCTTGTTTCATTTTCATCTTGTCTCTTTCATTTCACTTTGGTATGAGATCCATGTGTGTTTAATTGTGCATTTAATTCTAGTGTGCTTACATCCTTCCATGTTTACCTTTGCATGATTACTTGAAGTGATTTGCATTAATCTTTGAAACATGTTGATTGACTTGAGTTGGACATTTATGATATGATGTACTTGCTGCCCCATCTTGTATCTTATCTTCCCCTTCTCCTTCTTCTCTTTCACTCTTTTCATCCCTCGAGTCTCGAGACTTGTTTAAGTCTTGGACTCTCTCCCGTTAGAGCTACCTAGTCCAACTTAATTTTTGATTAAGCTTGGAGTAGGATTAGCATTAGGTTAGGTAGTCGTCTCTCCTAAACCTCACTAACCATAGGACATCCATGCATGATAACATTAGGACTCTTAGTTCCCCTTTAGAGTATCCTTTGTGTCGTCTCTCTTCTCATCTCAAAACTTCTTCAAGACACGTAATAAAAGTTAACGTGTATTGCGCTTGAGCCTTCTATATGGGAAGTGGGGAGTGAGGGGCTTCCTCTCATTCTTCTAGGATACCTAGTGTTTGTCCTGTTGGGGACGATGCGTGAAAGTATTCGTTCCTGTATTCAAGACTTGGGTTCAATGCAAGTTACGATACAACTTAAAAGACACTTCTGTCTAAAAAACTCCAAACCAATTCAAATCTTTTTATCCTTCGGGATTGTTGGGTTTCAAACTTCTTTTTTCAGAAAAGAGCTCGTCGCTCACGTAAAAGACACTTACTCATCCGTGGTCGTGCCCACGAACTACGTCAGCTCTGATTCCTCTCTCTCGTCCGATTGAGGATACGTAGGCACAAGACAGCGATTGTCTTGGCGAGCAACCTTCCCCCACAGTTCCCGTCCGAACTACGTTGACTCTGATTTTCCCATTGCACTGAGGGAGTACGTAGGCCTAGGACAACGATACCGTCCAATCGAGTCACTTCCTTTTCTTTTTCTTCTTCGTTTCTCCGTTCTTTCCGTTCTCGTTTCTTCGTAGGTCCAGTAGCAGTGGAGTTCCAGACGACGACACCCTTTGATGCAGACAGCAAGCGTGGATCCCATCGAGTACCATGGATGTGTTGGGTGTTAATACCTTCCCTTCACGTAACCGACTCCCGTACCCGTTCTCTTGGTCGCGTGACCATGCTCTTTCCCTTCTTCCAGGTTTACGCAGTGTTCCCTTTCCCTCTCTTGGGATAAATACACTTTGCTGGCGACTCTGTGTCTTTTGCGCCACTCTCGCGTTTGTACCGTTGGATGCGAATCTTTTCGGGAGCGACAGTTACCACTCAAGAAGGAATGCCATGCTGTCAAACAAAAGTTAAGAAGGACCCATCCGGATATGGCTCTCAAAATTCGTGAAGAAGTCCGAAAGCAGATTGATGCGGGATTCCTGGCAGTATCGAAGTACCCACAATGAGTTGCCAACATTGTGCCAGTACCGAAGAAAGATGGAAAGGTTCGCATGTGTGTGGACTACAGAGATTTGAACAGAGCTAGTCCTAAGGACGACTTCCCATTACCTCACATTGACGTATTGGTTGACAACACAACTCAATTATCCGTATTCTCTTTTATGGACGGGTTTTCCGGATATAATCAAATTAAGATGGATCCAGAGGATATGGAGAAGACCACATTTATCACACCATGGGGGACTTTCTGCTATAAGGTGATGCCATTCAGACTTAAAAATGCTGGGGCAACGTATCAACGTGCAATGGTAATGCTCTTTCATGACATGATCCATAAGGAGATCGAGGTGTACGTTGACGATATGATTGCCAAGTCTCAGACCGAAGAAGAGCACTTGATCAATCTGCAAAAGTTGTTTGTCCGACTGAGGAAGTTTAGATTGAGACTCAACCCCAGCAAGTGCACATTTGGGGCGCGATCTGGAAAATTGTTGGGCTTCATCGTAAGTCAGAAAGGAATCGAGGTGGATCCTGATAAGGTGAGGGCAATTCAAAATATGCCTGCGCCTAGGACAGAGAAAGAGGTTCGTGGCTTTCTGGGAAGATTAAACTACATCGCCAGATTTATTTCACATCTTACTGCCACCTGCAAACCTATTTTCAAGCTGCTAAGAAAGAATCAGTCAATCGCGTGGGATGATGATTGCCAAGGGGCATTTGACAAAATCAAAGAGTATTTGCAAGAACCACCGATCCTGATACCGCCTGTTCCCGAAAGGCCACTTATTATGTACCTGACTGTACTTGACGATTCTATGGGCTGTGTGTTGGGGCAACAAGATGAGACGGGAAAGAAAGAACATGCCATCTATTACCTCAGTAAGAAGTTTAATGACTGCGAGACAAGGTATTCCTTACTCGAGAAGACTTGCTGCGCATTAGCGTGGGCGGCTAAACGTCTCAGGCAGTATATGTTGACCCACACTACTTATCTGATTTCCAAGATGGATCCCATTAAATATATCTTTGAGAAACCTGCTCTCACTGGCAGGATAGCCCGATGGCAAATGCTTCTGTCAGAGTACGACATTCAATACGTCACTCAAAAAGCCATCAAGGGTAGCAAACTGGCGGACCATCTTGCCCATCAACCGGTGGATGATTATCAGTCCATGAAGTTCGATTTCCCAGATGAAGACATAATGGCGCTAAAAGATTATGAAGAGCCAGGTCCAGATGAAGGGCCCGAACCAGGGGAACGATGGACTCTTATGTTCGACGGTGCCTCGAATGTTCACGGAAATGGAATTGGGGCAGTGATTACCTCACCCAAGAATTTCCACTTACCATTCACAGCTAAGCTCTGCTTTCCATGCACCAATAACATGGCTGAGTATGAAGCTTGTATACTTGGATTGGAAGAAGCCATCAACTTAAGAATCAAGACTCTTGATGTGTTTGGAGATTCTGCTCTTGTAATACACCAGATTAGAGGTGACTGGGATGCCAAACATGCCAATCTAGTTCCATATCGAGATTACGTGGCAAAGCTACTTCCTAGATTTGATGATATCACCTTTACCCATGTGCCTAGAGAGGAAAATCAAATGGCAGATGCTCTGGCAACTTTAGCTTCTATGTATAAACTGATATGGCCCAACCATCGGCCGCATATTGATCTACTGCGATTTGAAGAGCCAGCTCACTATTTGGCTACCGACGAAGAGTCAGATGAAAAGCCATGGTTCTATGACATCAAACGTTATCTGGAAAAACAAGAATATCCAGAGGGCGCTTTGGCGGTGGATAAGAGAACTTTGCGCAGATTGGCATCAAATTTCTTCCTCAATGGGAATGTGTTATACAAGCGTAATCATGATACTGTGCTACTCAGATGTGTGGAAAAACATGAAGCTGAGCAGATTCTGAAAGACATTCATGAAGGTTGTTTTGGTACCCACGCAAATGGGCATACTATGGCAAAGAAGATATTGAGAGCAGGCTATTATTGGCTTACCATGGAGGCTGATTGCTACCATCATGCCCGAACTTGCCATAAATGCCAGATTTACTCTGATAAGATTCATGTACCTCCCACTCCCTTGAACGTCCTGACTTCACCATGGCCATTTTCCATGTGGGGGATAGACATGATTGGGATAATTGAGCCAAAAGCCTCAAATGGACACCGCTTCATATTGGTTGCCATAGACTACTTTACCAAATGGGTTGAGGCTGCATCGTATACGAACGTTACCAAGCAAGTGGTCGCTCGCTTCTTGAAACACAACATCATATGCAGATATGGAGTGCCTAACCGTATCATCACTGACAATGGGTCTAATCTCAACAACAAAATAATGGATGAATTGTGTGCCAGTTTCAAGATTGAGCACCATAATTCGACACCATACAGACCCAAGATGAATGGAGCCGTTGAGGCAGCCAACAAAAACATTAAGAAGATCATTCAGAAAATGGTGGTCACTTATAAAGATTGGCATGAGATGCTACCTTTTGCGCTGCACGGCTACCGTACCTCAGTGCGAACTTCAACAGGGGCAACTCCTTACTCATTGGTTTATGGCATGGAAGCGGTCCTTCCGATAGAAGTCGAAATCCCCTCATTGAGAGTATTGATGGAAGCTCAGCTTGACGAAGCAGAATGGGTGAAGACAAGATATAATGAGCTCTAATTTCTCGAAGAAAAATGCTTGGCAGCAATATGCCATGGCCAGCTCTATCAAAGACGCATGAAGAAGGCTTTTGACAAGAAAGTGCATCCTCGGACATTCCAGGAAGGTGACTTGGTGCTCAAGAGGATCATGACCATGTATAATGAATCCAGGGGCAAGTGGACGCCAAATTACGAGGGCCCATATGTTGTAAGAGAGGCATTATCTGGTGGTGCCTTGAAGCTCGCAACTATGGACGGCGATGAGTTACCATACCCGGTGAATGCAGAGTACGTTAAGCGATACTACGCCTAGAAAAGTGGAATAATAAAGCCGCTAAGTCGAAAACCTGAAAAGGCGACTTAGGCAAAAAATGGCAATCCCGGTGGACCTGAAAAAAAACAAAATCAGTCCAGGCAAAAATTAGGGATAAAATAAAAAGATATAGGCCCGCTGAATTGAAAACCCGAAAGGGAGGTTCAGGCATAAAAGGGCGTCCCGGTGGATTGAAAACCCGAAAGGGCAATCCAGGCAAAAGTTAGGGACAAATTCCAAGGCAAAGTATCTAGTCTGCACGTCCACTTGATCCTAATGTACCACTGAAGAGTGGAATCAACCCAGCCGTCTTTCTACGAAGCAAGGTGTTGAAGTTATCAAAGTCATGGGGACCATAGCAGTGTTGAAACTCAATGGAACCTCATTAATTTGTATTGCCATTATGTTTTTTTTCTTGCACCGCAATTACCTCATTAAGGAATTGCATCCCTGTACCTACTTACCCATTCCAGGGGCAAATCAATACAAAGAGAGATTTCTCACCAAATTGTGTTCATTTTTTACTTTATCTGTTTGTTTGCAAATTGATTTTGTTTTTGATAAACTGCGTTTTTGAAACTTCGGTTAATAAAGACAATATTTGAAAACGATAAAATTTGTTTGGTGTTGGGAGAACTAAAAGGAATTAGATAGTCTCCAAAAAAATTTCACCACAAGAAAACATCAAATTAATTATCAGTCGTTCTAGCTCTTCACCACAAGCAGTGTGGCTTAATAGGAATGTACTTACCATAATCTCCAACAATGAATCTTTCAAGCTCAACAGGGGCAATCACGCTCCCTAGTCATATTTGGCTCGCTCAAAAGGGGTCGAGTAGTCAAACACTCTCATCATCCCCACAAAACCCAAAGTCCAATCCTCTATTGGCAACTACTCAAAAGTCCACGCTCGTTGGCACCTTCAAAGCTACCCTTCAAAGTCCAGTCTTCATTGGCAACCATTAAAAGTCCACCGCCGTTGGCATCCTCATAACACCAAAATAACCAAAGTCCAATTTCATTTGGCAATTACCAAATTCAATACCTGTTGATACCCTCGACAAGGAAACTTATCCCCAGAGCGCCCGATCACTTGCATCTTCATGTGCATAACATTACATAATCATATCAAGCACTATCCTATCATACGTGCATTAGATTCCCTAGCAGTTGCATTTTAGTATATGTTTCAGTGTATCATGTTAGTGCATGGCATATCCACCCCCGACATAGCATAACAGGATCCAGGATCAGTTCGCAAGCATCTTGGCCAGTCCTCCGTCAAAGTCGGCAGTATTCTTCAAAAGAGAAGTTGATACCCCGCACGTGCTCAAGGAATTTTATTCCCCAGCAAGTCATTCTTCAGCCATGCAGTTGATATTGACAATCCCCAACAACTGTTGCTTTTCTTACTCCCCAAGCAGAGGATATTCTAGAAAGTTTCTTGTGAGCTTTCCCCTGCAGAGCCAGCACATTTCCTCCGACAGGAATCTTGCTCGATTATTCTTCACTTTCCAAGATACTGCTTTGGTATCGTTGAGGAACCTTAATGGATAAGGTATTGCTTCAATGCTCCAGAGAATCGTCTGCCTTTCAGAGATACTGCTTTGGTATCATTGAGGAACCTTAACGGATAAGGTACTGCTTCAATGCTCCAGAGAATCGTCTGCCTTTCAGAGATACTGCTTTGGTATCATCGGAGAACCTTAATGGATAAGGGACTGCTTCGACGACCCAAAGGACCTCAAGTTATTTTGTTCAGTTTGAACCCCGCTACTTCATTCTATCCACTCTTACTTTATAGCATTTTACCTTCCGTCAGACAAATTTTGGGGCCTTCTTATATCTAATTGACTTCCACCCTAAAAATGAACGCCATGCGGTAGTTCATTCTCTCGAGTTCAAGACAATTAGATAGGGGCATCTGTCATACCCCAAATTTGTCCTACCCTCTCATTTTTCTCATACTAAGCATGTGGTTGCTTCATAGACTTCTCTCAAGATCATCATAGAGTTTTGGCTATGGAGATTTGGTTTGTACTCTTTGTAATCAAAGGCTCCCGCAAGTGTAGTGAAGATAAAAGAAAGATGTATCCTCATTCTCATGACCAATTAGTCAAGTTACAGGCAATGGGTTTCAAGTTGATTTTTGGATATGGTTCAAAATGTTTCTAGCTGATTAAATAACAATTATTAGAATTCATTTCCTCAAGTCGTGTTTAAGTTTGCTTGAAGCTATGATAGTATCTCAGGATGATTTTTAACCATATTCCGAGTGCGACACTGAGGCTGTATGGTTAAAACAAGCTAAGAAATGGCCCTTCGTCTCTATGTCATGTTTGCTTTTAACTCAGGCTTGAACTGGTTCAAATTATGAAGCAAACTGATTCAAGGTCATAATCAGATTTTATGGAAGATATAATTAGTTCATTTTCAAGTCATGCATTCTAAGCTTATTTCAAAAGGCGTATGTGTCTAAAAGTGACTTCATTGGATTTAATTGAAAGTTCTAATGTGGATAATTTTCAAGACAACATCAATTTGTGTTAAAGCCATGAGTCACAATTGCAAGAGATTTTCAATCTATGGCCATAATTGGAGGTTTTGCAAGACAAGTTTTAAAGTGGTGGGTGGAAGTTTTATTAAGCTTGATTTTGGGCTAGTGACTTCAAACTAAGAAGTTATGTCACGTTTTTAGGCATGATGATATGGATCAAGGATTGGTGCAAGTCATAATATGTATTATCAAGTGCAAGAAATAAAGTTGTTGAATTGTATTTGAAAAGGAGGCATAGTGTTCAATTCATAGCATTCTTGTCAACACGGTTCGTGCAAAGGCAACATGCCACAATTCATGAATGTTGGATTTAATCTAAACATTATTAGAAAATTCAAGTCATTACCATAAAAGTGGCAGAGCTGCTACAATAAACTACTGAGACGGATTCGAGCTACATAAAGGTGACCAAAGTCTAGCAGTGTTACTTTTTGCTATGGAAATAGATCAAGGCAATTACAAGCTTAAACCAAGTGTAACGAAACATACTGATAAGACATAGAACTTTTCCTATTGTGAGCCTAAGTACGATGCCTAAGAGGTCAAATCCAAAAGTCTAATGCAGTATTGTTGAGTTTCTTCTCCACTAGTGTCAAGTCTTGGTACCAGGCCAATCTTGCGCCATACAAATTGCCGTCACCAACAAGTTATCTTCATAACAAATCTCCCAGCTCATCTTGTACCAAGTCCTCATTACACCAAGGATAAGAATCTGAAAAAAACAAAAGCAAAATCACCAAATCAGTCTGTATCACGAAGGAATTATGTGGAAAACTAAATGACTGACATGAGGAAGAAATGCAGGGACAAACACGACTCAAAAATTCACAGCGAACCAAATGTCATTTATTTGAAAGAAAATATACCCAAGTTGAAAATCAAAACTGCAAATCTGTTATATTTCAGAAGAACAACATCAAATCGGATCTAAATATTTCCAGCTTCGGAATCATTTTCAAGTCACACAAAAACTCGTTACTCGTACTTAATCGGCAGGAGAAATTTTGAGTGCATAACAGAATTTGAACATCTTACCATCAAACCTTCATACCCAGGCCGACTTCTTTAAAATTATGACTTCTCCACCGAGCTTCAAAAGTAATCCTTGACTTCTTTTGTCGTGCTAGCTACTTACTCCACGCCATGCTTCAAATGATCCTATCGTGAGCCAATTCTCCACTCAAGCACATTCCTATCCATCCTACTGCTACTGCTAAACAAAGACACAGACAAAATGCATAAGCCAACCCCAAGCTTTTCCTCATCCATACTTACGCCATCCAAGCTGCCTCGTCCTACTATAGTTGCCTCAGGTTGAGCTCCCACAAGCATACATGAAAAGTGAATCATTGGTTAGTACAAGTACAGGTTGAACATGAACTTGCAAAAGAAAGTGAGCAATTTCAAAGCCAAACCATTCAAGTGCATGAATGACAAGCACACTTGCAGCAATAATGAGATAAAAGATGATATCATAGCAGGTTCACAAATGTAAGACCAAACATGCACAGCGTAATACAGCAGTAGCAGAAACAGAGTTGTGACATATGTTGTGTTGCTACAAGCTATTCAAGGCCCAATTGACTCCAAGGGAAGTCAACAACAGTAAAAGCAGTGAAAATCACATTCACACGCAGTGAAAAGTCAAGGGGGCCACAAAATTCAAATTCATGTCATAAAAAAAAACTCTCAAAATAATTATCATATTCAAATTCAAAATAAGTTTCAAAGCTCACACAGTCAAAAAGCAAAGGCATTTGCACTTTATCCAAAGTCAAAGGAAAAAGACAAGGCAGGGTGCAACAGTGTATAGCAGAAAAAGGGATCGCAGAGGCTCAGCAAAGCAGTGACATTTTTTTGGCAAAAAACGTATTCTGAGTTTGGAAAGTTTACCTTATACAATTCCATGAATGTGATTCCTCGACAATGTTGACACCACCTCTTCAAACCCTAATTCTGAGGATATAAAAGAGAGAGCATTGAATCAGAAAAAAAAAACGGAACAAGTATCACGGCGGCAAAGAAATTCGGTCTCTAACCCTAATCCACCTAAAGTTCAATCCTAAGAACTACTCTGAATTTCTCATTGAGATTCAGAGATAGTGTGAACTAAACCAAGCACAACATCCACTCAACATAGTAGCAAACGTAGCAGAATAGTTCATAAAGAAGAAGAAAAGGAGGAAACTACTTACGCGTCAGAATATTCAAAGGAGTTCTTCAACTGGTATAATACTTGAGCCTTCGCTTTAAATTCTCTTTGCATGAATCTTTGTTCACTGATGATAGATGCTGGTTTTCGCTTGAATGTTTGGATTCTGGGTTGATTTTGAAACTAGGATTTAATTTGGGAATCCGTTCGATTTGGAATTTTGAGGGAGTTTTAGAAAAAAACTGAGGTTAGATTTGGGGAGAGGAGAGAAAGATAGCTAGGGTTCGTGTTGATTTTTTTGGGTTTTAAGAGGGTATTGCCGGAGAAGACGGTGGCGGCCGCCGCGCGCCGCCGCTTCTCCGGCCGAGACTTTAGGTTTCCGGCGACGTTAACTTTTGTAAGAGAGAAACTGAATCATTGAGAAAAATTTGAGAATGATTTGCTTTCTTTTCTCTCTTATGTTTATCCCAGCACCAACGTTGCTGTTGTTGTGTGTTGTTCAAGGAGTGACACTTGTCACTGTTCAGAAAACGTGTCACCATAAATGCTTTCTCATCCCTGATCCCATGCGCGTCTCCCTTACCACGTGCCCGCGCAATCTACCCTTCGATCTGGAGTCAGGTTGACTCTTAGTTAATCCAACGCTCCAGGTTCACACTTCAGTCAACCAGGGTTGACTAGGGTTCACGGTGAACCCCACGGGTGTATGGGTTTCCAGCCTTGGGCCTGGACGTTATTTCTATCCACACTCCTTATTTGCTAACACCCTGGCCCATGTTTTTTTTATTATTATTAGATTTGGTTTTGATATTCTTTTTTTAATAAAAGTCTAAAACATATTTTATCTCTTTTTTAAAAAAAAACAGAACTTATAAAATATAGCTACTAAATTAATTTAGTTAATTTTATTAAAACTTTTTATTTAATATTAATTAATTTTTCTATGATTAATTTTATTAAATATTAAATTTTAATTTAATTAATTATTAGTTTGGTTTTAAATCTGAAGAGTTCTAAAAAACACTTTTATTTAATTAATCCTAAAATTCTTATTTATTTAATTTTATTAAATTGTTTTATTTAATATTAATTAATTTTTGATAATTAATTTTATTAAATATTTTGATTTAATCTAGTTAATTATTGGAATTTTATTCTAAAAAACCCTAGAGCTTAATAATTAGTTTAGGATTTCCCCTCTTTAGAATGAATTTTTAAAATTGGGTTACTAATTAAACTAATTTGCTTGTTTATTTATTCCCCCATGGTGTATGTTTTTTTTATCTCGTGAATTTGTTATGCTTCGATTAAATTATGCTATGTCATTGTATGTTTATTCAAATCAAAATATTTTTCAACTAATACCTTGGCTCAATGCCAAGCCACTTTCATACCTTGTAAGTCGATCGTTTCCACGATCGCAATCGACCTCACAATGCCTCCTCTTGGGCCTTATGCAACGATTACCCATTCTATTTTGATTTGTATACATGTATGTGAATGGAATATTTTAATCATGACTTAATTAATTTCATAAGATTAAAATCAACCCTTTTCATAAGAGTAAAAAAACTTGATCCAACGTCAAGTATTTTCCAAATAAATTCAATCAATTCAATCCTAAGCATTTACTTGATCCATATATCCAGTATTTCCAACCTTTACCTTAAACCATAAGACATTCTTATTTCTTAACCTTATCATAAATTCAAACCTCGATCAACATCGAGCCTTCTTTTCAAATCAAATCAATACATCTAAATCACACTTAAATACTATTTCATAAAGGAAGAAAAAGGAGTAGAATGGAATCTTCGATTCTTCTCCTCAATTGTTTGGGCCCGAGGAATCTTTCTTAAGTTCAAGCAATTGTCTTCTTTAAAAGCCTCATAATGCGATTACATATCAAACCCTTTTTACAAAAAATCAAATCAAATCTTCTTTCCTAAAAACTTGGATGAAAAAGAGAGAGAGTCGGTTCTTCGACTAGCTTTCCCGATTACTTGGACCCGAGGAATCTTTCTTAAGTTCAAGTAATTGTCATCTATTCAACATACTCTAACCATATTAAAACTCTTTTATAGTTAAGGGTGAAAAAGTGAGAGAGCCGGTTCTTCAACTCGCTTTCCCGATTACTTGGACCCGAGGAATCTTTCTTAAGTTCGAGTAATCGTCACCCAATCAAAGTACAAACACATTAATCCAACTCCTCGCCGCCGTGCGATTAAAACTCTTTTCCAAAAGAACAATGTTTAGCCCCCCTCTAAACACTTGTTCACTTAAAAAATACCAACCAAACAACCGTAGTCCCACGAACTACGAATGCTCTGACTTTCCCATTGCACGAGGGAATACGTAGGCCCGAGGATCTCAATCCTTGCCGAGCACAATAGTAAAAACCTACCCATTTTCCTTTAGAAAACAAAATCCTTTTACCTTAGAAGATAAACAAACAAACCTAGCTAACTTTCTCACGAATCGAATCAAGAGGTTCCCGTTGAGTACAACGGACGTAGAGGGTGCTAATACCTTCCCTCTTGCGTAACCGACTCCCGAACCCGAATTTGGATACGACGACCAAGTTCTTATCTCCTTTCAAAGGTTTTCTCGATATTTTCCTTTCCCTCTTTTGGGATAAATAAAATTCGGTGGCGACTCTGTTTCGAACAGTTTTTTCCGCGTCCATCGCGAGGATCGTATTTTTCGAGGTACGACAATGACCTGCAGGAATGGAAGTGATATGGTGAAAGGTTTAGATATTAGTCGTGTACTACTAGTTAAATACTCGATTGTTGAATCGTAGAATTGTTGTTTTGATGATTGTGTGAGCACGAGGTTGGTGTAACAGTTATGTTGAAGTAGTCAGGACGACGTTGTGTTGTGGAACCTTATGTTCTTATCTTTGTCGTCGCCTCTTTTCCTACGGTGGTGGTCCGAGTGCGAGTAGCTAGTTCCTGGGATGAGGAATTAAGGGAGTGTTATCTATGGTAATGGTAACGATTGTGTGGTGCTCTGGTTTAAGAGTGAACGCACGGGTGTGTAACTCGGTTATTCGTTGTGTCTTGAGTTGGTTGTCGAGTGCATTATGTAGACATTGCACCTTGTTATTATTGATGAGGAAGCTGTGGTTCGGTTATGCGTAGTGTTGTTTTTACGATGTGGGAGTAGAGTGCGGGATGCGAGGGTCGTATCCGGAATTGCTCGCATGAAGAAAATTTTCGAGGACGAAAATATTCTAAGTGGGAGAGAGTTGTAACGCCCCAAAATAATTGAAATACTTATTTAAATTTTATTATAGATATTCGTGATTTTTGGTGGAATATTTTGATGTCTGATGGCTTGGGTTGTGGGGTATTGATGACGTAAAGGGGGTGTTGAGAGTATTTAGAAGTTTGTGAAGTGTTAATAATATTTTGGTAATAATAATATGATTATATGATATATATATATATATATATATATATATATATATATATATATATATATATATATATATATATATATATATGTGTGTGTGTGTGTGTTACTATTAATATTATTATTATTATTATTATTATTATTGTTATTATTATTTTAAAAATAAAAGGAAGGGCAAAGTAGTCCTTTTGTGGTGGTTAGTGAGGATAAAGAAAGAAAAGTATATTTGGGGTCCAAGGGTCATATTTGAGAATAATGGAAATTGGAAAAGGGAGAAAGAATGATGATCGATCATTTTTGGGAGAAAGCGCTCTGAGGAAAGAGAGAAGCAGAGCTAAAGCTTAGAGACCTCAGAGGAATCTTCATCTAAGGTAAGGGTGAAGTTCTTTAATCTCCAAGGGCTGCATAATCTTTGTATGAGGGTAGATAAATCATTGAGATCATCCTATGTGTTATTTGTGTTGATTTGGCGAATTTGGGTTGTTGTATGTTAGAGGGTTTGATAAGGGGAAAAGTGCTTAAATTGATCGATTGAGTTGGGGATATGTGTTTCTGGGCTGTTTGTGGTGTTAGAATGTGTTCTAATTGATGAGAATTGAGGATGTGATATGTTGAATTTCGTTTACCATGAGTATGATAATTCTGTTTTGATTGTTGATATGCTTTCCTCCATTGTTGGGTTTTGAGGGTTGGCACATAAACATGAAGGATTGAAGATTTTATGATGTATGAATGATGGGAGGATCTACAAATATGTGTTTTAGGTTGCTTATAATTGTGGTATGAGGTAGGATTTCGAATTCTGAGTTTGGGGGTTTTACGGAATCGAAATCGGAGGTCCGGAAGGCATTTAACGATGAAAAACAGCAAAATTTTATGTTTTTGCGTAGCATGAGTCGACTTATGGGTCGACCTGTACGGACCCACATGTTGTACAATTTTTCCAAAATGTCAAATTTTGTTTTCTTCATAACTTTTGATCCGTGAGTCCGTTTTAGTCACCGTTCGAAGCGTTGGAAAGCTGGCTTTACATAATTTTCGTTAAAATTGATTTCAATACCAGAATTTCAACTCTTTAACGGGTTAATTGGGTGTTGTGTCGTTGTTGTATGTGTTGTGAGTGGGAATGATGGATTCGGTGGTGAGTATGTGTGTTATAGTTGTAGATCGTTGTTGTTGTATGAGTTGGCAAGTATGGACTGTGTGTTGTGTAGTTGTATTGTGATGTACTTGATGCATTGATAGTTATATGTATGTAGTTGTTGTTGTACTTTGTTGTTGAACTGTTGTATGTAGTTGTTGTTGTACTTTGTTGTTGAGCTGTTGTATGTAGTTGTTGTTGTATTTTGTTGTTGAGCTGTTGTATGTAGTTGTTGTTGTATGGTGACCCGTATGGGTACGGTATAATGATTAATATGAATGTCATTGTATGACATATGGTATATTGTTGTTGAGTTGTTTTACCATTGTATTATGATGTATTGACGTGTTGATGTCATATGCATGTAATTGTTGTAGTTGTCGTTGTATGTTGTTGTTGTTGAGGTAATCGTGTGCCATGTGGGGTGTGAGCGATTACGAGTGCTGCATTGCATGACATGTTGCATATTTGTGGGATGGCATGCCCAGGTGGGGTGTTATCGTCTATCCGAATTCCTTGATGGAATCGTTGTTGTTGGTGTGATTGTGTGCCCAGATGGGGAGTAAGCAATCACAGTTGTTGATGTGATCATGAAATAGGGGTCGTACGTGACCATGAAACAGGGGTCGTTGGTGTGATTATGAAATAGGGGTCATACTTGACCATGAAACATGGGTCGAGAGTTCCGACGGGAACTGTGATCATGAAACAAGGATCGATTGGTACCATATGCATTGAGTCGAGTCGTGGGTCTCATTGCATTGCATTGTGTTGTATTGCATTGCATTGTGTTGTGTTGTGATGCATAAAATTGTACGCTGGTGCGAAGATGCGTATTTGTGTGGATGTAGTTGTATTTATGTTGATGTTGTTGTATTTGTGTTGATGTGGTTGTATTTGTGTTGATGTTGTGACGATAGGGTAGATTGCATAATGTTTTATGTTCTTTCATACTTATGCTATGCATCTCTTATGTGATTTGAGAATCCCACCCCTTCTGTTTGAATGTTGCCTCCATGTGGGTAACGTGCATATAAGCAGGCTTAGTGCGGAGTTGGAGTCAGCGAAGACGAGGTCTTCCCTTTTAGTCGTTGAGTCGTGTCTGCTCTGATTATAACATCGGGTTGTCAGAACGTTGTAGTTGTTTGCTTTATTACTGGATGATGTTTATATGATATTAAGCATGATTAATTTTGTTGAGATTCTGCTGCTGTAGAGATGATTATTTATTAGGTTTTAATTATGAAATTGATGTGTTACTTATTGTATGCATGAGAAGTTGAACAGTGGAAAGTAGCATCCTAAACATGTGTTTTATTTACTCTGATATTTTAATATTATTTGTCGCGGGGGTTTAGGGTGTTACAGCATCACCATGGCATGAATGAAGGAAGTTGCTAGCTAAGCATTGTAAAGGCGTCGAGCTTACGACATAAAACAAGCATGTTTTATAGTTTTTGTTTTGTTATTACTTGTTCATAATAGCTTAGGTAGTGTGGTGAACTTGTTTAATGCATTTTCACCCTGTCTTTTAGTTTGTTTATACTAATAATTCTTGTGTTATTGAAGATGGCTGGTTTATACCCGAGTGAATCGCACACTCAAAGATAACACAGAGTCGCCATCGAACTTTATTTAGTCCCAAAGGACAGGGAAAATATCGATAAAACCCAAGGGGAAGAGAAACGGGAACGGGGGTCGGTTATGCGAAAGGAAGGTACTAGTACCTAACGCATCCGTCGTACTCGACAGGAACCATTTCGCTTGCTTCTAGGCTTGGATGGGTTATCTATCTAAAGGCTTCTAGCTAAAAGAAGAGGAGAGAAAAGAGAAAGGGGAAAAAGAAAAGAAAGAAAGAAAGTGCTCGCAGAGGATTGGGGTCCTCGTGCCTACGTACCCTCATAGTGCAATGAGGAAATCAGAGTGTCGTAGTTCTTGGAACCAGGGGACAGAAAGGAAAAGAAGAAGGAAAGAAGGGTGGAAGTGTGCTTGCCAAGACATCGCGTCTCGTGCCTACGTATCTGACATTCGAATGAATGCAGAATCAGAACTTCCGTAGTTCGTGGAACCGAACGGAAAACAATACTGAAAAAAAAGAGAAGTGGTGTCAAAACCAAGCGCAAGAGTGAAAGAAAACTCTACTGGGGAAAAGTTGAACAGTAAGAGACTAGAAAAGGAATGGTGTCAAAACCAAGAATGAAAGAAACTCCGTCGGGGATAACAAAGAGGAATGGTGTCAAAACTAAGAGAATAAGAGGTAGAGAAAGATCCACTGGGGATGCAAAAGAAATAGTGTCATAACCAAGAAGGGAATGCAAAGGAAAGATAATAAATATGCTAAGAGTAAAGTGCAATAGTGGTGTCGAAACCAAGAAGATAAAGGGGCAAAAAGAATAAAGAGACTCCACCGGAGAGTAAGAGAACAAAGAAATCGTGACTAAGAATCAGAAGGTAGTGACCCTACTGAGGAAACAGACAAAGGAACGGTGTTACAACCAAGAGAACATAGGTCTCGGTATGTTAACTGTCTGGCAGTGGTTAACCGAAGGAAGAGATCAAGATTCTGTGGGGAAAAGAAGTTTTAACAGATAAGAATCATGATCAACCAAAGAACGGGTGTAGGACCGAGCGAAGGTCGTGACCCAAAGGACGAGTGTAGGAACGAGCAAAGGTCGTGACCCAAATGACGGGTGTAGGACCGAGCAAAGGTCGTGACCCAAAGAACGGGTGTAGGACCGATCAAAGGTCGTGACCCAAAGGACGGGTGTAGGACCGAGCAAAGGTCGTGACCCAAAAAGACGTTCGGTACACTGACTGAACAAGCAGTACCTGACCGAAGAAAGGTTATTCGAACCAAAGAAAAGTTACTAACCCAAAGATGCCAGTATTCGAACCAAGAGGAGGTTAACAACTGCTGGGGATTCGGTGTTTACGGACGAACTGTGATTAACCGAAAGGAGCGAGTGATTAACCAAGAGAAGATGATTAACTCGAAAAAAGGTTCAGTATTTTAACAGACGGACTGAGGTTAACTGAAGAGAAGAGTGATTAATCAAGAAAAGGTGACTAACCCAAGAAGAAATCAGTGTTTTAACAGAAGAACTGTGTTTAACTGAAGAGACGGGTGATTAACCAAGAAAAGGTTTAACCCAAGAAGAAATCAGTGTTTTAACAGACGGACTGTGTTTAACTGAAGAGACAGGTGATTAACCAAGAAAAAGTGATTAACCCAAGAGGAACTCAGTGTTTTAACAGACAAGTTGTGTTTAACTGAAAAAAAAAGTGCAAATTGGTGTTTTAACTGACAAGCAGTGATTAACCAAATAAAAGAAGAAGAACCAAAAGAAGGTTGCGAACTCCACAGGGGATTCGGTTTTAACAGAAAACCTGCGATAGACTCTTCAGGGGAATCCAAATAACAATGATTGGCCACAAGAGAAAGAATGTTGAGAGAAAGGAGAAGAATGCTAACTCAAGACAAAAATGATCTTAACCAAGAAGGATGGTGATTAATCAAGAGAGAGAGATTGAGAGGTGCAAAAAGTGATCAAGGATCGACCCGTCTGGGGAATGAGAAACACTATTGCTTGAGGATAGAGGTGACTTTTCTCTAGGAGAGGACAAGACTCCCTTACCAAAGAAATAGCCAGAATGAGGGTAGAAAAACTCCATCCTCATTCCTTCTCTAGCACCCAAAATATAGTGTGGAAATTGAAACGGACAGCGTAACGGCTTCAATTTGTACAGTGCTCCAGTGTCGCGCGAAAATCCGGCTCCACGGTGGGGAAAAAGAAAGAAAAAGCTCTAAAGGAAGCCTAAAGAGAAGGAAAGGGAAGGATCAATTAATCGAAAGATGGTTTCGATCAATTAACCAAAGGGGAAAGTCATGCCAACAACTTTCCAAAGAGGATGAAAAATCATTAAAGTAAATGGATGAATTATTGATTATACAAGATTAAGCTCATCCATGAAGAACGAACTTAATGCAAAACAAAGAGAGGGAGTACAAAACAGTACCAAATGACATTGAAAATACAACACAAATCTTGTATCATGTAGTCAAAGAAAAGGCAAGAATTAGCATGTTCAAGCAAATATCAAGAACACATATAATTGCAAGAATGGATAAATCAATCATTGAATTAATGTAAATATGCTTTAAACAGAAGTTAACAACATTAAAAACATGCATAAATATCAAGCACATTGATCCATGTAAGTTAAAGGAAGAAAGCATGGCAAACACACTTGAAAATGCAAGAAAATGGTCATTCTGTACAGTGGTAACCGGTTACTCACCACGCGGTAATCGGTTACTTGCTTGAAAAACTGAGTTTTTGGTGAAATTTACACTGAGTAACCGGTTACTCACCACGTGTTAACCGGTTACCACTGTGACAGTGGCAAAAAAATAACAGAAAACAGCTTTCCAAAAGTGATTTTCAGCACTTAATCACTTATACCAACCATTACATGCTAGATCAAGAATTTGTGCACGAAAATTATATCATGTAAGTGCAATTAACACACAATACAAGCAACAATCATGGAGATTAAAAATCAAGCAAATGCGTAACAAATTGAACCGAAAACGATTGAAATTACATCGTAAATGCGCGGAAACGATCGAAACAGTTAGCAAAGATAGATCTACCAACCTACAAGGCGGAGATGTGCCTTGGTAATTGTTGCAAAGTATTCTTGATGCAGAAAATCAAAGAAAACCAGAGGAGTCTTCAATTCGGTGATAAAACGTGTCGAAATCGAGCAAAATACGATAAAGCTCCAAAATGCGAATTCGAACCGTTGAAAATTGCAGAAAATACTCAAGATTAATCCACCAGCTGAAATAACACCAGAAATCCAAGTGTAATAGCGAGAAGGATGAAGGTTGAGCTCAAGAAATAATCACTTTTGATGTAAAAGTGATTATCCTTCAAAGTAGAAATGAGCTTTGGTGAGGTTTTGGAAGAGAATTGAGATGAAGATGAAGATGTAGCCGAAAAAAAACAGAGAGAATGTGAGAGAATTGAGAGTGAATTGTGCAAAATGGTTGAAGGTCTTGTGTGAGAAAAGTGGGAAAATGGTGGAGGCATTGAAAAGTGAGTGAAGGTGTGCTTATATAGATTTTAGGTTTGGAGTGTGAGAGGTTTGGAATTAGATTTAAACTTAGCTTTGGGAGGTTTGGAGTTAGGGTTGGAGTTAGTTGGGCTTGACTCACCGAGTCAAGGTGGTTAACTCGGTTAGTTAGGACTAACTCGGTAACAATCCCAAGGTGAACCCCAACATCCAAAGGTTGGCATGCTTGGAAATCAAGGAACATGGTGCACTAAATTTGGAGTGAAGCATTGGAATAAATGCACTTAGAATGTCTTGAAATGTCTAGAGGTGTCTAGAATATTCCACACACTGCTAGAACACTGTAGAACCAATGACCAAAGAGAATGCATGGATGCTATCCCAAAATTGCAACAGGAACTGAAATTTTGTACTGAGTAACCGGTTACTCACCACGCGTTAACCGGTTACTTCAGTCAATTTTTGCCCAAATTGCTTAGGAAATGACACTGAAGTCTCGGTTTCGATTTTCCACCTCTCGTTTTGATGAGTAGACATGGAAACCTTTGTTTTGAGCTTGTTTTACTGATGATATAATCTTGAGAGGATGCGATTAATCGGGCAAAAAACCTGAAAATCCTGCAATAAGAAACACACAGAGAAAAGTGCGAATGCATATGCTAGCGATGCGAATGCGCGTGCTTATGCAAAAGGCAAAAGAGGGAGGTCAAATTTTGGGTTACGACAGCTGCCCCTATTTAATCCTCTTGGACCTGAATGCACGAATTGCGCCAGCTTTTCGATGATTCGAGGTAAAAGGGGATTAAATAAAAGAGTAGCTCGAAAATTTGGCCGATGGCGACAAAAGAATGGTGTTAAGAGACTGCATATCTGCAGGGGAGATGAATCAGGCCAAAAAAGGGGGGTATGCTCGATACATATGCCATGTATGCATCGACCTAAATGATGCTTGATATCATGTGATGCAAAAGGTACGGTTGGAGATAATGCACGGTAACTTAGGTGTAGGTTGTAGCAAAACGATCTCGCCATCCTTGGTCGGGGAGATAAAGACGAAATCTGTCGGGGAGAGGCCCTCAAAAGGATGATAACTCTGTTGCGGAAAACCAAGGAGATGGTGAAGACTCCGCTGGGAGGGAAACTGAGAAGACTCACCATCGACACTGCAGGGATAAGAGATTCATGTCAATCCCTTCATTAGGACTGCCTTTGCCTGGGATGAAACCAGGCAAATCTGATTTCTAAATTGCTACCAGCTCTGCTGTAGGGAATTCACAAGGCTCGGAGGATCCTCTCCACTTGGGGAAGACACGAAACCAAATCCCATAGCTGTAGGTGCATGACAAACTGGCATGCTGCGGATGACACGCGACCCATGCTGGGGAAAAGAACAAACATGTCTCCTCTCGGGGTACAGCATGGCAACTTTGCTAGAGACATTATGGATCTGTTGGGGGAATGGAATGCAATCAACCCTTCTTGAGAACCACAATGGTGACTGCTGGGGAAATGACGACTCTGCTGAGGAACTGCCGAAGAAATAACAACTTCTTCAAAGAACCATCTCATTGTCGACCGGGTGTTAGCCTTGCCAATGGACATTACCGATTATCCTGCAGGAGTTACCAGTAATATATGTAATGCATAATGCTTTCTCGACTGATTTATCTTTTTATTGTTCTCAGCGTTTTATAGTATTATGTGGTCACAAATAACCGTTTATTTTGCAAACAAAATACTGGAATGAAAACAATTGAGATAACAAATGATGCATTTTATTGAATGTGAAAAAATATTGTACATAAGATGTGTTCAAGGATGCAAAAATCCTTGATGAGGAAATTTGCAATGAAATTGAAAAACAAATGTAAATGGCAAAGAGAAATCATGTTTTGCGTTGATTATAACATTGGCTACCATCCACCGTAAGTCTAGGTTCCAATGCCTTGCACCAGTTGATGATGATTTGACTGCTCCGTTACCGTCTGAGGTCTAGCTGTGACGAAAAGAGGCTCAAGTGTTCACAGTCAAATGCCTTTATCCCTAATTTTTGCCTGGACATTTTTTCTATTTATTTTTTTTCGTCCACCGGGATACCCATATTTGCCTAAGTCGCCCTTTCGGGTTTTCAACTTAGCAGGGTATTATTATTTTTTTTCATTGTCCCTAACTTTTGCATGGACATCTCTTTTTTTGGTCCATCAGGACGTCCATTTTTACCTAGATTGTCCTTGCGGATGTCAATCTAGCGGGCTTTTATCCATTTTTTTCAGGCATAATATTTTTTGACTGTATCGGAATTCACGGGCGATGGCAACTCCTCCCCATCCATTGTGTTGAGGATCAGGGCTCCGCCTAAGAAGGCCTTCTTGACAACAAAGGGTCCTTCGTAATTGGGAGTCCACTTGCCTCGTGGATCCGAGTGAACAGGTGAATATCTCTTGAGCACGAGTTCGCCTTCACAGAATGTTCGAGGGAGAACTTTCTTGTCAAAAGCTCGCTTAAGGCGTCTCTGATACAGCTGACCATGACAAACGGCTGTAAGGCGCTTCTCTTTGATGAACGGATTGACTCAACAAGAGAGTGTTTTTTATTTGACTCAACAAGAGAGTGTTTTTATCTGTCTTGTACAAAGCCCAAGATTTGATAAATCAATCATTGAATTAATGTAAATATGCTTTAAACAGAGGTTAACAGCATTAAAAACATCCATAAATATCAAGCACGTTGATCCATGTAAGTTAAAGGAAGAAAGCATGGCAAACACACTTGAAAACGCAAGAAAATGACCATTCTGTACAGTGTTAACCGGTTACTCACCACGCGTTAACTGGTTACTTGCTTGAAAAACTGAGTTTTTGGTGAAATTTACACTGAGTAACCGGTTACTCACCACGTGTTAACCGGTTACCACTGTGACAGTGGCAAAAAAATAACAGAAAACAACTTTTCAAAAGTGATTTTCAGCACTTAATCACTTATACCAACCATTACATGCTAGATCAAGAATTTGTGCACAAAAATTATATCATGTAAGTGCAATTAACACACATTACAAGCAACAATCATGGAGATTAAAGATCAAGCAAATGCGTAACAAATTGAACCGAAAACGATTGAAATTACATCGTAAATGCGCAGAAACGATCGAAACAGTTAGCAAAGATAGATCTACCAACCTACAAGGCGAAGATGTGCCTTGGTAATTGTTGCAAAGTATTCTTGATGCAGAAAATTAAAGAAAACCAGAGGAGTCTTCAATTCGGTGACGAAAAGTGTCGAAATCGAGCAAAATACGATAAAGCTCCAAAATGCAAAGTCGAACCGTTGAAAATTGCAAAAAATACTCAAGATTAATCCACCAGCTAAAATAACACCAGAAATCCAAGTGTAATAGCGAGAAGGATGAAGGTTGAGCTCAATAAATAATCACTTTTGATGTAAAAGTGATTATCCTTCAAAGTATAAATGAGCTTTGGTGAGGTTTCGGAAGAGAATTGAGATGAAGATGAAGATGTAGCAGAAAAAAATCAGAGAGAATGTGAGAGAATGGAAAGTGAATTGTGCAAAATGGTTGAAGGTCTTGTGTGAGAAATGTGGGGAAATGGTGGAGGAATTGAAAAGTGAGTGAAGGTGTGCTTATATAGATTTTAGGTTTGGAGTGTGAGAGGTTTGGAATTAGCTTTGGACTTAGCTTTGGGAGGTTTGGAGTTAGGGTTGGAGTTAGTTGGGCTTGACTCACCGAGTCAAGGTGGTTAACTCGGTTAGTTAGGGCCAACTCGGTAACAATCCCAAGGTGAACCCCAACATCCAAAGGTTGGCATGCTTGGAAATCAAGGAACATGGTGCACTAAATTTCGAGTGAAGCATTGAAATAAATGCACTTGGAATGTCTTGAAATGTCTAGAGGTGTCTAGAATATTCCACACACTGCTAGAACACTGTAGAATCAATGACCAAAGAGAGTGCATGGATGCTATCCCAAAATTGCAACAGGGACTGAAATTTTGTACTGAGTAACCGGTTACTCACCACGCGTCAACCGGTTACTTCAGTCAATTTTTGCCCAAATTGCTTAGGAAATGACACTGAAGTCTCGGTTTCGATTTTCCACCTCTCGTTTTGATGAGTAGACATGGAAACCTTTATTTTGAGCTTGTTTTGGTGATGATATAATCTTGAGAGGATGCGATTAATCGGGCAAAAAACCTGAAAAATCCTGCAATAAGAAACACAGAGAGAAAAGTGCGAATGCATATGCTAGCGATGCGAATGCGCATGCTTATGCAAAAGGCAAAAGAGGGAGGTCAAATTTTGGGTTACAACAGCTGCCCCTATTTAATCCTCTTGGACCTGAATGCACGAATTACGCCAATTTTTCCATGATTTGAGGTAAAAGGGGATTAAATAAAAGAGTAGCTCGAAAATTTGGCCGATGGCGACAAAAGAAGAGTGTTAAGAGACTGAATATCTGCAGGGGAGATAAATCAGGCCAAAATATGGGGGTATGCTCGATGCATATGCCATGTATGCATCGACCTAAATGATGCTTGATATCATGTGATGCAAAAGGTACGGTTAGAGATAATGCACGGTTACTTAGGCGGAGGTTGTAGCAAAACGATCTCGCCATCCTTGGTCGGGGAGATAAAGACGAAATCTGTCGGGGAGAGGCCCTCAAAAGGATGATAACTCTGCTGCGGAAAACCAAGGAGATGGTGAAGACTCCGCTGGGAGGGAAACTGAGAAGACTCACCATCGACACTGCAGGGATAAGAGATTCATGCCAATCCCTTCATTAGGACTGCCTTTGCCGGGGATGAAACCAGGCAAATCTGATTTCTAAATTGCTGCCAGCTCTGCTATAGGGAATTCACAAGGCTCGGAGGATCCTCTCCACTTGGGGAAGACACGAAACCAAATCCCATAGCTGTAGGTGCATGAGAAACTGGCATGCTGCGGATGACACACGACCCGTGCTGGGGAAAAGAACAAACATGTCTCCTCTCGGGGTACAACATGGCAACTTTGCTGGAGACATTATGGATCTGTTGGGGGAATGAAATGCAATCAACCCTTCTTGAGAACCACAATGGTGACTGCTGGGGAAATGACGAATCTACTGAGGAACTGCCGAAGAAACAACAACTTCTTCAAAGAGCCATCTCATTGTCGACCGGGTGTTAGCCTTGCCAATGGACATTACCGATTATCCTGCAGGAGTTACCAATAATATATGCAATGCATAATGCTTTCTCGACTGATTTATCTTTTTATTGTTCTCAATGTTTTATAGTATTATGTGGTCACAAATAACCGTTTATTTTGCAAACAAAATACTGGAATGAAAACAATTGAGATAACAAATGATGCATTTTATTGAATGTGAAAAAATATTGTACATAAGATCTGTACAAGGATGCAAAAATCCTTGATGAGGAAATTTGCAATGAAATTGAAAAACAAATGTAAATGGCAAAGGGAAATCATGTTTTGCATTGATTACAACATTGGCTTCCATCTACCGTAAGTCTAGGTTCCAATTCCTTGCACCAGTTGATGATGATTTGATTGCTCCGTTTCCGTCTGAGGTCTAGCTATGACGAAAAGAGGCTCAAGTGTTCACAGTCAAATGCCTTTATCCCTAATTTTTGCCTGGACATTTTTTCTATTTATTTTTTCGTCCACCGGGATACCCATTTTTGCCTAAGTCGCCCTTTCGGGTTTTCAACTTAGCGGGCTATTATTTTTTTTTCATTGTCCCTAACTTTTGCATGGACATCTCTTTTTTTGGTCCATCGGGACGTCCATTTTTGCCTAGATTGTCCTTGTGGATGTCAATCTAGCGGACTTCTATCCATTTTTTTCAGGCATAATATTTTTTGACTGTATCGGAATTCACGGGAGATGGCAAATCCTCCCCATCCATTGTGTTGAGTATCAGGGCTCCGCCTAAGAAGGCCTTCTTGACAACAAAGGGTCCTTCGTAATTGGGAGTCAACTTGCCTCGTGGATCCGAGTGAACATGTGAATATCTCTTGAGCACGAGTTCGCCTTCACAGAATGTTCGAGGGAGAACTTTCTTATCAAAAGCTCGCTTAAGGCGTCTCTGATACAGCTGACCATGACAAACGTCTGTAAGGCGCTTCTCTTCGATGAACGGATTGACTCAACAAGAGAGTGTTTTTTATTTGACTCAACAAGAGAGTGTTTTTATCTGTCTTGTACAAAGCCCAAGATTTGATAAATTAATCATTGAATTAATGTAAATATGCTTTAAACAGAGGTTAACAGCATTAAAAACATCCATAAATATCAAGCACGTTGATCCATGTAAGTTAAAGGAAGAAAGCATGGCAAACACACTTGAAAACGCAAGAAAATGACCATTATGTACAGTGTTAACCGGTTACTCACCACGCGTTAACTGGTTACTTGCTTGAAAAACTGAGTTTTTGGTGAAATTTACACTGAGTAACCGGTTACTCACCACGTGTTAACCGGTTACCACTGTGACAGTGGCAAAAAAATAACAGAAAACAACTTTCCAAAAGTGATTTTCAGCACTTAATCACTTATACCAACCATTACATGCTAGATCAAGAATTTGTGCATGAAAATTATATCATGTAAGTGCAATTAACACACATTACAAGCAACAATCATGGAGATTAAAGATCAAGCAAATGCGTAACAAATTGAACCGAAAACGATTGAAATTACATCGTAAATGCGCGGAAACGATCGAAACAGATAGCAAAGATAGATCTACCAACCTACAAGGCGGAGATGTGCCTTGGTAATTGTTTCAAAGTATTCTTGATGCAGAAAATCAAAGAAAACCAGAGGAGTCTTCAATTCGGTGACGAAACGTATCGAAATCGAGCAAAATACGATAAAGCTCCAAAATGAAAATTCGAACAGTTGAAAATTGCAGAAAATACTCAAGATTAATCCACCAGCTGAAATAACACCAGAAATCCTAGTGTAATAGCGAGAAGGATGAAGGTTGAGCTCAAGAAATAATCACTTTTGATGTAAAAGTGATTATCCTTCAAGGTAGAAATGAGCTTTGGTGAGGTTTTGGAAGAGAGATGAAGATGAAGATGTAGCAGAAAAAAAATCAGAGAGAATGTGAGAGAATTGAGAGTGAATTGTGCAAAATGGTTGAAGGCCTTGTGTGAGAAATTTGGGAAAATGGTGGAGGCATTGAAAAGTAAGTGAAGGTGTGCTTATATAGATTTTAGGTTTAGAGTGTGAGAGGTTTGGACTTAGCTTTGGGAGGTTTGGAGTTAGGGTTGGAGTTAGTTGGGCTTGACTCACCGAGTCAAGGTGGTTAACTCGGTTAGTTAGGACCAACTCGGTAACAATCCCAAGGTGAACCCCAACATCCAAAGGATGGCATGCTTGGAAATCAAGGAACATGGTGCACTAAATTTGGAGTGAAGCATTGAAATAAATGCACTTGGAATGTCTTGAAATGTCTAGAGGTGTCTAGAATATTCCACACACTGCTAAAACATTGTAGACTCAATGACCAAAGAGAGTGCATGGATGCTATCCCAAAATTGCAATAGGAACTGAAATTTTGTACTGAGTAACCGGTTACTCACCACGCGTTAACCGGTTACTTCAGTCAATTTTTGCCCAAATTGCTTAGGAAATGACACTGAAGTCTCGGTTTCGATTTTCCACCTCTCGTTTTGAAGAGTAGACATGGAAACCTTTATTTTGAGCTTGTTTTGGTGATGATATAATCTTGAGAGAATGCGATTAATCGGGCAAAAAACCTAAAAATCCTGCAATAAGAAACACACAGAGAAAAGTGTGAATGCATATGCTAGCGATGCGAATGCACGTGCTTATGCAAAAGGCAAAAGAGGGAGGTCAAATTTTGGGTTACAACAGCTGACCCTATTTAATCCTCTTGGACCTGAATGCACGAATTACGCCAGCTTTTCGATGATTTGAGGTAAAAGGGGATTAAATAAAAGAGTAGCTCGAAAATTTGGCCGATGGCGACAAAAGAAGAGTGTTAAGAGACTGAATATCTGCAGGGGAGATGAATCAGGCCAAAAGAGGGGGGTATGCTCGATGCATATGCCATGTATGCATCGACCTAAATGATGCTTGATATCATGTGATGCAAAAGGTACGGTTGGAGATAATACACGGTAATTTAGGCGGAGGTTGTAGCAAAACGATCTCGCCATCCTTGGTTGGGGAGATAAAGATGAAATCTGCCGGGGAGAGGCCCTCAAAAGGATGATAACTCTGCTGCGGAAAACCAAGGAGATGGTGAAGACTCCGCTGGGAGGGAAACTGAGAAGACTCACCATCGACACTGCAGGGATAAGAGATTCATGTCAATCCCTTCATTAGGACTGCCTTTGCCGGGGATGAAACCAGGAAAATCTGATTTCTAAATTGCTGTCAGCTCTGCTGTAGGGAATTCACAAGGCTCGGAGGATCCTCTCCACTTGGGGAAGACACGAAACCAAATCCCATAGCTGTAGGTGCATGAGAAACTGGCATGCTGCGGATGACACACGACCCGTGCTGGGGAAAAGAACAAACATGTCTCCTCTCGGGGTACAACATGGCAACTTTGCTGGAGACATTATGGATCTCTTGGGGGAATGGAATGCAATCAACCCTTCTTGAGAACCACAATGGTGACTGCTGGGGAAATGACGACTCTGCTGAGGAACTGCCGAAGAAATAACAACTTCTTCAAAGAACCATCTCATTGTCGACCGGGTGTTAGCCTTGCCAATGGACATTACCGATTATCTTGCAGGAGTTACCAGTAATATATGCAATGCATAACGCTTTCTCGACTGATTTATCTTTTTATTGTTCTCAACGTTTTATAGTATTATGTGGTCACAAATAACCGTTTATTTTGCAAACAAAATACTGGAATGAAAACAATTGAGATAACAAATGATGCATTTTATTGAATGTGAAAAAATATTGTACATAAGATGTGTACAAGGATGCAAAAATACTTGATGAGGAAATTTGCAATGAAATTGAAAAACAAATGTAAATGGCAAAGGGAAATCATGTTTTGCGTTGATTATAACATTGACTACCATCCACCGTAAGTCTAGGTTCCAATGCCTTGCACCAGTTGATGATGATTTGACTGCTCCGTTACCGTCTGAGGTCTAGCTGTGACGAAAAGAGGCTCAAGTGTTCACAGTGAAATGCCTTTATCCCTAATTTTTGCCTGGACATTTTTTCTATTTATTTTTTTTCGTCCACCGGGATACCCATATTTTCCTAAGTCGCCCTTTCGGGTTTTCAACTTTGCGGGCTATTATTATTTTTTTTCATTGTCCCTAACTTTTGCATGGACATCTCTTTTTTTGGTCCATCAGGACGTCCATTTTTGCCTAGATTGTCCTTGCGGATGTCAATCTAGCAGACTTTTATCCATTTTTTCCAGGCATAATATTTTTTGACTGTATCGGAATTCACGGGCGATGGCAACTCCTCCCCATCCATTGTGGTGAGGATCAGGGCTCCGCCTAAGAAGGCCTTCTTGACAACAAAGGGTCCTTCGTAATTGGGAGTCCACTTGCCTCGTGGATCCGAGTGAACAGGTGAATATCTCTTGAGCACGAGTTCGCCTTCACAGAATGTTCGAGGGAGAACTTTCTTGTCAAAAGCTTGCTTAAGGCGTCTCTGATACAGCTGACCATGAGAAACGGCTGTAAGGCGCTTCTCTTTGATGAACGGATTGACTCAACAAGAGAGTGTTTTTTATTTGACTCAACAAGAGAGTGTTTTTATCTGTCTTGTACAAAGCCCAAGATTTGATAAATCAATCATTGAATTAATGTAAATATGCTTTAAACAGAGGTTAATAGCATTAAAAACATCCATAAATATCAAGCACATTGATCCATGTAAGTTAAAGGAAGAAAGCATGGCAAACACACTTGAAAATGCAAGAAAATGGCCATTCTATACAGTGGTAACGGGTTACTCACCACGCGTTAACCGATTACTTGCTTGAAAAACTGAGTTTTTGGTGAAATTTACACTGAGTAACCGGTTACTCACCACGTGTTAACCGGTTACCACTGTGACAGTGGCAAAAAAATAACAGAAAACAGCTTTTCAAAAGTGATTTTCAGCACTTAATCACTTATACCAACCATTACATGCTAGATCAAGAATTTGTGCACAAAAATTATATCATGTAAGTGCAATTAACACACATTACAAGCAATAATCATGGAGATTAAAGATCAAGCAAATGCGTAACAAATTGAACCGAAAACGATTGAAATTACATCGTAAATGCGCAGAAACGATCGAAACAGTTAGCAAAGATAGATCTACCAACCTACAAGGCGAAGATGTGCCTTGGTAATTGTTGCAAAGTATTCTTGATGCAGAAAATCAAAGAAAACCAGAGGAGTCTTCAATTCGGTGACGAAACGTGTCGAAATCAAGCAAAATACGATAAAGCTCCAAAATGCGAATTCGAACCGTTGAAAATTGCAAAAAATACTCAAGATTAATCCACCAGCTGAAATAACACCAGAAATCCAAGTGTAATAGCGAGAAGGATGAAGGTTGAGCTCAATAAATAATCACTTTTGATGTAAAAGTGATTATCCTTCAAAGTAGAAATAAGCTTTGGTGAGGTTTCGGAAGAGAATTGAGATGAAGATGAAGATGTAGCAGAAAAAAATCAGAGAGAATGTGAGAGAATGGAGAGTGAATTGTGCAAAATGGTTGAAGGTCTTGTGTGAGAAATGTGGGAAAATGGTGGAGGCATTGAAAAGTGAGTGAAGGTGTGCTTATATAGATTTTAGGTTTGGAGTGTCAGAGGTTTGGAATTAGCTTTGGACTTAGCTTCGGGAGGTTTGGAGTTAGGGTTGGAGTTAGTTGGGCTTGACTCACCGAGTCAAGGTGGTTAACTCGGTTAGTTAGGGCCAACTCGGTAACAATCCCAAGGTGAACCCCAACATCCAAAGGTTGGCATGCTTGGAAATCAAGGAACATGGTGCACTAAATTTCGAGTGAAGCATTGAAATAAATGCACTTGGAATGTCTTGAAATGTCTAGAGGTGTCTAGAATATTCCACACACTGTTAGAACACTGTAGAATCAATGACCAAAGAGAGTGCATGGATGCTATCCCAAAATTGCAACAGGGACTGAAATTTTGTACTGAGTAACCGGTTACTCATCACGCGTTAACCGGTTACTTCAGTCAATTTTTGCCCAAATTGCTTTGGAAATGACACTGAAGTCTCGGTTTTGATTTTCCACCTCTCGTTTTGATGAGTAGACATGGAAACCTTTATTTTGAGCTTGTTTTGGTGATGATATAATCTTGAGAGGATGCGATTAATCGGGCAAAAAACCTGAAAAATCCTGCAATAAGAAACACACAGAGAAAAGTGCGAATGCATATGCTAGCGATGCGAATGCGCATGCTTATGCAAAAGGCAAAAGAGGAGGTCAAATTTTGGGTTACAACAGCTGCCCCTATTTAATCCTCTTGGACCTGAATGCACGAATTACGCCAACTTTTCCATGATTTGAGGTAAAAGGGGATTAAATAAAAGAGTAGCTCGAAAATTTGGCCGATGGCGACAAAAGAAGTGTGTTAAGAGACTGAATATCTGCAGGGGAGATAAATCAGGCCAAAATAGGGGGGTATGCTCGATGCATATGCCATGTATGCATCGACCTAAATGATGCTTGATATCATGTGATGCAAAAGGTACGGTTAGAGATAATGCACGGTTACTTAGGCGGAGGTTGTAGCAAAACGATCTCGCCATCCTTGGTCGGGGATATAAAGACGAAATCTGTCGGGGAGAGGCCCTCAAAAGGATGATAACTCTGCTGCGGAAAACCAAGGAGATGGTGAAGACTCCGCTGGGAGGGAAACTGAGAAGACTCACCATCGACACTGCAGGGATAAGAGATTCATGCCAATCCCTTCATTAGGACTGCCTTTGCCGGGGATGAAACCAGACAAATCTGATTTCTAAATTGCTGCCAGCTCTGCTATAGGGAATTCACAAGGCTCGGAGGATCCTCTCCACTTGGGGAAGACACGAAACCAAATCCCATAGCTGTAGGTGCATGACAAACTGGCATGCTGCGGATGACACACGACCCGTGCTGGGGAAAAGAACAAACATGTCTCCTCTCGGGGTACAACATGGCAACTTTGCTGGAGACATTATGGATCTGTTGGGGGAATGAAATGCAATCAACCCTTCTTGAGAACCACAATGGTGACTGCTGGGGAAATGACGAATCTGCTGAGGAACTGCCGAAGAAACAACAACTTCTTCAAAGAGCCATCTCATTGTCGACCGGGTGTTAGCCTTGCCAATGGACATTACCGATTATCCTACAGGAGTTACCAATAATATATGCAATGCATAATGCTTTCTCGACTGATTTATCTTTTTATTGTTCTCAATGTTTTATAGTATTATGTGGTCACAAATAACCGTTTATTTTGCAAACAAAATACTGGAATGAAAACAATTGAGATAACAAATGATGCATTTTATTGAATGTGAAAACATATTGTACATAAGATCTGTACAAGGATGCAAAAATCCTTGATGAGGAAATTTGCAATGAAATTGAAAAACAAATGTAAATGGCAAAGGGAAATCATGTTTTGCATTGATTACAACATTGGCTTCCATCTACCGTAAGTCTAGGTTCCAATGCCTTGCACCAGTTGATGATGATTTGATTGCTCCGTTTCCGTCTGAGGTCTAGCTGTGACGAAAAGAGGCTCAAGTGTTCACAGTCAAATGCCTTTATCCCTAATTTTTGCCTGGACATTTTTTCTATTTATTTTTTCGTCCACCGGGATACCCATTTTTGCCTAAGTCGCCCTTTCGGGTTTTCAACTTAGCAGGCTATTATTTTTTTTTTCATTGTCCCTAACTTTTGCATGGACATTTCTTTTTTTGGTCCATCGGGACGTCCATTTTTGCCTAGATTGTCCTTGTGGATGTCAATCTAGCGGACTTTTATCCATTTTTTTCAAGCATAATATTTTTTGACTGTATCGGAATTCACGGGAGATGGCAACTCCTGCCCATCCATTGTGTTGAGTATCAGGGCTCCGCCTAAGAAGGCCTTCTTGACAACAAAGGGTCCTTCGTAATTAGGAGTCCACTTGCCTCGTGGATCCGAGTGAACATGTGAATATCTCTTGAGCACGAGTTCGCCTTCACAGAATGTTCAAGGGAGAACTTTCTTGTCAAAAGCTCGCTTAAGGCGTCTCTGATACAGCTGACCATGACAAACGGCTGTAAGGCGCTTCTCTTCGATGAACGGATTGACTCAACAAGAGAGTGTTTTTTATTTGACTCAACAAGAGAGTGTTTTTATCTGTCTTGTACAAAGCCCAAGATTTGATAAATCAATCATTGAATTAATGTAAATATGCTTTAAACAGAGGTTAACAGCATTAAAAACATCCATAAATATCAAGCACGTTGATCCATGTAAGTTAAAGGAAGAAAGCATGGCAAACACACTTGAAAACGCAAGAAAATGACCATTCTGTACAGTGTTAACCGGTTACTCACCACGCGTTAACTGGTTACTTGCTTGAAAAACTGAGTTTTTGGTGAAATTTACACTGAGTAACCGGTTACTCACCACGTGTTAACCGGTTACCACTGTGACAGTGGCAAAAAAATAACAGAAAACAACTTTCCAAAAGTGATTTTCAGCACTTAATCACTTATACCAACCATTACATGCTAGATCAAGAATTTGTGCATGAAAATTATATCATGTAAGTGCAATTAACACACATTACAAGCAACAATCATGGAGATTAAAGATCAAGCAAATGCGTAACAAATTGAACCGAAAGCGATTGAAATTACATCGTAAATGCGCGGAAACGATCGAAACAGTTAGCAAAGATAGATCTACCAACCTACAAGGCGGAGATGTGCCTTGGTAATTGTTTCAAAGTATTCTTGATGCAGAAAATCAAAGAAAACCAAAGGAGTCTTCAATTCGGTGACGAAACGTATCGAAATCGAGCAAAATACGATAAAGCTCCAAAATGAAAATTCGAACAGTTGAAAATTGCAGAAAATACTCAAGATTAATACACCAGCTGAAATAACACCAGAAATCCTAGTGTAATGGCGAGAAGGATGAAGGTTGAGCTCAAGAAATAATCACTTTTGATGTAAAAGTGATTATCCTTCAAGGTAGAAATGAGCTTTGGTGAGGTTTTGGAAGAGAATTGAGATGAAGATGAAGATGTAGCAGAAAAAAAATCAGAGAGAATGTGAGAGAATTGAGAGTGAATTGTGCAAAATGGTTGAAGGTCTTGTGTGAGAAATTTGGGAAAATGGTGGAGGCATTGAAAAGTGAGTGAAGGTGTGCTTATATAGATTTTAGGTTTAGAGTGTGAGAGGTTTGGACTTAGCTTTGGGAGGTTTGGAGTTAGGGTTGGAGTTAGTTGGGCTTGACTCACCGAGTTAAGGTGGTTAACTCGGTTAGTTAGGACCAACTCGGTAACAATCCCAAGGTGAACCCCAACATCCAAAGGATGGCATGCTTGGAAATCAAGGAACATGGTGCACTAAATTTGGAGTGAAGCATTGAAATAAATGCACTTGGAATGTCTTGAAATGTCTAGAGGTGTCTAGAATATTCCACACACTGCTAAAACACTGTAGAATCAATGACCAAAGAGAGTGCATGGATGCTATCCCAAAATTGCAATAGGAACTGAAATTTTGTACTGAGTAACCGGTTACTCACCACGCGTTAACCGGTTACTTCAGTCAATTTTTGCCCAAATTGTTAGGAAATGACTCTGAAGTCTCGGTTTCGATTTTCCACCTCTCGTTTTGAAGAGTAGACATGGAAACCTTTATTTTGAGATTGTTTTGGTGATGATATAATCTTGAGAGAATGCGATTAATCGGGCAAAAAACCTGAAAATCCTGCAATAAGAAACACACAGAGAAAAGTGCGAATGCATATGCTAGCGATGCGAATGCGCGTGCTTATGCAAAAGGTAAAAGAGGGAGGTCAAATTTTGGGTTACAACAGCTGCCCCTATTTAATCCTCTTGGACCTGAATGCACGAATTACGCCAGCTTTTCGATGATTTGAGGTAAAAGGGGATTAAATAAAAGAGTAGCTCGAAAATTTGGCCGATGGCGACAAAAGAAGAGTGTTAAGAGACTGAATATCTGCAGGGGAGATGAATCAGGCCAAAAGAGGGGGGTATGCTCGATGCATATGCCATGTATGCATCGACCTAAATGATGCTTGATATCATGTGATGCAAAAGGTATGGTTGGAGATAATGCACGGTAACTTAGGCGGAGGTTGTAGCAAAACGATCTCGCCATCCTTGGTCGGGGAGATAAAGATGAAATCTGCCGGGGAGAGGCCCTCAAAAGGATGATAACTCTACTGCAGAAAACCAAGGAGATGGTGAAGACTCCGTTGGGAGGGAAACTGAGAAGACTCACCATCGACAGTGCAGGGATAAGAGATTCATGCCAATCCCTTCATTAGGACTGCCTTTGTCGGGGATGAAACCAGGAAAATCTGATTTCTAAATTGCTGTCAGCTCTGCTGTAGGGAATTTACAAGGCTCGGAGGATCCTCTCCACTTGGGGAAGACACGGAACCAAATCCCATAGCTGTAGGTGCATGAGAAACTGGCATGCTGCGGATGACACGCGACTCGTGCTGGGGAAAAGAACAAACATGTCTCCTCTCGGGGTACAGCATGGCAACTTTGCTGGAGACATTATGGATCTGTTGGGGGAATGGAATGCAATCAACCCTTCTTGAGAACCATAATGGTGACTGCTGGGGAAATGACGACTCTGCTGAGGAACTGCCGAAGAAATAACAACTTCTTCAAAGAACCATCTCATTGTCGACCGGGTGTTAGCCTTGCCAATGGACATTACCGATTATCTTGCAGGAGTTACCAGTAATATATGCAATGCATAATGCTTTCTCGACTGATTTATCTTTTTATTGTTCTCAACGTTTTATAGTATTATGTGGTCACAAATAACCGTTTATTTTGCAAACAAAATACTGGAATGAAAACAATTGAGATAACAAATGATGCATTTTATTGAATGTGAAAAAATATTATACATAAGATGTGTACAAGGATGCAAAAATCCTTGATGAGGAAATTTGCAATGAAATTGAAAAACAAATGTAAATGGCAAAGGGAAATCATGTTTTGCATTGATTACAACATTGGCTACCATCCACCGTAAGTCTAGGTTCCAATGCCTTGCACCAGTTGATGATGATTTGACTGCTCCGTTACTGTCTGAGGTCTAGCTGTGACGAAAAGAGGCTCAAGTGTTCACAGTCAAATGCCTTTATTTCTAATTTTTGCCTGGACATTTTTTCTATTTATTTTTTTTCGTCCACCGGGATACCCATTTTTGCCTAAGTCGCCCTTTCGGGTTTTCAACTTTGTGGGCTATTATTATTTTTTTCATTGTCCCTAACTTTTGTATGGACATCTCTTTTTTTGGTCCATTGGGACGTCCATTTTTGCCTAGATTGTCCTTGCGGATGTTAATCTAGAGGACTTTTATCCATTTTTTTCAGGCATAATATTTTTTGACTGTATCGGAATTCATGGGCGATGACAACTCCTCCTTATCCATTGTGGTGAGGATCAGGGCTCCGCCTGGGAAGGCCTTCTTGACAACAAATGGTCCTTCGTAATTGGGAGTGCATTTGCCTCGTGGATCCGAGTGAACAGGTGAATATCTCTTAAGCACGAGTTCGCCTTTACAGAATGTTCGAGGGAGAACTTTCTTGTCAAAAGCTCGCTTAAGGCGTCTGTGATACAGCTGACCATGACACACGGCTGTAAGGCGCTTCTCTTCGATGAGATTCATCTGGTCGTATCTGGATTGAACCCATTCAGCTTCATCAAGACCTGCTTCCATGATGACTCTGAGCGAAGGAATTTTGACTTCGATGGGTATAACTGCCTCCATACCATACACGAGTGAATACAGAGTTGCCCCAGTAGAAGTGCAAAATGAAGTTCTATAGACATGCAGTGCAAAGGGAAGCATTTCAGGCCAATCCTTGTAAGTCTTGACCATTTTCTGGACAATCCTCTTGATGTTTTTATTTGCTGCTTCAACGGCGCCATTCATCTTGGGCCGATATGGTGAAGAGTTGTAGTGCTCGATCTTAAATTCTTGGCACAACTCCTTCATCATATTGTTGTTCAGGTTGCTTGCATTGTCTGTGATAATGTTGCTAGGAATCCCATAATGACATATTATCTCTTTCTTGATAAATCTAGCAACCACTTGTCGTGTAACGTTTGCATAAGAAGCAGCTTCAACCCACTTGGTGAAGTAGTTTGTTGTGAAAATGATGACTTTAATCAAAATATAAAACTGATTTCTTCAATTATCAAGAACCAAAACCAAGGGTTGATGGACAACCAAGAAAGAGAACACACGAATAAGAAGAAATAACAACAAGGATTGGGCAAATATAATTCTGTTTACTATTCACTTTCACATTAATGTTTACAAATGCTTACAAGTGAATATCACAATTTGCCACACTCAACAAACTGAGTGTACTAGCCTATTTATAGGCTAACTAGGTAACTTGCAACCCAAGAAACCTAAATAATTGGATCCTTAACACAAGGCCCAATTCGACAGAATATAAACATTTCGACAGAATACAAATAAGAACAGACTTCGACTACTATATGTAACTAACAGGCATCAGCATGTGAACAAGCTTCGACTGCATGCTTGCCTCCTGTTGAAATACATGAAAGCTCTCATTCGACACAGATGAGTTCGACCTAAATCTCACAAATCTCCATCTTGGATCTAACTCAGCAACAAAGGGAAACAACTAGCTTTTATCATGTAGCTTTATCAACTGCATACAGTGGAAGAACTTGCAACTTGGCAACGTCTTGGTGATCATATCAGCAGCATTGTCTTCAGTCGAAACCTTTAGCACCTGGACTTCACCACGCTCGATTATCTCTCTGACGAAATGCAGCCTCACATCAATGTGCTTAGTTCGCTCAAGATACGCTGAATTCTTTGACAGGTGTATGGCACTTTGACTATCACATTTAACAGTGATACTTCGACCTTGAAGTTTCAGCTCCTTTGCAAAACCTTCAAGCCACAATGCTTCCTTCACAGCTTCAGTGAGGGCAATATATTCAGCTTCAATGGTTGATAAGGAAACAACATTCTGAAGCGTTGCTTTCCAACTAATTGTTGTGCCAAACATTGTGAAAACATATCCAGAAATAGACTTTCTGGAATCCATACAACCTGCATAATCAGAGTCAACAAATCCTTCGATTTCAACTATGCTATCACCATCACAGGCTCCACCATAAATCAAGACTCTTTTCAAAGACCCATTTATGTACCTGAGAATCCACTTTACAGCTTGTCAGTGCGCCTTTCCAGGATTGGCCATATACCTGCTCATAAGGCTCACTCCATATGCTATGTCTGGCCTCGTACAGACCATAGCATACATCAAAGAACCCACTACACTAGTATATGGAATGCTATTCATATAGATTCTTTCAGCTTCAGTACTCAGACTTTGAGTAGTACTAAGCTTAAAATGAGGATTTGTAGGTGTCACAACAGGCTTCGAATTCGACATACCAAACTTGTCGAGAAGCTTCCGCAGGTATGTCTCCTGAGATAAGCACAACTTCGACTGCTTTCTATCTCTCCGGATGTCAATCCCAAGAATCCTGGCTGCAGCTCCTAGATCCTTCATTTCAAACTCCTTACTGAGTTCAGCCTTCACCTTCGTTACATCCTCAACACTGTTGCTAGCTATGAGGATATCATCCACATACAACAACAACATAACAAGTGAGTTTCCAGGTCGAAATCTAAAGTAAACACAGTGATCGAACTGACTTCTAGTGAAACCAATGTGTGCCATGAACTTGTCGAATCTCCTATTCCACTGTCGAGGAGATTGTTTCAGGCCATACAAAGACCTATTCAGCTTGCACACATAATCTTCTTTACCCTTTTCTGCATACCCTTCAGGTTCACGCATCAGGATCGTTTCATCTAGATCACCATACAGAAATGATGTCTTCATATCCATTTGCTCAAGTTCCAAATCGAACTTTGCCACCATGGCCAACAACATTCGAATGGATCTATGCTTTACAACAGGTGAGAACACATCATTGAAGTCGACTCCTTCTTTCTGAGTGAACCCCCTAGCAACCAGCCTTGCCTTAAAGCGCTTCGACGTCACTCCTTCGATTCCTTCCTTGACCTTGAAAATCCACTTAAAACTGACTAACCTTGCTCCTGCAGGTTTCTCAATCAGCTCCCAAGTGTTATTATCATGAAGAGATTTCATCTCGTCATCCATGGCTTTTCGCCATTCAGTCTTGTCTCGACTCCTTATAGCTTCCTTGTAATCTCTAGGTTCTTCGTCAAGTACCTCACTTGCAGAGATTAAGGCAAAATCTATAAGATCTGCATAACCAAGTCTCTGAGGTGGCTTGATGACTCTTCTCGACCTATCTCTTGCCAGTAGGTAGTCATCGACAGTTTCTTCAACCTCATCAGCATCTTGCTCTTCGACTTCATCAGGGCTATGCACTTCAGCATCACTATGCTCCACTTCAACAGGCATCTCTACCTGTTCCAGCTCCTCTTCAGAGATTTCTGCACTTCGATTAACATCACCAGTTTTCTTGAAAGCCATTTCGACCTCATTGAAAACTACATCACGACTTGTGATACATCTTTTGTGACCTGGTTCTAGGCACCACAGCCTATAACCCTTGACTCCCTCAGGATATCCAAGGAACATGTATCTCAGAGCTCTAGGTTCGACCTTGTCATGCCTAATGTGAGCATAGGCTAAACAGCAAAATACCCTCAGTTTGTCGAGATCTGGTGGATGACCTGACCAAACTTCTTCAGGTGTCTTCATTCCCAGCGCAGTCGAGGGACATTTATTTATCAGATAAGCTGATGTCGAAACAGCCTCCGCCCAAAACACCTTCTTCAATCCAGCACTAACCAACATGCATCTAACCCTTTCAAGGATTGTTTGATTGAATCTCTCAGCTAAGCCATTTTGTTGAGGAGTACCTGCTACAGTCTTATGCCTTGCAACCCCAGACTCAACATAGTAACTGTCGAACGCTTCGTTGCAGAATTCAAGGCCATTGTCGGTTCTCAACCTCTTAACCTTTCTGCTAATTTGAGTTTCGACCAGAACCTTCCAACTTTTGAAATTCTCAAAAGTTTCATCCTTCATCTTCTGAATGAATACCCATAGCTTTCTGGAATAGTCATCAACGATGGATAGAAAATACCTTGCACCTGAGTGTGAAGGATTCCTTGCAGGCCCCCAAAGATCAGCATGAATGTAATCAAGGGATCCATGTGTTCTTTGCTTGCCTTTGTTAAACTTCGCCCTACAGGATTTACCAAATACACAAGATTCACAAAACTCCAGCTTTTCGACTTTGTCACCTCCTAGCAGGTTCTACTTCCCCAATTCGACCAGGCCTCTTTCGCTGACATGGCCCAATCTCATGTGCCATAATTCTGTCTTCGACACAGGTTTCGTGGATACAACATTTGTCGAACCACTTACAACCTCAGCCTCAAGGGTATACAAGCCTTGGTTTTTCACGCCTCTCAAGACTTCCTTCGACCCTTTCATGACTTTCAGGATACCTTGCTCTCCTTTGAAGACATATCCTTTCTTGTCGAATTCACCAAGAGAAATTAAATTTCTCTTATGGTCAGGTACATACCTATCCCCAGTCAATAGCTTTATTGACTCATCATGGAGCTTGAATCTAACAGATCCAATACCTGCAATCTTGCAAGCTTTATTGTTCCCCAGCAGCATTGATCCACCATCTTGATCACACAATTCTTCAAACACATTCTTATTTGGAGTCATATGCCAAGTACATCCAGAATCCATAATCCACTCTTCGCAAGAGTTGCTGCTCGACACCACAAGGACATCAGATGATTCATAACCATCTTGCACAATAGCTGCATTCCCATTGTCCTTACCTCCATGATTATTCAGGCGCTTAGGGCACACCTTTCTTGTGTGACCCTCCTTCTTACAGTGATAACATTTGATACCAGACATATCACCACCATAAGACTTCTGTTGAACCTTTCCTTTCTTCTTGTCAAACCTACCATCTTTCTTCGACGATCTTCCTTTCACGGACAACCCTTCGCCAACTGATGAAGGTTTCTGCTCCTTTCTTTCGTTCAAGTCCTTTGAATACAAGGCTGCTTGAACTTCTTCAAAGGTCAGGGACTCTCTTCCATACAGGAGAGTTTCTTTGAAGTGAGCATGCGATCTGGGCAATGCACACAACAGCAACAATGCTTGATCTTCATCATCAATCTTCACATCAATGTTTTCAAGATCAAGAATCAGCTTGTTGAAAGAATCCAACTGCTCAGCCAAAGCTTTATCTTCATTCATCTTGAACGAATACAAGGCTTGCTTCAGGTAAAGACGATTCACCAACGACTTGGTCATGTACAAGCTTTCAAGCTTCACCCATAATCCCGACGCCGTCGTCTCCTTTGACACCTGCCAGAGAACCTTATCACCAAGGCTCAACAATATTGCGCTGTGTGCTTTCTCGAGCATTGTCGTCTTTTCTCTTTCCGTCAACGCAACATCCATGGCTGCCATTCTCTTCAACGCTTCCAAACATCCCTGCTGAACCAGTAGGGCTTTCATCTTCAAGCGCCATAGACCGAAATCGTTCACTCCGGTGAACTTTTCAATCTCATACTTTGTTGAAGCCATCTTCTCCACGCTCACCACACCAATTTGTTGTGAAAATGATGACTTTAATCAAAATATAAAACTGGTTTCTTGAATTATCAAGAACCAAAACCAAGGGTTGAAGGACAACCAAGAAAGAGAACACACAAAGAAGAAGAAATAACAACAAGGATTGGGCAAATATAATTATGTTTACTATTTACTTTCAAATTAATGTTTACAAATGCTTACAAGTGAATATCACAATTTGCCACACTCAACAAACTGAGTGTACTAGCTTTTTTATAGGCTAACTAGGTAACTTGCAGCCCAAGAAACCTAAACAATTGGATCCTTAACACAAGGCCCAATTCGAAAGAATATAAACATTTCGACAGAATACAAATAAGAACAGACTTTGACTACTATATATAACTAACAGGCATCAACATGTGAACAAGCTTCGACTGCATGCTTGCCTCCTGTCGAAATACATGAAAGCTCTCCTTCGACACAGATGAGTTCGACCCAAATCTCACATAGTCGATAGCAACCAAAATGAATCGGTGACAGTTGGAAGCCTTCGGCTCGATCATTCTAATCATATCTATGCCCCACATGCAGAATGACCAAGGTGAAGTAAAAACATTCAATGGATTTAGAGGCACATGGATCTTGTCTCCGTAGATTTGGCACTTGTGACACCTTTTGGCAAAGTTGTAACAATCTACCTCCATTGTTGTCCAATAATACCCAGCCTGAAGGATCTTCTTGGCCATAGTAGGACCTTTAGCATGTACACCCTCGCAGCCCTCATGTATGCACCTTATGATCGTGTTTGCTTCATGTTTATCCACGCATCTGAGCAACACGGAATTATAATTCCTCTTGTACAGTATACCACCACTTAAGAAGAATTTGGCACAAAGCCGCCTAAGAGCTTTCTTATCAGTGATAGTAATACCCTCGGGATATTCCTGTTTTTCCATATATCTTTTAATGTCGTAGAACCAAGGCCTGTCATCAGACTCATCCTCGATTGCTAAACAGTGTGCTGGTTCATTCAAGTGATCAATGCGGATATGAGGAGCTTCATTCTTCCACTTGACCTTGAACATAGATGCTAGAGTGGAAAGAGCACCGGCTAGTTGATTTTCCTCCCTGGGGATATGATGAAAAGAAATTTCATCAATGTAAGGAATCAACTTCGCAATGTGTTGTTGGTATGGAACCAGCTTGGAATCCCGAGTCACAAAATTCCCTTTGACTTGACCGATGACTAAGGCAGAATCTCCATAGACCTCAAGAATCTTAATTCTCATGTCAATAGCTGCTTCAATACCGTAGATATATGCTTCGTATTCAGCCATATTGTTGGTGCATGCAAAGCATAACCTGGCAGTGAAGGGAAGGTGAAAACCTGTTGAGAGATGAGGATAGCACCGATCCCACGACCTTTAGAATTGGAGGCACCATCGAACACGAGCGTCCATCGCGCCCCTGGTTCGGGTCCTATGTCAGGGTCTGGGGTCTCATAATCTCTGATAAACAGAACATCCTCATCGGGAAAGTCACACTTCATATGTTGATAACCCTCTACAGGTTGATGAGCAAGGAAGTCAGACAAAACGCTCCCTTTTATTGCTTTCTGTGTAACATGTTGGATATCATTCTCAGTTAACAGCATCTGCCACCGAGCAATCATTCCAGAGACAGCAGGCTTTTCAAATATGTACTTTATCGGATCCATTTTGGATATCAACAAAGTAGTATGGCAAATCATGTATTGTCGTAGGCGTCGAGCAGCCCAGACCATAGCACAACAAGTTTTCTCTAAGAGTGAGTATCTGGTCTCACAATCAGTGAACTTCTTGCTCAGATAGTATATTGCATGTTCTTTTCTGCCAGTGTCGTCATGTTGACCCAATACACATCCCATTGATTCATCCAGAACGATGAGATACATGATTAAAGGCCTACCAGAAACCGGCGCTACTAAGATCGGTGGTTCTTGCAAGTATTGTTTTATTTTGTCAAATGCTTCCTGACAATCATTATTCCATTCAACCGATTGATTTTTTCTTAGTAATTTGAACATTGGTTCACAGGTAGCCGTCAAATGGGAAATGAGTCTTGAAATCTCGATAATCCACACACATTCTGACTTTACCGTCCTTCTTCGAAACCGGGACGATGTTGGCAATCCATTCAGGATATTCAGAAGTGGCTAGGAACCCAACATCAAGCTGTTTCTTTACCTCTTCTCTAATTTTGAGTGCCATGTCGGGTCTAGTCCTTCTGGGTTTTTGCTTGACAGGAGGACATTCGGGCTTGAGTGGCAAGCGATGCTCAACTATGTTGGTATCCAACCCAGGCATCTCTTGATAGGACCAGGCGAAGATATCAACATACTCTTTCAATAACTTGACCAACTCAGAGTGTACATGCTCTGCGAGAGACGCGCCGACCTTGACTTCTCTTCTGACCTCATCAATACCAAGATTGACAACTTCCACTGGCTCTTTGTGTGGCTGAATCTCTCTATGCTCTTGCTCAAGGAGCCTTGCTAGTTTAGCCAGTAATTCACAATCTTCCTCACCATCTTCTTCGGCTTGGTTAATTGGAATTCCAGAATTACAATGGATGTTTGCCATGTTGTTATCAATGCTTTTATTATTTCTGCATGTTTATGAATATGTTCAGAATGAGCTATTTAAAAAGGCAAAAATAAAATAAACTTTTGCCATTTGTTTGTGAAAAATAAAATAAAGAAAGAAAATAAAGCATGATTTTGAATGCAAAAACTTTTATTTATTGATCACATAATATTGCAAAAGCGTAGGCCCTTTACAAGCTATCCACTCGTCTCGGGCGAGGACGAGGGAATGAGAAAGCAAAATGAATTACATGTTATTTGGAAAAACCACAGGAATCACGGTAGATGTCCAATTGTTGAGCTTGAAATCTGGCGGACACCTGTGTACCAGACTGGAAATCTGATTACTGAGACCAACATCATCAGTGGCTGCCACGATGTCACCTATCTGAAAACCCGCGCTACTGAACTTGATCAAATTGCACTGCTTCTGACCATGTGAACTAGATTGTCGACCAGGATGGTAACCCAATCGAAAACGATTATGCTTTTCAACCACATCAATCACATGCCCCCAACCTAGCAAAGCACCTCTCTCAATGGTCTCTTTAGCCCTCTTAGCAGAAGTTAAGGTCATTTGCGGTGATCTACTTTGACTAAATGAAGCAGAGCTGACATCTTCGAATTTGAGACACTGCAACGGCACCTCAGCTATGCCTTTTTTGGTCTCGACGTATCGAAAAGATGATAACTCACTCACAATCATATCCTCTTCACCACAGACGATGACCAGCTGATCGTCAAACATAATTTTCAATTTTTGATGTAGAGTGGATGTAACTACTCCTGCGGCGTGAATCCGCGGGCGACCCAATAGGAAACTGTACGCTGGATTGATATCCATCACTTGGAAGGTAATGGTAAACAAATGTGGCCCAAAATTGATAGGTAGGTCTACTTCTCCCATGAATTGCCTTTGAGAACCATCAAAGGCTCTAACAACTAAGGAACTTGGTCTTATCTCGCTTCCCTTTACCAGTAATTGACTCAACGTGCCCTTAGGCATCACATTGAGAGAAGAACCGGTATCTACTAGAACACGAGATAACAGGGTGTCTGTGTATGTTACAGATATGTGTAGCACTTTGTTGTGGGCATTTCCTTCAGGAGGCAATTCTGATTCATTAAAACCTAAATACCGACTTGCTGTTATATTGGCCACTGCATCATCGAACTCGACGACGGATATATCTTGCATGACATGGGCAATGTTCAAGACTTTCAACAAAGTTGATCTGTGCACAGGCGAACTCACGAGTAAGGACAAAATTGAGATCCTCGAGGGCGTTTGCCCTACCTGATCCACAATCTTAAAGTCACTTTTCTTGATCAACTTAAGGAACTCTTGTTACTGATGCATATGTGTCGAAATAATCAACACCTTCTTTTGTCTGAACCATTTTGCTACTAATCTAGCCTTGTAGGTGTTTAATGTACCATCGATATAATACTTCTTTCTAAACACCCATTTACATCCAATGGGCCTTGAACCCTTTGGAAGATCGACAAGTTCCCAAGTGTGGTTTGAAATATTTGAATCCATTTTTTCTTGGATAACATCTTTCCAAAAAGAACAGTCCCTTGAAACCACTGTTTCTTTATAGGTTTTAGGATCATCCTCTACTTGAAGAATAATAGGGATCTTATGAACATCATTCTCGCAATTTCCTTCAACAAGATAAAAGGAAATGAGTTTAGAATCGATTTCATTTGGTCCTATATTTTTAGCTTTTCGGGCTCTTTTTTCTTATCCTAAATTTGGGTTGTGTTTCAACAATCCGTGAAATACTTTCGGGTTCTATTTCAAAAATCCGTCGAGAATCTTCATCACAAGATTCTGCATTCGTGGGAATCTCAGATTCCTTATTTTTTGTGATAAGGTTTTCAAAGAACTCCACATCTCGGGATTTAACAATTACATTATACTCCATATTTAAAAGTCTATATGCTTTGTTGTTGGATGTATATCCTATGAAAGCACATTTGATCCCTCGAGGACTTAATTTAGTTCTTTTAGGATCCATATTCTTGTAATATGCTACATGAACCACACTCTAAGATAACCGATATTTGGTATCTACCTTTGCATATCTCATATAGAGAAATACCAGTTAGCTTTAAAGAAATCATATTCATCATATAACATGCAGATAGTAATGTTTCACCCCCATAAATTAAATGGCAACTCAGAATGCATTAAAATAGCATTTATCGTTTCATGATATGTTCTATTATTTCTCTCGTCTAGACCATTTTATTGTGCTAAACAAGGTGCAAAACGTTCATGTATAATGCCATATTCTTCATAATATGCATAAAATTCTATAAAAAAGTATCCAACGCCTCTATAACTCCTAAGGACTTTGATACTTCTACTTAATTGATTTTCTACTTCCGATTTATAAATTTTAAAGGCATTAAAGCCATCATCTTTATGCTTTAAAATGTATAAATGTGTGAACCTAGAGCAATCATCGATAAAGGTTATGAAATACCAGTTTCCCCCATGAGTTAGCATGCCTTTAAATTCACACAAATCAGATTGCACAAGATAAAGCAAATTTGAATTTCTTTCAACGCTTTTGAAAGGTTTCTTGATCATTTTATTTAACACATATTTCAAATTTTTCGATATCATGAATATTACATGAGATCAATCCGGATTTAATTAGTCTTTTCATAGTGCTAATACCAATATGTGCTAATTTAGAATATCATAAAGAAATTGATTTAAGCATATGAGCAAAATTAGAAATTTCATTAATAATATTATTGGTAGTACAAAGTTTGATCATTCACTCAGCGAAATATCCTTTTCCTACAAACACACCATTACGGGTTAATATTAGTTTGCCTGATTCATATACAAACATAATACCCGATTTTCCCAACAAGTCCCCACTAACAAAGTTCTTATTCATGTCGGGGACATGAAGTACATTGACAATAATGACTTTCTTTTCGGAAGCGAAATTTAGTTCGACAAATCCCATTTCAACGACTCTAGATCGTACTTCATTTCCCATCTGCACATATTGTCCATCATTTACTTCAAGATAGGTTTTAAATGTTGCTTTGTCATAAGAAACATGCACGGTAGCTCATGTATCATACCATCATCCTTTCACTTTGCCTCTGATTTCAATAATCTCGCTCACCGTAGCAATTATGTCGCCATTTACATGAAGAAAATTAACTTCATTTTTGGACTTGTTATGCCTGCAATCTCGAGTAAAATGGTCTGGTATACCGCACACATATCAGCCGTCTTTTGGTCCTTTTGGTCCGCTAGAGTTCTTGAACTTGTTATGTTCCTTCTTAGGGCCAAGATGGTTCTTCATGCCATTATGTTTCCTCTTTCCTTTTGCAATCACATAATTGGCTTTAGAGTATCCAGCGGACTCATACTTTTCTCTATCCTTCATGTCCTCCTCGATTTGAAGGTGTTTATGAAGTTTCTCCAACGAGAAATCCTCAGAACTATGTAGAAAATTCTTCCTGTATCCTTTCCACAGGGGTGAAAATTTTGCAATGATGGCACCAACTTGGAAAGCTTCTGGAATTTCTATTTGTACAACTTTTATTTTATTCACGAGAACATGTAACTCGTGTACTTGTGTAAGAATCGGCTTGGAGTCTAACACTTTAAAATCAAAGTATTTAGATGTTAAGAAATTTTTGGTACCTTCCTCTTCAACCTTGAATTTGAATTCGAGTGCTTTCCAGATCTTTATTGTAGGTTAGGTGTCCGTGTATAGATCATAGAGACAGTTAGATAATGCGTTCAGAATATGTCCATGACATAGCAATTCATCTTCCTTTCGTTTCTTTCATTCCTTCTTGACTTCATCAGTGTCATCTTCTGTTGGTTCTATAATTGGTGTCTAATCAGGATCTAAGACATAGTGAATCTACAAGGCAGTCAATAGAAACGTCATCTTGTCTTGCCAATAGTTGAAGTTTGTTCCATTGAAGCGATACAACTTAAGAACATTTAAGAACAATATTAGTGTTATCGTGAAATATAAATAATTTTTCGTTTAGCATGAAAATAAGTATCTCAGAGCATGGAAGATTTATTAGTTTTGACAAAAGGAAATTTTTTATTAATGTGAACAAAAGTATACAGTGAATGATGACCAAATGGTGGTGCCAAATATTACAATTGTTAATGATGGAAGAACTATTGTTAATGTAGCAAAGATTTAGAATATGGAGAGTTAGAAAGATGAGTAAGTACAATTCTTGATGTAACACGGCTGTACCAATCATCTTCCGAGTATGGTTCTCATGTATGATGAAATTTTTAGAATAAAAATAAATGTGATAGTCATGGGAAGAAACATATTTAGGAATAGATATGAAATTTGTATAAAATTCAAGGATATTAAGAATGTTTTTTATGTAGAAATCAGGGGGAAATGAATAATGCTAGAGTAATTAGTGTTGGTAGTTGAACTATTGGGTATTTTTATGAAAAATGGTTTTGATTTAAATTAAAGTTTGAAAAAGATGTTTAAAATGGAAAACATGATCAGTAGCTCATATGTCAAGGGTCCAGTTATCACTATTATTAAGGTAAAAATAATTAAGGAAATTATGAATACTTGAAGGAATATTCATAGAAGAGCATAAGTTGATGAGTCCAAGCCCTTGAGGTTGGCATCAATTTTGGTAAAACTAACTTAGCAGAAAGATGTTGGACAAGATGACCTGACATGATGAACTAACTGCAGGTTAAGGTGTTAGACAAGATGTCTTATCATGTTGATTCGACATCTTTGTCTGTTATAGTTTTGGAATAACTGTATTTGTTTTCCAGGTGTGATTGGAATATGATTTGATCCTAGGTGGCATCTGAGATTGAGGAATCAGAGATTCTGATTCTAAAAGGAATATGCGGTTTCCATGTAATGAGATATTTTTGGAAACTTGGGATTGAAGTAAAGAATAGGTCACAGATTCTTTGGAGCTGGATTGCTGCGATTTGGAAGCCCAAATCCAATCTTGTTTTGCAATATAAATAGGATGGATTTAACCTAGAATGGGTGTGGAAGTTTACAGCTGTTATAGAGTACTAGGGTTTGTACTTTTGTGAGCCTCTCGTGTATTGCGTGAATACCTGAGTAGGACAGTTTATTGAGTTGTAATTTTCAGTCACTGCTGTGATTGAAAGGGAATTGAGAAGGGTCTCATACCTAGGAGTGTCTTAGGTGGAAATCTAGGAAGGGTAGTTTCTAGGTGCTAAGTTTTAAACGTTGGAGTTTAGCTTAGAATCAATTCTACTTAGTTGATTTCATTCCTGGCTTGAGTTAACAATTCTTGTATGTTGTTTTCTTTCTGCTATTTATTATGTTCTTCTTTAATCCTTGTGAGAAGCAGAGATCAAGTGTCACGACATCCTGTCCGACATCTTAGTGATCTGCTTAACCAGAATTTCATAAGTGATGTACATTGGAATAATATGACGGGTCATCAAGAGGGGGAAGCATTCACATTAGATCAAACACTCACCTAAAGGTCAAAGACTCACCCAAACAAGTGAGAGAGACACCACATATTCACCCAAAACCTTAAGGTGATAGGTGTATGGGTCCTCTTACTTATAAAGTGCTCAACCTCCATTTTTCTAAGAAATATGGGACATAGAACACACACTTGTTTCTCAATACAACTCACATTTGTTTCTCAGAATTCTCCCCCTCAAATGTGAGTTCATCCACTATGCTCCCCCTCAAGCGGGAGATCTTTTATCCACATACTTATACCACCATTGAGAGACACCCTTATCTCGTACTGGGCACTTCAACGAAATACGCCTCCTAACCACCATGTCAGGAAGACTTTTGACACAATGAGGCAGTCCCTTACTCGAACCAGGCTCTAATACCACTGATGGGTCATTATGAGGGGTAAGCATACATATTGGGTCAAACACTCACCTAAAGATCAAAGACCCACCCAAAAAAGTGAGAGAGACACCACATATTCACCCAAAAACTTTAAGGTGATAGGTGTATGTGTCCTCTTACTTATAAAGTGCTCAACCTCCGCTTTTCTAAGCAATGTGAAACTTATAACTCACACTTGTTTCTCAACACAACTCACATTTGTTTCTCAACATAATATTGTTGAAGTGAATGTTGGATTAATACAAGTAGAGATTTTTTTTATCGAAAAGGTCGTGTTTCCTGAAATAGTTGGGAGATCCTCATCATGTTTAGGAATTGGATTATCACCAATGTCTTCTATGTTATTGGAGGAATGTGTAAGATTGATTCTATTGAAGTAGGGTGGAAGACCATGTTTCTTGAAAAAACCCTCAAAGGTGCGACCTTGTTTATGATAGTAGCTATAAATTCTGAGTCTTATTTCATTATGGGTGTAATTATTTTCACTATTTGTGTCAATTACACGACTCTGAATAAGAAACTTGTTTTGATTGGCAAGATTAGCTACAATTTTTTCTTCATCAAGATAGGTGAAGTATTGATGTTCTTGTTGAATAAGTAAGAAAAAAAATTTGTTGATACAATGGAGAGGATTTGTGAGCATAATGTGGGAACAAACATGGGTATATTTCTCATTGAGGCTCTTGAGGAATTTGATGACATAGTCTCCTCTGTAATAGTTCTTGATTTTGGGAATTAAATCACATGAAAAAAACAAGGACGAGGAAAATTATTCAATTTTTGCCACAAGTTTTTTTAGAATGGTGTAGTAATTGATAAGGGAATGGTCACCCTGATGAAGAAAGTATATTTTTTCTTGTAGATCCAAAACGTGGAAGATTTGCTTTTGTGGTATCGTTACTTCAATTCTTGTCAAATATCGTCAGTTGTATCCACCCACATCACGCTTTAGGTGATTTATGCATAAATGAAGTTTACCATCCTACCGTTATCATTGTATTACAATTGTCTCAAGCAATAGAAAGACGGACAAAATCACAGGGAGAACGAATAAGAGTAATGTTAATAAAACCTAATTTATTCTTCGATCTCATAATAATTGGCATTGATCTTGACCAAAAATGGTAGTTAGTGTTGCTCACTGATGAAGTGGTGATACCAGTGTTAGGGTTATCTTTGGGATGCATGAAGAAAGGGTCAAACATGTGCATTTGATATCTACGATGTTAATAAAGGTTACTGTTAGAATTAGTGTTTGGGTAGGAGATGAAGGAGGTGTCGACAAATTAGGTGGCATGGGGGCATGGAAGAGTCATTTTCAATTTTCGAATTCCTTCAAAAAAAAAATCCATTAAAGAGGAAATGAAAGAATAAGTTTGTATAAGAAAATAGAAGATTAAAAAAATAATAATAAAAGAAAAATATACATAAAAAATCAGAGTCTAAGTCAAAGAAGTAAAAAAATATGGTATATAATATATTATTAATAATATCATTTTTGAATAATCCCTCGTTCTTATTAAACTTATATCGAAATTAAATTTTACAAAATGAATTCTATTTTTAATTAAGCAATAAAATGACATGTATTTATTTATAGGATTATAAATAACTATTTATGAGAAAAAAGATATAACTAATTTAATAAAATGAAAATATGTCAGTCCAACTAAGAGAGACCTACGATTTAGTTTACACGAACTCAAGTCAGATTAGACTTTTTTTAATAAAAAAACCTTTATTTTTTATAAGCATATGTAAAAAAAAATGTTAACCTATCACACCGACATATTTAAATAAATATGAATAAATTTATTATTATTATTATTATTATTATTATTATTATTATTATTATTATTATTAAACTATATTTTGTACTTTGTATTAATATATCAAAATAAAAGTTAATTATTTTGAAGAGCTTATAAAAATAAATTTAAAAAAATTGTGAACAATATCATAAGTTCTATAAAATAAATAATATCACAAAATTTATGTTACTAAGTAAACTCGAATAAATCAATGTAAAAAAATATTTAATCTCATTGATCTTTTAATTTATTAGTCTATTTAAAAATTATAGAAATTGCTTATTTACAAAAGCTCAAATGAAAAATGCTTTTAAGCAGATTAATAGATCAATCAAACATGTAAGAAAATCAAATTTTGCATAAAAATAAGTCTATAATATATTCAGGCTCGATCCTAGGGTAGACGACTAAGGCCACCGCCTATGGCTTCAACTTTTTTTACTTGATTCAATAAATGTTAAATTATTTTTTATAATAGTTAAACAATAATATTTGTTTAGAATATCTATTAATTAACTTAAAAATTATTTTTACAGATAACAAAATTTTATGAAGTTTGATATTTAATCTTTTATTTTTAAAAATTTTGGCAATATTTTTTTTAAAATAATTTTTTTAAAAATAGGATGAGAAGAGCAGTTAAATTGGTTAATTTTATTATTAATGAAAAATAAATCTTAAGGGAAATCAATTTTAATAATTTAATTAAATAATTTGTCATCTAAAAAAAACTCATTATAATTTAAATAAAAATATATTAATTTTATTAAAATATTAATATTATATTTAAAATTTTTAATTTTAAATTTTGCATTAAGTCTCCGACTGAGTTGAGCCGACCCTAGATATATTACAGATCAAACTTAAACTTTAAATCTTTTAACAAAACAGACTCAAGCTTAACAAAATTTACTTTGGCACGGCCTATCCTCACCTCTACTAACAAATAAAAAGTTACATAACAAATTTAAACAATAATTTATTTATTTATTATTGACAATTAACAATTTCTACATCCAGGACAACTTAATATCTCATTTATATATAAATATGGATATAAATATATTTATCTTTTTCTTATAATAACAATTTTTTTATCATCTTAAAAAATACTTGGACAGTACAAACTATCTTCTCTATTTTTGCAGTTAAGGCTTTAATCTTTTAAGAATATACTATATTTAGCTCAATTACTATTATATTGAATATAATTCTGAAATAATTAATTTAATTTTTTTTATCATCTTAATATATTGAATTAAAGAAGAAAAATGTTCAGTATTACAAGTGAGCAGAGTCGGTGGGATGTGCAGCTATTATGTGATGGATGCAAGCTGGCAGACAACAATTAGCCATTTTGTAAAGATAGTGAAATTAACCAACCAGCTATTTAAGTTACAATAATTGCAATTCAATCCTTGTTTTTATGCTTGTAAACAAATCAAATTTATATTTTACACGTGTTAAATGCTTGAAGCTACCCAATATAACACACAAGCCACACAACATGTCTTAGGTGGCATAAAGGTAATTAGAAACATCCTTAATATATGCAAACAACTTGGAATTTTAGTTAATGTGATTATGATGTGTTAAATTCATCCAACAAAGAGATCAATATTGACCACAGATTAGCATTGTTGCTAGATATATTTATAGTCCAAAACCAATCAATATCACATATATAGAGTCGTTGGTATCGTCAAGCATACATTATAAAATTAAAGAGAACAAAGTGAGGTAAGAGATGTTAAAGTATGCAATAATTGAGAAACAAGCATTTTTTAACATTGAGTTTAGAAAGCAAGTGGAATTTAATAAAGTTTGGAAGTATCAAAAATAGTGACAAACAAGTGGAACTTGATAATTCGCTAAATTTATTTGTATTTCAACATTACTAATTGAAAAATCAAACGTTTGAAGGGAATGATACACGGGTGGAATCTTGTTGTGGGAAAAAATACACCAAACATAAGAATAAGAAGAAAAAAAAAAAAGAAGAACACAATTACTAACAAAGAAACATAATATGGAAATTCTAAAGTTGGAAAAAAAATTATGGTCGTGAATAGACATTCAAAAGTTAGCATTATATAAAAATTATTACAACACATAATATATCCTAAATTAATCCAGATCTCTAGTATACTCACACCCTCAAAAGTAAATATTTAACTACATTTCACAACACGTTAATATAAGAGTATAAGAGAACAAATAAATTCAAATACAAACTTAAAGTGTTTCTCACTGGTGCCTCTTGAAATAAAGAACTTAAATTCTATATATAGTTTTGAACTCTCTATTCCTTCACAAAACTAAGCGATGTGAGACTTAAAAAAACTTGTCAGATCTGATCATAGCCTTATTATTTCTAGGGTTAATACCCCTTTTGGACCCTGCCATATAGGCCAAATCCCAAAAACAACCCTGTAAAAAAAAAAACACAGATTCCATCCCTGCCATTTGTAGATTCCCTCGTTTTGCCCCCTGAGTGGATTTGGTCAACCATATTGATGACATGGCGCTGCTTAGTTGGAATTTTATTTATTTTTTATTTATTTAATTACACGTGTGGCATTTTTATTAATATTTTAATATTTAATATTTTTTTATTTTATTTTTTTTATTTTTTTTATTTTTTTTTTTAATTTTTTTTTTAATTTTTTTTAATTTTTTTTTAATTTTTTTTTATTTTTTTTTAAATTTTTTTTTATTTTTTTATTTTTTTTTTAAATTTTTTTTAAATTTTTTAAATTTTATTTTAATTTTTTGTTTTATTTTTTTAATTTGTTTTTATTATAATTTTTTTAATTTTATTCTTTTTTTTTTATTTTTTTTCGTTTTTATTTATATATTATATATATATATATATATATATATATATATATATATATATTTTTTTTTTTTTTTTTTTTTTTTTTTTTTTTTCGTTTTTGGACCTAATTTTTATTTTTAATTCTATTTTAAACAAATTGTTCTTTTAAAAATTAGTTTCATTATACTAATCCATTTATTTCAATTTATTACCATACTAATCCATTTATTCTCATACTAATTTCAATTCAACAATACTTATGAGTGATTTATTACCATTATAACTTCACTCATCAACCATCTTTATAACCTCTCTCCACTTCTTTTTTTTTTCGTTACAATATTGTTTCATTTCTTCTCCATTGTTTTCAATACTCATCAACCATCCAAAACTCAATACAAAGCATACTCACAACACAACAATACCACACACCCTAATAAACAAGAATCTCAAGCTCTCATCACTCTCCACATCCTCATGAAAATGGTAACTTGCTACTGCCATGTTCACACCATAAGTTGGTAACTTACTATATCATTATCCTTTGGTATGAACAATTTTTTGTACAAAGAACATATGAATGTGCATGTAAGGGGAGGATAAGGATGTTGTATCTCAAAACAGTTATATGATTGACAAGTAACATATATAAGTACATATGAATGTAATGTAAGGTAATAGCAGACTGTGTGTGTGCCCTATTATCTCGTCGGTAATAGCAGGCTGTGTGTGTGTGCCCTATTATCGCGTCGGTAATAGCAACCCTAACTGGGAAGTGACCTGGTGGTGCGCGCGTTCGATGGTTCTAAGAGGTCCGTTTTTGGAGAAATTGTATTGCCGATCAAAGTTGGTCCTGAAATTTTTGAAGCCACTTTCTATATCATGGACATTCAGCCTGCCTATAGTTGTTTATTGGATAGTCTGTGGATCCATGGTGCTGGGGCAGTGACGTCCACTCCAAGAGTGATCAGTCAGCCTGAGGTGGTTAATCAACCCGAGGTGGTAAATCAGCCAGAAGTTTCAATGTCTTCTTTCAAAGATGCACGCGCTGTAGTTGAAGTTGGTGATTCCCAGAAGTGGGGCCAAGTCATTAATGTTCAGGTGAAGCAGAATACTTATGGACTGGGATATAAGCCACCCCGACGAGCTCAAGAGCCTCTTAAGTTTTATGGTCCAGTCCAGTTCACAAGTGCTGGTGTCTTCCTTATTGGTGTCTTCTTTAATCGGGTTATATACCAGCACTTGTGAACTGGCACTTGTGAACTGGACTGGACCATAAAACTTAAGAGGCTCTTGAGCTCGTCGGGGTGGCTTATATCCCAGTCCATAAGTATTCTGCTTCACCTGAACATTAATGACTTGGCCCCACTTCTGGGAATCACCAACTTCAACTACAGCGCGTGCATCTTTGAAAGAAGACATTGAAACTTCTGGCTGATTTACCACCTCGGGTTGATTAACCACCTCAGGCTGACTGATCACTCTTGGAGTGGGCGTCACTGCCCCAGCACCATGGATCCACAGACTATCCAATAAACAACTATAGGCAGGCTGAATGTCCATGATATAGAAAGTGGCTTCAAAAATTTCAGGACCAACTTTGATCGGCAATACAATTTCTCCAAAAACGGACCTCTTAGAACCATCGAACGCGCGCACCACCAGGTCACTTCCCAGTTAGGGTTGCTATTACCGACGCGATAATAGGGCACACACACACAGCCTGCTATTACCGACGAGATAATAGGGCACACACACAGTCTGCTATTACCTTACATTACATTCATATGTACTTATATATGTTACTTGTCAATCATATAACTGTTTTGAGATACAACATCCTTATCCTCCCCTTACATGCACATTCATATGTTCTTTGTACAAAAAATTGTTCATACCAAAGGATAATGATATAGTAAGTTACCAACTTATGGTGTGAACATGGCAGTAGCAAGTTACCATTTTCATGAGGATGTGGAGAGTGATGAGAGCTTGAGATTCTTGTTTATTAGGGTGTGTGGTATTGTTGTGTTGTGAGTATGCTTTGTATTGAGTTTTGGATGGTTGATGAGTATTGAAAACAATGGAGAAGAAATGAAACAATATTGTAACGAAAAAAAAAAGAAGTGGAGAGAGGTTATAAAGATGGTTGATGAGTGAAGTTATAATGGTAATAAATCACTCATAAGTATTGTTGAATTGAAATTAGTATGAGAATAAATGGATTAGTATGGTAATAAATTGAAATAAATGGATTAGTATAATGAAACTAATTTTTAAAAGAACAATTTGTTTAAAATAGAATTAAAAATAAAAATTAGGTCCAAAAACGAAAAAAAAAAAAAATATATATATATATATATATATATATATATATATAAAATATATAAATAAAAACGAAAAAAAATAAAAAAAAAGAATAAAATAAAAAAATTATAATAAAAACAAATTAAAAAAATAAAACAAAAAATTAAAATAAAATTTAAAAAATTTAAAAAAAAATTTAAAAAAAAAATAAAAAAATAAAATAAAATAAAATAAAAAATAAAAAAAAATTAAAAAAATAAAAAAAAAATAAAAAAAAAATTAAAAAAAATTAAAAAAAATTAAAAAAAATTAAAAAAAAAATAAAAAAAAATAAAAAAAATAAAATAAAAAAATATTAAATATTAAAATATTAATAAAAATGCCACGCGTGTAATTAAATAAATAAAAAATAAATAAAATTCCAACTAAGCAGCGCCATGTCATCAATATGGTTGACCAAATCCACTCAGGAGGCAAAACGAGGGAATCTACAAATGGCAGGGATGGAATCTGTGTTTTTTTTTTTACAGGGTTGTTTTTGGGATTTGGCCTATATGGCAGGGTCCAAAAGGGGTATTAACCCTTATTTCTATTGATATAGAAATCAAGAACATAAATCTAAAATAATTCTTATGAGTCGATATACCATCAGCTTGTATCCCTTAAACTCATATCAGAATTCAATTAGAGAATAAAACTAGAAGCATGCCTGAGTTTGTAATTGGGAATCACCGAAGGTTTTTGCGGGTATTTGACCTTTCGATTTGTAGAGTTCCTCTATGGCTCCTTAATTCTCCTCTGATGGGGATGAAGAGAGAATTTATGATAAGTCGTAATGCATTCTCTAACCCTTATAAATAACCTTAGGGTTATTTCTTAATTTTCAATATTTTTATTTGGTCACTCATCAAATTAGATATTGACTTATGATAACTACACTATAATCTCATATTTCATGACACTTATACTTTTAGCCACTTAATATTGATTAGACCATTGTAGTTTTGGCTAATTAAATAATGGTTCTAACACATGCAATATTATATTTGTGACCCAAAATACTAACACTTGTATCCTATATATAGCCTTTGACTCTTTTTTCATTCACAAAACTAAGTGAATTGAGACTTCTTCAACATGTATATTTTCAACCAACCCTAACAATCTCCACATTGATTAAAAATAATACATAAGATTTCACTGTCTTCACCGACAATCATACTCCATCATAAAGAGTATTAACATGTATATTTTCAACCAATCTCAACAATCTCCACCTTGATTGAAAATAATACATAAATTTTCACTGTCTTCAATAATAATCATACTCCACCATAAAGAGTATAGTCACTTTAAGCTACACCACTCCAAGAATTTTCACATTGTCTTCACCGACAATCATAGTTTTAAAAACTATCATACTCTCTCATGAAGAATATATTTCACTTGAAGATAAACCACTTCAAGAATTTCACATTGTCATCACTGACAATCATATACTTTATCATGAAGAATAAATTTCACTTTAAGCTAAACCACTCAAAGAATTTCACATTGTCTTCACCGACAATCATGGTTTTAAAAAACTATAATACTCCACCTAAAGAAAAGTATATTTCACTTGAAGCTAAACCATTTCAAGAATTATCACATGTTGAAAACCAGGTTGAAACATTCTGGTGCAACTTGTTTGTTGGCTGAAAGCTCTTCAACCACCGGCATAATCTTGCACCTTGTGTAATCTTGATTGTATCAACACATCTTTGACTTCAACTTTCCACAAGTCAAAATAATTCTTCCCTCAATTTTTTCTAGCCTAAACTGCACAGCGGAATTTGTGACTACAACTCAACAACTCATTCACAACACTACCTTTCTTTTCTGATGTGAAAGATCAGACACAACTGCAACCACATAGCATACTAAAAAAATTATCCATGGATCAAACCAAAAGCTCTAACACCAGTTGTTGGGAAAAAAAGAAAGCAAACATAGAAAAAAAGAGGAACACAATCACAACACAAGAACATAACGTGAAAACTTCAAAACTAGAGAAAAAACCATGGTTGTTGTCAATAGACAACCAGAGAATAACACTATGTGAAAATAATTACAACACATAATATACCATCAACTAACTCAGACTCTCAATACACTCACACCCTCCAAAACAAATAGTTAACTACATCTCACAACACTCTAATACCAGAGTATAAGAGAACAAAGAAAGTCAAATACAAGTTTAAAGTGCTTTTGACTGGTGCCTTTTGCAATGAAGAACTTGAATCTTATACATAGCCTTGGACTCCCTCTTACTTCACAAAACTATGCGATGTGGGAATTCAAAGAACTTGTATCCTATATATAGCCTTGGACTCTCTTCATCCACAAAACTAAGTGATGTGGGACTTCTTCAACATGTATATTTTCAGCCAACTCCAACAGTTGTGAAATAGGGGATTTATGTCAGATGTGGGTGTCACATATCCTCACCAACGTGAAGAATTACACACCCCCTACACAAATAAACAAACAATGTTAGATTATGTTGACCACAAATTTCAAGGTAAGATTAGTTTTATCTATAAATATTTCACTTTTACATTTCATAAAATATACACAATCAATCAAAATTAGTCTATTTTCACAAATTTATGTTTTATATTTGGGTTTTATATTTTACTTATATATTTATTTATTTAGGAACTTACCAAAAGCTGATTTCATACTTAACACTCGATGCAATTGTTTCAAGTGCAAAGAGAATCACAAATGAGATTTATTAATCGATCACTAAATTAGCTTTCAAATTCAACAACAAATTTGAAATGTCCAATAGAACGCCACGATCAATATTCCTGCAAATTTTAGCTCACGAGTCCACAACTACATTTTTTAGAAGTCTTAGCAACACAAATCAACAATTAACTTTAACATTAAAGAGGTTAAACCTTCATAGACCTAATGATCCACCATGTCTCTATAAATGGCAACATTTATGACTCCTACCAATGATTTTAGAAATTATCAGGTTGGTCCATCTAAACAACCAATATTTATGAATATGTCATTTATAAAAACATCAGATTGATATAAGGATACATGACATCGTGTATCATGTCTCTCAACAACTTACTCACATTGTTAAACCTATAATTCAAAATGAGGTTCAAAAATCTAATGAGTTGAAGACAAAATGAGTCAATTTGTGTGACAACTATGTTACCTTCACCAATCTTGGAATCTAAGAAAATTAAGGTCAAGAAAATATTGTACTTCAAAGCCAACTAATAGTTTCAATGATAAGACCCTCATTGGTTCAATTGAATCCTATACAGCATGCATGTACCTTTCATTTCTTTAAATTTTTAATATAGAATTTTTCTTCATGGCTAATTCAAAATAGAAAATAGTAGTAATTGATATGCCTAACCAAGATAACCTTTAGTTTGGATAGGAAGATATAATTATGAGGCCACCTGAAGCAATGAGACAAATTGATTAACAATAAGTATTTCCCTAATGATAAAACTCTGCAAACGAACAATATGTTCTATTCTAGAGGAAATGTCTTTGACCTAGTAGCAGAAACACATAGACCATTTGTTGATTATTCTACTAAGAATCAATAAGGTTATTACTAACCTGAATCAAAATATCTATCATCACGCCTAACAGGATATGATGTATTGACTATAATTCGATGGGTTCAAATTTACTAAGACTAGTTGATGGTTATGTTTGTGAACAAACATGAACCAAAAATCCACTTTGCAAATATAATGTGCCAATGGATACAGAAACTCATGTGACAACATTTTTGAAACGATTCAAAAGTAGTAATTGAGGAATAATCCACCTCATGTTTTACATCAACAAATTTTTTAAATATTCAACAAAAATTGTGTGTGTGTGTGTGCAAGCGCACGCGCGTGTGTGTGCGTATGTGAGTTTGTGTACGTGTGTGTGTGTGTATGCGTGTGTGTGTGTGTGTGCGTATATGCGTGCGTGTGTGCATGTGTGTGTGTGTGTGTGTGTGTGAGAGAGAGAGAGAGAGTGTGTGTGTGTGTGTGAGTGAAAAAATAATTGTATTGGGTTGTTAAAATTGTATTACACTATGCACGTGTATATATACAAGTCACTTACTTGCAACCCAAGTAACTATAATAAATTATCTAACTAATTAACTAACTTGGATTATATCACAGCATATCCTCTTATAATTCATGTTGCTAAACACAAACTAATCATAATCGATCTGAATTATTCCTAATTTCTTTCTCAAAATCAAGAGTATGTCTATCTCCAATCCTTTGGTGAAAATGTCGGCTAATTGTGTTTCACTCGAGCAATGTCTTACTTCAAATTCACCTTGATTTACCTTCTCCCTCGAGAAGTGAAATCTAGCCTCAGTGTGCTACTCCTTCCATGTAGAATTGGATTCTTTGCAAGATTAATGGCTGAATTGTTGTTGATCTGCTGCACCAGAGGCTTCTGTACTTCAACCTACATCTCATCTAGCACAGATCTGATCTAGATTGCTTGATACGGATCATAGGATCCTATTATATATTCAACCTCACACGATGACAATGCTACCACAAGTTACTTTCTCGAGCACCATGAGATTGGGGAACCAAAAACTTGAAAGAAATAATCAATTGTGCTTCTTTGATCGTCCTTATCTCCACACCAATCAATAACTGAATAGAAATTAATCACTACTTATTTTCTTTCATACTCACGTGTAAAAATGATTCCACTGTTTATTGATCCTTTTAGGTATCTCAGTATTCTTCTTGCATCCTTCATGTGTGACACCTTTGGTTCATCCATGTATCTACTTACCAATTTGATTGAGAAACCTATATCAGGTATGATATTGCACACATACCTTAGAGAGATCCTGCAATTTTTTTGAACAAAGTGACATCAACCTTGTCCTCCTCTCCATGCTTATCCAATTTTAGATTTGGTTCGACAGGTGAGGATGCAGAATTTGAATCAACCATCATGAATATCTTGAGTATTTCTTTGACATACTTTCTTTGATGGAACACCATACTTTTCTTGGTAATTTGAAATTTCATGCCTAAGAAATATGACAAGTTTCCCATATCCGACATTTCAAATTCCCTCTTTAATTGCTAGCAAGCCATCGACATATAAGCAAATGATGGTTGTATCTTATTCCATGATCTATACATAGACAACATACTTGGACTTGTATTTGATGAATCTGAATTCGACTAAGTATGAGTCGATTTTCTTGTTCCATGCCCTAGGTGCGTGTTTGAGACCATAGAGGGCTTTGTGCAACTTATACACTTTCCTTGTCTCCTCATGTATCACATACCCAGAAGGTTGTGTGACATACACGACCTCATCTAGGGGACCATTCAAAAATGTTGATTTCACATATAAGTGAAATGTCGACCAACCTTGGTTGCATGTTAAGGCTACCACCAATCTGACATTCTCCAATCTTGCTACTGGTGCATATACTTCATAGTAGTCAAGTCAAGCTCTCTGAAGAAATCCTCGAGCTACTAATCTTGCCTTAAGTGTTGCAATCGATCCATCAGGATTGTGCTTCAGTTAGAACTCTCATGTTACTTTGATAGCTTTTATGTGTGATGGAAAGCCAACTAGCTCTCATGTATTGTTTCTTTCGATCGCTTGTAACTCTTCAACAATAGCTGCCTTCCATTGTTTATTCTTGGAAAAATATTGTCTAGGTCCTTTAAGTTATTTTAAAATAACAAGTTAGTCTTTTAGGTTTTTTTTTTAACGATTTGGTCTTTTATGTTCAGTAACGTTTGCATCGTTTACCTTTTTTAGAATCTTCGTTCCAAAAACGCCTATGTGTCACACACGGAGTTGATATGACATTTAACAGCGATGATGGGTCATTGAAGGTTGTTGATTTGGCATTTGTCTCCTTCTTTCTTATATTTCTGGATAACAAAACTCTAAATCCCTAAATCACATACTTTGAACCCTAAATCTCAATGCTCCATCAATGGCCTCATATGGTAGCAGTGGACCAAATTGAAGATGTCAGAACTCAAATACATTCATTTTGAGTGCATCCAAATTGGAATCAAACCGACATGTCCGTGTGGAGCCAAAGTAGTGTTAAGAACAGTTAAGAAGAAAGGAAGAAACTTGAGGAATCTATTTTAGGGATGCAGATACTTTGTGGTACGTCGGTTCTTTAACATTATTGGTTTTGGTTTTGGTTTATGCAGATATAATTAGTTTTTGTTTATGGTTGTGGTTTTGGTTTTGGCATATTTGTTATTTGGGTTTGTGTTAATGTTAACAGAGTGAAGCTGATAATGTGGGATGCAAGTTTTTTGAGTGGTATGGAAACCATTACAGTGATGAAGTCAAACAAGAGATACAACCCTCATTAATTTCCAAATGTTCCAAATGTGATGAAAATGATGTTAAAATCAAATTGCTTAGAAGTTTGATTGATAAGGGTGAGAAATACACTAAGGAGATCATGGAGAACATGTTGAAGATGTTGAAGATGCTAGGCTATGTCATTATGTTGTTAGTTTTGATTTTTGTAGTGTTATGTGTATTTTGGTTTAAAAGTGGATATCATTGTTAATTTTTATTGTAAGTCATGAGTTGTGGTACTTTCATGTAACATTTCTTGACAATGGTTTGTTAAACAATTATGTGTTGCAATTATTGACAATGGTTAATAAAACAATTATGTGTTGCAATTCTTCAATTGTGCATATGTTGTGTTCAGCAATTCTATACCACTACTGTTACAATTATGTTATAATTTGTACACCAGTCAATTGGAAGGACCTGATTGTTATATTTTAAAAACATATGGGACGCGAGTGTTACAAATTAAAATCATGAAGGGCGTGATGGTTACAAATTATAAACATGAATGACCTGTTTGTTACATTTTAAAATATAACATACGTGTTGTTTTACACTATTTTGAACCTTAAATAATAACTGATATGTTGTTTTACACTATTTTGAACCTCAAACAATTACAAGACAGCATACCAAGCATTACATAATCTAAACATTGTCAAAGCATTGTTATAATGTTATAAACCAATAAGATCCCAAAACAGATTTCAATAGAACATAACTAGATGGTTCAGTTGCTTGGACAGTTGAGGTTCATTGAGATACTTAACTGTATTAGTATTAATTCATTGAGATACTTAACCTATGTGTAATCATACATATTCACTAAAAAATTTGAAAGAAAAGTACATCAAATATAATTAAAACTGATACTGCAGACATTTTGATGTAACCTAGATAATATTCCCCATTCATTATATATATGAAAATAAATGTATGATTATCAAGTAAATTACATTGTATGAGACCCGTTGGAGTCATTAGTTGTCGTAAACTAAGTTATCTTTCACTTGACTATAATCCAAGAGTCCCTTATGAGTTTCATTTAACTGTACCCATTTTGGAATTTAAAGAGTTTTGAATCATAGAGATTACCAAATCAAATGGTGAAATTGAATAGTATACATGAACTATTATCGTAGTTTTGTTATATTGAATGAGTAACATGTTCTTTGTTTTCTAGGTAGCAAAACTTTTCCAAAAGATTCAATAAATGGTAGAGGAAGAAAGCAATCTGGTATTTGTTTTGATTGGTGAGGCATAATTGAATAAAAATTAACTCAATACCCATTTGTTATTCTTATACGTCTTCTTGAGTATATATATTTTTGATCCTGCAGATTCTATTCAGGTAAAACCCTCATTCATGTGCCTTTACAGGAATAAACTCTCGTCCTCCCCACTATTTTTTGGAAAATTCTATCGGTTGTATCACAAACTTGTAAAAATGTAATTCAAAAGTAATGGCTTCTACATGTGTGTCTTTATTTTTTAATGTGGGTTCAATCTGAATATTCAATTTCAGGTTGTCAATGCATTATTAACTCAGATAGATAAGCTTAAATCATCTTCAAATGTGATCATTCTAACCACATCCAACATTACCGCTGCTATCGGTAAGCCTAAATCAATTTCTCATTCATTCATTTTTGTAGCTTATGTTGGTGTAAACGAAGTCATGTCCTTTCCAATAAGCTTGAAATTTCATAGTGAAATTGCATACCTAAAATAACTTCCTCAAGTTTCTTCCTTTCTTCTTAATTGTTCTTAACATTGCTTCGACTCCACACAGACATGTCGGTTCGATTCCAGTTTGGAATGCACTCGAAATGAATGTATTAGAGTTCTGACATCTTCGATTTGGTCCACTGCTACCATATAAGGCCATTGATGGAGTATTGAGATTTAGGGTTCAAAGTATGTGATTTGGGAATTTAGAGTTTTGATATCCAGAAATATAAGAAAGAAGAAGACAAATGCCAAATCAGCAACCTTCAATGACACATCGTCGATGTTAAATGCCACATCATCTCCGTTTGTGATACATAGGCGCTTTTAGAACGAAGATTCTGAAAAAGGTAAACGATGCAGATGTTACTTAACATAAAGGATCAAAGTGTTAGAAAAAAACTTAAAGGACTAAATTGTTATTTTAAAATAACTTAAAGGACTTAAATATTATTTTTGCCTTTATTCTTTAAGGCCTTACTATAGTTGATTATTTCAGCACATGCGAGTAAAGCAAAATGAACCAATTCTCCATATGGTATGACTTCATCATCACCAACCACTTTACAATCTTGAAGCCTTGCTGGGAGAACTTTGTTTCTTTGAGGTATTTGGATTGTGCTAGCCACACCCTCCCTATTGTCTGATTCAACTTCGAAAGTGTCTGGTATGTCATGAACTTGAATTTATTTGTGCTCACTACTTTCTTTATCAACGCCATAACTCATAAATGGTGTGTTAGTTGCACCACCTAGATTATAATCCTAGGCAGAGTTCTCATCAATCACAATGTCTCGACTCATCACGATTTTATCATTGATTGGATTGAATAGCATGTATGCTTCAGTCTTGTGATATCCTACCAGAATCATAGGTTCACTTTTATCATCAAGTTTCCTTCTTCTTGCATCAGGAACATGCTTGTAACAAATAAAGCCAAACAACCTTCAGATGACTCACTAATGGTCATTTGCCACTCCATATTTCTCCAGGAACCTTGTTCTTCAGTTTCTTGGTAGGTTATATGTTCAGAATATAAACAGAAGTGGTGACTGCTTCACCCCATAAAGATTTTGGCAAGTTCTTTTGCTTTAACATGCATCTAGCCATATCCAATATGGTATTGTTTCTTCTTTCTGCTATTCCATTATGTTGAGGTGTCTAAGGAGCGGTTACCTCATTAATAAATACCATGTTCTGCCCATAACTACTTAAATATCTTGGATGTGTATTCGCCACCTCCATTTGTTCTCAGAACTTTGATCTTATTTTCACTCTGGTTTTCGACAAGTGTTTTGAATCTCTTAAAGATTGAAAATACTTCGTCTTTGTGCCTGATCACATAGATCCAAAGCTTTTGATTATATTTATCGACAAATGAGACAAAATATATGTTTCCACCAACGGTATGATCCTCAAATGGGCCACATACATTTGAATGTACTACTTATAGTATGCGGGAGGATTTCATCGGCATAGTCGAAGCAAAAAAACTTTCTGGATTGCTTCCCTACTAAGAAAACTTCATAGAGTTTTTCGGGCATCACAAGAATTGGTATACCAGTTACCATGTCTTGAGTAACTAATTGATTGAGTGACCTAACATTCAAATGACCAAACCTCAAATTCCACAGTCAAGTATGCTTGTGGTATATAAATGTTTTATGGCATTGTACATTAGTCGAATTGATCACGGTTTTAAATGTCCTATTCTTCGATAGGGGGGATTTTAAGACCAAATTATTCTAAGTATCCAACAATTCTAAGGCTCCATCTTTCATAACCACTGAGAAACCGTTTTTGACCATTTATCTAACACTTAGCAGATTATACTTCATTCCAGGTACATAGAGTACATCTTTGATCATAGCTTTTTCTCCATTAACCCTTTGAATAACTATGTTGTCAATACCTTCTGCTTGCAATGAATGAGCTATTATCTGCAAGCTTGAACTTACTCTTCTTCAACTTGTCGAAATCTCTTAACAACAATCTTTGACCAATCATGTGATTTGAGCAGTCTGTGTCGAGGAACCAGATCTTGGAGTCAACATGCTCATCTAAAACTGTATCCATAAGAACCATACCTTAAGAATCATCTAATATTGATGTGCAAGTTTTAATCCTTCATCATCTTTGCCTTTTGTCGCTCCCTTGTCTTTCTTGTACCAGCAATTTTTGACCAAGTGACCCCACTTTTCACAGTTATAGCACTGCACACTTTTTTTCTCTTTTTATCTTTCTGATATGAGGTTCCTTCTCCTCTTTTCAAGGATTCAAAAGCCCTATCATCGACCTTATTCTGTTGAGGGTTCACCCAAGACTTCTTGCTCCGAGTCTTGTCTCATTTTCCCTTTAACTTGTTGGAACCACCATGTTTCTTCCATGTCCGGGTCTGCAGTGCTTGTATCGAATCTTGAATCCATTTCCTCTCTACAATCATTAACTCATGTGCCTCCAATGAACTAACCAAATCTTCCAATTTCAAGGTTGCAAGATTGTTAGATTTTTTAATGGCTACGATAACGTTATCAAAGTGGAAGGTCAATGTACACATTACTTTTTTAACTATCATCTAATCAGTTAGGACTTCACCAAAGCCTTTCATTAGATGAACAAAATTCTGCACATTCGAGACATAGCTTGAAATCTTTTCATCTTCTCCCATCTACAGTAACTCATACTGCCTTTGCAATGCTTGCAAGTTGACACCTTTAACCTTTTCACCACCTTTATAATACTTGACAAGAATATCTCATGTCTCATTCGTCAATTCAGCATTCGCCGCATCTACTACAAATTGAATACAGAGTGCAACCTTGCAATCTTTCTTGGCATCTTTGTAAATGATTATTTGAGCATCATTTGCGTTGTGAGTAAGCTCTGAAACATCATTAGTCACCACTTCTAGGGTTTCATGAAAATAAAATAATGACTGCATCTGTTTACTCCTCCGGGTCCAATTGTTGCCATTAAGAATTGGTAGAGAAAAAGCTATGATCAAAGATGTACTCTATGTACCTGGAATGAAGTATAATCTGCTAAGTGTTAGATAAATGGTCAAAAACGGTTTCTCAGTGGTTATGAAAGATGGAGCCTTAGAATTGTTGGATACTTAGAATAATTTGGTCTTAAAATCCCCCCTATCGAAGAATAGGACATTTAAAACCGTGATCAATTCGACTAATGTACAATGCCATAAAACATTTATATACCACAAGCATACTTGACTGTGGAATTTGAGGTTTGGTCATTTGAATGTTAGGTCACTCAATCAATTAGTTACTCAAGACATGGTAACTGGTATACCAATTCTTGTGATGCCCGAAAAACTCTATGAAGTTTTCTTAGTAGGGAAGCAATCCAGAAAGTTTTTTTGCTTCGACTATGCCGATGAAATCCTCCCGCATACTATAAGTAGTACATTCAAATGTATGTGGCCCATTTGAGGATCATACCGTTGGTGGAAACATATATTTTGTCTCATTGCAACCATTCATCTTTGCAGCAAACATGATTCACAATCCCTGGAAACACGACCACCGACGTGCGGTTCTTAAGTACACAATAAAAAATAACGAACCATAAGCTCTAGATACCAAATTGTTAGTACTAATACACTTAGGTGAAGAGAGAGAGAGAGAGAGAGAGAGAGAGAGAGAGAGAGAATTGTATTGGATTGTTAAAACAGTATTTTACTATACATTCACAACTATGAGAGAAATTAGTAAGACAAAGTTGTCATAACTTAAAATGAATTAGCTTCCATAATCTTACATGTCGAACAATTCAGTTTAGAGAAAAATAATGTGCTATTCAAGAAAGAGAGACTCACACTTAGTCTCCATGATAGTTGAAATTCAAAAACATATTACTTGTCTTATCTTAAAACAGACTAGAAAATGAATACTGAAGCTTCCTAAGAAAAGTTAAATACAACTTTTTTAACATTATAAAATGTCAACATTTGATTATTCGAATGTGATTTCATAAAACAATTAATGTTTGAATGTTCTAATTCAAAACAAATTTACTGTCATCAAAACTTATTGGCGGCGGATTGAAAAATTGACAAAAAGTTTGACTTATAATTTGTTTTTGACTAACAAAATACTGTCCCAAATTTCCTAACAAAAAAGGAAACTCCATATTTAGTGGCATGCAAATATATTAGAAATGGGAATTTTTTAATACATCATCCAAGTTTCTAAGACATCATGTGAAATTTCATTTTTACCCTCAGATTCTGGATTTGCACATCCGGACGCACCAAATTTTTAAAAAACGCTGATATGTTCCGGATGTGCACATCCGGAAGAATTCCTGATTTGCAAATCCGGAAAAAATCAAAAGAATTCCATAAAATCATTTACTTCTAAATATAATTAAATCCAATATAATTAAAATCGAATATAATTAAAATTAATATCATTTTTTCAATATAATTCAATCCAATATAATTAAATCCAATATATTTAAAATCTATATTAATTAAAATTAATATGATATTTAATATAATTAATTTTTTTTCAATATAATTAATATGATTAATATGGTATTTAATTTTAAATGATATTTTTATATTGAAAAAATTAATTTAATTAATATTGGATTTAAAATTATATGATATTTACTTCTAAAATTAGATTTAATTATATTGGTATTTAAAATTATATGGTATTTACTTCTAAATTATATGGTATTTACTTCTAAATTATAATTAAAATTATATGGTATTTACTTCTAAAATTAATTTAATTATATTGAAAACATCATATTAATTTTAATTATATTGGATTTAATTATATTGAAAAAATCATATTAAGTGTAATTATGTTGGATTTTAATTATATTGGATTTAATTATATTTAGAAGTAAATGATTTTATGGAATGCTTTTATTTTTTCCGGATTTGCAGATCAAGAATTCTTCCGGATGTGCACATCCGGAAAAAACTGAAAAATTTTAGAGAAAGGGTGCGTCCGGATGTGCACATCCTGAAATTGGGGGTAAAAACAGAAATTCAGGTGGTGCCTAAGAAACAAGGGTGGTGTGATAAGAAATGCCCTTAGAAATTTATTCAGCACTTATACATAAGTTATGTTTTTAATAGAAAATAAACATCGTAAAACTATTTTCATATCACTTATTAAATATTTTCATAAATCATGATAACAAATTTATTAATATACATAAAATAATAATAAAATCATTTTCACACGCTCTTCGAAAAACTTATAAAATAGGTGTTGTTCTGCGTGGGTCAAAGACTCAAATAATTAAGGTTTAATATATGTCAAATTCAATCCATTTGACTTAAAATATAAAAACAATTGACATGCCAAGAGCAAATCTAATCTTCATTTTTCACTACATCATCTTAAATATTGAATTCACTAGGCGTTGGAATTCTAACCATGTAGATTCATCTTGCACAGTCGTAATTGAGATCAACACCACCGTTCAAGATCATCAGTTCTCCGACTGCATCCATTTCTAATTCCTGAATAGAATAGTGGAGCCGTTTATGGGAAACGACTTCTGATTTCTACGATGTCCACGATTTCAGATCCGACCTCGGATTTTCCTGTTCTTGACCTCCTCATATCGTTGAATCAAAAGCATTTTAAATCGAGCGCATAGATTTATCGCATGAGATCCAATTAGTTCTGGTTTCAATAGCGATTCACCATATCTCCAGATATTTGGTTTTCCTCGGGAGCTCCGCAAAGAAGAAAGGATCCTTGATCTGGATCCAGATTCACGTTGGAAGTACCGAATGATGAAGGTGAGTTCCTCGAATATACTCCCTCCGTCTCATAAAAAGTGTCTCATTTGCACTTTTTTCATGTCTCAAAATAAATATCTCTTTAGAATATCAATACAACATTTTTTTTCCACTACTATACCCTTATTTATTAACTTTCACGCTTTTCAACTACTCCACTAATTATAAAGTAAGGGTATTTTAGTACAAACATATAATTTTATCTTTAAAATTAACACTTCCAATCATTTTCTTAAGAACCGCGCATATTCCATTTCAGACACTTTTTATGAGACGGAGGAAGTAATGTTGAAGATTCACGGTCCATCTTCCGATCTCACATTGTCGTTGTTTCCCGTCGCCAACATGATACCTACTGCAGCAGTGTCGAAGATATGACGAGTTAATAGTTAATGTCATCGGAGATACAACAAGTTCATAGTTAATTTCGGGCATAAATCCAGCACCAAAACACCTCCTATAGGTAGGTACCAATGGATTTTCGACCAACATGTGGGGCCTCTAATGACCTTCTCTGAAGTACCATATCCTTATCGTTTGTCTCAGTTCTTACTAGGAGAGTAGATGATTACGAATTTGGTCTTCTAGTGGTTTCATGTTCCATACGACCTCGGGCATGGCATCAAGGAATAGAACCAGACGAGAAGTAAGACCATTGAGTGAGTTGTAGCCCCAGATTTCCCGGCAAAGGCAACGGTTTCCACTGAGACTTGAGTCCGTGTGAAAAAACTTGGAAACATTCCCAGACTATAATAGCAAAGAGGCCAAGTCCCCTCCAAGAGCGCTTTGGTTTGACATTTACCTCTGACTCGTTGCCTGACAACTTCCAACATCACCGGCCCTCAGAAAGGTCATCAAATGATAAGAGTCGACTAAGATCTGTTCACAGAAGTTAGAAAGTTATCATCCCAAGGAGTTTCACCTTCATGCAACCACCCTCCTGGATTCAGAGGGAGCTAACCACCAGTTCAGATCACCTATAAATAGATCAATAGCCACCTAGTGATCGCCTGAGGTAGATATACATTCTAGAGTAGGACAGAAGTCGAGATATTATTATTCTGTTAATCAAAAAGCGACTCTTTGGAGCATTCAACAAAGGCAACTCTGAGGTACTAAGGTCTCAACGGTCGTCCTCAAGCTACATCCCCGATGAAACAGACTACCCCACAATACTTTGACAAGAAAAGATAAGGCATGACGCTCTGATGTCTCGTCCGACTGAAAGGACATCGTAGAATCATACCTCCTGAAGGTCCCCGTGGAGGAGAGACACCAAAGGCTCCGGACGCCAACCGTCAATAGGAGAGGTACTATGGATGGATTACTTATCTAGTAATTTCATCTTATCAGTGTAATTAATTTACTTCAGTATGAATGAAAATACCAGTCTGCCAATTTTCTCTGTTGCACTCTTTCTATTTGTCTCTCTTTAGGACCTTAAAGGGAGAGGGCGAAGATATGACTTAAATGCCTCTCTTCACCTCAGCGTGTCCGATACAAACTAAATGCATTTATGCATATTTAATATGACTTAGACACATTTTGAAGCACACTTTTGTGTCGTTGATACAATCTAAATGTATGAGTGCATCATTGATACAACCTAAATGCATGAATATATTGTTGATATAAACTAAACGCGTGAATGGACCGTTGATATAGCCTTAATGAATATATGTGTAGTTGATACAGTCTAAGTGCGTGAATTCATAATTGATACAACCTAAGTACATGAATACATGGCTGATACATCCTAAGTGCATTTCTGTGTAGCTGGCGCACCCCCCACCATTCCATTCATCGAACCCAACCAATCCAATAGCGTAGGCGGTGGAGCCGGAGACGTCCACCTCAATCCATGCCAAGTCTCGGAGGCAGGGACAAGAATCCTACCCAAGCCTCATTAAAATCAATGCACGGACAAAAATGCTTCCACAACGAACGCTAAATATAATGAGCAAATTTAGCAACCAAAAATGGTAGCCAACATTATCCATTATGCCAAGCCACAAATCACAAAGTAGAAAAAACTCGAAGAACACATTTGTAATTTCGTTGTAGTAAAATACTCTTTTTTCTTTTTTATTTTAAAAAAGGCGTGCAATACTTCGTAGTTGACAGGGGGAGACTCAAAACTACCTTGATGAACACTGGAGATGTTACTGGGGCATATAAATTATGTGTTGCAATGATAACAGGCAAGCTCCGACCTCACAACGGTTTGAAAACGACCATAGGCGCAACATGATAACAATATTAAAATGGAGCCCATTGCAAGGCTCTAAGCTAAAACAACACACAAATCATTAAGGTAAAAATACTTTTTATAAACATTAAAGTTGTTATATCTAAGGAAAAATCACAGGATGTGTTATAGGAAATAAAAATAATACAAAAGGAAAATAAAAATCAAGTTGAAGCTTCTAGAGCCGAGGCACCAAGATCTCCCTCAAGAGTCACCTAGGAAGTGGCCTGGATCGGGGTCAACGCCTCGGCTGAAACTATGACATCGGGACAGAAAGTCTTTGTTTGCTCCATTACTCGGTCACGGACCCCAGCACGACCTGCATAATCCATTGAAGGGAACCTTGAAGTGCCTGTCTCAAACCGACAACCTCATCTTCGAGAGCTTTCAGGGTTTTGGCATGAGCCTCGCCCTCCTGAAGAAAAGTCTTTTGATCCTCCTCCACCTAACGGGTCTTCTCCTTAACAACATCAAAGACATCTTGATATCTCTTCTCTTTCTCTTTAAGGGAAGCCTCCAGGTCAATTACCCGAGAGTCTCGAATATAGGGGGCCATGGATTTTCAATTCTTCTTTCAAAGAGCCAGCAGCCTTGACCTCCTGTTGCAGAGTAGTAAGCTCCTCTTGGAGAGTGAAACACCTCTTATCCATATCTTCAAATTTTCCTTTCCAAGTGTCCTTTTCATTGGTAGGATATTTTGGATCAAAGATGTCTCCCCTCCCAGCAGAAATAAGAGAGAAAAGAGAAGTAGATCGATACATATTATGAGTGATATCAAAGGAGAGATTCGGTTTCTCCTTCTAAGAGAGATTTTGAACGAACGATAAATACGATGCCAAAAAAATATTGGCAACCTCTTCCGGGGTGTGAGCAAGGCGATACTAGAAACATATGGAATCCACAATAAATGAGTTATCTCCCTCGAAGTGACGTCCCCAGTAACACAAGTTTGTTTTTGAGAACCCTCTTCTTGAGAGAATTGTTGATCTTCATCCTGGACCTCTTCATTGAAACTGTGACAGTGATGACACCCCCACGTTGAAGTGGTTGCAGCATCCACAAGTTTATCTACCTCGAGCACAAAAGTAGAAGTACTGACAGCAAAAATTGGAGCAAGGACCGGGGCAATAGCAATGACTACCAAAGGAGACACCACTGCTTGAATGCCTTGAGTGTTGGCAAGGTTGTAGAACATATTTATATTGTCCAGCTGATCCATGTTATCTGTTGAATATAATTACACATGTAAAAAAACAATTAGACTTCACTCTCACTAAATATCTTTTTTCTCTCCTACTGGATGACTGCACTCACAATGGCGTAAGTATTAATTCACCTCTTTCTCACCTCGGTAGGAGACACCTCGTTGAGGCCAAACCCTTCCTCATAACCGAGTTTGTCAAACCAATATTGTATTTCCTCCTTCATTTCCACCTCATATGGAGAAAGAAAACCCAACTTGGTACAATATGAATGGGTATCCTAGTTAAAATGGATTTTAGAATAGTACTTTGGATATAAATTCTGGTAGAAGCAAGGAGAATCGACAATAAGGTAGCAAAAAGTTAGATGGGTCATGGGCGTAAGGTGCTTTACCAGTAAGAAGCACCTCAGAAAATCACCCCAGTCTAGAGTCAAGGGTCCGAACCAAGGGTTGACCTGATGGAAGCTAATGAGCCCCTGATCTTGGAAGTTATCTTGAGAGGTGCGCCTCAGGTGAAACAGATCAAAGAATAATCCAAAGGAAGGTTTCCAAGATTAATGCTCGATGCATAGTTGGAATACCCCCATGAATGCCAATGACCCCAGATGATGAAGCTGGGAAGGGGCAACTTTTAAATACTTCAAGATGGCTACTTCGAAGTTAGAAAAAGGTAAATGTGGTCTTATTCGTGTAAACAGACACTCGTGTAGTAGGATCACACAATCGTCAAAGAAGTTGCATATCCTCTTTTTTGGTCCCACTGGAAGAACCGACCATTCTAGGGGATTGACAACTACTATTCTAGTAGCATCTATGGTGGCCTCCGTGCTAAGAATAGATGGATTGCATGGTACTTTTGTATCCACACTATCATACTCTATTGCATTCGACCGGTCTCGAAGATCCAGGTAGGCCTTCACTTCATTGTTACTGAGCTCACAAATATCTGTCCCCAGGCAAAGTTGCATATAATCTTTAGCATGTTATCTTCTCTACCATTGGGCTTGTATCTCCACCTCGGTTAATATGGGATGGGCATATGGACTTCAACACTATTAACCTCTCATTCAAAATTTGGTCGAAGGGCATCTAATGAAATCGAATGAAGAAGTCCCTTCTTCCAGAGAATCCCCATATACCCATTCTGATTCAGAATCATCAGATAAGGGTATGACCTCTGGTTCCAAATGATCATGATCAAGAGGAAAGAGACTGGAATCATGTGATGTCCTTATTCTCGATATAGAAGTATCACTCCCAGAATCACTCGTTAGGTTAACAAAATTATCACTTATCATGTCAATAAAATGAGAAATGTTGAAAAAAAAACTTATTTGAGGAAGACACTTAGTTACAAGTTGTTGATAAAACGGAAAGGAAGGGGAAATGCAAAGACTTTTAACAAGACGTTGTGAATCGCTTTAATGAATGTTCTCAGGGAAGAGGAAATAAAGATGTTTTCTTAGAGAAAAATCGTAAGTTTGAATGTCAAAGGTTGCAAAAAACTTCCAAGCACTCAATTCCTCCTATTTATAGGCGGTGGCAACTGAAGGATTCAGACCAACTGAAGAGAAAAGTTACAAGATCAACAACTAGATTTCCCATCGTGTATACACGCCAACTCGAGTGGACTAGTGGTAAAGGGCCTTTCATGCAAGGCAAAGGACATGGGTTCAACACTCCTTGGAAGCAAAAAAAATTTTTCGTAACAGCTCGGGCCCCTCGCAAGGCGATCCCGACACTGCCACCTCACGATCTTCTCTACCCCCCTCACTAGTAGAGTTTTTGCCTTCCGTGGGAATCGAACCATGTACCCTGGGGTTCAAGTACATGTTCAATCCATTCCCACTACCAATTGAGCTACTAGCTCAATTGGTAGTGGGAATGGATTGAACATGTACTTGAACCCCAGGGTACATGGTTCGATTCCCACGGAAGGCAAAAACTCTACTAGTGAGGGGGGTAGAGAAGATCGTGAGGTGGCAGTGTCGGGATCGCCTTGCGAGGGGCCCGAGCTGTTACAAAAAAAGGCGCCTTTTTATTGTAATAGCCCGCGGCCGCTCGCGCACGAGTCCCGGCACTATTACCAACTCAGACTTAATCACTAGCCCCCTTTTTCAACTATACTAGTGTTTTTGCCTCCCGTGGGAATCGAACCGTGTACCTGGGGATAAGTACCACGTTCAATGCATTCACTTTACTTGACCCAAAATATAAAGACTGTTCACATACCAAGAGCAAGGTACATTCACTAATTTCCATTTTTCACTACATTCATCTTGAATCTTGAACTAACTTGGACGTTGGAGTGCTAACCATCTTGCGCTGCAGTAACGGTGATCAACACCATTGTTCAAGATCATCAATTCTTCAATTGTGTCTATTTCTAACTCCTGAACGGAACAAATGTTTTATTTCCATAATAAAAAATATACCATGTTCTTATTGGATACAATATTTTTTGAAAAGAATTAATATTATTTTTAGTTTTCATAAAAATTGAATATTTATGAAAAAATTTCTTTAATTTTCTTTCCAGAGAATTTATTTTTTTAATAAAGATTGAATATCTTATGATCTTTGAAAATAAAATTATTTTACTAATCTTCGTTTTCAAATTTATTTTAACAGTATTATTTCTTTATTGTTTTAAAAAGAAAATTAGAAAAAATTGTATAAAAATATTAAATGATGCGTTAGTAAAATGTCTGAAATCTTTCAAGTATTTTTTTTTTAGATTTAGAACTGGTGATAAAATTTATCTTAAAAGTATTTTAAGTATGCTGTCCTCTAGAACATTATAAACTTATTTCATATTTTATCCTATTAATTTCTCACTCAGTCCCTACCTCAAAATAAAATTGAATAAAAAGAAAACTGATCATATTTGCAAGAAAATTTTGCTTAAAAAATATTCTCAACTTTAATTTTTAATATAATTTTAATTGTTTATATTTCAATTGTATTAATTAATATTATATGCATTACTTTTAAATTAGTTTCTTTGATTAATATTTATTATAATAGACTATACCGATAATTAATATAAGTACTTGAATAAAATTATTATTATTATTATTACTTTTTAATTTATCAGCGATTCTAAATCTATAAAAAAAATCGTTAAATGTGACAAACATTATAAAATAGATATTACTAAAAACAATTTTATTACATCCTACAAATTCATCAAACATATTTTGTGGATGATTAAGGGCCCGTTTTAATTTTTTTTTAATAATTTTTATAGTGTTATATATTTTTAAAAAATTTATATATTATTTTTAGTAAAAACTTTAAATAAAATTTTTGTTTGAATAATTGTTTTATCATTTAACTAAAACATTTTTTAGATATTAAATTTTAAAAACTTATTTCAAATGATTTTTTTATAAAAATTATTTTTAAAATACAATTTTATGATAAAATTACGATTTTGATTATGTTTTGATCTTAAATAATATATGTTTATTTTATAAGATAACAAAATTAATCTTTCAATTTATAAAAAATGAAATTGGAACAACTTTTAATATTTTGAAAAATATTTTTATAAAAATCATTTTTAAAAATAAAAAAAAAATATATTATTTTTTAAAGTAAAATAAACGGAGAATAGGAGATGAGTCTTCTACTTTATTTTGGATTAGATTATTGGCTTGATGGTACATCTTTAAAGTAAGATATAGTAAGTTGTTTGATTTAGTTGAGAATAAAAAGGTGACAGTAGTAGAAATGAACGAGTTGGGATGAGGCGAGAATGATGAGGTGTGGAAGTGGCGTAGGAAGTTATTTGCTTGGGAGGAGGAGTTAGTTGAAGAGTGTATTGAGTGGTTAAGCTCGGTCGTTTTGCAGGTGGACGTAGAAGACCGTTCTATTTGAATTTTACTTCCCTCTTCAGGCTACATCGTCAGTCCTGCTTATAAAACTTTGTCTGAAGTTGATGTCAACAAAAATCAGACTAACTCCCAAGTTTTATGCTTGAAGATTGTGCCGCTTAAAGTATTTATTTTTGTCTAGCGGTTATTTTTTAATCGTAGTCTGACTAAGGATAATCTGACTAAGAGGCGGATTCTTGCCACAAACGATCAAAATTATGTGGTGAATTGTGGCATGGAAGAAGACGATCATTTGTTTGTAACATGTGATTTTTTTCGATAGGTTGGGACCTTTATTCTTAATTGATTAGGATTTTCTACGACATCCAAGGAACAATTTGAGATCATCTATTACAACTTGGCAGGCTTGGTGGTTTTTTGAAACAAAATTTGATTAGCTTTAACACTATTTGGTACACAGAGGTTTGAGTTATTTGAAAAGAGTAAAATAGACGTATTTTCCAAAATAAATATGAGCAATTGCCGGCATTATCGAAAAGGGTAAAACTTCAGTCATTTTGTTGTTTCTTTCAATTATAATTATCAGTTATTGAGATTAAATCATTTATCTTGCTTATCAACGATAATGTACGTCACTTTTTACTATTTTTTTTCAAAATTTGTGTTTGAAATTTTATATTTTTTCTTATTACTCCCTCTAATCTTATTTATAAGAGAAATTTGATTTTTTAAATTTAATAAACAACTAGACGTCTACCCGCGCATCACGCGGATAAATTTTATTAAATTATTATAAATAAATATTGATTTAGAAAAGTATATAAAAATGACATGGAGGTGATTTGCGCTAGTTGCTTTCAAATTCAACGTTATAAACGGTTATAAAAACATGAATATTATGGATTAAGAAAAAATAATGCACAATTGAGATCAAATCAATAAATTTCCCGACTTAAATTTAATCGATCGATTCGGCGCAACATAAAAAATTACAACCTTGTAACCTATAAAAACAAATAAAAGTATGATAGAATGTATTACAAAATAAATACAAAACAAATAAAAACAATGAAAATAATAATGTTGAAACTCTTATGTTACACAATGTTAATTTTAATATTCTAATCTTTTGAATATGAGAGAGAAATGATTACCTTAATAGGAAGCGGAAGTAGCATGTAAAAATAAATAAAAGTATAGTAAAATGTAAAAAAAAATTATAAACTATAATTTATGAAGAAATAAAAAGGGAAAAAGAATGAAGATAATGTAATGCAAACTATATAGGGAGAGAAGATTTGTTAGAAATAGTGGAGAGTGTAGATTGATTTGGGAGAGAGGAAAGTGGTTACTAAAATCATGGGAGTGGGAAATTATAATATTTTTATTTAATTAATTAATTAGAAATGTGTGTCATATTTAATTTTTTAAATTTTAATTAATTAATTAATTAATTAATTAGTTTTTAGTAGTATTATTTAGATTTATTAATATAAATTTTTGTGCGAGTTATTTAATATTAATGGTGGAGTTGATTAGTATAATTAATTATTTAAATTTTTTAAGCTATTTAGAACGTAATCATTTCATTATAATATATTCATATATTGATGTGATTGAAAAATATATTATGATTAAAAATCAATATTTGATTTGCACTCGTTGCTTTCAAATTCAACATTATAAACAATTATAAAAACTTAAATATTATGGATTAAATAAAACTAATGGATTAAATAAAACTAAGATACAATTGAGATCAAATCAACAAATTTCCCGACTTTCAATTGACCGATCGATTTGGCGCAATATAAAAAAAAAAATACAATCTTGCAACCTATAAAAACTAATAAAAGTACAGTAGAATGTACTAAAAAAATAAAAACAGTGAAAATAATAATGTTGAAACTCTTAGATTGCACAATGTTAGTTTTAACACTATACTCTTTTAAATATGAGAGAGAAACGATTACCTTTATAAGAAGCGGCAGTAACCTGTAAAAACAAAAAAAAAAAAGTATAGTAAAATGTAAAAAAAAAATGTTAAACTATATTTTATGAAGAAGAAAAAGGGAAAAAAAAGAATGAAGATAGACATAGACATACATATAATGAATGTAACGCAAACTATATAGACTATATAGGAAGTGTAGATTGGTTAAAAAGAGTGGATAGTGGAGGTTGATTTGGAAGAGTGGAGAGTGGTTACTAAATCATGAGAGTGGAGAAGTTATAATATTTTTATTTAATTAATTAATTAGAAATGTGTGTCATATTTAATTTTTTAAAATTAAAATAGTAACATGTATCATATTTAATTTTTTGAAATTTAATTAATTAATTATTATTAATGATTAATTATTATTATTATTATTATTATTATTATTATTATTTAGATTCGGTAATATAAATTTTTGAGAGTCTTATTTAATATTAGTGGTGGAGGTTGTTGGCATAACTATTATGAAATTTTTTTAAGCCATTTACAAGTCATTTGGAACATAGAAGTTAGTGTAATGGTATTTTTTATGTTAATGATTATTATAAAGTTAAATACAACATATTTTAATTATTATTCTTAATATTATTAATATTTATTATAAATTTGTAGAAGTTAAATTACCAATTTTAACCTTAAATTTTTTGGATTGATGGAAGAAGTTATAGGATTATAACATACTCCCTCCATTCCAAATTATAAGAAAATGACTTTCTTTTTTTCCCAAATTATAAGAGAAAAAAACACAATCTTAACCGTTAAATTTTTTTTTTCCAAAAATATCCTTAATACTAATATTTAATTTTGTTTTTCAAAGAATTCAATTACCATGGATTAGTCACGGCCGGTGCATTAAATTATTGATGGAACGTGGGGTTATTGTAATGCAATTTTTATGGTTATTAAAATAACATTTATTTAGTGGAAGTGTGAAGATCTATATTTTATTGATTTAATTTTAATTAATTACTTAATATTATTATTATTTATTATAAATTTGTAGAAGTTAAATTATCAATTTTAACCTTAAAAATTTTGGAGGAAAAAATTGATGGAAGAAGTTATAGGATTATAATTTAGTATAATTAATGTATTTGGTACTTAATAGAATCCAAATACATTGATTATTCAATAAAGTCAATTTTGTCTTATAAATAAAACTAAAGATGTCTAAATACATTAATTATTTAATCAACATAAAATAAATTTTGTCTTATAAATAAAATCAAAGATAGTATTTTCAGTATATATTGTGTTTGATTTTGAGTGATTTATTTCAGTCTTTAATGTATATTTTATTTTGGCTTTAAAAATAAATAAATAAATTAAAATAAAAATAAATTAAAAATAAATAAATAAAAAAAACAGACACGTCCTAATTTAAAGCACTTTGATAGCTTATCTGATGTTGAACCATAAAAGAAGTTTCAATGTTCAATTGTGGTGGCTGACCATAAAATGGAGCGTTGACTAAAAAGAATCCAATCAAAATTTCAAAGAACGACCCGTTGGCGTTGACTCTGACCATGCTTTGCGGACCCATGTTATTGTGACATGTGAGAGTCTGTTCATCATTGTCAGATTTCAGCTGACAGGTTTTTAACATCTCAACTTGAGAACTAAGTCTCTGTTTGGATGGAAAAATTATGAAGAGAAGGAATGAGAGAAGTAACAATTTCCCCTCCCCTCCGAATGCTCAGGCACTTTAAAAAATGTTACTTGCTTTCCAGGTTCGGGCACGGAAGGAGAATTACTATATTAATTTCCCCTAAATGTTTACAATATCAATCTATTATTAATGATCCACAAAATTTGTTTGTTTGAAAAGAATACTAGTGTTACAACTGCAAATGCCAAATAAGTCATTCGCTCCTAACAACACCCTATAATTGTTTCAAAATTGGTTGAGTCTACACCATCAAGATCTCTTCACAATAGCAGTTGCGAAGAAAGGATGATGGCATAACGTAAAAGAAATCTTCATCGATGGATCGGCTGCTCCTAGCCGAGAAATCACCGTCAAGGCAATGTTGTTGCGTTCTGCTACTTGCTCTATTCTCCCCAGCTCAGCCATCATGTCAGGATCATTGGCGAAATTACTTTTCAGCTCTTTTGCCATCTTTTGTGCTACTTTGAAGTAATCACACATAACTAGGGTCTGAAGGAGAAATAAACCAATAAATGTCTCTCTTGAAAAAAAACAATACACAATAGTTTCCAAATGAATACTCACAGAGAAGTTAGCCTGGGAAGTTGATTCCTTGTATGTCAGATATGAGATACTTTCAGGAAGACAAGCTTTCAGCAAAAGGTCAAATTGCTGGATAAATATCTGGACAAAATATCTATATGTGAATTCATTTGCAAATGAAAAGCTTGATTCGAAACAAAAGTAAAGTACTTTTTCGTAGTGCCAACTGTTTTGTTGAGGTTGGAGGTTAACCATACACAAATTTATCTTGAGCTAGATATACATGATATTTTTACTTGATATCTCTGGATCTTTCAAAAGCTTGGATCACTAAAATGTATCCTGATATCATCATAGAAAAACCACTAAATGCAATTTAGATAATTAATTGGAGGTTTCTTAACTTCAGGCAAATCTTGTATGGATATGTCTTAAATTTTATTTTCCTGTAAATGTAACAAAGATTACAAGTGTCTTCATAACCCATATGAAAACTAAAAACGGAGCTGATAATGGAAAGAATTTAACTATCTTTGGCGGGGTTTGATCAATACATGATAAAATAAAATCAGTAAAACCTGCTCAAAACAATAAAATTGGATAGGTTACTGAATGGGTACAAATCTGATAGGTTACTGAATGAGTGAATATATTAGAAACTTTTCAACTCCTTAATCTTTCACTGAATATTCCAACACTAGAAATTCAGAGCTGAATTTTAGTTTTTACCAAACACCATTTGCAACACTTGAACGACATTTGAAAACTGTATGCGGCAAAACAGAAAACTTTACCTCGTGTTCTGAAGTGAAAGGACTTTGCGGTGGAACAATTTTGCCCTCATTCCTCAAAGCAGCTAGCATCTAGAAAAATAATTGAATTGTTGCATAATGTAAGTCCACCAAATTGAATCAAATAACAAAGCTGGAAAAATATTTAGTCTAAAAGGAAATTATGATATACACAAAGTCGAAGTGGTCGTGTTAACTTTAAGTAAAAGAAAAAGGCTTATCAATATGGAGAAATAGGGTTCAGTTTTCACCTACAGGTACTAAACTCATAGAACCAACACATACAACACGAAATTTCAAGCCACTGATGTCTTAAATCACAATTCCTAAAAGAAATTGTTAAGTCAACATCATTGAGGAAACATATGCAGTATTACCATGCCTAAACCTTCAGCTAGATATATTTGGCTCTGAAGAAACTTAACAGCATCTGAGATTTGATAATTCTTTCCCCCATCTTTTAAAGAATCTCTTTTTTTCTTCGTCTTCTTTTTACCTTACAAACAAGTAGCATAGATACATATTGAAGTCAGCAACACCATAAGCTAACTTTTTTTCTTCAAAGTTATACAGCTAAGAGCACAATTACAATAATATATAATTAATAATACTACTCTGAAAGTCATTAATTTGTAGGTAAAACATATAGCAGAGAATTTCCTCACACACCAACCCTTTGCTTTATTAAAAAACTCACGATAAACTACCGTAACACATACCAGCGCCACTGCTCATTGCTATCCGGAGATGCTTCTTCTCTGCAAGATTGATCAACACGATGTAAATATACCAGTACACCATGCAATAATCATGGTCAGCATAGAGTTCCAATTCAAATCCCACAGTGAGAAATCGAAAAGCTATCCAATAAGTTTGCTCTTCCAACCACACGAGAATATGTTGGAATATTTTGAAACCTATATTCTGCCAGAATAGAGTAATATTACATATTAATGAATCAATTCAATGTAGCATCAACAGAAAACCAACCGATTTAAGCCCGCAAATAACATGTTTGCTTCAACACTCTTGAAAAAACCCACTTTGTGTGAATACTCCATTTGTTTCTTCTTAAATGTTGATTTTTAAGAAAAAAATGTTCAAATGTATCTTTCATTTTTAAATTTAAGGTTGCATTAACTACATTTTTCCAATTGCACTCTAACCTTACCAATTATTTTGCAATTACATTTATGCCAATGAGAGGTATGGGTATATTTTGAAATTTCCTTATTAATCAAAGCTCTTTCTTGATTTTGTACGAAACCACCTTATAATACATGAACATAGGAACAGAGGGAGTAGTTTCTGGGTATTATTTTCCTCCCTCAATACCTAAAGGACAAGTCCTATAACTTCAATGCATGTAAATAAATCAGATTAATCATAATTGCTGAAAACCCTTTACCCATTGTATCACTTCTCAAACTCCTGTGATAACTAACTTCTTTATAAGCACCAGTTTCAGACAATCAATAGGTAAAAATCATAAGTAAAAAACCTCGTTGTTTGAAGTGTTTCCAAACTCCTTTTTGAAAGCTAGCTCCAGCTGCAGAGTGGAATGCAGGATTAGATCAATCTTGATTGATGTTAAATGAATTTCTGGGCAATCATTCAAAATATCAATTCACTTTAAATATATAAAATAATTCTATACCAAATGCTGAGATACCTTGACCATTTGATCTAACACTAGTGATTCAATAATCAAATCATACTGAGACAATATGCTGCAATTGCATTCCCCAAATAAGAAACAAGTTTCTCTCAGAATAAGATAGGGCCAACTAAAAAATATATCTCAAGTATTATAACTTCAGACGCTTGTGCCAAAAAAAAATATAAGAATTCAGAAGCATTCATGAAAATCTTACTAAAATCTAATTCAATTTCTTTAACAGATAAGGTGTTATTTATAATAGAGTGAGTCTAGAGTGAAGGTGGTTACTGCAGAAAACAAGCAAAGGACACACCTGTACATGGGTGACACGCAAGTCTTGTAGCATTTTCCCCAGTTTACGCCTTTGCCATGCGGCATTTGTACAGATAATTTTGAGTAAATTGATCACCGTCTGCATCCATGATAATGTACAGATTATAAAGTGCCGAACTAAAATCAAATGAGTTGTATAGCATTTTCTTATGGAAAATAATTCATATTTGAATGATATTATCCCCCAGTCAAAATCTAGGTTGATTAATTACAAGAATAATTGAGCCCATTTGTTTATGTTTTTGTATTAAAAATTCCTTAAATATCTTTTAAAAAAACTTTCTAAAACTTTTTAGTGTGCGGTTTAAGCTTCTAAAGAATATCAAAACTTCTGATTATTTTGATAATCCACTTTGAGCAGCTTCTGAAAATTTAGTAATCAGAACTACTTTTAAAAGTTAAAGTGGATTTTAATAAATGGAATCAAACAAAAAATAGCTTTTGCTTTATATAAATCTCCAAAAACTAAACTGCAATCTACACAATCTTAAAATCGCCATTTTAAAAGCTTAAACAAAAGGTAGTAATTGAGCCAATTTCAGATTACTCATATGTTTCTCATCATAAAAGCATGCATGTCTATACAAGTTCAGGAACACATGCGAAAGGCTAAAAGACATATAGGCTACAAATATGACATACCAAACAATTTCAATTTCACTACCTGTTCAAGTTGCACCATAAGCTGATTTTTTTGAAATTCATGATTCTCTGCGACTTCAGGTAATCCAGCAGCTCTAGTGATCATAGAAAACATAGGGTATCGACCAAAGAGTTTCCCGTTCTGGACCAGCAGAAGCTGATATGATAACGGGATTTAATGGGTCAAGTTTGGAGAACAGAGTTCAAAACAATAAAAGTAAATTTTTACTACCATGCATGTCAAGCATGCCAATCAGATGTATAAGAGAATAATATGTTGTTTTGTGTGCCTCTAGCATTCTGTTTTATAAGAAATCTGGGGCTTAGCTGGGGATGATTCATGATTGTTTGTTTCCTTAGGCTATGTTTGGGAGTTTAGGAGGGGATGTGGAGGACTTTGGGAAAAATAAAGGAATGGCAGTCCCCTAACTTGAATGTAGGTTTCTTTTTCTTCATAATACAAAATCTACCTAATATGGAGGAACTCAAAATAAATTGGAAGGGGAAGCAACTAATTGCTGAAGCTGGAAGGTGTGAATAGTGGCTAGGGGAATGAGACACAGGTGTGACTGGCTAATGGCTATTAAAGGAAAGATTAGGAGAAAGAGAAATGTGGGTTAGAATCCTGTTAGAAATTGGGAGAGTCTGGGCCTCTTGAACTACCTTGGTATCTTTTATTCTCTGTATTTTTCATTTCTTCCCTGTAATAAAATACCCAGACTGCTATCAATTTGATAGACAGACCCAGAATTTCCCTTTTGTACCATAATACAAACACTTTAACGTTACTATTTCTTAGGCAACTACCAGACATGATTAAAAAAAGTGATAATATATATTATACTGCTCGTATATATAGAAGATTCATAAAAATAGTTAATAAGAAATATGAGAACACTCATCAAATCAAGCAGAATCATGGAGCATTATAAGATTCACCTGAAGATGAGCTCTTGAAATCAAATCAGGTTGAGATTTCTGGAATTTAACCACAAAAAGCAAGGCAGCCTCCAACGATGGGTCCAATGAGTAGGAACATATAACATCTAGATCATGAAGGAGTTTCACAAAATATTCGAGAGCCTGGAAGATGTATACTAGAAACGTTGTAATATGGAATTAAGTTTCATGCATTAAAAGTAACTCTCTAAAAACACACCTTTTCTAAACAAAATATTTTGATTGCCCGTGGTGGTGTTGGAGCTGATAATCTAGAATTTAAACTAGCATCAAAGCCAATTGGTTGACAACCAGATGCAGTTGTATTTTCTACATTTCGTTCAGACATTTCCGGAGCACTGGCTCTAAGAAAGTCTGAAGATTTTTGAATGTGACCAATCTCTGAAATGCATGATGCTATGTGTTCTCTTGCCAACTCCAAACCTCCTCCTTGGGGTCGTTTCATCGACATCAAAAGATGGTAAAAATGCTGAAAGAAAATCAAATGTGGTGATTTCAGTCCAAAATAAAGAGTGATTAGTTGACAAGAAAAGGATGAAACTGAAAATCAATGAAAAGTGATTAGTCAGAAGATCTAAGTACAAATATAGTAACATACTCAATAAAAAGCACTCTAACATACTAGTTAGTTCGTGGGAGGGGTTTTAATGAAGGGAAATGAAAGAGAGTAGGGGAGGTAAAATAACATTAGACGACCCTTCTCTGTTTGCATTATAGCAAGGCAGGTACAAAATTAATTTACTATTATAGAAAATCAAAATAAATCAATGAATTTGCTAATGCAAAATAAAAAGAGGATAAAGCAGCTTCCTAGGCTGCGTCTTTTCAGAATTAGATGGACCTGCTGAAAATAAGGAAAAAACTAGAAAATAAGTGGTTTATTCCTCTTCAATTGATTTATTATACCAGTGGTTGTTTTTTTCAAAAATAGTTCTGATCTTTTATGTAACAGGAAAAATCTTAAAAGAGAAGTGCTAGTAACACTCTTTTCAACACACTAACTTTTTATTAGGTGAAACTCACGTGGATCCAACACGATGGAGATGTGTACCAATCCACATAAAGTGGTGGGATCCATAGAATTTACCCACTAAATCAGTGTGTTAGAGAGTGCTGAAAAGAGAGTGACCAGTGCACTCTTCAAACCTTGAATGAATGATCAGGAGCGATGAGGCTTTAAGAAAAGTGAAATAAGATGTGAAAGAAAGTGTCATGGTTTTAGGAATAAATAAGTGAGGGCAATTTGGAAATTAAAAGTTACACGAGGATAGTTTAGTCCACTCAATTCAATGATTTGAAGCCTTTTTCATAAGAGGGGTTTTGCCCCACTTATCCTTCCTAATCTCCCCTCTATTTCCCTCCAATCAACCACTACCGGAAAACCGCTAAGATTAGAGACTAGTAAGAAGCAAAGGTAGTTTGAAGGTCATTTAACCATCCGCGCATGGTGGCATATTTTTTAAGCTGTGAAAAATATTTAAAATGTCTTGATATAATCTTTAGAGTATTTTAAACTATCTTTTAGAATTAGGCTCTTATCTTAGCATAACTTAAACTATCTCTTAGAATTAGGTTCTTATCTTAGCATAACTTCAACTATCTTTTAGAATTAGGTTCTTATCTTAGCATAACTTCAAGTATCTCGTTAGATTAATTTCCAAGATATATATGAAAGGGTATCGACTAGCGTGCAAACACAAGGTGGAGAGACAGACGATTTTCCCATTACAATAGGTTTGCATCAAGGTTCAATCCTAAACCCCTACCTTTTTACCTTAATTTTGGATGTACTCACGGAACACATCTAAGAACTAGCACCGAGATGTATGCTTTTTGCATATGATATACTCCTACTTGAAGAGTCAAAGGAGAATTTAAATGAGAAGTTGGAGACTTGGAGACGAGCTTTACAAACGCATGGTTTTCGCCTAAGTAGAAATTTCGTCTATGGAATGCAAGTTCAACAAAAAAAAGCGTTTCTAATCTAGAGGTGAAAGTTGGAGACCATATCATCCCTCAAGCCACACTGTTTAAATATCTTGGATCTGTAATACAAAATAATGGAGAAAGAATGGGGTAAACCATCGAATTCAAGTTGGGTGGCTGAAATGGAGGAGGGCTTCATGGATTTTATGTGATACAAAGGTACCGCTAAGTTGAAGGAAAAATTTTATCAGACTGCAGTAAGACATGCGATGTTATACGGGACATAATGTTGGACACTTAAGAATCAACACGAGAATAAAGTAAGTGTAGTAGAAATGAAGATGTTGCGTTGGATGTGTGGTAAGACTAGAAAGGATAGGATAAGAAATGAATATATTAGAGTAGTACCTATAGTAGAGAAGATGGTAGAAAATAGACTTAGGTGGTTTGGGCATGTAGACAAAAGACATGTAGATTCTGTGGTAAGGAGAGTAAATCAGATGGAGAGAAGTCAAACAACTAAAGGAAGAGGAAGACCTAAAAAGACTGACTATAAAAGAAGTCATTAAAATTTTTGTTCGAGATTAACGATTTGGATAGAAACATAGTTATGAATAGAACATTATGACGAAAGTCGATCCATATAGTCGACCTTATTTAATGAGATAAGACTTGATTGTTGTTGTTATCATCATCCATTTTCCTGTTTAATTAGGATTTGAGTTTTGTATTAGTATAAATAAAAGCTAGTGTTATGTTATCATAAACCATGCACCATATTAACTTTTTAATATTTATTTTTTCTTTCTTTCTTCATCCAAAACCCTATAAAAACGCAATAACAACGAAAACACCAGCAATAATAATGATAATAATGAGAGAAATATGAAGCACGAGCATGCTCAAAATGCCAAAGTACCAGTACGGAGTATGCACTGGATTGTTAACGGGTGCACGTAACTAACACATACAGTATACATCTTTTCTTTCATGTTGGGAGCTGGGTAATGTGGCATGATTCAATCAAGTACATTTTGGACACAGCAGCGAGAATGACCGGGCTTAATAACACAACAAAGCAAGACTCATACCGACCTGGATCTAATTAATTTAGATTTAAGTTTCTTTCATTCTTTTACTGGACTGGGAGGACAACAATTGAACATTCTACCTTTCATGACATTAACTCAGGCGGCAAATAGTTCTCCATTTCTTGATTCTCTATCTCACCTTCCATTGAGATGTACAGGTAATTGCATCACCTTTTGTTGTCTTTTTCTCCTTATATTTTTCTAAATAGTATAACACTGTTTGGTTTGGCTTTTCACTTTAGCTTTCTGTGAGATTGTGGTGAGAGAACCTTTTCGGCCAAAATAGAAATAGTATTATTATAGTGGTGAAAATAGATTTCTTTTTAAATGCTTAATAATAATAATAATAATAATAATAATAATAATAATAATAATATGGTCAACGGCATTTGGCTTTTCAGCTTTCTATGATGTTGCAACTGTGGTTTTTTATTTGACTTTTGGATTATATATATTTTTCTACAGATACAGTCATTTAGTAGTAATAGTAAGATTAGAAGTGACACGAGCTATTTTGCCACATCCTTAACTTACATATGAAGAAAAGGCAAGGCCAGTTGGGATTGCAACATTTTAATCTCCCTTTAGTCATATGATACACAGCTTATCTTACCCAAACATATACATCTCAGAATATAAAAGGTTTATTAGAATTTGGGTTGAACATTATTCAACCTTAACTTTTTAGGATTGCTTCCCCTAATAAATATATATTTATGTCATATTCCATCAGATGTGGGACTATTAGCGTGTCCTCTCTAACCAAGCACTATTGAACTTAGCACTATTTAACTTGGTGCATGAATATAAATGGTGGGCGACCTGATAGAAAAAACTTAATTGCAGGTGGTCAAACAAATTTTGGATAGGCTATCACACCATCTTACGTTTTCACATTAAGCCTAACTCATCTTTACAAAACCGGCAAGCAATTTTGCCATATCTTTAACCTACATGAGGGCAAGTTGGGGTTGTAAGATTTTAATCCACCTTGGTTTATATGATATCCAGTTTCTTATCTTTTATGTAGACCTACTCGGTATCGTACCCATACATATGCATCTCAAAATATAAAGGGTACCCATACACATGCATCTCAAAATATAAAGGGTTCTATTATTATCTAGGTGGGGTCTAACTCAATCTTACAAAACTGGCTTCTAAGGTGAGGATATCTTCCGCTTATAATTTGTAAACATATTTTTAGGTCATATCTCTTCCAATGTGGGATTGTTAATACACTGCCTCACACCCAACACTATTAAACTTTGTGCGTGAATATAAATGGTGTGTTGCCTGATAATGAAAACCTAATAGCAAGTGACTAAACAGATCTTGGATAGACTAGGTTTTGATGTCAAGTTTTTATATTAGGTCTAACTCATCCTTACAAAACCGGCTTGTAAAGTAAGGATCACACCCACTTATAAACATATTTTCAAGTCATATCTCATCCGTTGTGTGACTCTTAAGTTTCAAAAAGCATCAAGAAAAGCCGAATAGAGTATCATTCATTTTCTGTACCGAAACAAAAATTATTCTAATCAAGGAAAGTTAAAAGACTGTATGCTAATTTTACAATCTGCATCATCTTATCTTTGACATTTGCAGATTGATGAAATATATTGCAAAATGGCATAACCTATGTCTAATTATAAACTATACATGAATGTAATTCTCCATTATTTGCAAGTTTGCATAGCTTTTCAGAGAGAGTAATCACAGGAAAAAAACCTTACGAAAACGTAATCGGCATAGCAGGGCTTTGCAGTATCCTTCTTCCAGATCAGGATTATTTTGAAGTGGCTCTATATCTGCAACATAATAGCTCACAACTCAAATCAAAGCATATGGATATGTTGCACACCCTTTTGTGATTGGGGGAGAAAGACGGAACAATTTTGTGAATGACAAGCATAAAGACTATAATAACTAGCACCATAAATTATGGCCAATAAATGGAATGTCTATGTTGTTGAACTCTAACTTCTTACTTCTACTTCTATTTTTCTTTTTTGGACACGCTGTACTATATTTACGGTAAAGCAATTTTATAAGTGTGACTCCACGATGATCAATCATACAATACACATATCTCAAATACACATGATTGTATTAAAATTCAACGAAGAAAGAAACCAGGTTATTTAAGAATGACATGAAGCCTGCCACAAGAGGTATTTGTAACACTTTCAAACATAAGAATATCAACACTCTAATTAACTTCAAAGTTCAATATTTTATTCTACATGTCAGAGTCATTCCCTTCTGCAAAACTAGAAAATGACAATAATATCATGATATAAGACCTCACCAGAGCATGTTGAGGTTTCAACAAGAAATTACCTTCTGACACTCTTCTTTTCGATGATGAAGTTTTAGAAGCACGCAGTTGACGACATATTGTTTCTTCAACAGCATTTAACAATGGTAAACACCTTTCCTTTCCATCTCCACTCAGAGGAAGTCCATATGCCATGACAAATAAATCTTCTTCCTGACACAAATAAATATCACCACTTTTTAGCGAAAAATATAGCGACATTGGTTCGTTCGAATATTTGACGCAATGGAAAAAAAAAGTGAAAACTCAACATGCGAGAACAGAAAAATGACCCTACAAAACAGAGATAAAAATAAAGAACAATATGAATACATTACTTCATGTGTCCGTGCCTCTGCAACAACTGAAAGAACTGCTTTGCAGGTTGCACGTATGACTTGGCAATAAGAGTGCAACAGGGCATGTGATGATGTCCTTTCAGGCCGGAGAAGATAGAGGCAAGAATAGACAGTTTGTGCCAGCGAATGACCCTTGTGCCATGTTGCCTGAAAGACCAAATGACAACTAGATAAAAACAACAAAAACATAAATTTAAGACGTGTCCAGTACAGAAAAAGATGTTGAACCCAAACAAATATTGCTATTTGTGCATCTTCAAAAACTGTCTTTATGCATTTTTAGTTTTTTATTTGAATAAATAAATCATGCTTGTTAAGCAAAGGGTAGATTTCGATGTACTCAGAGCACTGAAAGACAAAGTGTATTTATCTATAAATAAAAAATAGAGGAGAGACCAAAGTGCGTCATATCAAGATTGTGAATTCGTCAGACTCATTCATAATGAGGATGCTTCCCTATACTTCAGAGTTCAGAGAGAAAGAAAAGTATTTTTCAGTCCTTGAAAAAATCTAGAAACTAAAGTTCTGCATATTCCGCCCAAGGTAAGAATATATAGAAAACAGAGGCAACAAAATGAAAATACCTCACATGCTAGTAGATGGTCCATGATGTCAATTATGCATCGAACATCAGTAGTTTTATCGGCGCTAATAGGAACCGGAGCAGCACCATTCTCAATGGCTTCATCAAGAGAGTAGTAAGTAGAAGCCATACCAGAGTCCATTTTCGGATCCATTATCTAAAAAAATTAAATAAAAAAGATAATGCACACGGATCAATGTTACACAAAACACAACCAACATCTTCTCTACATAGTTCTTACGCATAGTAGTGAGTTAAGCTCATAATGACCTAATTATTTATAGCAAAAAAGTTATATGATTCAAAGGCATATAAAAGGATCACACAGAAAACTAAAATGCCTCTCACTGAAAGTGCAGTGAGAAAAATAAAAACAATACCTCCAAAGCAGACATGGCAGCATATAGATTGAAATTATCTCCATGGATGAGGTCTCCCTCTTGAAGATCTGCAACATAAAAATCTAATTTAAAAAAACCACAACTAATTGGCCACAATATCACTGTAATTTGCAAAACGCACTGTAAAATCATCTAATATCCTAGTTTATAAAACACGGATTATTTAATTAAGAAGCAAGAACTTGATAAACTTAATTATCAAGTTGAAAACGAAAATGAAAGCATTGCGATTCGCATTTGCAATATTTGCAAATTGCAGCATTAGAAATGAATAGATATAATAGAAAAATGGAAGGAAGGAAGACGAAAAGGTGGAAAACCCTTGGTAAAGGGAAAAGAGAGAAAGGAAAGGACCTTGACAAGCGGCGTGGAGGAGAGGCGATACATCGGCCCAAACGGAGTTATCGCCGGAGGGAATACGTGGACGGAGTAGAACGGGGGTTTCGGGTTCGTTGGCGCGATCCAACGCCGCCATGACTACTGTCCCCTCTAGGTAGAAGAGACTAGTGAGTTTAATTTTGGAGGTTTTGCGTTCAATTTCGGCGTTCTGCAAGAGTTACATGTAATGTAACATCATCTCGCCTTCCATTTTTGTACTTTAAATTAAATTATAAATTATTTTAATGGCATTATTTTTTTCGAAGAAAAAATATAAAATATTATTGGTTAAGAAAATCTTCTACGTCTATAAGAGTTTAACTTTTATTCTATTTTTTAATTAAAAAAATGAAATATTATTGGTTAAAAAGATCGGCCTTATTAATATGAGTATGGTTTAAAATTACTAAAGGTTTCTCTTTGATAAAATTTTTTTCAATGTTATCAACTATACAACTAAAATTATTAGATTTATTGACACATTTAATTTACCTTTTTATGTTTAAATTAAAGCAAAATATTTTTTTTCCCTTAACTTTTGCTCGGAGTCCAGTTTGGTCTCTTAACTTTAAAAAGTGACAAATTGGTCATTTAACTTTTAAAATGGTGTCACTTGAGTCCTCACCGTTAGTTATCCTCAAACGTCCGTTCATTGTTGATACGTGGCAGATGACTTGGCAAGGTAACTTCATCATTTTGTTTCGTTCTTGTTCCCAACTGGGTACAATTTCAGAATTTTGTTTCCTTCTTGTTCCCTCTTATCGTTTCCAATCGCAAATCCCAAATCAGACCTAGGGTTTTGGCAAGCATGAATCAGGTTGTTCGTCGTCGATGTTGAAACAGAAAAACTCAGAAAGTGGAGATTCGAATGTTTGTAGTAGGTCACGATGGAAGCCCATATGTCATTGTGGAGACATGGTTGTTCTTCAAAGGGCAACTACTGTTAAGAATATAGGAAAACTTTTCTAGAGTTGTCCAAATTATAAGATATGCAAGTTTTTTTAATTTCTTAATAATTTATGTTTAAGTTTCATTTTGTAGGTAACCTTGACCTCTAAACGATGAAAATTTCAGGGAGGTATGCAAGCTGGGTGTGGTTACTTTGGTTGGTTTTATGAGGAGGTGGGTGATGAGAAGGAAAAATTCTGGATGCATAGGCTGGGTGTGGTTACTAAGGGACTTGCTGAAGCAAAAAAGGACATTGAAAAAGTGTCGATGGTGAATGAAGAATTAGGGAAAAAGTTGATGAATCTTGAAAGTGAATGAAGAATATCATGAAGTGGAAAAAGCTTTTGAATTTGATGTTTGTGATGATTATCATTGTATTAGTTTTTAGAATGAGTTAGGGTATTATGAAGAATAGGTTAAGGTTTGTTTGTAAGAATTTTATTAAGGTTTGTTTGTAAGAATTATGTTAAGGTTTGTTTGTAAGAATTATGTTAAAGTTCTGTTAAAGTTTGTAACTGTTGAATTGTATCAGTTGAATATGAATGCAATAGTTGGGTTGAATTTGTATAATTTGAATATGTTTGCAATATTTGGTCTGTTAAGAGAATGACCTGTAATTTTGAGCATGACCTGTAATGGTCTTTATAAGAATTTGTATCAATTTTCAACACATAACATGATACATTGGTCTGTACCATAAATGGTGTTTACCATAAAGTTTAATATGTTTTCAATATTTGGTCTTTTAAGAGAAGTTAAATATTGACACATAATTTTCAACACACAATTTTTGACACAAATTGGTTCCATTCCATAACAATTACATAACCTGATACATATATTCCACAAAATACATAAAGTGGTTCCAAACAACACCAAAATACATAAACTGGTTCCAAACAGCACCAAACTGATAATATGTTCCAAACTGATAAATTGATATCCTAATTAAACATGACAGTGGTTTCGAAAAACCACAAAATACATGAATTGATAGCCTAATTATATCTAGAGGTTCTTCTTTGGCGTGGTCCTCTTTGTTGGAGTAGACTTCCTTGTTACTGGGCCAACAACATTCTTGGCAGCACTCAACCTAGTTGTAAGCCCAGGTGGTACAAAAGGTCTTGTTGGCTTCCTAACAGGCAGCTTTTGCGTCTTGCCCTTAGCAGGTCCATGAGTTTTCTGAGTAGCCTTTCCCTTAAAAGTCTGAGATGCTTGGCTTGATTGTTGAGTAGTCTTTCCCTTAGAATTCTGAGATGGTTGGCCTGATTGTTGAGCAGCCTAGGTTGGAGTCTGAAAGGGTTGGCCTGATTGTTGAGCAGCCTGGGTTGGAGTCTGAGAGGGTTGGCCTGATTGTTGAGCAGCCTGTGTTGTTTTGTCCTTACAAGTAGACTTGTAGTGTCATGCTTTCTTACACCTACTACATTTCACCACGAAACCTGTTCTTCTCATTTTGCGATTAAACCCATCAATTTCTCCTTGTTCAAGATTCCTCCTCTTTTTAGGTCTACCAGGCATCTTCCTAAACTTGGGTGGTTGCACATCTGGATATGGTGTCTTAACCCACAAGTTTGATCCATTTACAGGGTAGATCACATGCTTATAAACTGACTTATATCATGAAACCCTATAATACTCTGGAATGTAACTATCAATTTTGAAATTCCTACTCTTCATAGCTGACAAAGCATGACCACATGGGAGTCCTGTGAGTTCCCATCTTCTGCATGAACATATATGATCTTTCGGGTTTACAACAAATTTGTCAGCTTGATTTTCCAAGTGCCTTACTTCAAATATATGTTCACCAGACATCCTAAAGTAATAAACAAAGGGAATATATCAGTCATATGTTTGGACTGTAATGTTTGGAATTAAGTAATAATGTATGCTGATATTGCATACCTTATAAGCCAGTTGTTGGTGTATGTGCTTGTGACATCAATTTTCTTTCTAATATTGCGCAATATTTCATTCTCATGCAAAGTATCAAATCTCATTCTATTATTTGCCCATCTTTCCATCATGTATATTCTGATGTCTTCCAACATAGTGATTAGTGGTTTTACCCTTGCATCAAGAATGACACTATTAAAGGATTCAGACATGTTGTTGAGAACAACATCATATTTGTTTGTGGTTTTAAAATAAGATCTACTCCAGAACCTTGGTGGGGTCTTCACCATATGTTTAAATGCTTCTTCATTGATGGCCCCCTTCATCTCTCTTTCCCATGCATGTGGGTATGTTGACTTGACAGCCTTCCATATTATGTCCTTCAACATCTTTCCAGGAAATCTCTTCCTAAAATTGTTATAGAGATGCCCAACACAAAACTTGTGCTCCGCCCTTGGCAATAGCTCATCCATAGTAGGTAGCAGACCCTGCAATAGAGAAAAATATGGCATAATAATATAGCATAACATACTTTGTTTACAAAACAGAAAAATATAAACGCATAACAATAAATGAATACTTGCCTTTTATTGGTCTGAGATGAATGTGTATGTCAGGCATTGATCTTTGCCTCCAAGGTCATCAATTAATAGCTCTAAAAACCAAGTTCAATTATCCTTGTTTTCACCCTTCACAACTGCATATGTTATGGGAAGCATCTGGTCATTAGGATCCCTCCCTATGACAGCCAGAATCTGCCCTCCACACAACCCTTTGAGAAAGCATACATCGAGACCTATTACATGTCTGCACAACTTAAAGTTTTCCTTACACACAGCATAGCATATGTAAAGCCTTCTAAAAATATGGCTTGTGATCTTCAACACCTTCTTGTACAGGATCAACATTGATCTTAACTGTTGACCCTGGATTGGCTCTTAACAGTTCATGACAATAGTCATAGAATCTTGTGTAATCTCCCAAAAAAAACCATCAACATAGTCTCTAGTTGTAAATCTTGCTCTTATTGCTTTGGTTTTCTTGACCCCAACATTCCACTTTTTTTTTGCCTTCTCCTTGATATCATTTATGGTCATCCTTGGATTATTTTTCAAGTTATTATGAATTCTCTTGCTCAACCACTTTGTACTCATCAACTTCACATTGCACTATCTACTATAATTGTGTTTGTCAATTACTTTATTGAGTTGCCAAGAGTATTCATTTGACAACTTGCTACAATAAGCTTCTCACTCACAACCAACTTTACATCTAACCATTACCCTAACTCTGTCATATTTTACAAACCTTAGGTCTCTACCATTTTGCACATCATAGGATGTTATTGCTTCCTTAAAATCACCCTTTGAACTAAAAAATATTCCCACGTCCCACTTATAATCTGACATGTCTTTTGGTTGCCTGCAATTTGGATGTTTTTTTCTTAGAACTCCACTACTATCATCACTATCACAACCACTTTGCATGTCCTCACTGTCATTGTCATTCCCTTTATCTTCTACAGACTTTTCTTTAAGTTTTTGGACTTTTCCATTACCATCACTTTCATACCCAATTAGGGTATTAAGTTCAACTTCCTCAATGTCATCATACCTGTCATACTCTAATTTTTGACCCTAAGATTATGTGTTTCGTTTCGCATCATCTTGCATAACATCTTTAGGTCATACGGTCTTTGTGTGTGTGCTTATCATGACTAACCAGTTTGTGCAGGTGCAGTAATTTCAAGTGTAGATTCTTATAGTCAAGAATTTTAGGGTGTGACCGTTGGATTCTGATTCAAAAGATCCTAGGATTTTCTATTGGCCATTTCCTCAAGGTTTCTCAGGAGCTTCAGTGTTGCGTTACAAGTGGTAACAAAAGGTCAAGCAGGATTTTGTTCTTATTCATGAAGTTGGATCATCCTAAAAAGTTTCTTTCGATCTTAAGAAAGGGGTTGGGACTTTCTTGTTGGTAGTTTGTGATCAATATGTGTTGAAGTAGCAAGCTTCTTTCCTCTAGAACTCGTTCAAAGGATTCATTATGTTCAAGACACCATTCCTTTCATTTGCCTATTTCTTGTAATACAAGTTGTTCGTGGATGGAATAGTGGAATTAATGCTTAATTTGAAGATTGTTATAAGGCCATGTTCCACGATACTTCCAAGAAGTATTCAAAGCTCATTTGTGTCAAAGACTAAATTCAAATTTTATAATATGTTTCAAGTCACAAGCCATAGAAGACATATTTCCAAAGTCTCATGTCAAGAATACAAATTCATCAAGTTTTAGCAATTTCAAGTGCGTAAAAATAAAGACTCGTGTTCTTTTACGAAAGTCCATTGATTTCAAGATTCACGGTTCAATTTATGATTACAAGTTCAAGAATAAAGTGTCAATCATGATTGAGTTCATAAGTTAAAAAAAAAAGTTTCCTCCATACAAAGTCATTTCTAAAGCCCAATTTCAAGATACCATTTGGAAAAGATACCAACAATTTAAGTAAAGGTCCATTCAAGATATAATGCAAAGTAAAAAAGTTTGAAACTTCAAGGACAATTATTTGGAATTTATCATCAAAATTCAAAGTTACAAAATGCAAGATGGTGTACAAAGTTCACATGATTACATGGTTTAATTTGATTTTACATATCAAGTCCAATACAATTGCCATATATACAAAATCCAAAGTCCTCTAAAAAAATTTCAATTTTAGGAAACCTCCAAACACCAAATTGCTCTGAGGAGATCCTCGTTAAAGAATATTTGCAACCTGGATATAGAGCACGGTTGAAGGTCTTGAAGAAGCCTGAGAACTAATGTTCCACATTTTAACTATTCATGATTGCCAAAAAAACCGTTAAAAAAAGATGCATAAGAGCCATTAATGGAAGGCTAGCATATGGCATACCTCTGATTACAACTTGCCAAGCCTGGTTCTGCAGGATCATAAAAGGTTACTTTTGAGTTTCTCATTAGGAATAATGTTCCATTACTAAAGGGTCATATGGGTTGTAAAGATTACATACCTGAATCAGGTTCGACTAGCTTCGGTTAGCATTGCATCTAGGACTTCCGAAAAAATTCAGCAACAGTATCCATTACTTGCAAGATCTTCCTGATGAGTTTTATAAAAAATCTCCTTATTCTGCTCTTCATAATCGAGAACGCTCACTGCAAATGCTTTATGTTGGAATGCTATTGCACAAAGGTCGATCAAATATGGTAGAAAATGCCAGACGGACATCATATGTGAGATGCTCCATACCTCTGTTGCTTGGAAATTGATTTCCTTCGCCATCCTTTGTTGTAGCACGTAAATAATGGAAGTTGTGAAATAGTTCAAAAGGTGTTGTGTGAGGTGAGCAGCATAATCATATGAAATCAGCGGGAGTCAAATTCATTCACCACATGATATTATGTTTCCAAAACAAATCCAGACACGACAATTTGAAAAAGAAAATACAAGGTAAGAATCAAGGACAATTCACAAACATGTCGGGATGAGAATGGAAAGTTCTTCATCGCACAAACAACAAAAATCAGACAGCCATGATTTCTTTCTAAAACAGCATTCAACATCGTAATGGATTCAAAGCCAGTGCTTAAGCCTAGAGCCCTATAAAAGCAAAGGCGGTATTCACAAAGAGGGGGCATTCACGAAAAATTGAGAACGACAATATCCACATACATTACACACGAAGAAACACGCAGAGGAAAAATTGAGTGAAAGAATAGCTCACACGATTTCAAAAAAGACATCGCGATGAACAGACAGATCAAGAGAAGAATAGGACAAGAATACGCACACTGTCACACAGAATAGCATCACACGCAGCAGAACAGAAGCATCACCAGCACATTGAAGATCAAAAGAATAGTGAACGGAGATTTACATGGAAATCGTCTTCGCCGAACCGTTGCGCTGAAACTCTTCGAAGGTACTTAATCGACGCAATCCTTATGTTTAATTTTATTGAGAATTTATAAGGCTTTAATTTAATGTTTCTTATTTGAATTGGTATGCGATTTTTTGTTCGGTTTTGAGTGTTGAAATATAGGGATAAAGAAATGACGCAAATAGAGGGTAACAAGTTACCCGCCGTTGCCGGCTAATAGCCATGGCGCGGTGGGTTTATTTTTCTCATTGCCGGCATGAATTTTGAGGAGAGGACAAGAACGCTGGTGCGAATACGACGAGAGAGATGTCGTGCGAAGGGAGTTTGAACAAGAGAGAGAAATGAGATTTGAGGTTCATGTCTTGATGTTGATTCTCAGTACTAATGCCCTTTTTGTTTCTTAAGTTTTTTTGTTGTTTTTTATGTATCATGAATGGGCTTGACTAAGCCCAATCGTGAGTCACCCTCTAACACATATATGTCATCTTTACACCCTAGTTTTTTATGTTTTATTTTTTGAAAAGTTATGTTTTTTTATGATTTTATTTATTTATTATTATTATTAGTTTTGATTTAATTTGATCTTTGTTGGTTAATCCTCGAGTTTAAAATTTTTTATGTTAATTTTGCTTTTTCCTTAAGTTTGATTAAATTTTTGTCATGGTTTTGATTTATGATTAATTTTGATTAAGTTGTGACCTTGATTTTAAGTTTGTGATTTAAAATTGTGATGTAAATCTTGTTCTTTTTAGGTTAGTAACTAATTCATGGTTTTAGTTTGTGATTAATTACTCGTTTTAGAATTGTGAATGCATAATTAGTTCTTATAAGTTTGTGTATAACATTCGTCACGTCTTTGTTAATCAAATTCTGCTGTGATAATGCTCATGGTACCTTATCGCTTTGGTTTAATTGTTCATTTATTTGATTTCCACATGATCCCTTAGGATAGTTTCCTTTAGGATGTTAACTTATATAACTTATAAGATAACCTCCCCTTTTAATCTTAATTTGGGTCATAATATTAAGTTAGACTTGTCGTTTCGCTTAAGACTAAAATCTCTTCTTGATAAAAAAAAAATCCAAAAATACATTAATCATATCTAATCTCTTTTCAAACTCTAAAAAGAATTCAACAAATCTCAAATCATTTTGCCACTTGGCTTTTCTGTTTAAAACTTTTCAAAAGGATACGCTTTATAGCATCGTCCATAAAAAATACACAACTAACTCCCTTATCCCCCGCCGTCGTGCGATCGAGACTAGTTTACCTTACTCTTTATCCTAGCATTAAGATTAGAGTCGCCGCACTCTCTGTAGGTGTTCTGCCATGGACACTGCATTCCCTTTTTAACCTAGCCTAAGGTCTAGAGTTTCTTAACTCTATGTAGGTGTCTTGCCATAGACATTTACCTCCCCCTTGGAACCTTGACCATAGTCAAGAGTTCCTCACCCTTATTAAGGGGAACTACGAATGCTTTGATTCCATTCCCGTCAGGATACGTAGGCACGAGATGCGATGTGTTAGAGAGCATACTTAGAAATAACACCTTAGGTCTCCCTTTTACCTTTTCACCCTTTAGCAGACCAAATAACAAATAACACAATAAAACAAGAGGTTCCTGTAGAGTACTACAGATACTTAGGATGCAAGCACCTTCCCTGGGTATAACCAACCCCCAAAATTTAGATTCTATTTTGCTTTGCATTGCATTGCATATTTCGGGTTATTCGTTATTTTTCCCTTCCCTTGGATAAATTAAAGATCGGTGGTAATTAAGGTTTGTGATTCAAGTTAATCCAATAGCTTGATATCTGATTCTCACCGCGACAGAAATGGCGACTTCACTGGGGATGCTACCGTAAGAGGGTTACCCCTAACTTGTTTGTATGTGTTATTGTATATTTGTATATATCTGCCTGCTTGGGTTTTTTTGTATGCAAGGTGGTGACATACTGTTGTGAGATAAGTCCTAACCCGGACTTGAGTGCATTTATGATAGGAAGGTGATACATTGAATAAGGCTTATAGGGAGTTGATTCCCAACCAAGCTGACTTGAGAAATCACCACTCAGTTGAGGCCCTCTTGAGAGTAATATTATTGAACGAGTATTCGTGAAAACATTACTACTTTCGACCTAGGAGCCCGTGACACTGAGGACCTTTAGTTACCTTTAACCCAACTTGGCCTTCTTAGGACGTAGTGCGATGACTATGAGGGAGTAGTCCCAAAATAGTTGATACGTGATACTACAGTCAAAAGAAGTTCTCTTAAGAATATTATTAACCACCGAGTAATTGGGAAATTGATAATATCCGAAAGATGGGTTGATGACTTTGAGGACTTGGTAGAACCCGTTGTACATGTACACTATAAATACAAGTACATACCCCATGGTTGGTTCTTCACCCAGACTCCATGTTGTGATCTTGAACCTTTGATCATGCTATATGTGATTTGCATCCTGTCTTGCATCGCATTGCATATCATTTGCATCTTTACATGATTCATTGCATACATCTGTTTGTCCAGTAACTCATCTCCAACTGTCTATATCTTCCAACGTTTCCTGTCAGTCGTTAAGTTGATTCCTCGACACAGATACAAGACTCGGGCTAACTACAGACGCAAGATGTAAGAACAAGAAGCGCACAATGCAGAGATCTGAATAGAGATCAGTGATCTTAAGTCAAGCATGACAAAGCTCACTGAAATGCTCCAGGTCTTTATTGCTAGAGGATAGCAACCCCAAAGAAATGTTATCCAGGAGGTTTCAAATGCTGATCCTTAGCCTGTTCAGGTGCCACCTTCAACTTGGCCAGAGTTTGGTTTACCCCATAATTATTCTCCACCTATTGCATCCACTGCTATGAATGGTCAAACTGTCAGACCGACATTCAAGTTCCAGTTTTCACTGAGCCTATACCTATGGTCCACACTGTTACTGGGACTGTCCAAGCTCTTTTTGAGAATCCTCTCTATGAGTACAATGCTGCCATTGCTCATGGAGAATACCGTGAAGACTTTGTTGAACCTAAGGTTGTCCGTGAACAATTTCAGACCATAGACAAGAGACTTAAAGCCGTGGAGGGCAATGACTTCTTTAGTGTGGACACAGACAACATGTGTCTGGTTTATGACCTTGTTATTCCTGCCAAATTTAAAACTCCCGAGTTTATGAAATTTAAGGTCCACTCTTGTCCAAGGGCTCATTTGGTCATGTACTTTCGAAAGATGGCTGCTTATACCAACAACTATAAGCTGTTCATCCACTGTTTTCAAGACAGCTTGAGTGGAGCTACTCTCAAATGGTATATGAATATTTAACAGAACAGTATCCACTGCTTCCAGGATCTTGCTAATGCTTTTATGAAGTAATACAAAGACAACCTCAACATGGCTCCTGACCGCCGTCAACTTCAAAATATGTCTCAGAATGATAAAGAGTTTTTCAAGGAATATGACAGCATTAGTCTGATCCCTTCTATGCGAGTTCTGATGGAGGCAAAGCTCTTAGAGGCCGAATAATGTCAAAGCAGATATGACCGTTCTTATTCAATTATTTTTCCGGATATGTCTGTTCTTCTTTTGCGTCCAATGACATTCTTGGATGTCACATGTGTCTCTATCTCTGATGTTTTACCAGATTGAGTCTTTTGTTCTGATGTTCTTCCAGAACCTATATGATGTTTTCCAGATATTTCCATTGTGATTCTGACACCCTTCCAGAATTCGTTTTACTCTCTAGTGAGTTCCCAGATATATACCTCTGTAATTCTGATGCTTTTCCAGAATTTAATTTCTTTTTCCATCTGATAATTTTCCAGATGTGTCTTGTGTTATGATGTTCTTCTAGAACTCCTTTGTGTCTACCTGACGTTCTTCTAGATACGACTTTACTTCTGATGTTTTTCCAGAACCTCTTGGTGTCTATTTGACGTTCTTCCAGATACAACCTTGTCTATCTGATGTTCTTCCAGATATGATGTTGCTTATCTGATGTTCTTCTAGATATGTCTTCAAAACCTTTTACCGTACATTTAATGCTTTTCTAAATGTTTTGGACGTATCTTCAGAATCGTTGTTTTCATCTAATGCTCTTCTAGATGTCTTCAATTTGTGGCTAATAGTTATTGATTAGTTTCAAGTCTGTTTCCATTTTCTATCCAATGCTTTTCTGGATGTGTTCCGAAGTTTATTTGATGTTTTTCCGAATATATCTGATGTTTTCTGGGGTTTATTCAATGCTTTCCCGAATATCTCTGATGTTTTCTAGAGTCCATTCAATGCTTTCCTGAATATCTCTGATGTTTTCCAGAGTTCATTCAATGTTTTTATGGATGTCTCTATTGTTTGTCCCTAATACATTTCCCTGAGTTATCCTCACCTCATTCAATGAAATTATGAATGTTATGACTCTTTTCCATCTAGCCCGTTTCATGGATGATGGCTGTTGATTCCCCAGTGGAGCTTATTCAATGTAATTCTGAATATCTCTGATGAATGCCTTTTTATATTCCAAAGTTCATTCAATGCTCTCCTGAATGTCTTTGATGGTTGTTGATGTACTTTCCCAGAGTTTTGTTCAATGCATTTCTGGCAAAACCTCTGATGATTGTTGTAACCCTTTCCCCACATCTGATGCTTTCCCGGATGTCTGTATCTCCATTCAGGTTTTATCCCTCTTTTTCCAAGTATTATCGGATACTCTTTGTCACCTAGGCAGATGTCCATAATATCTTGTATTCCTCAGTTGTGTCTCCTTGATACTTTTCCCCGTGCAATTTTGTTTTGGTTGCTAAGTTATTCCTAAGGGTCTTTCATTCTTTAATTGTGCTTTCAGCAACATTTCTGTATACAGTTATCCCCTTGACATCATTCCTCACAGGATCTCTGTCTTGCATTCATATCATTTCAAATCATATCATAAGCATTTTGTGGCATCTTAGGGCCAAAAATTGTGCATGTTTTTATTTAAGTCTCTCCTATCACGTCGAGACAAAGATTTCAATCTCCACATCTTCGGATAGAAGAAACTTAAATAGGGGCATCTGTCACACCCTAATTTTGACCCTAAGATTCTGTTTTTTGTTTCGCATCATCTTGCATAACATCTCTAGGTCATATGGTCTTTGTGTGTGTGTTTATCATGATTAACCAGTTTGTGCAGGTGCTATAATTTCAAGTGTAGATTCTTACAGTCAAGCATTTCACGGTGTGACCATTGGATTCTGATTCAAAAGATCCTAGGATTTTCTATTGGTCATTTCCTCAAGGTTTCTCAGGAGCTTCAGTGTTGAGTTACAAGTGGTAACAAAAGGTCAAGCAAGATTTTGTTCTTATTCATAAAGTTGGGTCGTCCTAAAAAGTTTATTTCGATCTTATGAAAAGGGTTAGGACTTTCTTATTGGTAGTTTGTGATCAATATATGTTGAAGTGGCAAGTTTCTTTCCTTAAGAATTCGTTCAAAGGATTCGTTATGTTCAAGACATCATTCCTTTCATTTGCCTATTTCTTGTAATACGAGTTGCCGTGTATGGAATAGTGGAATTAAGGCTTAATTTGAAGATTGTTACAAGGCCATGTTCCATGATACTTCCAAGAAGTGTTCAAAGCTCATTTGTGTCAAAGACTAAATTCAAATTTTATGATATGTTTCAAGTCACAAGCCATAGAAGACATGTTTCCAAAGTTCCATGTCAAGAATACAAATTCATCAAGTTTTAGCAAGTTCAAGTGCGTAAAAATAAAGACTCGTGTTCTTTTATGAAAGTTCATTGATTTCAAGATTCATGGTTCAATTTATGATTACAAGTTCAAGAATAAAGTGTCAATCATGATTGAGTTCATAAGTTTAAAAAAAAAAGTTTCCTCCATACAAAGTCATTTCTAAAGCCCAATTTCAAGATACCATTTGGAAAAGATACCAATAATTTAAGTCAAGGTCCATTCAAGGTATAATGCAAAGTAAAAAAAGTTTGAAACTTCAAGGCCAATTATTTGGAATTTATCATCAAAATTCAAAGTTACAAAATGCAAGATGGTGTACAAAGTTCACATGATTACATGGTTTAATTTGATTTTACATATCAAGTCCAATACAATTGCCATATATACAAAATTTGAATTCCTCTAAAAAAATTCCAATTTTAGGAAACCTCCAAACACCAAATTGCTCTGAGGAGAGTCTCATAAAAGAATATTTGCAACCTGGATGTCGAGCACGGTTGAAGGTCTTGAGGAAGCCCGAGAACTAATGTTCCACATTTTAAGTGTTCATGATTGCCAAAAAAGCCGTTAAAAAAAGACGCATAAGGGCCATTAATGGAAGGCTAGCATATGGCATGCCTCTGATTACAACTTGCCATGTCTGGTTCTGCAGGATCATAAAAGGTTACTTTTGAGTTTCTCATTAGGAATAATGTTACATTGCTAAAGGGTCATATGGTTTGTAAAGAATACATACCTGAGTCAGGTTCGACTAGCTTCGGTTAGCATTGCATCCGAGACTTCCGAAAAATTCAGAAACGTTATCCATTACTTGCAAGATCTTCCTAATGAGTTTTATAAAAATTCTCCTTATTCTGCTCTTCATAATCTAGAACGCTCACTGCAAATGCTTTATGTTGGAACGTTGTTGCACAAAGGTGGATCAAATATGGTAGAAATAGCCAGACGAACATCATATGCGAGATGCTCTATACCTCTGTTGCTTGGAAATTGATTTCCTTCGCCATCCTTTGTTGTGGCACGTAAACAATGGAAGTTGCAAAATAGTTCAAAAGGTGTTGTGTGAGGAGAACAGCATAATCATATGAAATCAGCGCGAGTCAAATTCATTCACCACGTGATATTATGTTTCCAAAACAATTCCAGACACGACAATTCGAAAAAGGAAATACAAGGTAAGAATCAAGGACAATTCACAAACATGTCGGGACAAGAATGGAAAGTTCTTCATCGCACAAACAACAAAAATCAGACAACCATGATTTCTTTCTAAGACAGCATTCGACATCGTAATGGATTCAAAGCCAGTACTTAAGCCTAGAGCACTATAAAAGTAGCGGCGGTATTCACGAAAAATTGAGAACGACAATATCCACTTACATTACACACAAAGAAGCACGCAGAGGAAAAATTGAGTGAAAGAATAGCTCACACGATTTCAAAAAGGACACCACAATGAACAGAGAGATCAAGAGAAGAAGAGGACAAGAATACACACACTGTCACACAGAATAACATCACACGCAGCAGAACAAAAGCATCACCAGCACATTGAAGATCAAAAGAACAGTGAACAAAGATTTAGTTGGAAATCGTCTTCGCCGAACCATTGCACTGAAACTCTTCGAAGGTACTTAATCGATGCAATCCTCATGTTTAAGTTTATTGAGAATTTATAAGGCTTTAATTGTATGTTTCTTATTTGAATTGGTATGCGGTATTTTATTCGGTTTTTAGTGTTGAAATTTAGGGATAAGGAAATGACGCGAATAAAGGGTAACACGTTACCCGTCGTTGCCAGCTAATAGCCATGGCGCGGCAGGTTTATTTTTCTCATTGCCGGCATGAATTTTGAGGAGAGGACAAGAACGTTGGTGCGAACACGGCGAGAGTGATGTCATGCGAAGGGAGTTTGAACGAGAGAGAGAAATGAGATTTGAGGTTCATATCTTGATGTTGATTCTCAGCACTAATGCTCTTTTTGTTTCTTAAGTTCTTTTGTTGTTTTTGATGTATCATGGATGGGCTTGACTATGCCCAACCATGAGTCACCCTCTAACACCCCTATGTCATCTTTACACCCTAGTTTTTTTATGTTTTATTTTTAAAAAAGTTATGTTTTTTTATGACTTTTTTATTTATTATTATTATTATTAGTTTTGATTTAATTTGATCTTTGTTGGTTAATCCTCGAGTTTAAATTTTGATGTTAATCTTGCTTTTTCCTTAAGTTTGATTAAATTTTTGTCATGGTTTTGATTTATGATTAATTTTGATTAAGTTGTGACCTTGATTTTAAGTTAGTGATTTAAAATTGTGATGTAAATCTTGTTCTTTTTAGGGTAGTAACTAATTCATGGTTTTAGTTTGCGATTAATTTCTCGTTTTAGAATTGTGAAGGCATAATTAGTTCTTATAAGTTTGTATATAGCATTCCTCATGTCTTTGTTAATAAAATTCTGCTGTGATAATGCTCATGGTACCTTATCGCTTTGGTTTAATTGTTCATTTGTTTGATTTCCACATGATCCCTTAGGATATTTTCCTTTAGGATGTTAACTTATATAACTTATAGGATAACCTCCCTTTTAATCTTAATTTGGGTCATAGTATTAGGTTAGACTTGTCGTTTCGCTTAAGACTAAAATCTCTTCTTGATAAAAAAAAATCCAAAAATACTTTAATTGTAACGCCCCAGTTTTTGTCAGTTTTATTTAATCGAGTCTATTTGATTATTTTATTATTATATTATTTTATTCTTGACTTTTATTTGGCAATATAGTATTTTTCATCGAAGTTTATGTTTTATCGCATTTTGAGAGCGTTTGGGAGATATTTGAGCTGAGGGGTAAAATGGTCTTTTTAGGGGATTAGATATTTTGAATAAATAGTAAGTGGAGAGAAAAAAGAGAGGAAAGAAAAAGAAAAGAAAAAGAAGAGAAGAGAAAGGAGAAGAAAGAAAGAGAGAAGAAGAGAAAAGAGGAAAACTCGAGAAAACTCCTTTTCGAGCGCAAATAATCGGGTAAGGGTGAGAAGTTTCAATTATATCTTGCTTGTGTATGCATATGTGTTGTTTGTTGTGAATGTTTTGGTTGTTTTACAATGTTTTCTCTTTTGATAAATTGGGATCAAATCGATAGAAATCGATGTTTTCACGGATGAATTTCGAAATAAATTGCGTAGATTAGTCGTATGAGGTTAGGCCGAGATTATAGAAACTCGTTTAGTTGAAATCGGTTGATATTGTGAGTTTTGACAATTTTGGTTATTAAGGGTTTTGAGATTTTGGTGAAAAATAAAAGTCGTGGAATCGGGTTTTTCTTGATCCTAATATGTTGGTGTGTATTTATGTGATATTACCATGTATTTATTCGGAAGAAAGTAATTGAATCGGTCGGGTTTCGGGCGATTACGCAGCTGTACCAGAATGTAGCAGAATTTCTGGTTTTGTGCGCAGTCGTACGGACGCGTGCTGTAGGTGGAAAATTCTGTTTTGGAAAAAACTTCGGAAATTCATATCTCTTGAACCGTAAGTCGGTTTTGTTGCCCGTTCGAAGCGTTGGGAAGCTAACGAGATTTTCTTTCTAGGAAAAATAGTTTTGAGGTCTGAACCTAGTCCAATCGGTACAGTTATTTCGAACCGTTTCGTAGTGTCGGGCGTCCGGTTTATGTTTTTGCGTTATTTTGAAATATTCATATCTTCTTCGTTGTTTATCCGATTTAAGTGTTCTTTATATGGATGTGAAGCTAAAAATATGTTCTATGATTTGGTGAGGAAAAATATTATTTTTAGCCGACTTTTGGCCGACTTTACCGATTAATCGTGAATAGTTATTTTTGATGAAATGTTGTGATGATGGTTTGTGGCTTTATGGCAATAATTGTGTTGATGTGAATATATATGATAAGTATTGGTGATGATGGTTTGTGGTGTTATGGAGGAATAAATGTGTGTTTTGGGTTTTGATTTCAATGTGCGATAATGATGTGTTGTGAGTAGCATTTGATATGTGAATTCCTTGTGGAAGTGATTGTGATTGCATAATTGTTGTGGTTTGTGGTTTGTAATGAAAATGCATGTGGTGACATGTTGTGAAATGAATATGCACGTGATATTGTTGTGATGATGATTTGTGGCCTTACGGCAAGAAAACGCGATACGTGGTAATTGTTGATTTATGCATGATTATGGATGTGTATGTGGGTGCAATGTGAATGTCATGAGTCATTGTATGCCAAACATCATAATATGCATTGTTGAAACGTCCTGAGTGGCGGTTTGATTCCAGAGGGAATCTGTTATATCATCGTGTGCCTCAAAAATATGAGGTGATGCCTGAGGACTGAAAGCGATGAATCTGCTATAACATCGTGTGCCTCGAAAATATGAGGCGATGCCTGAGGACCGAAAGCGATGGTTATAGACGATTGTGTGCTTCTTTGGAGACTTAAAGCAATCCTTAACGTCGTGTGCCTCGAAAATATGAGGCGCTGCCTGAGGACCTAAAGCGACGGGTGAACATCGTAGGCCCGACGGGGAGTTACTTGAGATTCTCAATAACGAGCGATGGTTCCAATAGTTCCTGAGTGAACTGATGATGAGACATGAGACATTGGAAGTCAGTACCGCATGACATTTGCATAGAGTCGTTGTGTCGGTCTCTGTGCATTTGCATAAATCATGGATGCATTATGTGTGGAAAATCATGATTTGATTGATTATGTGATTATGTGTGGGAAATTGTGAATTGATTGAATAGGTGTTGAGATTTATGATTGGATTGGTAATTTGATGTGCATATGTGATAAATGCATTGGTTGTGGATAATGTGTTTCATGCATAGACATATGCTATGTGATATGTGATGCTTGTGGTGAGAATAACTGTGTATGTGAGTTTTATGTGTTTTTGCATATTATTATACAATCTTGGTTTAGTGGTTATTTCTCACCCTTCAGCTGGAATATGCTTTTTATGGCATAGTGCAGATTGTCAGCTTTAGAGGCTTGGAGGCTTTTGTGGAGATTAGTCCTCCGTTCCGTTGTCGGTCGTGGTGTCTGCTCTGATACGTAGCACGGGAGTTGGGGAACGATTATGTTATATGTATATAATTGTTGAATATATATTGTATTTATATTTTGATGTTCTAAAACCATTTATTTGTAAAACAAGTCGGTTATGGATCTTTCCGCTTTATTCCATAATTGACATTTCCTTTATTGTGGAAAAAGTTTCCCCTTTGAGGGTACTCTATTTTATGCTATGTATCAAATTTATGAGCAGGGATTGTATTTTGTTCATTTAAGTGTGACATCCCTGTTTCCTGTCGGAAAAATAAATTTTTAGTTACTCTAATTTTATTTATGTATTATGTATTCGCGATGGGATTTGGGGTGTTACATTAGTGGTATCAGAGCAGGTCGGTCTGTCCGGCCAAGTTGTTGAGTCACTTGGTGTGACAGTTGAATACTGTCGTTGTTGTTTGTCCCTTAGTACGTGATAGATGTGTGGAACACTGTCAGTACTTTCTGGTTTTCTATTCCGTTGTCTGCAGGAGTTAGAATGAGATAAGTGGGGGAGAAGTTGGAACTTCTCCAAGTTGCTTCAGGTGGAGCGTTGGCTCAGTGTGTTGTGAATTGCAAGAGTGTAAGTGTTGTTTGGACAGTGTTGTTTCCGATTCCGGAGGGAATGCGGAGGTAATGTTTATGTCGACTAAGGATTTGTGCCTTAGGTAGTTTTGTGTACAGGATGTAAGAAATGCTATTATAAGTTTGGTAAAGACGGTTTATGCCCCATCGTGATTGTCGGCTGTCTATTGACAAATTGAGGAACTGATCACCCTTAATCTCTTGTTGATAGCAGACGGGAATTATGTTGGATGGAATATACGGGTCTTTTCGGTTTTGATAGTATGTGCAATGAATTGTTTGGAATTTAAGGAAACGATTACGGATTGTTTTGATGAGTCGATGAAGAGGCTAATATCGGAAGATGAGACGGATTAGAGGCTTTGGTATGTTGGTTCAGTATGAAGTTTTGAGAGTGAATGATTGGGCATCGTTAATGGTGGTTCTCAGAGAGAAGAGTGTGAACTCAAATTGGACGAAGGTGATGAGTTGAGGTTTGGCTCTGCTAAGTAAGTAGAAGAACTTTTAGGAAGTGAAACTCAGATGGAAAGAGTGGTTGGAAGATTTACTGGAAAAGGGATTTGTGAGACCAAGTGTGTTGTCTTAGAGAGCTCCAGTATTGATAGTAATACAAGGAACTGATGATTGAATGGAATAACAAGCATGATGTGTATGAAGGAATTGAGACTATGGAAAGCAAAACTTCGAGTTCCGGAGAGGTTTGGAGTTTTTGGAATTTTAGAGCATTAATGAAAATTTTGAGAAAACCTTAAGTGTGGATGTACTATTTGAGAGTTCTTTTGGATTGGTTGTTGCTACACGTTGGGATTTATGGAATTTGGATTGTTAAGAGGAGAAATTGTGTATGGATTACAGACAGTTGAATAAGGTAACGATTGAGAATAAGTGTTCACTTTCGGGAATAGATGATTGGAATGGTTTGGTTGAGTTGGAGTGAACTTGCAATTGTTTGGCCCGTTTGATAAGGATAGTGAATTGTGTGAGTTGAGGCTTGATCGATTTAATGTAACTGGTTATGGTTGTTATCATCGGAATAGGTTGTTATTTGCTCGGTGAAGCTTGTATGTGAGTCTGGACAAGTTTGGATGAGGTTTGGTTTGTTTGGACATTACAACGTGCAGTGATGTTGTTCGGTGATAGTAATGCGTCTGTAATGTTTGTGGAGTATATGAATCGTATCTTCCATATTTAATTGGATAAGTTGTAGTGGTTTTGATTGAGGATATTCGAATCTGTTATAAACTCAAAAGAAGAACCGGTAGAGTGTTTGAGATTTGAATTACAAGTGTTGAAAAGAGACGAAGTTTTATGCTAAGTTATTCAAGTGAGAATTTTGGTTGAAAAGGTTAGTTTTCTTGGATATGTTATTTCTGGTAATGGTATTTTTACGGATCCATCGGAAGTAGATGTAGTTCTTCATGAGAGGCTCCGAATTTGGTTAAGGAGAGTAGAAACTTTTGGGCTCAGTTGGTTGTTACAGAAGGCTATGGAAGACTTTGCTAAGTTCGTACTTCTGTTATCTCAGTTGACTTGCAAAGGGTGAGTCATTTGTTTTGGATGTTCGCTGTGAGTAAGTTTTGGTGAGCTGAAGTAGAAGTTATTTACGGCTCCAGTTTTGATTCTGTGGGATCCTAATAAACCGTTTGTGAGGTATTGTGAAGTGTCTCTGAAGAGGGTAGTCATTGTGTTAATGCAAGAGAGTAAAGTCGTGGCTTATGCTTTACGACAATTGTGGATTTATAAAAGGATCTATACTATTCTGGATTTGGAATTGGTTGCGGTCGTATTGTGTTGGAAATTTGGAGGTATTATTTTTATGGTTCTCGGCTCGAAGTGTTTGGTAATCGCAAGAGTTTAAAGTACTTGGTTGGTTTGAAGGAATCGAGTATGAGACAATGAGGATGGTTAGAATTTGTGACGAGTTATGAATGTGGTTTGGACTATCCTTCGGGAAAGGCTAATTTGTGCCCGAAGAGTTAAGTTGGAAGTTTTTACACATGGTTGTTTTGATGGTCAGATGATTAGAATTATTTGAGCTATTCAGAGACTTGTGTCTGGTGTGTGAGATAACACAGTAGAGTGTGAGGTTTGGTATATTAAAGTGAACAGTGATTTTTGGTGAATATGAGAAAGAGTTAGATTTCGGACGTAAGACTGGTAGTTTTGATGGTTACGAGTGATTAGAATGCGCAGCGGAAGAGTGATGTGACACGTTTTGTAATTGCGTGTGGGATTTGTAAGAGTTCATAAGTTGCATATTGGAAATATGTAGAAATGATGAGACCTTTGGACGTTTCAGAATGGAAGTGTTAGGTGAAAGGTTTAAATGTTATCCATGGGCTACTATGTAAATGGATGTTTTGATTTTATGTTCGATTGGTGAATCGTAGCATTGTTGTAGTATGGTTGTGTGACAAGGATGTTGGTGTTCTGGTTTTGTTGATGTTGTTGAGACCTTGTGGTGTCGTAGAACTTTATGTTCTTGTTTGTGTTGATTGCCTCGTTTCCATGGTGATGGTTCGAGTGTGTGTAGCTAATTCCTGTGTGGGGAATTAGGGGAGTGTTACCTAGGGTAGGGTAACGATCTTGTTGTGTTTCGGTTCTAGAGTGAACCTGTGTGTTGGTATCTTGGCTTTTCTTTGAGTTGTGAGTTCGTCGTCAAGTGCATTGTATGGGCTTTGCATCTTGTCGTTGTAGTTGTCATCGTTGTTGTATCTGCTGTTAGCAAGGTGGTTTGTCAGTTGTGTTATTCGTGGTGTGCCTTTGGTTGGCATGTTGGTTTGTTAGTCGGATGCGAGAGTCGCGTCCGGAGTTGTTCGTCTCGTTATATTTTCGAGGACGAAAATGTCTAAGTGGGGGAGAGTTGTAACGCCCCAGTTTTTGTCAGTTTTATTTAATCGAGTCTATTTGATTATTTTATTATTATATTATTTTATTCTTGACTTTTATTTGGCAATATAGTATTTTTCATCGATGTTTATGTTTTATCGCATTTTGAGAGCGTTTGGGAGATATTTGAGCTGAGGGGTAAAATGGTCTTTTTAGGGGATTAGATATTTTGAATAAATAGTAAGTGGAGAGAAAAAGAGAGGAAAGAAAAAGAAAAGAAAAAGAAGAGAAGAGAAAGGAGAAGAAAGAAAGAGAGAAGAAGAGAAAAGAGGAAAACTCGGGAAAACTCCGTTTCGAGCGCGAATAATCGGGTAAGGGTGAGAAGTTTCAATTATATCTTGCTTGTGTATGCATATGTGTTGTTTGTTGTGAATGTTTTGGTTGTTTTACAATGTTTTCTCTTTTGATAAATTGGGATCAAATCGATAGAAATCGATGTTTTCACGGATGAATTTCGAAATAAATTGCGTAGATTAGTCGTATGAGGTTAGGCCGAGATTATAGAAACTCGTTTAGTTGAAATCGGTTGATATTGTGAGTTTTGACAATTTTGGTTATTAAGGGTTTTGAGATTTTGGTGAAAAATAAAAGTCGTGGAATCGGGTTTTTCTTGATCCTAATATGTTGGTGTGTATTTATGTGATATTACCATGTATTTATTCGGAAGAAAGTAATTGAATCGGTCGGGTTTCGGGCGATTACGCAGCTGTACCAGAATGTAGCAGAATTTCTGGTTTTGTGCGCAGTCGTACGGACGCGTGCTGTAGGTGGAAAATTTTGTTTTGGAAAAAACTTCGGAAATTCATATCTCTTGAACCGTAAGTCGGTTTTGATCCCCGTTCGAAGCGTTGGGAAGCTAACGAGATTTTCTTTCTAGGAAAAATAGTTTTGAGGTCTGAACCTAGTCCAATCGGTACAGTTATTTCAAACCGTTTCGTAGTGTCGGGCGTCCGGTTTATGTTTTTGCGTTATTTTGAAATATTCATATCTTCTTCGTTGTTTATCCGATTTAAGTGTTCTTTATATGGATGTGAAGCTAAAAATATGTTCTATGATTTGGTGAGGAAAAATATTATTTTAACCGACTTTTGGCCGACTTTACCGATTAATCGTGAATAGTTGTTTTTGATGAAATGTTGTGATGATGGTTTGTGGCTTTATGGCAATAATTGTGTTGATGTGAATATATATGATAAGTATTGGTGATGATGGTTTGTGGTGTTATGGAGGAATAAATGTGTGTTTTGGGTTTTGATTTCAATGTGCGATAATGATGTGTTGTGAGTAGAATTTGATATGTGAATTCCTTGTGGAAGTGATTGTGATTGCATAATTGTTGTGGTTTGTGGTTTGTAATGAAAATGCATGTGGTGACATGTTGTGAAATGAATATGCACGTGATATTGTTGTGATGATGATTTGTGGCCTTACGGCAAGAAAATGTGATACGTGGTAATTGTTGATTTATGCATGCTTATGGATGTGTATGTGGGTGCAATGTGAATGTCATGAGTCATTGTATGCCAAACATCATAATATGCATTGTTGAAACGTCCTGAGTGGCGGTTTGATTCCAGAGGGAATCTGTTATATCATCGTGTGCCTCGAAAATATGAGGCGATGCCTGAGGACTGAAAGCGATGAATCTGCTATAACATCGTGTGCCTCGAAAATATGAGGCGATGCCTGAGGACCGAAAGCGATGGTTATAGACGATTGTGTGCTCCTTTGGAGACTTAAAGCAATCCTTAACGTCGTGTGCCTCGAAAATATGAGGCACTGCCTGAGGACCTAAAGCGACGGGTGAACATCGTAGGCCCGACGGGGAGTTACTTGAGATTCTCAGTAACGAGCGATGGTTCCAATAGTTCCTGAGTGAACTGATGATGAGACATGAGACATTGGAAGTCAATACCGCATGGCATTTGCATAGAGTCGTTGTGTCGGTCTCTGTGCATTTGCATAAATCATGGATGCATTATGTATGGAAAATCATGATTTGATTGATTATGTGATTATGTGTGGGAAATTGTGAATTGATTGAATAGGTGTTGAGATTTATGATTGGATTGGTAATTTGATGTGCATATGTGATAAATGCATTGGTTGTGGATAATATGTTTCATGCATAGACATATGCTATGTGATATGTGATGCTTGTGGTGAGAATAACTGTGTATGTGAGTTTTATGTGTTTTTGCATATTATTATACAATCTTGGTTTAGTGGTTATTTCTCACCCTTCAGCTGGAATATGCTTTTTATGGCATAGTGCAGATTGTCAGCTTTAGAGGCTTGGAGGCTTTTGTGGAGATTAGTCCTCCGTTCCGTTGTCGGTCGTGGTGTCTGCTCTGATACGTAGCACGGGAGTTGGGGAACGATTATGTTATATGTATATAATTGTTGAATATATGTTGTATTTATATTTTGATGTTCTAAAACCATTTATTTGTAAAACAAGTCGGTTATGGATCTTTCCGCTTTATTCCATAATTGACATTTCCTTTATTGGGGAAAAAGTTTCCCCTTTGAGGGTACTCTATTTTATGCTATGTATCAAATTTATGAGCAGGGATTGTATTTTGTTCATTTAAGTGTGACATCCCTGTTTCCTGTCGGAAAAATAAATTTTTAGTTACTCTGATTTTATTTATGTATTATGTATTCGCGATGGGATTTGGGGTGTTACATTAATCATATCTAATCTCTTTTTAAACTCTAAAAAGCATTCAACAAATCTCAAATCATTTTTCCACTTGGATTTTCTGTTTAAAACTTTTCGAAAAGGACACGCTTCATAGCATCGTCCATAAAAAATACACAACTAACTCCCTTATCCCCCGCTGCCGTGCGATCGAGACTAGTTTACCTTACCCTTTATCCTAACCTTAGGATTCGAGTCGCGACACTCTCCGTAGGTGTTATGCCATGGAAACTTCATTCCCTTTTCAACCTAGCCTTAGGTCTAGAGTTTCTTAACTCTATGTAGGTGTCTTGCTATTGACACTTACCTCTCCCTTGGAACCTTGACCATAGTCAAGAGTTCCTCACCCTTATTAAGGGGAACTACGAATGCTTTGATTCCATTCCCGTTAGGATATGTAGGCATGAGATGCAATGTCTTGGCGAGCATACTTAGAAATAACACCTTAGGTCTCCCTTTTACCTTTTCACCCTTTAGCAGACCAAATAAAAAATAACACAATTAGACAAAAGGTTCCTGTAGAGTACTACAGATACTTAGGATGTTATCACCTTCCCTGGGTATAACCAACCCCCAAACTTTAGATTCTCTTTTGCTTTGCATTGCATTGCATTTTTGGGTTATTCGTTCTTTTTCCCTTCCCTTGGATAAATTAAAGATCGGTGCTGAATTAAGATTTGTGATTCAAGTTAATCCAATAGCTTGATATTCGATTCTCACCGCGACAATATCCATCAGACTCATCCTCAAAAGCCACTTCTTGAACACTAGCATAATTTTAATCCTCATCTTCATTATCATCAGAACTTAAGTCATCATTATTTACACCAACTTTACCTTGTTCAACTCCAACATTACATTCCTCCACTGCAGGATTAACTTGTTTAACTCCAACAGTAATTTCCTCAACTCCAACATTACGTTCCTCCATTGCAGGATTAACTTGTTCAACTCCAACATTAATTTCCTCCAACCCAGCTGTGGCTTGTTCAACTCCAACATTACCTTCCTCCATCACAACAGTGGTTTGTTCAACTCCAACAGCTTCATCATGCAGTTTACTAAGTAACTCCTCCACCTCATCTACAATTTCAGCAGACCCCTCATCAACATTATCAGCAACAACACCACAGTAGTCAGGTTGAGACAAGGTGTATTGAATGTAAACATCAACACTTTGGTGCACCCAATAAAGATCTGCAATTTCTAAAGCACCATTGTCATCAACAAGTGCATTCATCCCAAATTGAAGGTCTTTGTAATATATTATTTCAAACTCCCTATAACCTAAGTCTTTCAATACGCCAACTAGCTCAAAATAACTCTATTTGTCAACATCTACTCTCAAATCATCTACTACTCCATTTTCATATACACTAAGACCTCCATCAATGAATTCACCACTATGATGAATTTTGAGATTTATGTATTCATCCATTATACCTATTCATTTTACCTAAATAATGAGAGTTTACACTAAAACAATTACATAAACCCTAAATCTGAGCATAACCAGATATTACCCTAAGACATTTGTAAACCATAAATCAAAAAGAAATTTACTAACCTTTTGATAAACATGTCTTGAATCGTCTTCATTCCTTCACGTCATTGATGCAACAATCATATGCTCCCTCAATGCGTCGCGCCTTCACTGAGATTTGTCTCTTCCATTCACCATCGCAGCATCAAGATTGTATCTTCAGTCATTAGAGTTTCTGGGTAATGGAAAGAAAAAATACACATGGATTTGTTTTAATACATGTTATATCCATGTCAACAACATAAAAGCCACCTAGACAAATGTGGCACCAATTTACTATCTTTGACTAATGGCAACAGACGAAAGGATAAACGTGACACTATTTTAAAAGTTAAAGAACCAACTTGCCACTTTTTAAAGTTAAGGGACCAAACTGGACCCCGAGCTAAAGTTAAGGGACAAAAAGGGGTATTTTGCCTTAAATTAATTACACTAGATCAAGCACAAATGTCTCTTTACCAAATGGATTAATAAATCATTATCACCTTATTATAGACACGTGTCATTGAAAATACATATTTCTCTTCATTCAACTCTTATATTCATTCATTTCATTACTTTCTCTCCATCACTCTTTTTTGCAATCATCGTCTTCTTCTAACCTTTCTTCTTCCTCTGATTCTTTATCTCTCACTTTTCCATTCAGAGAGTTGCATCATTAATATGTATGGTCATTAACCCAATAGTAAAACTACAACCATTATGTGTAATTTCTGTTGGAAATTCAACCACAACCTATGGTGAATTCTTCTCAATCTTGATCTCAAGATTGTTATGTAGAGACAATGAACAAAAATAAGAACACGTTTAAAGAAGATGAGTATGAACTGCAGAGTAACTCTCTGCCCACAACTGTGGAATTTTATTATTACTTTACAACTGCAAAACCGTGATTATCAAACTTGATGATTACATTGATAAATGTTCCTCCCAAATTATAGATTTAGGTTAACTTGCATCTCAAACTAAAGCCCAAACCATAAAAGCCCAAAAATATCTAATCTAATCTTTCTAAATCAAATCTGATCTTTCTAAATCAAATCTAATCTTTTGAATACAATGAATTACATATTTAACACACCACCTAATTCATTGTGTCTAAACTATCTACATTCATCATATACCTTAGCTTCTTGAACACTTCGACTAGCACTCCCTTCGTCATGATGTCTGCAATCTGATTCTCAATTCTGTAGTGTTCCAAGTTCATATTCCCTTCTACTACCTGTTCTCGAAGATAATGGAACCTCGTTTCGATGTGCTTGCTTCGACCGTTTGCTATTGGATTCTTCACCAAGTTGATAGTTGACATGTTGTCGATATTCATGGTAATTGCCCCATGACTCTTCGCTGTGATCTCTTCAATCAGGTTCACCATCTAGGTTGCTTGACATGCACAAAGAGAAGCATCTATATATTCTGCTTCGCATGATGACAATGCCACTACTGGCTCATTTCTCGAACTCCAAGCAACTGGTGCACCACCTAGCATAAACACAAAGCTAGTTGTGGATTTTCTATCCTCGGCATCACTATACCAACTTGAGTCAGTGTATCCCACTAGATTGTATTATTTTCCTTCATCAGCTACAGGAAACAAAATGTCGTAGTCAAGAGTCCCTTTCAGATACCTCAGTATCCTCTTCGTTGCTGCTAGGTGTGATACCTTTGGCTTTTGCATGAATCTACTTACCATGCCCATACTGTATGCTAAGTCAGGCCTTGTGTGACAAAGGTATTGAAGTGACCTAATAAGTCTTCTATATTGGGTTGGGTCGACATCATATTCATCTGACTGCTTTGACCGTTGTAATTTGGTCTCAGCTGGAGTAGAAGTTGGGTTGCAATCTTGCATCTTAAATCTCTTGAGTATTTCGCCTGCATATCTTCTTTGGTGCATCATTAAACCTCTACCAGTCTAGTAAAATTCGATGCCAAGGAAATATGAGAGATTTCCCAAGTCTGACATTTCAAACTCCTCACTTAAGTCATGCTTGAAATCTTCGATCTCCTTCTTGCAACTTCCTGTTATCAACAGGTCATCGACATAGAGACAAAGTATAAGCAATTCACTATTGCTTCTCCTTACATATACTTCATGCTGAGTTGTGTACTTCACAAATTTTTTCTCCCTTAAAAAGCTTTCGATTTTCTTATTCCAAGCTCTTGGAGCTTGCTTAAGTCCATACAGGGCTTTATGCAACCTGTACACCTTTCTTTCTTTGCCCCGTTTCACATACCCAGCTGGTTGTGTGACATAAACTTCTTCTTCTAAGGGGCCATTAAGGAATGCACACTTCACGTCCACCTGACATGTGTGCCAATTGTTCATATTTGCTAGACCAACAACCAACCTGATTGTTTCGATCCTAGCAACAGGTGCAAACACTTCGTCAAAGTCGATTCCTTCCTTCTAAAGAAATCCTTTCGCCATAAGTCTCGCCTTGTGTCGAGTTACTTCTCCTTTAGGATTCACCTTCACCTTGTAAACCCACTTCACATCAATTGCCTTCTTGCTTTGAGGTAATTCGACAAGTGACTAGGTGTTGTTGACTTCAATGGAGTCTAACTCCTCATTCATTGCTTTCACCCACTTTAAATCTTTCAATGCTTCAGCTGCATTGACTGGTTCGACAACTACATAGAAAGCATAATGTACCAGCTCACCCTCTTCATCGACCACATCATCTGATGTAATCACACATTCTTGCAACCTTGCAGGCACGTGTCTTGTTCGTCGAGGTCTGCTTGGACCTGCTTCATCTCTGACTTTTTCTTGTCGAACTTCTCTTTCGACTTCTGTGGCTGGTTCTTCATAAGTGATTCCACTGAATCCTTCTTGACATTCTCAGTCCAATCCCATTCTTTAAGCTCATTTATGATCACGTCCCTGCTGATCACTACATGCTTATTCACTGGGTCGAACAACTTGTAACCTCTAGTTGAATGATATCCTATTTGTCGTAACCTAAAATTTGACCTCCCTCTTTTGCCTTTTGCATAAGCATGAACATTCGCATCGCTGGCATATGCATACGCACTTTTCTCTTCGTGTTTCTCATTGCAGGATTTTCAGGTTTTTTGCCCGATTAATCGCATCCTCACGAAGTCATTACATCATCAAATCAAGCTCAAAACAAAGGTTTCCATGTTTATTCATCAAAACAAGAGGTGGAAAATCGAAACCGGGACTTCATTATCATTTCCTAAGCAAATTTGGGCAAAATTAAATGAAGTAACCGGTTACCCTGTGGTGAGTAACCGGTTACTCTGTGCAAAATTTCAGTCCCTGCTGCATTTTTGGGATAGCAACCATGCACTCTCTTTGGTCTTTAATTTTACTTGATTCTAGCAGTGTGTGGAACATTCTAGACATCTCTAGATATTTCAAGACTATCCAAGACATTCCAAGTGTATTTATTCCAATGCTTCACTCTAAATTTAGTGCACCATGTTCCTTGATTTCCAAGTATGTGGACCTTTGGATATTGAAGCTCACATTGGGATTGTTACCGAGTTGGTTCTAACTAACCGAGTTAACCACCTTGACTCGGTGAGTCAAGCCTAACTAACTCCTAGCCTGGTTCCAAACCACCCAAAGCTAAGTCCAAACCTAATTTCAAACCTCTCACACTCCAAACCTAAAGTCTATATAAACAAAGCTTCACTCATTTTTCAAGGATCCCACTCCATCCACAATCATTCACACAAATTCACACTTTCTTCACTCTCAATTCTCTCACATTCTCTTTGTTTTTTTTGCTACATCTTCATCTTCATCTCAATTCTCTTCCAAAACCTCACCAAAGCTCAATTTCTACATTAAAGGATAATCACTTTTACATCAAAAGTGATTATTTCTTGAGCTCAACCTTCATCACCTTGCTATTATACTTGGATTTCTAGAGTTTTATAAGCTTTTGGATTCATCTCAAGTGATCATTTCAAGATTCTTCGGGGATAATTCTCATTTTGGAGTTTTCGTCGCGTTTTGCTCGATTTTGATACGATTTGTCAACAAATTGAAGATTTCCTCTGGTTTTATTTGATTTTCTGCATCAAGAATCCTTTGCAACAATTACCAAGGCACATCTCAGCCTTGTAGGTTGGTAGATCTCACTTTACTCTTTGTTTCGATCATTTTTGCGCATTTACGATGTAATTCCGATTTGTTTTCGGTTTGATTTGCCATGCATTTGCTTGATCTTTGATCTCCATATTTTTGCTTGTAATTTGTGGTTAATTTCCCTTACATGATGTATTTTCGTGCACAAGTTCATGATCTAGCATGTGATGGTTGGTATAAGTGATTAAATGCTGAAAATCACCTTTGAAAAGCTGTTTTTTCTGTTATTTTTGCCATTGTCACAGTGTTAACCGGTTACCGTGTGGTGAGTAACCGGTTACTCAGTGTATTTTTCACCAGAAACGCAGTTTTTCAAGCGAGTAACCGGTTACCCTGTGGTGAGTAACCGGTTACCACTGTACAGATTGGCCATTTTTGTGTTTTTTCAAGCTTGTTTGACATCCTCTCTTCCTCTAACTTCCATGGATCGATATGCTTGATTTTTGTGGATGTTTTAAGTGTTGTTTAACTTCTGTTTGAAGCATGCTTGTCAACTTTCGATGCTCGATTTTTCATTTATCGACTATTTGCAACTTTGGCAATGTTTGTTCATGAACATCTTGCATTCCATTTGATCACTTGTTAACATGTTTTGCAATGCATACTAATTATCATTTGGTACTGTTTTTGCATTTCATTTCTTTCCTTGCATTAAGTTTGTTCTTGATTGAGCAAATTTAATCTTGTATAATCAATAATTCACACCTTTTGCTTTAATGATTTTTCATTCTCTTTGGAAAATTGTTAGCATAGCATTCCCCTTTGATTAATTGATCGAAACCATGTTTCGATTAGTGGATCTTCCCCTTCCCTCTCTTTAGGATCTCTTTAGAGCTTCTCTTTCTGGATCCCCCGCGGAGCCAGAGTTTCGCACTACGCACTGCATTGGAGCACCGTACAATTGAAGCTGTTACGCTGTCTGTTTCACAACACGCGGGAGCACTGTACAACTTGGAGCTGTTGTGCTGTCCGTTTCAACTTCTGCATTACACCCTGTGTGTTAGAAAAGGAATGAGAAGGGAGAAGTCCTACTCTCATTCTGACTACTTCAGGTAGGGGACGAATGGCCCTGTGCTTGGCTTAGTCACCTCTATATCCAGGAAGTAGTGTACGTTCTTCCCCAGTCGGGTTGATCCTTGATCACTCCTATCTCTTTCCATCTCTCTCTTTTGATCAATCACCCCTCTTCTTGGTTGAGATCATTACCCCTTTTCTGGGTAGCAAATTCTCTTTGTTTCAATACTCTGTTCTCTTCTTGCGGTCAATCATTGCTTCTTGATTCTCAAAAGAGTCTTAATTCCTTTTCTTCAGTTAAACACAGTATTCCTGTTACAACTGAAACTCCTGCGAAGTTCGCAACCTTCTTTTGGTTCTTCTCCCTTTGTTTGGTTAACCACTGCCTGTCAGTTAAAACACCAATTTGCGCATCTTCTCAATTAACCACAGTCTGCCTGTTAAAATACTGAGCCTTTCGGGTTAATCACCTTCTCTTGGTTAATCACCCATTTTTTCAGTTAACACAGTCTGTCTGTTAAAATACTGAGCCTTTTGAGTTAATCACCTTCTCTTGGTTAATCACTCATTCCCTTCTCGGTTAATCACAGTCTTTCTGCTAAAACCGAATCCCCAGCAATTAGCAACCTTTTCTTGGTTCGAATACTTGCACCCTTGGGTTAATAACCTCTTTCGGTGTCAATACCCTTTTTGTTGGTCAAGTACCGCTTGTTCGGTCAGTACCAACATCCCCAGTGGGTCACAACCTTTGCTTGGTTCCACACCCGTCCTTTGGGTTACAACCTTCATTCGGTTCTACACCCGTTCTCTTGGTTGATCACAGTTTACCTGTTAAAACCTTTCTCCCCACAAAACTACGATTTTCTCTCTCCTCGGTTAACCACTGTTTATCAGTTAATATACCGAGATCCCCGTTGAGTCAAACACCTTCTCTTGGTTCAGTACTCTCTTCTATTTGGTTCATCGCAGTCCGTCTGTTGACACCCAGTCTTTTATCCCCGCCCGGGTTTGCGTCTCTTTTTTTTTGTTCGGTTTATCACTGCCAGTCAGTTAACATACTGAAACCTATTTCCCTTGGTTTAGACACCATTCCTTTCACCTTTCCTAGTAGAATTCTCTGTTCACCACAGAGTCTTATCCCCTTGTCTCCGGGTTAACCACTGTCAGTCAGTTAATATACCGAATTCTCATTCTTTTATTCCCTAGTAGGGTCGCTACCTTCTGGTCCCCAACATTCCTCTTTGTTCTCTTGTTCCCCAGTGGAATTTCTTTTATACCCTCTTGTTCCTTTACTTTCTTGGTTTTGACACCACTGTTCCTTTTCTTTTTCCGTCTTAGTTCCCCGAACTACAAAAATTCTGATTCTGCATTCATTCAAATGTATGATACGTAGGCATGAGATCGCGATGATCTTGGCGAGCACACTTCCACCCATCTTTCTTCCTTACCCCTTTCTTTTCCCTGGTTTCTCTAACCTACGACGCTCTGATTTCCTCATTGCACTATAAGGGTACGTAGGCACGAGGGCCCCAATCCTCCGCGAGCACTTTCTCTCCTTTCTTTCTTTCTTTCTTCCCTTCTCTCTCTCTCCTCTCTCTTTTAGCTAAAAGCCTTTAGATAAATAACCCATCCAAGCCTAGAAGCAAGCGAAATGGTTCCCGTCGAGTACGACGAATGCGTTAGGTGCTAGTACCTTCCTTTTGCATAACCGACCCACGTTCCCGTTTCTCTTCCCCTTGGGTTTTATCGATATTTTCCCTGTCCTTTGGGACTAAATAAAGTTCGGCGGCGACTCTGTGTTATCTTTGAGTATGCGATTCACTCAGGTATAAACCAACCATCTTCAGCTGGGGAGTCTTGCACTTGCAGGTTGGGGTCTCGCCTAGTTTTGTTTGCTTTCTTGCTTGCTTGGGTGTTTATCTTTCGCGCTTTACTTGCTTTATCTTTATGCTTTAGCTTTATGTTTATTTACTGCATTTCTTTACTGCTTTGAATATTCATATGCTGCATATTCTGGATATCTACTATTTTTTTGCTGTTGTTGGGATGGGTAGATATTATTGGAGCGAAAAGTCCTAACACCAGGCTTAGCATACACATAGGCTAGAATGTGGATAGTCGTGAGGCCTGCGTCTTGCGTGTTGGGTTACCACGAGAGCCACATCCCAGATCGTGATTCGCTTGAGAATACTTTCGTCCATTGAGAATTCACTACTGCTGGGGGTTTTCACTATGAGTCCTATGGTTTGGGTGACCTTTCTAGGGACCACCTTGTTGTGTCTAGATCACACCTGTGAGGGGATAAGTTTTTTGCAGGAAAATAAGCCACTTCATACCTTTATTCTCCCACACACGTCAGATTGTGCTCACACATCAGATTATGTTCCACCGACACATAATTATATGCAGATATTCAGATTATTCAGATTTGATTGTTCAGACAGTGCTGACTTTCTGTTGTTTGTGTTGCATATCATTTCATCATGTAAATTAATTTTTGCATGTGCATTTCCAGGTTTTCGAGGACTTATCTTTTGTTGGCATTATCATAGAGATGAGTACTGGTTGCCGAGGCATTTTTAGCTACAAGTTTGTGGAGCCTAAGCTGTGTATTTCGAGAGGTCTAGCATCTCGTGTGGTTGAAGATAACAGAGGGATTTTCAGGGATACCTATGGTAATCTGTTGTCCATCCTCAATACTGAAGTGAGCATCACCGTCATTCATACTCTGGTTCAGTTCTATGATCCGCCATATAGGTGCTTCACATTTCAAGATTATCAGCTAGCAACTACGCTCGAGGAGTATGCTTATATTCTGGGGGTTGAGATCAAGAAGCAGGTTCCTTATGTTTACACTAGTGGTTGTCCGAAGTTTCCCCGTATTGCTGATGCGCTTTGCATTAGTAAGAAGAATTTGAAGGATAATCTCAAGACCAAAGGGAAGGGTATTCGAGGGTTTGCTTCGAATTTCTTGGTTGACAAGGCCATTTCTTTTGCTAAAGATGGAAACTGGAAGGCTTTCAACGCCGTTCTTGCTTTGCTGATATATGGGATTGTCTTGTTTCTGAACATGGAAGATTTCGTAGATCAGGCTGTCATCATTATTTTCTTGTCTAAGAACCCTGTTTCGACACTTCTTGCTGATACCCATCATTCTATTCATTCCAGGAATGAAAAGAAAAAGGGAACCATTGTCTGTTGTGCTCCTCTACTGTACCGATGGTTCATATCTCACCTTCCACAGAAAGGTCCCTTTGTTAAGAATAAGGGTAATCTCAAGTGGTCTCAACGAATCATGTCTCTTACTGCTGATGATATCTCTTGGTATTCTCGAGTCTTCGACGATATTATGATCATTCTTCATTGTGGGAAATTCTCCAATGTGCCTCTTTTGGGTACAAAGGGTGGAATTAACTACAATCTGAGACTTGCTTTCCGACAGTTGGGATATCCTATGGTGGCCAAACCTGATCATGGGGTAGTGGAAGAGTTCATCTTTCATGAAGGGGTTGATAACATGGGTTTGCTGAAGAGGTTTAGTGCCGCTTGGACTCAGATTCACTCCGAAGGAAGAGCCGGTTTGGGTAAGAAGAATTGCGTAGCCAAAGAAGCTTACACACTTTGGGTCAAAGAGCGCGTCAAAGAGATCTTGTTGCCATTTTCTCCCGAGCCTTCCATGAATGCCAAGCCTCCTGAACTTGCCATTGTTCCTCCATCTGAGGTCGACTAGCTCAAGCTGAATATTGAGAAGTTGAAGAAGGAGAATGATGATCTTCGTCTCAACCTTGATAGAGTCACTTCCGAGAAGGATAACCTACAAGTTGAGCTCCGCCAGAAGCGCGAGTGCATGCTCAAAGAGGTGAAGGTTGAACATAACAAACGTAGAAAGGTGGGTGATGCTTTGAAGAGCACCTATGAGGGACTTGCTTCAAAGAAGAGACAACTCGCTGATATTCAGTATCAAGCATACAAGGATGAGTTGAGCTACAAAAAGCAACTTGAAGAGCTTCGAGGGAAGTTATCCGAGTTCAAGACAAATTGGTAAAGTGAGCAAGATCGTGCTAATCAGTTAGCAAAGGACTTTTCTCAATGTCAAGTCCAGCTAGACAAAGTCTTCGGCGAGATTCAGAAGCTGCAGGATCAAGCACATTAGAGCCGAGAGCAGATTAGCCAGCTCAACACAGAGAGTACTCATTGGGAGCATCAAAGCCGTCATCTGCAAAAACTCCTGGATCAGAAAAAGGCCTTTCTTCAGGACATGCTTCAGGGACCTAACCATTCTTTGTTGCGTAACCTCATGAAGGATGTGAAGTATTGGAGTGAGAGACATGGTCGTCTAGCCAGATTTACTGAGCATGCATTGGAGGACCTACCTGGGTTGTTGAGGGATGCATATGATGATGTATTGCCACACCAGCTTCCTTGGACTATTTTCCACTTCTTGTCTGTCTGTAGAGTGGTATTTGATAGGATTCATGCGGATTTTGTTGTAGCCCAAAAGGCAGATATTTGACTTGTACTCGACTTGTACTTCTTTCCTTTATTGCTGAATGAATGAATGAAGTTGCTTGCCAATTTTATCTTTCGCACCTTTACTTGTATGCTTTATGATTATTGTTAACAAAGATAAGTTTAAGAATTCCTGGAATTTAAAACTTTATTTTTGCATGCATATCATACATTCATTTGCACACATATGCACATCCCTTCATCGGAAGCCGTTGCTCATCCTTGTCCGCCTTCTTTGTAGCAAGACGACGACTCGACATCGGTATTTTACTCGCTCAAACAAATCCAGAATCATGGCTGACTTCGAAGCTAAGAACGCTACTTATAAGGAAACTCTGGCTCAATTCCAAGGTCAGATGGATCAGTTTCAGATGAACATGGATGTCATTATAGAACTCCTTCGCGCTCAGAGGGACGCCGCTGCTGCTGCCACTGTTGTTGCAACTCTTACTGATGCAACTGTTGGCACTCCTGTTGTGACTACTTCTCTCGTTGTTACAACTACTCTTGCTGTTATTCCTTATCTTGCTACTGTTGAAGTGCCAGTTGAGCCTGTGAATCAGTTTGTGGTTCATCCGACAAATTCTCAATCCGGTTTGAACAAAATGCCCGCTGGTTTTCCTTGGGGTATGCCTCCGAATTACACTCCTCAGATTGCAAACAATGGTAGTGCCTTTGTACCATATCAGCCTTTTGTTGCGCCCATGCCTAATGGGAATGCTACTGCATATCCATGGGCCATGCCTACTTCAGTCCCACCTCCAGTGGTGAATGTTGATCCTGAGAATCTCCAGGTTCAGACTCGTCAAACTTCCAGATTGGCTGGCATTGAAACCCCTGATGAAGAAGAGCATGTGTATAGGGGTCCTCCTATTCATGTTCCGGTTTCATCTCAAGCTGCTCAAACTGCTATTCAGAATGTGCATCCTGGGATGTTCTATCCTGGGGCATCTTCCTCAGCTGCTGTGGTACCTCCTCCAAACTATCTGTTTGGTGTTTAGATGGGGCAGAATGCTGGTCAGTTGGTTAATCCAGGTTTGGTGTATCCATCTCAGTTTTCTACTCCGCAAGTGCACGCTCCCGTCGCATCCCAGCTGCCAAATCCTCAAATTCTTGTCAGGCCCACTAATCAGAGTAGACCTGCTGACTACAAGGTGTTGGAAGACCGTATCCGAGCTATTGAAGGGTTTTCTGCTTTTGGCATGGAGGCCAAGGACTTGTGTCTGGTTCCGAATGTTGTGCTGCCACAGAAATTCAAGATACCTGAGCTGCCAAAGTACAAAGGTCTGAGTTGCCCGCGTAGTCACATCACTATGTACTGCAGGAAGATGGCATCCTATATTGATAACAATGACTTGTTTTTTCATTATTTTCAAGATAGTTTGTCTGGTGCTTCATTGGATTGGTACATGGGTTTGGAACGCAGCAAGATCCATACTTGGAGGGATTTGTCTGAAGCATTCTTGTAGCAATACAAATATAATCTTGATCAGCCGCCTACTAGATTGCAGCTACAGAATCAGTCCCAACGCTCAGCTGAAACATTCAAAGAGTATGCACAAAGATGACATGAGATGGCATCTTGTGTGCGACCTACTCTCTCTGACAATGAGTTGGTTGACATCTTTATGGGTACATTTCAAGGTTTCTACAATGAGAAAATGGTGGGTATTTCTTCATCGAACTTTGCTGATGTTGTAACCATTGGTGAACAGATTGAAAATGGTTTGAAGACTGGAAAGATTCCTGGAGCTACTTCCCAGCAGCCAACCACTAGAAAATCTCAGAACAATCAATCCAAGAAGAAGGAAGGTGAAGCCAATGCTGTGACAGCTCAAGTTTCTCCTCAGTATCAAGCACCCATGACACATATGCCATATTATCCATATTCGTACATTGCTATTACACAATATCAACAACCACCATATCAGTATCATCCGTAACAACCAGTTCAGAATGCTCAGAATCAGCAACAACATCAACGGAACAACAAAAATCAGCAGAATCAAAACCGTCAGAACAATAGCAATCAAGGAAACTGTAAGCATCCGAATTTCGACAGAATTCTGGTGTCATACGCTGAGTTGTTTCCTTACTTGGTTCACCAAGGGGCAATTGTTCCCAAGCAGATCGCACCTGCAATTCCTCCATTTGTCCCGAAGCATAATCCAAATGCGTCCTTTGCTTATCATGCTGGATACATAGGACACGCGACAGAGGTCTATTTTGTTTTCAAAACCAAACTTCAGGAACTCATTAATAAGAAAATTCTGACCTTCGCTGAGGAAAGACCTAACATTCAGAATAATTCTTTGCCAGATCACGGTGTACCTGTGGTTAGCATGATTGAGGACAATTCTAGGGCTGAATTGATCATGGATGTTGACGAGGTAAAGACCCCGATGACTGTGGTTTTCAAGAGATTGAGTGAGCATTGGTTGTTGAAGGAATTACATGGCAAATGTCAGATTTGCGGCGATAATCCTAACCAGTGTCGAAGGCTGAAGGGTTGTGTCCATATTTTGATGAACCGTGGTGAAGTTCAATTTGCCAGATCTAAACCTATTGAGGAAATTGCTGCTATCGAGCCATTCACCATCGTCTATAGGAAGGTTCTAGTTGAATCCCCTAAACAGAAGAAGGTGCAGCCGATCGTTGTCTGTCCGCCAAAGCCGTTTCCGTATCAGAGTTCTAAAGAGGTACCTTGGAGATATGGGTCTACTGTGTTTTCTGGGGGTCAAGAAATAAGGTTCGCTGAGTCTGAGATCGTAAATGTTATAGTCGCTGGAGGTATGACTCGTAGTGGACGAGTGTTCGCTCTGAAAGTCACTACAAAGTCTGTTCAAGTGCCAATTATTGTTCCTCCCAAGGAGACACCTGCGTCTGCGACCCCTGCCATTCAACAAGGGGCATCTACTGCCATTCCAGTGCCAACTATACCGTCTGGAGATGTTTCAAAGAGCAAAGAGACACTTGATGAGCAAGAGTTCCTTAAGTTGATCAAGAAAAGTGACTTTAAAATTGCGGATCAGTTGGGACAAACTCCCTCAAGGATCTCAATCTTGTCCTTACTCATGAGTTCGCCAGTGCATAAATCAGCTTTGTTGAAAGTTTTGAACACTGCCCATATTATGCAAGATATATCCGTCGTCGAATTCGATGATATAGTGGCCAATATAACTGCAAGCAGATATTTGGGTTTTAATGAATCAGAATTACCTCCCGAAGGAAATGCCCACAACAAAGCATTGCACATATCTGTCACCTACACAGACATCCTATTATCTCGTGTTCTTGTAAACATTGGTTCTTCCCTCAATGTGATGCCTAAGGGCACATTGAGTCAATTACTGGTAGAAGGGAGTGAGATGAGGCCGAGTTCCTTAGTTGTCAGAGCTTTTGATGGTTCTCGAAGGCAGGTCATCGGAGAAGTGGATTTACCCATCAAAGTTGGGCCGCATTTGTTTACCATTACCTTCCAAGTGATGGATATCAATCCGACGTACAGTTTCCTATTGGGTCGTCCTTGGATCCACGCCGCAGGGGCAGTTACCTACATTCTACATCAGAAGTTGAAATTCATGTTCGACGATCAGCTGGTCATCGTCTGTGGTGAAGAGGATCTGATTGTGAGCGAGTTATCATCTTTTCGATACGTCGAGACCGAAAAAGGCATAGTTGAGGTGTCGTTGCAGTGTCTCGAGTTCGAAGATGTCAGCTCTGCTTCCACTAGTCAAAGTAGATCACCACCAATGACATTAGCATCTGCTAAGAGTGTTAAAGAGACCATCGAGATAGGTGCCTTGCCAGGCTGGGGGCATGTGATTGATGTGGTTGAGAAGCATAATCGTTTTGGATTGGGTTATCGCCCTGGTCAACAATCTAGTTCATATGGTTCAAAGCAATGCAACTTGATCAAGTTCAATAGTGCGGGTTTTTAGATGGGTGACATCATTGCAGCCCTTGATGATGCTGGTCCCAGTAATTAGATTTCAAGCTTTGTGCGCAAGTGTCCGCTGGGTTTCAAGCTCGGCAACTGGTCATCTATCGGGATTCCTGTGGTTTTTACATATAACATGTAATGCATTTTGCTTTCTCATTCCCTCGTCCTCGCTCGAGACGAGTGGATAGCTTGTAAAGGGCCTCACGCTTTTGCAATATTATGTGATCAATAAATAAAAGTTTTTTGCATTCAAAATCATGCTCTATTTTCTTTCTTTATTTTACCTTTTCACAAACAAATGACAAAAGTTTCTTTTCTTTTCACTTTTTAAAATAGCTCATTCTAAACATATTCATAAACTTGCAGAAATAATAAAAGCATTAATAACAACATGGCAAACATCCAATGTAATTCTAGGATTCCAATTAACCAAGCCGAAGAAGATGGTGAGGAAGATTACGAATTACCGGCTGAACTAGCAAGGCTCCTTGAGCACGCGCATAAAGAGATTCAGCCACACAAAGAGCCAGTGGAAGTTGTCAATCTTGGTACTGATGAGGTCAGAAGAGAAATCAAGGTTGACGCATCTCTCGCAGAGCATGTACACTCCGAGTTGGTCAAGTTATTGAAAGAGTATGTTGATATCTTCGCCTGGTCCTATCAAGATATGCCTGGGTTGGATACCAACATCGTTGAACATCACATGCCACTCAAACCCAAATGTTCTCCTGTCAAGTAGAAGCTCAGGAAGACTAGACCCGACATGGCACTCAAAATCAGAGAAGAGGTAAAGAAACAGTTTAATGTTGGGTTCCTCGCCACTTCCGAATATCCTGAATGGATTGCCAACATCGTCCTAGTTCCCAAGAAAGACGGTAAAGTCAGAATGTGCGTGGATTATCGAGATCTCAACAAGGCAAGCCCGAAGGATGATTTTCCCTTGCCTCATATTAATGTTTTAGTAGACAACACAACACAGTTCTCTGTCTTTTCTTTCATGGACGGTTTTTCAGGATATAATCAGATCAAAATGTCCCTAGCTAATATGGAGAAGACTACTTTCATCACGCCATGGGGTACATATTGTTACAAAGTCATGCCATTCAGTCTGAAGAATGCAGGGGCAACATACCAACGTGTCATGACAACCCTCTTTCACGATATGATTCATAAAGAGATTGAGGTTTACGTGGACGATATGATTGCCAAGTCCAAAACTAAAGATGATCACCTAGCTCATCTGAAGAAACTGCTTGACAAACTCCGGAAGTTTAGATTGCGGTTGAATCCTGCGAAGTGCACCTTCGGAGTTCGATCTGGTTAACTGTTGGGCTTTATTGTGAGTCAGAAAGGCATTGAAGTTGATCTTGATAAGGTTCGAGCAATTCAGAACATGCCGCCTCCCAAAACAGAAAAAGAAGTCCGTGGCTTTCTGGGCAGACTTAATTACATCTCAAGGTTCATTTCCCACTTGACAGCTACCTGTGAACCAATGTTCAAATTACTAAGAAAAAATCAATCGGTTGAATGGAACAATGGTTGTCAAGAAGCATTTGACAAAATAAAACAATACTTGCAAGAGCCACCGATCTTAGTACCGCCGGTTCCTGGTAGGCCTTTAATCATGTATCTCACCGTTCTCGATGAATCAATGGGATGTGTATTGGGTCAACATGACGACACTGGCAGAAAAGAACATGCAATTTACTATTTGACCAAGAAGTTCACTAATTGTGAGACCAGATACTCACTCTTAGCAAAAATTTGTGCTTTGGTCTGGGCTGCTCGACGCCTACGACAATACGTGATTTGCCATACTACTTTGTTGATATCCAAAATGGATCTAAAAAGTACATATTTGAAAAGCCTGCTGTCTCTGGAAGGATTGCTCGATGGCAGATGCTGTTAACCGAGTATGTATTCAACATGTTACCCAGAAAGCAATAAAAGGGAGCGTCTTGTCTGACTTCCTTGCTCATCAACCTATAGAGGGTTATCAACAAATGAAGTTTAACTTTCCCGATGAGGATGTTCTATTTATCAGAGATTATGGGACTCCAGACCCTGACATAGGACCCGAACCAGGGGCACGATGGACGTTCATGTTCGATGGTGCCTCCAATTCTAGAGGTCGTGGAATCGGTGCTATCCTCATCTCTCCAATAGGTTTTCACCCACCCTTCACTGCCAGATTATGCTTTGCATGCACCAATAATATGGCTGAATACGAAGCATGTATCTACGGTATTGAAGCGGCTATTGACATGAGAATCAAAATTCTTGAGGTCTATGGAGATTCTGCCCTGGTCATTGGTCAAGTCAGAGGGAACTTTGTGACTCGGGATTCCAAGTTGGTTCCGTACCAACAACACATTGCAAAGTTGATTCCTTACTTTGATGAGATTTCTTTTCATCATATCCCCAGAGAGGAAAATCAACTAGCTGATGCACTTGCCACTTTAGCATCCATGTTCAAGGTCAAGTGGAAGAATGAAGCTCCTCATATCCGCATTGATCATTTGAATGAACCAGCACACTGCTTAGCAATCGAGGATGAGTCTGATGACAAGCCTTGGTTCTACGACATTAAGAGATATCTGGAAAAACAGGAATATCCCGAGGGTATTACTATCACTGACTAGAAAGCTATTAGGCGGCTTTGCGCCAAGTTCTTCTTAAGTGGTGGTGTACTGTACAAGAGGAATTGTGATTCAGTGTTACTCAGATGCGTGGATAGACACGAAGCAAATGCTATCATAAAGTCCATACATGAGGGCTGCGAGGGTGTACATGCTAAAGGTCCTGCTATGGCCATAAAGATCCTTCGGGCTGGATATTACTGGACAACAATGGAGGTGGATTGTTACAACTTTGCCAAAAGATGTCACAAGTGCCAAATCTACGGAGACAAGATCCATGTGCCTCCAACTCCATTGAATGTTTTGACTTCGCCTTGGCCATTCTCTATGTGGGGTATATATATGATTGGAATGATCGAACCGAAGGCTTCCAATGGTTATCGATTCATTCTAGTTGCTATCGACTACTTCACCAAGTGGGTTGAAGCTGCTTTTTACGCAAACGTTACACGACAAGTGGTTGTCAGATTTATCAAGAAAGAGATAATTTGTCGCTATGGCATTCCTAGCAACATTATCACAGACAATGCAAGCAACCTGAACAATAAGATGATGAAGGAGTTGTGTCAAGAATTCAAGATCGAGCACCACAACTCTTCATCATATCGGCCCAAGATGAATGGCGCCGTTGAAGCAGCAAATAAGAACAGCAAGAGGATTGTCCAGAAAATGGTCAAAACTTACAAGGATTGGCATGAAATGCTTCCTTTTGCACTACATGGCTACAGAACTTCAGTCCGCACTTCTACTGGGGCAACTCTGTATTCACTTGTGTATGGTATAGAGGCAGTTCTACCCATTGAAGTCAAAATTCCTTCCCTCAGAGTCATCATGGAAGCAGGTCTTGATGAAGCTAAATGGGTTCAATTCAGATACGACCAGCTGAATCTCATCGAAGAGAAGCACCTTACAGCTGTTTGTCATGGTCAATTGTATCAGAGACGCCTCAAGCGAGCTTTTGACAAGAAAGTTCTCCCTCGAACCTTCTGTGGAGGCGAGCTCGTGCTCAAGAGGTATTCACCTGTTCACTCGGATCCACGAGGCAAGTGGACTCCCAATTACGAAGGACTTTTCGTTGTCAAAAAGGCCTTCTCAGGCGGAGCCCTGATCCTCACCACCATGGATGAGGAGGAGTTGCCATCGCCCGTGAATTCTGATACAGTAAAAAAATATTATGCCTGAAAAAAAAGGATAAGAGTCCGCTAGTTTGACACCCGCAAGGACAATCTAGGCAAAAATGGACGTCCCGATGGACCAAAAAAAGAAATGTCCATGCAAAAGTTAGGGACAATGAAAAAATAATAACAGTCCGCTAAGTTAAAAACCCGAAAGGGCGACTTAGGCAAAAATGAGTATCCCGGTGGACGAAAAAAATGATGAAAACATGTCCAGGCAAAAATTAGGGATAAAGACATTGACTGTGAACCCTTGAGCCTCTTTTCGTCATAGCTAGACCTAAGACAGTAATAGAGCAGTCAAATCATCATCAACTGGTGCAAGGCGTTGGAACCTAGACTTACAGGGGATGGTAGCCAATGTTGTAATCAATGCAAAACACGATTTCCCTTTGCCATTTACACTTGTTTTTCCATTTTATTGAAAATTTCCTCATCAAGGATTTTTGCATCTTTGTACACATCATATGTACAAAATTTTCACATTCAATAAAATGCATAATTTGTTTCCTCAATTGTTTTTATTCCAGTATTTTGTTTGCAAAATAAACAATTATTTGTGATCACATAATACTATAAAACATTGAGAACAATAAAAAGCTAAATCAATCGTGTTCTGGACTGGACCAATGGATAGAATTGGCCCAATAAGCCTCTGCTACAGAGCGGCCCAAATCGCCTAAGTCCAACCCACAAAAGGGCAAAACTTACCTTTCTGCCCCTCCTACCGGGCAAGGAACATAACGTTCCTCCCCGGACATTCTGCCCAACACGCACAGCTTCAGTGCTCCCCGAACAGCCATGGGCAGATGCTAGAAACTAAGCATATGCCCGACATAACGGCTAGTTTTGGACACCCTGCCCGTCGTAACGGCTAGTTTGGGCAGCGACCGATTCTTTAGGGAAAACGATTATTTCGCCCCGAAAATAGGACCGTTAGCCACGCGCTTAGAGCCCTATATAAACCCTCTCACTTGAGAGGGTCAGGTATCAAATATTCACCCTACGAACTAATACTTTGTACTTGCCCCTTTTCTCTGACCCTTTCTTACTTGAGCGCCGGAGTGCCTTGCAGGTACACCACCACCTCTCCTCAATCACATACCGGACAGCCAGTACGACCAGCACCCATCTAGGCACCTCCATAACGACCAGCCCGCGTGGACCAGTTCGTGTACATCGGATCAGTGGCGCCGTCTGTGGGAACTTCTTGTTCTCCCCTTCTTTCATTCCTCCTCGGAAACTGAAAGATCAAAACATATTCTCTTTGATCCGCCCACGTATGGCTGCCCAGAATTCCGCGATAGGTGCTGACACCACTGTTCTCGTCCCCGTCAACAAGATGGACGTTGACGGCCATTCTTCGTTACTTTTTGACCCCCGTTTCCGTCGGGACGGGGCTACTGCATCTCCAACTCCTCCTCCCACTGGGCAAGGAGACGTGCAGATCCCATCGGAAGACCGGCCAGTTCCCGGTCCGCCCAGCGCCGACTTGGCCGTGGCAGCCCTTCTGGAAGCTGTTAACCGCACCAACCTCCTCATCCTACAACAAGGAGAAAGGATAGGAGCTCTTGAGGAGGCATCTTTCCCAAGATCCTCTCCTCCCCGGAATAAAGCCCGAAGATCCAAAAGCCCGCCACCTAGGCGCGGAGAAGACCGTGCGGTTGGGCACGAGCCTGAGATACGACCCACTCGCAAGCGCGACCAGATCTCCCCGCGAGATCGATCCCCGTCGAGACGCAAAAGAACGAGGCAAGATAGGCCCTCCCCGCCGGGCAGACCTCGTGACCGGACCCGTTCACCCTCACCTCGCAGAAACCGTCGCCGCGAGCGCAGACGACAGTCACCATCAGAGCCAAGTTCAGATAGCGACGACGAACCTCGCGGTCCGTTGTCCCGGGAGATCCTAGCGACCCGCCTTCCTAAGGGGCTGGAGAAGCCTCCGTCGCTGGGGACGTACGATGGAACCGCCGACCCAGACGAGCATATAGAGAACATCGACGCTCTCTTGGATTACAGAGGGGTACGGGGAGCCATCAAGTGCCGCCTGTTCCCGACCACGCTCCGTAAAGGAGCAATGACGTGGTACAAGCAGCTGCCCGAGGAATCCATCACGTCATGGAGAAGGCTGGGGAGGATCTTCTCCCGTCACTTCACTGCTTCACGACGCCACCCCAAGACCGAGGCGTCCTTGGGAGCCGTCGTACGAGGCAAAGATGAGCCTCTCCGGGCTTATATAGAGCGCTTCAATAAGGAGGCTGTCCAAGTGCCAACGACCGACGCCATGAAGAAATTCTTGCTCGAGCAAGGGTTATGTCCTGGTTCCGATTTCGCGAAAGCCATCGGCCTCGACCCACCGAGGAATCTCAACGCACTTCTCCACCAGGCCCAGTCACATATACAGTACGAGGAGAAGGTCGCTGCCCACTCGGTCCAGACATCTCGCAACCAAGAAGGTGCCCGGACGTCCAGAGTTGAAGAACCCTCGACGTCCCGTCGAGGAGACAAGAGACGCGACGATCGACCTCGCGATACACGCGAGCAGAGAGCACCCTCCGGGCGATTCCACGATTATACCCCCCTCACTGCCTCGAGGGAGAAAATACTGTCCGAGTGTGCCAACTCGGAGTTCAAACAGGCGGGAGTCCGTTTCCCCAAGCAGCTGCCGGTCAGGCCAGGGATGGACAAGTCCAAGTACTGCCGTTTCCACAAGAGTCACGGCCATACGACGGAAGAGTGCATCCACCTCAGAGATGCCATAGAGATCCTCATTCGCGACGGCCATCTGAAGCAGTTCGCAAAAAAGAAGGACGCTCCCCGGCAAGAGGCCCAGGAAAGCAAAAAGGTCGCAGAGGAAATTTCGCCCTCCGACGACGCCAACGTCCAGGTCGCTATGTCCGTGACCCGACCAGAGGACTTTCGCATCCCGGACGATCTGCTCGCCTCCACATACCTCGTTACCAGCAGCCCATGGGAGGCCTTCCCGTCAGCCATGGTGATCTTCGGGGGTGGATTCAACAAAGTCACAGTTGGCTCGGTCAAAAGGAGATTCGACCAACTGATCAGCAAAAGCTCCAACGAGGTCACCACGCTGGACACCACGCACAAAGGGTCCGCTCCCATTTCCTTCTACAAGGAAAAACTCCTCGGCGGGGTACCGAATTCGAACATCCCACTGCTTATCCGGGCAAGGATGGCGAATTTCGATGTCCGAAGGATACTCGTGGACCAGGGCAGTTCGGTTGACATAATGTACAACCACCTGTTCGAGACATTGCAGCTGAACGACTCCCACCTCACTCCATACGTCGGATCCGACCTGCAAGGGTTCAACGGAGCGGCGACAAAGCCCCGAGGTTACGTAGAGCTCATCGTAACCTTCGGTTCAGGAAAGACAACCCGAGCAATCAAGGCACAGTTTCTGGTAATCGATTGCCCGTCACTATACCAGTGCATCTTCGAAAGGCCAACCCTGGCAGAGTTGATTGCAGTACCTTCCACAGTACATCTCAAAATGAAGTACTACACTTCTGAAGGGATGGTTGCCACCCTCCACGGCGACATCGAGGCTGCCCGCCGCTGCTTTGAAGCAGCGTCAAAGGGACTTAACACCATCTCGGCGAAGCCAAGAGCATCTGGTCGCCCCCTGCCCAGCAGCTCCGAGCAGCCAAGACCACTTCCCCAGGTCGAATCAATCGATCTAGACAGCCGGTTCAGTGAAGAAGATCACGCCAAGGTTCCAACGCCGTCGGGCAGTAAGTCCGACAACAGTGGCCATCTCCTACGACCTGTCCCAGATGGCAACTTCGAGATCATTCTGTTCGGGGAAGACCCCCAACGGGGAGTGAAGATCGGAGCAGATCTGCCCGACCTGGCCAAAAGACAACTGAAAGCGTGCCTCCACGAAAACACAGACCTGTTCGCGTGGAGCGCTGCTGAGATGCCCGGATTGGACCCCTCCGTCGCCTGCCACCAGCTCACGATCGACCCGACCGTCAAAGCCGTTGCCCAGCGCAGAAGGAAGCAATCCCCGGAGAAGACAAAAGTCGCGGAGAAAGCTGTCAAAGACCTTCTAGAAGCTAGGTTTATTTCCGAGGCCAAATATACTACATGGCTCTCTAATGTTGTACTTGTACGAAAAAATAATGGCAAATGGAGGATGTGCGTTGATTATACTGATGTTAATAAGGCCTGTCCGAAGGACGCCTACCCCCTCCCCAATATAGACAAACTCGTAGATAATTCGGCCGGTTTTAAACTTTTATCATTCCTCGACGCCTACTCGGGCTATAACCAAATACCAATGGCCGCGAGCGATAAAACTTACACAGCCTTCATGACCGAATCGGGCAACTATTACTACAACGTAATGCCCTTCGGACTGAAGAACGCCGGCGCTACATACCAACGAATGATGAACAAAGTCTTCCACGAACAGATAGGCGATATGCTCGAGGTATACATGGACGACATGATCGTCAAATCCCACGAGGAACTAGACCATGTCGCCCACCTCCGCAAAATTTTCGAGCAGGCAAGGAAATACCAAATGCGTTTCAACCTGGAGAAGTGCACGTTCGGGGTACGAGCAGGTAAGTTCCTCGGTTTCTACCTAACAGAACGAGGAATAGAGGCTAACCCCGACAAATGTCGGGCATTCTCCGAGTTCCCAATGCCCACGTCTAAAAAGAACATCCAATCCCTCAACGGAGTGCTGACCTCGCTATCCCGCTTCGTCACAAAGTCCGCCCAGCACGCCCTTCCTTTCTTCAAGCTCTTGCGGAAAGAAGCAGCGTTTGAATGGACCGAAGAATGCGAGGCGTCCCTCCTCCACTTGAAGCAAGCTCTATCGGAACCGCCCGTGTTGTCACGACTAGATACCGGGGAGGTCTTGTTCCTGTACCTCGTCGTCTCCGCCGAGGCCGTTAGCGCCGTTCTCATCCGCGAAAATCCTAGCGGGCAAAAGCCGGTACATTTCACGAGCAAGGTACTGCAGGACACAGAATTGAGATATCAACAGATAGAGAAGGTAGCATTGGCCCTCGTCAACGCTGCCAGATGACTAAAATACTATTTCTTGGCCCACACGATCGTGGTGAGGACAGATCAGCCCATCAAGCAGCTACTAGGACGGCCAGACATGGCCGGGCGAATGCTCAGATGGTCGCTAGAACTGTCCGAATTCGACATCCAGTACGAAAGCAGGAAAGCTCTTAAGGCTCAGGCCCTGGCCGATTTCGTAGCAGAGGTAGCTTTCTCAAATTCCTCGCCTCACCTAGTGAACAGATGGACCATCTATGTGGACGGAGCATCCAGCTCTAGTGGCAGCGGGGCAGGCGTAATTCTGGAAAACGACGAAGGAACCATAGTCGAGGCTTCCCTCACATTGTCTTTTCCCACGTCGAACAACCAGGTCGAGTACGAAGCCTTCCTCGCCGGACTACGCCTAGCCGAAGACCTGGGGGCCGAGGAAGTCATCATCTGCACGGATTCGCAGCTCATAGCCAACCAGGTATCCGGGGAATATCAAGCCAAAAACGACAGTCTCTTCGAATACCTCACCCTCGTCAGAGAAAAGATGTCGAAATTCAGAACAGTGGAAGTAAGACACGTTCCACGCGAACACAACGTACGAGCAGACGTATTGTCAAAACTGGCAAGCACCAAGAGGAAAGGCGGAAACAGGTCAGTCATCCAAGAGATACTTCCCCGGTCCAGCATCACTAAGGGATCTTCGACCCTACACGTACACGCGATCGGGGATAGCGATTGCTGGATGACGCCCGTTTATAACTACCTCACCAGGGACGAACTTCCAGAGGATCCCAAGGAGGCTAGCACCATCAAACGAAGGGCCTGCTCGTACGTTATCCTCGAAAACAAACTCTACCGGCGGGGCTTCTCCATCCCACTTCTTAAATGCATAGAAGAGGAGGTCGTCCCCCACGTATTGCGAGAAATCCATGAGGGCATCAACGCCCAACACCTCGGAGGAAAGTCCCTTGCCCGTAAGGCCCTCCGAGCAGGGTACTATTGGCCGACCATGCAACAAGACGCCAAGGAGCATGTGAAGAAATGCGACAAATGCCAACGGCACGGGGATATGCACCTAGCTCCGCCAAACGAACTAAAAAGCATGACCTCCCCATGGTCATTCTCCTGGTGGGGCCTGGACATCCTAGGACCCTTCGTGACGGGGTCTAGCCAAAACAAATACCTGATAGTGGGCGTAGATTACTTCACAAAGTGGATAGAAGCAGAAGTTTTAGCCAAGATAACAGCGCTCAACATTCTGCGCTTCTACAAGGGGAATATACTTGCCCGGTTTGGGATCCCCCAAGCAATTGTTACGGATAATGAAACACAATTCACAGTCAAAAAATTCCAAGACTTTGTCGCACACCTCAGAACGAGGCAACACTTCGCTTCCGTAGAGCATCCCCAAACCAACGGGCAGGCAGAGGCGGCCAATCGTGTCATACTGCGCGGCCTCAAGCGAAGACTGGACGAAACAAAGAAAGCCTGGGTCGAGGAGCTTCACAGTGTCCTGTGGGCATACCGCACCACTCCCCAGTCCACCACCGGGGAAACACCTTTCCGTTTGGCATATGGAACCGAGGCAGTCATACCCATTGAAATCCACGTACCGTCCAGGAGGACGGAATCACCCCTGGACGAGGAAATGAACGACGAAGCGATAAGAGAGGAGCTCGACCTCGTCGAGGAAATCCGAACGGGAGCAGCCCTCCGCGAGGCATCTCTTAAGCAAAAAATAGCGATCAGGCACAACGCCAAATTCTTCCGACGGGAGTTCGACGTGGGCAGCCTTGTCCTGCGAAGAAACCACAAGGACTCCCGCGAAGGTAAACTGGCGGCCAACTGGGAAGGACCATACCGAGTCCGCGCCAAAACGGGGAACGACGCATACTTACTCGAAAACCTCAACGGGGAAACGCTCCCTCGACCATGGAACGCTGAAAAACTTAAGCAATACTACAGCTAAAAGGCACAAGAAGCTTCCTCGCGTCACAAGGCCGTCTAACGGCCATCATGCTCGTTCAGGTACAAACGACGCATACGTACAAAGTGGAATCCCGCTCAAATAAATGAGTCGGAGCTCCACTCGTCGGCGGTCCTCGATCGAGCATCGCCTTCGCCCAAGTACCATGATTGGCAGAACCCCAGCTCGCGATGGGACGTTCACGCCGCGACCTCAGGCCTCAATCGCGACCTGAGATCCGCAACCTCGCCAGGATCTTCCCTGGCTGTTCGACCAGTTCCCCGCACTGGCAAATTCATAACGCAACGAGCAATCTGTCAAAAATAAGCCTTGTTGACAAACACACCCTCCGACGGGCAGTCACACATGCACAACTAAAACAAAGTACAACAGTATAAACAGAAGTTGTATAAATTAACCGGGCATTAAATTAAAAGGCCACAAGGGCCAAAGATTGTGCTTGTTACATTAAAAAGGGGGCCACGCCCCCAGAACAAAAATAAGGTTACAACGAGTTCAACGGCACGCAGGCCGGACAAGATACAGCTAAGCAACAAAAACTCTTAGTCTTCCACACGCTCGGTTGACGCAGCTTCAGGCCTCGGCTCCTCCACGGACTGCTCCTCGATATGTTCCTCGGGAGTATCGAGAACAAGACCCTCGGGCAGGACAATGCGGCCACCCTCCACACGAGCTAGGTAGTGAGTACCCCCGGTCAAAATCTCGAGCCCAGGGTTCACCACTCGCAACTGGGCCACCGCACTATCAAAAGACTCCGCGGCCACAACAATACCATCATCCTCGGCCTGCAGAATGCCAGCGACCAGCTCTGCTCGAGTCTTCAACACTCTTATCTCCTCTGGTTCGTCATCACCCGGGGCATTGGCCGCCATCAACTCCGCGTTCAACTCCTCGGACGCCTTCTTCTCTGACCTTAGCTTGGTGACTTCCTCCCTCAGCGTTGTCACCTCTTCCTCGACTTTCTTCTTCGCCTCAAGGGCCTGCCGGACCTCCTCCTTCAGCGTCGCTTCGGAGGCCCGAACAGCAGTAAGCTCAGCCTCGAGCACGTGGTCCCCCTCAGCGTACACAGCTGCCATCTCGAGCATCCTCACGAGGGCAGAAGCATCCCTGGCCACCATCGCCCTTTTGCCCGCGCGATCCATGTTCCCCAGGCTAAGAGATTCAGCCCGAGGAACAACCAAGGTATTACCCTCGAAGAACCTCATATCGTTGATGCACGGAGGAAGTTCGAACTTCCCCTTCTCAACTGCCCCCCTCAGATCCACCGTATCTATTGTCTGGAGGCGCTTCGGTCGCCCGACCAAAGGCAGCGGAGAATCCCATGGACAGGGAGTAGGAGAACAGGAGGTCCCCGAAGCAGTTTGAACAGGGGGAGGCGCACGAGCACCAGCAGCAGTCCGGGTCTTAGAGGGAGTCGCTCCAGCCTTGCCCCTCGCCATGGCATTCCTCACCACACGGTCACGGGCTTGAGGCATCTCACCTACACAAAGAAAACAAGCACGTCAGAAACGGGGAAGAAAGAATAGCAAATAAAGTCTAAGTAACTAAATCTACCGAGCAGCACTGTGACATCCGCAGAAGTCTTGCACTCCAGCAGTGCCTTGACGGGGATAAACCGGCGCTCGACCCTTTGACTCCCATCCTCCTCGAAGATAGGATTACCCTTGCTCGTCCAACAGGTCGCGAGCTGAAAGGAGTTGACCCACTTCACCAGGGTCTCGTAAGACGCGGTATCCTGCCCGCGTAAAGCACTCGGCTCAAAAACATAGGCACTGGGCTTCTTTGAGAAGTGGTCGGGTGTCCAGCGGATTGGAAACTTATACACCCTCTCCCCGACGTACTTCCCCTCCTCGGTGAGCAGCTCCTCTCCGTTCTCGCCACACTCTAACTCCCAGGCATACACGCTGTCCTGAGCAGCTTCGGACAGAGGCTCGACGATGTAGTACCGTCTCTTGAAGTTTCAGATGGACTCCGAGAACGGCTTGAACAGTTTTTTGGGCTGCTTCAAAGAGACCCATCCGTACCTCTTCCCCGTCAGCTGCCGCTGTAGGTGGAAAACAGCAAAGAACAAAGGGATGGTGGGCCCCAAAGCAAGGTGCTCGCACACCAACTCAAAAGCCCGTATAAAGGCCAGCGAATTGGGGTGGAGTTGGGAAGGCGCCAACTTCAGATGATGGAACACCGACCGCTGGAAGTCAGTGAAGGGCAACCTCAGCCCCAGTTCTTTGAAGACATATTCGTACATCCCGAAGCAGTCCCCGAAGCTCGAGCAGATCCGCTCGCCCACACTAGGCAGAAGCACCCTCCATTCACCTGAGGGCCCTACCTCAGTAAAATCGTCCGCCGCAAACCTCGCAAACGTGGAAGTGTGTTCGGAAGGCTCGGCCACCTCCCACTCTTCCGGGCAGAACGCGTCTACGTCCTCTTCCATTACATCTTCCTCCACGACCCCCAGGTTATCTCCCTCTTCAGCATCACTCGCTTCCCCCTCGACGTCGCTCGAGGAATTCGAAGCCGACGAACTCGAGGACGCAGAACTCGAGGCCGTTGCACTGCTGCTCTCATCGGAGACAGTTTCTTCGAACGTAACGGGTATAACCTCCCTCTCGGGCTCCATCGCCACTATGATCACCTGAAAAAGCAGAGAAAGGCAGTGAATTCGATAGGAAATCAAATCCACCCTTCCACCGCTAAGACAAGTGAAAGGGCGCGTGAAAGGCTGGGAACTACGTCCCCGGCCTAAGCCCTAACATCAAACAAAGAAGAACAAACTATCCCCGCGCCTGTACCCAGATTCCGTCGAAACTCTACCGGAATCTGGAAACGTCCTAGCGGGAAACTCACCAAATCCATCAACGGATGATAGGACGCGATGGTCACGACTCGCAACCACCACGTGGGCCACCACGACCACCAAACGTGCTACCTAATCCGGCGAGACATTTGGTACAGAAAAAAGGCAGAGCCTCCGCCCACCACCAACACTCGCCGGAAAACTACCTATTTTGCCATCTAGAACTAACCCTAGCCGCATGAAATCTACCACTTACAACAAAAGGAAGCAAAACAAGCAAAAAATCAGGATACTTACTTGATTTTACTAGAAGAAAGTGGAAGAAAACGGCTGCTCGAAACTTGTCACGGTGGTCGGCACGACGGTCGGCTGCTTGAAGAAGGTGACGGGCAAACGCACTGGTGACGAGGAAGAATCAGAAGAAGGAAAAGTGGAAAATGGGACGGTTTCCCCCATTTTATACCAAGGGGCACGTACACACACGCGCCCGTAGGCAATAATGACGGCCCACTAGCCATAATTGCCTAGGTAACTGCTACACAGGTCTCGATGCACACGTGGCGACCCAACGTTTCCCATTCCATCTGACGCGTCACCTCCCCGAATACCGGGCAAGATGGAATCGACCACGAATATCGCGGACACGGAGAACCACGAGCACCTCGAGACAGTCGTCCTCGTATCCAACGACGGCTTCATGATAGTTCCCCGGGACAACGAGGAGTCCTTAAGTCATCACTCCCATGCTCGGGAGCAACGACTTGGGGGGCTCCTGTTCTGGACTGGACCAATGGATAGAATTGGCCCAATAAGCCTCTGCTACAGAGCGGCCCAAATCGCCTAAGTCCAACCCACAGAAGGGCAAAAGTTACCTTTCTGCCCCTCATACCGGGCAAGGAACATAACGTTCCTCCCCGGACATTCTGCCCAACACGCACAGCTTCAGTGCTCCCCGAACAGCCATGGGTAGATGCCCGACATAACGGCTAGTTATGGACACCCTGCCCGTCGTAACGACTAGTTTGGGCAGCGACCGATTCTTTAGGGAAAACGGTTATTTCGCCCCGAAAATAGGACCTTTAGCCACGCGCTTAGAGCCCTATATAAACCCTCTCACTTGAGAGGGTCAGGTATCAAATATTCACCCTACGAACTAATACTTTGTACTTGCCCCTTTTCTCTGACCCTTTCTTACTTGAGCGTCGGAGTGCCTTGCAGGTACACCACCACCTCTCCTCAATCACATACCGGACAACCAGTACGACCAGCACCCATCCAGGCACCTCCATAACGACCAGCCCGCGTGGACCAGTTCGTGTACATCAGATCAAATCGAGAAAGCATTATGCATTGCACATTTTACTGGTAATTCCTGCAGGATAATCAGTAATTTCCATTGGTAAGCCTAACGCCCGGTCGGCAATGTGATGGTTCTTTGACGAAGTTGTTGTTTCCTCAGCAGTTCCTCAGCAGAGTTATCAGTTCCCCAGTAATCGCCGTTTGTGGGTCTCAGGAAGGGTTGATTACCTTCTAATTCCCCAACGAATCCCTAATATCTTCAGCAAAGTTGTCATGATGTACCTTGAGAAGAGGCAGATTTGGTCTTTTTCCCAGCACGGGTCGTACATCATCCGCAACATGTTAGCAGCCGTACGATTTGGTTCTTTGTCTTCCTCAGGCAGAGAAGATTCTTCGAGCCTTGTGAATTCTCTACAGAGAGTCAGTGGCAGCTTAAGAATCGGAGTTTTCTGATTTCGTTTCCCCAAGCAGAGGAAACGTGATGGAACGGTTGGTCTGATTCTCTTATCCCCTGCAATATCGCTGGTGATAGTTCTGCCCCAGTGGAGTCTTCACCATTTTTCTTGGGTCTCCCCAGCAAAAGTTTTCACTCTTTGAGGGCCTTTCCCCAGCAGGCTTGGTCTTCATCTGTGGGTTCTCTCCCCGACCAAGGATGTCGAGATCGTTTTGCTACAATCTCTGCCTAACTCACTGTGCACCACCTTAACCCGCACTTTTGCATTGCGTGATATCAAGCATCATGTAGAACGCATACATAACATATGCATTAAGCATGATCCCTTTCTTTTGGCCTGATTCATCTCCCTAGCAAATATTTAGCCAAACTCTTCTTTTGTCGCCGTCGACCAAATTTTCGAGCTACTCTTTTATTTAACCCCCTTCTACCTCGAATCATAAAAAAGCTAGCGCAATTCGCGCATTCAGGTCTAAGAGGATAAAATAGGGGTAGCTGTCATAACCCAAAATTTGACCTTCCTCTTTTGCCTTTTGCATAAGCACGGACATTCGCATCGCTGACATATGCATCCGTACTTTTCTCTTCGTGTTTCTCATTGCAGGATTTTCAGGTTTTTTGCCCGATTAATCGCATCCTCACGAAGTCATTACATCATCAAATCAAGCTCAAAACAAAGGTTTCCATGTTTATTCATCAAAACAAGAGGTGGAAAATTGAAACCGGGACTTCAGTATCATTTCCTAAGCAAATTTGGGCAAAATCAACTGAAGTAACCGGTTCGCCTGTGGTGAGTAACCGATTACTCTGTGCAAAATTGCAGTCCCTGCTGCATTTTTGGGACAGCAGCCATGCACTCTCTTTGGTCTTTGATTCTACTTAATTCTAGCAGTGTGTGGAACATTCTAGACATCTCTAGACATTTCAAGACTATCCAAGACATTCCAAATGTATTTATTCCAATGCTTCACTCTAAATTAAGTGCACCGTGTTCCTTGATTTCCAAGTATGTGGACCTTTGGATATTGAAGCTCACATTGGGATTGTTACCGAGTTGGTTCTAACTAACTGAGTTAACCACCTTGACTCGGTGAGTCAAGCCTAACTAACTCCTAGCCTAGTTCCAAACCACCCAAAGCTAAGTCTAAACCTAACTCCAAACCTCTCACACTCCAAATCTAAAATCTATATAAACAAAGCTTCACTCATTTTTCAAGGATCCCACTCCATCCACAATCATTCACACAAATTCACACTTTCTTCACTCTCAATTCTCTCACATTCTCTCTGTTTTTTTGCTACATCTTCATCTTCATCTCAATTCTCTTCCAAAACCTCACCAAAGCTCAATTTCTACATTAAAGGATAATCACTTTTACATCAAAAGTGATTATTTCTTGAGCTCAACCTTCATCACCTTGCTATTATACTTGGATTTCTGGAGTTTTATAAGCTTTTGGATTCATCTCAAGTGGTCATTTCAAGATTCTTCGGGGATAATTCTCATTTTGGAGTTTTCGTCGCGTTTTGCTCGGTTTCGATACGTTTCGTCAACAAATTAAAGATTTCCTCTGGTTTTATTTGATTTTCTGCATCAAGAATCCTTTGCAACAATTACCAAGGCACATCTCAACCTTGTAGGTTGGTGGATCTCACTTTACTTTTTGTTTCGATCGTTTTTGTGCATTTACGATGTAATTCCGATTTGTTTTCGGTTTGATTTGCCATGCATTTGCTTGATCTTTGATCTCCATATTTTTGCTTGTAATTTGTGGTTAATTGCCCTTACATGGTGTATTTTCGTGCACAAGTTCATGATCTAGCATGTGATGGTTGATATAAGTGATTAAATGCTGAAAATCACCTTTGAAAAGCTGTTTTTTCCGTTATTTTTGCCACTGTAACAGTGGTAACCGGTTACCGTGTGGTGAGTAACCGGTTACTCAGTGTATTTTTCACCAGAAACGTAGTTTTTCAAGCGAGTAACCGGTTACCCTGTGGTGAGTAACCGGTTACCACTGTACAGATTAGACATTTTTGTGTTTTTTCAAGCTTGTTTGACATCCTCTCTTCCTCTAACTTCCATGGATCGATATGCTTGATTTTTGTTGATGTTTTAAGTGTTTTTTAACTTCTGTTTGAAGCATGCTTGTCAACTTTCGATGCTTGATTTTTCATTTATCGACTATTTGCAACTTTGGCAATGTTTGTTCATGAACATCTTGCATTCTATTTGATCACTTGTTAACATGTTTTGCAATGCATACTAATTATCATTTGGTACTATTTTTGCATTTCATTTCATGCCTTGCATTAAGTTTGTTCTTGATTGAGCAAATTTAATTTTGTATAATCAATAATTCACACCTTTTGCTTTAATGATTTTTCATTCTCTTTGGAAAATTATTAGCATAGCATTCCCCTTTAATTAATTGATCGAAACCATGTTTCGATTAGTGGATCTTCCCCTTCCCTCTCTTTAGGATCTCTTTAGAGCTTCTCTTTCTGGATCCCCCGCGGAGCCGGAGTTTCGCACTACGCACTGCATTAGAGCACCATATAACTGAAGTTGTTACGCTGTCCGGTTCACAACACGCGGGAGCACTGTACAACTTGGAGCTGTTGTGCTGTCCGTTTAACCTTCTGCATTACACCCTGTGTGTTAGAGAAAGAATGAGAAGGGAGAATTCCTACTCTCATTCTGACTACTTCAGGTAGGGGATGAATGACCCTGTACTTGGCTTAGTCATCTCTATATCCAGGCGGTAGTGTACCTTCTTCCCCAGTCGGGTCGATCCTTGATCACTCCTATCTCTTTCCATATCTCTCTTTTGATCAATCACCCCTCTTCTTGGTTGAGATCATTACCCCTTTTCTGGGTAACAAATTCTCTTTGTTTCAATACTCTGTTCTCTTCTTGCGGTCAATCATTGCTTCTCGATTCTCAAAAGAGTCTCAATTCCTTTTCTTCAGTTAAACACAGTATTCTTGTTACAACTGAAACTCCTGCGAAGTTCGTAACCTTCTTTTGCTTCTTCTCCCTTTGTTTGGTTAACCACTGCCTGTCAGTTAAAACACCAATTTACGCGTCTTCTCAGTTAACCACAGTCTGCCTGTTAAAATACTGAGCCTTTCGGGTTAATCACTTTCTCTTAGTTAATCACCCATTTTTTCAGTTAACCACAGTCTGTCTGTTAAAATACTGAGCCTTTTGAGTTAATCACCTTCTCTTGGTTAATCACTCATTCCCTTCTCGGTTAATCACAGTTTTTCTGCTAAAACGAATCCCCCAGTAGTTAGCAACCTTTTCTTGGTTCAAATACTTGCACCCTTGGGTTAATAACCTCTTTTGGTTTCAATACCCTTTTTGTTGGTCAAGTACCACTTGTTCGGTCAGTACCAACATCCCCAGTGGGTCACAACCTTTGCTTGGTTCCACACCCGTCCTTTGGGTTACAACCTTCATTCGGTTCTACGCCCGTTCTCTTGGTTGATCACAGTTTACCTGTTAAAACCTTTCTCCCCACAAAACTACGATTTTTTCTCTCCTCGGTTAACCACTGTTTATCAGTTAATATACCGAGATCCCCGCTGAGTCAAACACCTTCTCTTGGTTCAGTACTCTCTTCTATTTGGTTCATCACTGTCCATCTATTGACACCCAGTCTTTTATCCCCGTCCGGGTTCGTGTCTCTTTTTTTTCTTTGGTTAATCACTGCCAGTCAGTTAACATACTGAAACCTATTTCCCTTAGTTTGGACGTCATTCCTTTCACCTTCCCCAGTAGAATTCTCTGTTCCCCACAGAGTCTTATCTCCTTGTCTCCGGTTAACCACTGTCAGTTAGTTAATATACCGAATTCTCATTCTTTTATTCCCCAGTAGGGTCGCTACCTTCTGGTCCCCAACATTCCTCTTTGTTCTCTTGTTCCCCAGTGGAATTTCTTTTATACCCTCTTGTTCCTTTACTTTCTTCGTTTTGACACCACTGTTCCTTTTATTTTTCCGTCTTAGTTCCCCGAACTACGGAAGCTCTGATTCTACATTCATTCAAATGTATGATACGTAGGCACGAGATTGCGATGATCTTGGCGAGCACGCTTCCACCCTTCTTTCTTCCTTTCCCCTTTCTTTTCCCTGGTTCCTCTGAACTACGGTGCTCTGATTTCCTCATTGCATTATGAGGGTACGTAGGCACGAGGGCCCCAATCCTCCGCGAGTACTTTCTCTCCTTTCTTTCTTTCTTTCTTCCCTTCTCTCTCTCCTCTCTCTTTTAGCTAGAAGCCTTTAGATAGATGACCCATCCAAGCCTAGAAGCAAGCGAAATGGTTCCCGTCGAGTACGACGGATGCGTTAGGTGCTAGTACCTTCCTTTCGCATAATCGACCTCGGTTCCCGTTTCTCTTCCCCTTGGGTTTTATCGATATTTTCCCTGTCCTTTGGGACTAAATAAAGTTCCGTGGCGACTCTGTGTTATCTTTGAGTGTGCGATTCACTCAGGTATAAACCAGTCATCTTCATTATCAAGATCATTTGATTCGACTTATCATCAAGCTTCCTTCTCAACTGATTTGGCACATGTCTATGTGTTATAGATCCAAACACCTTAAGTGACTGAGGCTAGGCTTGACACCAAACCAACATTCTTCTGGTGCGATTCCTTCAAGCTTCTTCGTCGGACATCCGTTTAATATGTATGTTGTTGTCGAAACTGTTTCTCCCCACAATTCTTTAGGTAGATGTTTTCCATTCAACATACTTCTCACCATGTTCATGATGATTATGTTCTTTCTTTCTGCAATTCCATTTTGTTGTGAAGTGTAGGGTGGCACCATCTCATGCACAATCCCCTTCTTTTTCACATTATGCATCGAACTCTTTCGACACATACTCTCCACCACCACCAGTCCTCAGAATTTTTAGCTTTCGACCATAGATTTAAATTTGGCTAATACCTCGACCACATCACTTTTATTCTTGATGAGGTAAGTCCACAACTTTTGACTATAATCATCTATCAACATGACAAAGTATTTGTTGCCTGCAATCGAATCCACCTGGATTGGACCACGTACACCAGAGTATATGACTTCCAGAATTTCCTTTGACTTTCTTCCTGCATCCTTGCTGAAGCTATTCTTGTGTTGTTTCGACTGAACACACTATTCACAGACTTCACTTGGAATGTCGATTTCAGGTAATCCTGAAGCCATATTTCTTCTCTTTAGCTCTCTGATCTCATTGAAGTTGAGATGGCCTAGTCGAAAATGCCATAACCAATCATCTTTCCTGGCTGCAGTTGCTAGGCACTTATGCTCCATCACATTGAGTTCAATCTTAAAGGTTATATTCTGAGACATTGGAGCCTCCAAGATCAACCTACCACCTGCGTCGAGAACTCTCATCATCTTGTCTTCGACAACTAACTTGTAGTTCTTTTTGACAAGCTGTCATATACTGAGCATGTTACTTTTCATGCCTGTTATGTATAACACATTGGAAATTATTGATTTCTTGTCATCCTTCCTCACGGTTTGAACATCACCAACACCTTCAGTTGCTAGAGTGTTGTCATTTGCAAACTTCACCGTGTTCTTCGAAGAGGGCTTTATGTTCACAAATCAATATTTCCTTCAAGTCATGTGTGATGAGCATCCTGAGTCCAAGTACCACTGGTCCTGAAATCTCTCTTCATCTCTTGTTGCTACCATCAATAACATCTCTTCTTCTTCTTCATGTTTCGCCAACTTTGCATCAGTTTCTTGATTCTTCTTCTTTTTCTGGACAATCACTAAAATAGTGACCATACTTCTGACAATTGAAACATTGAATGTGACTTTTGTCAGGCTTCGACCACCACCTCTTCCTCTACCTGCAGCACCACCTCTTTGGTTACCTTGGTTCCAGGATTTTCTCTGATTTGACCAGTTTCCTTCATGCTGATTTTGACTAGTTAAATTGGTGTAGCCTCCTCTACCTTTGTTGTCATTCCAGTTTCCTTTGCCTTTCCTTTCTTTTTCTAACTGCTCCTGCAAATCCATATCACTCCTTGACTTTCCTCCAGCTCTTTCAGCCATCATTTGTTCGTGAGACTCAAGCGTCCCTTGAATCTCTTCCTTCATCAATACTAACAAGTCTTTCGACTCTTCTATGGCTACTACCACGTGGTCAAATTTTGGAGCCAATGACCTTAAGATCTTTGACACAACTGATCTTGATGTTAACACTTCTCCACATACCTTGAGTTGATTCACCAGCTTTGTAACTCTGGTGAAGAAATTAGTTATACTTTCACTGTCTTCCATCTGAAGCAATTCATAAGCCCTTTTGTGAGTTTGTAACCTCACATTTTTCACCTTCTCTCCGCCTCCAAACAATTTTTCAAGAATCTCTCAAGCTTCTTTTGCTGATTCTACGTCACTAACCTTTTCAAAGTTATCTGGATTAACACATTGATGGATTATAAAGAGAGCTTTATAATCTTTATTCTTCAATTCTTTATATTCTGCTTTCTCCTGATCTGTCGTAGTTTCTGCAAGCGCTAATAATCCCTCCTTCACAAGATCCCAAAGATCTTTGTAACAGAAAACCACCTTAATTTGCTTGCACCAATTCTCATAATTATCTTTCTTGAGAATTGGAAGATTTGCTGGAAAGTGACCGTTCGGGTGATTCATCGCCATCACAGTTGTTCTTCCCTTGAATCAAAACCAGAGCTCTAGATACCAGATGTTGGAATTCAACCACAACCTATGGTGAATTCTTCTCAATCTTGATCTCAAGATTGTTATGTAATGACAATGAACAAAACAAAAGAACACATTTAAAGAAGATGAGTATGAACTGCAGAGTAACTCTCTGCCCAACTGTGGAATTTTATTATCACTTTGCAACTTCAAAATCGTGATTATCAAACTTGATGATTACAATGATAAGGGTTCCTCCCTATTTATAGATTTAGGCTAACTTGCATCTCAAGCTAAAGCCTAAACTATAAAAGCCCAAAAATATCTAATCTAATCTTTCTAAATCAAATCCGATCTTTCTAAATCAAATCTAATCTTTCTAAAGCAATGAATTACATATTTAACAATTTCTTGCTCCATTTTCGTCTATATGTTAATGTTTTTAGCCTTTTTTTATTCTATTTTATTCTTCCACTTTTTTGGTTTGTTAAGTTCAACAACGGGCGAGACAATATCTCAAGGTATGTTGGTATGTATTTTACTTCATTATGGTTTTTATTTTTTCTGGTTTTCATGTTTTAGCTTGTTCACAAATGTTGAGGATCCCTCCTTCAGATACAATTTTTTCAAATATGTTTATTTTCATTCATCGTTGTTCATACTTTTGTGGAAAAAAATATAAGTTTTGATCTAGCTCATTTGCATTTAAGTTTTTTAAAAAATCTTCACACTTTCACTCATTTCACTTCTTTCATTTGTTATGTCTTTTTTACTTTGACGTTGATGCAATGGCTATGTTCGTTTCCGCTTTACATCATTTTATGGTTTATGAACATATTATTTGTGTTTTACTTTTTTCAATAGTTTTGGTCAATATTTTTATATTGTACAATGAATGGTTTGTGATAAATAGTTGTTATAGCTTTCTTGACTTCCATTTAATGGCTAAGGATTAATTTTCTAATACATTGTGTTCTTACTCTTATCTTTAGAGTGCGTTTGGTTATGAGAAGAAATTGAAAAGAGAGAAAGAGATGAGAAAGAGTGAGAGAAAAGAGAAGTAGATGAAAAACATAGTAGATTTGGCTGATTATTTGGTATAAAAAAAGATAAAAGAAATAGAAGATAAATACATGTTATTATTTTTAAAATACAACAATAGCCTTGAAAAGAAAATAACATATAACACAAATTTTATGAAGGGTAATCAATGGGAAAAAATACAGCATACCCTCTCTGCACTTTCTTCTCTACTTTGTGAAGAACGAAAAAGTATATAGGTCCCATCATTTTAAATCTATCTTCCGTACTTCTCTTTTTAATCAAGCAGAGTGAGTTACATGTTTCTCTTCTCTTTCTCTCACTCATACTTCTCTCTCCTTTAAATAACTTTAACTAAGCACACCCTTACTTACAACTTTTAACATTGACTTTTTTTTCATACTCTTCCATTTATTACCAGTGTTGTGTGGTTATAAGTGTTTAAAAAATTATAATGTAATTTTTGTATGACACATTTATTTAAGGTCTGGAATTTTGTTCCTAAGGGGACAAATGTCAAACTAGATGTCCTAGACAACTGACTCGACAAGTTAAACAAGAATCACATAATTAACACAATTTAAATTGTACAAGATGATGAAGCATAAAAGCAATAAAGAACACAATAATTTATAACACAGTTCAATGCAAATATCACCTACGTCTTGAGGGTTGGCTTTCAACCCAAGAAAGGAAATTTATTATTAGTAGCTTAGTACATCTAGTCTTACAAGCAACAACAAGCCTTATGTTGTTTAATTCCTCTACCTAACAATACCTAATGACTTCCTATTTAGGTCCCCCTAAATATGAGAACCCCTCTCACTTTCTCTCAATTATTAAACCCTTGTGATCGGTGTTTAACAAACCTAAAACTATGCCAAGTTACTGATATATATTGTGGTGTACATACAAAAATAACAAGGACACAAATAAACCATAGCACTCTAAAATCTTCAATGTAATGCTTGTTTTTCAATGTAGGTTTTGATCTCCTTATATATCAAAAGTATTTTGGGTTTTTTCTTCTTGGATCTTTTATTTTTTGATTTCGTCTAAAATCTTTGCTCAATTTGTTAGAGAAGATTTATTCCATAAATATATCATTTATTTTGTTTCAAACTTAAATTTAAATCACATTTAAATTTGGTTTGATCTTTACAGTTTACCAACAAATCATATAATCATATTGCTAAATAAAAACAATAAAATCTAATTGAATCTTCAACAGAAAATTCGTTCCAAAATGCAACAATCTGGCTTGTTGAGCATGACCCATATGTCGTACTCACGTGTTGTGACACCGTGCCCAGTATGTGTCCCTTCTGCACCAAAAAAACATCTTGAAATAGCTTGGAAATCTTGAACACTTCTCCATGTTGTTGTTTTGCAAAATGTAGTCAATAAAAAAAGGAACAACAATCTCCCCTTTTGACAAATTATGGCAAAACAACTCTTCAAGATATATAACGCCCATTCAATCAGAATATGTGACATATGTAACACCCCATTTAAATATTTAATCATTTTAAGATTTTATTCGTTTAATTATTTTGGCATGGGTTTAGTTGAGATGTGTATAAGGGTGAGTGTGAGAGCTTAGTGTAATGAGTTAATTAGGATTAAAACTTAGAATAATATTATGATGACAAATAATATTAATGGCGGTAGATGGGATATTTGACATGGAATAATTGTCCCTAATAATAATGGTAATATTATTATTATTAATAATATTATTATGATTATTATTATTAAAATTAAGGAAAATAAACCATAATTAGAGAGAGTGGGAGAAAGTAAGTTGCAGTATCAGTTATACGTGAAAAGAGAAAGGAGAGAAGAAATAAGAGGAAGCTAGGGCTCAAAGGAAAAGGAGACCACCATTATTAAGAGGTATAAGAGCTTGCAAGAACTCTAAGGTAATGGTGGTGTTCTGATTATCTAAGGGTTTGTATAATGGTTTGTGGGTAGGGATTGATTTGCTTGTTAGAAATTAATTCTCTCACATATTCTAAATCTTTCAATTGTGAAGTTTTGTTTTCTTGATGAAATTGGGTGCAAGTCGATAATGAGAAATTATATGATTATGATGATGTATGTTGGTGTGAATTAATTTGTGTGGACTATGTGATTGTATGTGGTAATGGTAAATTTGGTGAGTTAGAATGTTGTTAATGATGTATGTGAATATGAGTTGAAATTTAGAGCCTGGAATATGTATTGTGTGAGAGTTGGAGATGTTTGGGTATTGGGAAAAAGTGATTTTCGTGTCAAAAAGTAGCAGAAAAGTGATTTTGCAGCACATGTAACCGGTTACCTCACTGATGTAACCGGTTACATCATTAAAAAATGGTGTTTTTGGGCAGGTTACAGTGATGTAACCGGTTACCTCACTGATGTAAACGGTTACATTGAAACGTGTTTTCTGGGAATTTTGGGCGAGGTAACCGGTTACATGGTTAATGTAACTCTTTACATCGCTGTGTCAAAATTTTTGTAAAAACTTCAAAAATTCATAACTTTAGTTCTGGGTGTCGGATTGACGCGCCGTTTGAAGCGTTGGAAAGCTGGTGTAATGTACTTTAACTTAAAATTATTTTCTGTACCATAATTCAAATTATTTGATGTGTGGGCATGTATTTGATGCATAGTGAGTTTTTTTTTTATTTTGTGGAGCGTGTGCAAATGTATTGTTATTGCATGATATATCGTTGTGTTGTTATTGCTGTATGTTTTGGAAGGTGTTTGGTGCATGGTGGCCAGTAGTGGAGAGGTACATTGACTATGGTGAAGGTCTTTGTGTGTGTAGTTGTGTTGTATGCATAATATGTTGCATGCATTCATGGTGTTGGACGGTGGTCCGTGAGCCTCAATCCTATGGTGATGGATTGGACGCAAATAGCTAATTCCTATGGTGATGGAATTAGTGAAGCGTTACCTATGGTGATGGTAACGAGTTTTGGGTGAGCCTCAATCCCATTATGTGGATTGGGTGCGAGTAGCTAATTCATATGGTGATGGATTAGTGAAGCATTACTTGGTAACAATTTTGGACAGAGGTTCATTTGGTGAGCTTCGATCCTAGATGGGGATCGGAGCAGTGAACCTGAGAGTTCACGTTTCGGTACCACATGCATTGAGTCAAGTTGTTGAGTCTTATTGCATTGCATTGGTGTGGCGTCGTTGTGTTGGTGGTGTGGGATATATTGTTGGAATGTATGTTGTGCTTGTAATAATTTATTACTCACTTATTATTATTATGCATTTCTTTATATAATTATGATATCTCACCCCTTCTGTTTGAATGTTGTCGCCACGTGGGTAACACGCAGGTGATCCACAGTGAAGGTGTGGATGTTAGTAGAAGAGGCTACTATTCTTTATGCTTTTGTCAAGTCGGTGTCTGCTCTAATATGTAACACTGGGGGTCGACGTTTGTTTTGTTTATGTTGGGAGGAAACTATATGTATATCTCTGTTGTTGGATAATTTTATGTTGATGGAGATTGTCATGTGAATCTCCTTTGTTGATAATTTTCTTATAACTACATTTGTTATAACTATGTTAGAAGAGTTTAACTATTCAGTTGTGATGTTTTCCGCTGGTAAACAAAATGTTGAAGTTCAGACTTATGTTGTGTTTTTTAATTACCATATGTGTTGTATGTCGAAATATATTATCAGATTGTTGTTGGATGTGGCATCCTAATTGTATGATTGTTTTTATTTTACTCTGATTTTAATTATAATTACGTGGGGAAATTAGGGTGTTACATAATGGTATCAGAGCAGGTCGGTCCATTTGACTAGGTTGTTTAATTATGTTGTTCCCTAGTATGCGACATGTGTGTGAAAACACTGTCGATCCTTGTTTCGTTTTCCATTTGCAGGTTGGGAATGAAATAAGTGAGGGAGAAGCTTGTGCTTCTCCAAGATGCTCCAAGTGTGGAGTGATGGCTCAGTGTATCGTTGGACGCTATTATTGTTTGGTAAATATGGTTTATGACCCCTCATGATTATCGGTTGTCTATTGACAAATTAAGGAACTGATCACCCTTAATCTCTTGTTTATAATAGACGGGATCATGTTGGATGGAATAGACGTGTCTTGCCAGCTTAGATGGTGTGTACAGTGAATTGTTTAGAGTTAAGCCAAGCGCTTACAGATTATTTTGATGAGTCGATGCAGAATCTTATATCTGAAGATGAGGTAGATTTGAGTTTCTTGTTCGTCGGTCAATTTGGGATGTCTCTGAGGGCGAACGATCAGGTATTATTGATGGTTGCTTCTCAGGGAGTAGAGAGCAAAGTGACGGCTAGAGATATGCCAGTGGTGTGTAATTCGTGATGTTTTTCCTTAAGATATTTGTGACTTGCATCCAGAGTGTGGATCTGGGTTTGGTGATAGTAGAGAGCTGATGTTGTTGTATGCTAAGCAAGTGGATGAACTTCTAGAAGATGAAGCCTTGATGTTTGTAATGTTTTCATCGTTGCAAGTGTTGAAAGAGAAGAAGTTGTTTGCGAAACTGTCAAAATATGAGTTATAGCTGCACGAAGTGAGTTTTCTGGGACATGTTATTTTTGACAATGGCATAGCAGTGGATCCATCCAAAGTGAGTGTTGTACTTCAGTGGGAACCTCTGAAATCTATGATGGAGATTAGGAGTTTCCTGGGGTTAACATGTTATTATCACCGATTTATCGAAGGGTTTTCTAATTTGGCCCTTCCTCTGACTCAGTTGACTAGAAAAGGTCAGGCATTTGTGTAGGACATCTTGTGTGAAGAGAGTTTCTGAGAATTGAAGAAGAGGTTGACTATAGCGCCATTATTGATTCTACCAAATCCAGATGAACCTTTTGTGGTATATTGTGATGCGTCCAAAATGGGATTAGGAGGATTATTGATGTAGGATGGTAAGGTTGTGGCTTATGCCTCACGATAATTGAAGGTGCATGAAAGGAATTATCCTACTCATAATTTAGAGTTAACTGCACTAGTGTTTGTGTTGAAGGTTTGGAGGCATTATCTTTATGGTTCCAGATTTGAGATGTTCAGTGATCATAAGAGTTTGAAGTATTTGTTTGATCAAAAGGAATTAAATATGAGGCAGCGTAGATGGTTAGAATTCTTGAAAGACTATGATTTTAGCTTGAGTTACCATCCAGGTAAAGCTAATGTCGTAGCACATGCTTTAAGTTGGAAGACGATTCACCTGTCGACATTAATGATTAAGGAGTTGGACTTAATTGAACAATTTAGAAACTTGAGTATGGTTTGTGAACTGACTCCTGAGAGTGTGATGTTGGGTATGATGAAGGTTAATAATGATTTTCTTAATGAAGTTAGAGAGAGTCAGAAACTCGATTTGAATCTGGTGGAATTGATGACCGCATGAGGGTTAGATATAGAAGGTGACTTTAAGGTAGATGATCTTGGTGTGTTGAGGTTTTGAGGCATAATTTGTGTGTCGGATAATCCTGAATTGAGGAAAATGATCTTAGAGAAGGGCCACGGGAGTAGCTTGAGTATTCATCCTGGAGCTACAAAACTGTATCAGGATCTTAAAAAATTTATTTTAGTGGCTAGATATTAAGAAAGATGTAGCTCGGTTTGTGTATGCTTGTTTGACTTGCCCGAAGTCAAAAGTGGAACATCAGAAACCTTCCAATTTGGTGCAACCAATGGAAATACCAGAGTGGAAATAGGATAGTATCGCGATGTACTTTGTGACTAGGTTACCGAATACAGCGAGAAGCTTTGATGCTATTTGGGTGATTCTGGATAGATTGACAAAATCGACACATTTTATACCGATTAACATCAATTTTCCTTTGTCAAAGTTAGCAGAGATTTATATCAGAATCATAGGGAAGTTCCATAGGGTTCCATCAAGCATAGTTTCTGATAGAGACCCGAGGTTTACTTCTGGATTTTCGAAGAGCTCGCAGGAGGCTTTGGGTTCTAGATTTGAAATTGAGTTCTTCCTATCATCTGTAGACAGATGGGTAATCTGAAAGAAATATTTAGTCATTGGAAGATTTATTGAGGGCTTGTATACTCGAGCAGGGAGGTGCTTGGGATACTCATTTATCGTTGATTGAATCTACATATAATAACAGTTACCATTCTAGTATTGGAATGACGCCTTTTGAAGCGTTGTATGGTAGGAGGTGTAGGACACCTCTGTCCTGGTATGAGTCAGGTGAGAGCACTGTACTTAGACCTGAAATTGTGCAGCAGACTACGGAGATAATCCAGATGATTAGGGAGAAGATGAAAGCATCCCAAAGTAGACAGAAAAGCTATCATGATAATATGAGGAAAGACTTGAAATTCAGCGAGGGCGACCATGTGTTTCTAAGGGTCAATCTTGTGACTGGTGTTGGTCGTACGCTGAAATCGAATAAGCTGGATTCTAAGTTCATTGGACCGTATCAGATTTTGCATAGAGTTGGAGTTGTTGCGTATATAGTGGTGCTGCCACCCGAACTTTCAAACTTACATGATGTGTTTCATGTGTCGCAACTTCGGAAGTACATTCCCGATCCATCCCATGTCATTCAGAGGGATGAAGTGTAGATTCAGGATAATCTTACTGTGGAGGCAATGACGATAAGGATTGAGGATCGCAATATGAAAAAGTTACGAGGAAAGAACATTCCTTTAGTGAGAGTAGCTTAGGGAGGAGCTGCTGGAGGAAGTGTGACCTGGGAATTGGAGAGCAAGATGCGAGAGTCGTATCCAGAATTGTTCTCATCAGGTACATTTTTTAGGATGAAAATATTCTAAGTGGGGGAGGGTTGTAACACCCCATTTAAATATTTAGTCATTTTGTGATTTTATTCGTTTAATTATTTTGGCATGGGTTTAGTTGAGGATATATGTATAAGGGTGAGTGTGAGAGCTTAGTGTAATGAGTTAATTAGGATTAAAACTTAAGAATAATATTATGATGATAAATAATATTGATGATGGTAGATGAGATATTTGACATGGAATAATTGTCCCTAATAATAATGGTATTAATATTATTATTATGATTATTAATATTATTATGATTATTATTATTAACATTAAGGAAAATAAACCATAATTAGAGAGAGTGGGAGAAAGTAAGTTACAATATCAGTTATACATGAAAAGAGAGAGGAGAGAAGAAGGAAGAGAAAGTTAGGGCTCAAGGGAAAAGGAGACCACCATTATTAAGAGGTAGAAGAGCTTGCAAGAACTCTAAGGTAAGGGTGGGGTTCTGATTATCTAAGAGTTTGTATAATGGTTTGTGGGTAGGGATTGATTTGCTTGTTAGAAATTAATCCTCTCGCATGTTCTAAACCTTTCAATTGTGAAGTTTTGTTTTCTTGATGAAATTGCTTGCAAGTCGATAATGAGAAATTGTATCATTTTGATGATGTATGTTGGTGTGAATTAATTTGTGTGTACTATGTGATTGTATGTTGTAATGGTAAATTGGGTATGCTAGAATGTTATTAATGATGTATGTGAATAAGAGTTGAAATTTAGAACCTGGAATGTGCATTGTGTGAGAGTTGGAGATGTTTAGGTATTGGGAAAAAGTGATTTTCGTGTCAAAAAGTAGCAGAAAAGTGATTCTGCAGCGCATGTAATCGATTACCTCACTGATGTAACCGGTTACATAATTAAAAAATGGGGTTTTTGGGTGTAACACCCCAAAATTTGCCCTCCTATTTATACCCAATAAGTGGCTTATGCTTCACCTTTCATATGCATTTAGGTCACGAGCATTACACATACATCATTGGTCTTCCCAAGGCATGGTATCAAGGATTCCTTCATCATTGATTGATCAAAGCAAAGAGCATGGTATATGCTCAATCAATCAAGCCACAAAGGCTCCTCAAGATTCAAGGCATCTCAATTGGTTTACCATTTCATCAAGAGATTGAGATTGGCAAGAAAATTGAAGACGACCACACCTTTCTAACTTTTGATCCTCTAATTAGGGTTTTGGTCATCTCCATTGAGCAAAAATCTTGAAGCTTTGACATTATGTTATCACATACAACATTTTATTCACTCCAGAAGAATTAGGGTTTTGACTATTGGTCAATATCTCCCAACCTTCAAGGCCAAAACTAGGGTTTTGCCTAAAATCGGTTTATTTCTGATTATTTGGGCAAGACTTGATTCCATGGCTTTCTATGTGTTCTCAAGTATCTAGAGGTGGATTATGGACCATCAAGTTCATTCACAAGGTTTTTAATTGGCCAGATGATTGAGAAATAGACAAATTGAGAAAAAGTCAACTGATCAAGGAAAAAGTCACTCGTAACTTTTTTAGGTCAAAATCATGTTCATCATGTCAAATATGGTCAATGGGTGAGATTTGATCAAGAAATATCAAAGGAATCATGAAAAATCAAGAATTATGGAAAGTTGTCATTTTTGGTAAATTAGGGTTTTAGAAACTTTCCATTCATGGAAAGTTCTTTATGCCATTGTTCGCCCGCGCGAACAAACGCTGGCCTTCCGTCGTAGGTTCGCTTGCGGGACCGACCAGACGAATCCCAGAACTTTGAATTGGAAGCGTATGTTTGCAATGCGTTTTATATTTGTTTAAGTGTCACGCTTAAGTGACTTGGGTGACGCAAAAAGTATCTTAACGGTTGCGAGTTGGTTTGCAAGAAAAAACAGAGAAATGCAAGGGAAAGCAGAGCGGAAAAAGAACAAAAAAAGTAAAGACTTTAAATTATATGCGGAAAATAAATTGCATTAAGTAAGGTTTGGACGCAAGTGTACATTTGTTTGCGGGAGTGAACTCGTTTCTCTCTAAGATTGGCACTTTGAGTATTTTCCCCTTACAATGTGAAAAAATTCGACCTCTAAAATGAAAAAAGCAATGCCTTATATAGGCTTAAAAAATAACTGTTTGTCTGCCCAAACGTTTCTTGAAGCTGACACGTGGCACCCCACTCTCTTTTCAATTTCCCATAGTCTTAGAAATTTCAAACTTTTCCCGCTTAAACGCTTGTTTCTTGAAATCGACATCAGCTTGTCTCCGACGTCAGGACTTATCGACGGCCCTCCGACACGTCTTTTTGCTGGTGTCGACTCGACACCCCCTTGTACCTCTTTCCTACGTTGGCTTGCCTTGGAAGTCTCTAGACACCAACTGCCAGTCGAAATCCAATGCCAACAAATTGCCCCCTCAAAAATACCAGTTTCGACTGAGTACTCTGTCGATGGAGAAATCTGGCTTTTTGGTTTCTCACAAGATTTCGACGGCTCTCTTTTTTCCTTTGCAAACCATTTTGTCTTCTTTCTTAACACGTGGCAAGCGCCGCCTGACGTGATGATGGCAATCTCTTCCCATGATTTCCAAGAAAAATGCCATGATGGCAAGTCTCATCCAAGTTATGGGCTTTGACACCAAACACCACTTACTTTCAGAAGTTGGATAGTCTTGACTTCTCATTTTCTGCATGTGGCCTATAAATAATCCTCTTTAGAAACTCTTCTCACTTTCGCAACTCCTCTTTCACGAAACCCTCATTTGCTCTAAACAGCTTTGTGATATTTTCCTTCCCTGATGCTTTGCACCCTTTTTCGCTTCTTTCTTCCAATGGCTTCATCAAGAACAACTGCCACTCGCATTCCTCAAACCACTGACAACAACCCGGTTGCGTATGTACTTTCAGAAGCGGAAACACATCAATCTCTTCCTCAACCCTCTTCAGTTGACGAGACGGTGGTATCCAACTGGCGCCGTCAAATGGTCATTCCGTTCACAGTGGAAAACACGCTGTGTGGTTTCCATGGTCCTTTCTCAGACAACAAACCTAGTCCTCAAGAACTCCAAAAGTTCTTCCCTTGTTTTGATCAAACGATTCCACCCGCTTTCGAGAAAGGGGGTACCTTGGATCTCAAATACATGGCACTAAAATCGAGAGTTTTCAGGTCTATGCCAACTCCAGGAAACAAAGATTATCTCGCTTGGCTCGACAAGGTTGAAGGGAAACGTCAACAATAAGGGAAGAATTATGGCATCTTCGACGCCATCCAGCTCTCCCGAACTGCCCACAGGGTTAACCCTTGTTTGCTCTTGTCGTCGATGTACTTTTGGGAAGGGTCGACAAACACATTCCACCTCCCTTGTGGCATGTTCACGCCGACACTTTTTGATGTGGCGGCCATTACTGGCCTTTCGCCACTGGGTGAGACTTTCGACCCGACTTGGGAGACGGAGAACGCTTTCGACTTCGAGCGTGCTAGTTTCCAAAACTACATAGAGGATCACCATGACAAAAACTCCCAAGAAGTCTCCGACGAAGAACACATCACCTTCTTAACTCTCTGGTTATCGTACTACATGTTTTGCCCTGGCTCCCTACAAATAGCCAAAAGCTTCATTAATTTGGCCATTCAGATTCATGAAGGCCGACAAATATCTCTGGCCAAACTCCTGTTGGCCTCCTTTTATCATTCTCTTGGCCTGTCGGCCATGAGACTAAAACTCCTACATCAGACCACTAAAGCCTTAAACATTTCAGGGCCTATGTGGTTTTTGCAGCATTGGCTCAACGCCACCTTCGAGCACAAGCTGGGATATCCAGCCTCTGCAAAGATGGTGATTCTCAACAAAACGCGTTCTGTCGAGGGGCTGCGACTAGCTTTGATGACCACTCAAGAAGCTCCAAGACAAGCCTTCTTCATGAGGTATCTGAGTATGTTTGGGGAAACTTCCTCTTTCGTTCCTGACATGGTGCCATTTGTGGAGCGTAAGTTTGGGCCTGACTGGTTCAGAAACCCATTCCCTGGAGTCTCACCTCAGGCTGCTGCACTGTCGAATGTTGTATGACGGGCGTTTCTTACTCCGACCATGATTTCTTTCTGTATCAAAACAGGGAACAATGGGTATGGTTTTATGAACTATTGTCCAAATTTGGTTTCTCGACAATTTGGCTTGAGCCAAATGTTGCCAAAACCTTTAGTGAGGCATCCTGATAACATAGTCCAGTCTGGTCGACGCCTAACTCACGTTGGTCACAAATCTTGTATGAGGTTCGTCAGAGCCTCTCAACATTTGGAGCTACTGGTTTTCTCCTTCCGTCCTTCCTTTTTCACCACTCAGGAATTTGATGCTTGGTGGTTGGAGTACCAAACTCAAGTTTTCACTCCCAACCTCTTTCTGGAAAACGTGGTCGACGCCTTTGCGTCTACAGCCGGTATCCCTAAACCGTCGACCATCGTGGATGTCGATCCTGCAGATGAAATTTCAACAAAGGTAGATCCCAGACTCTTGATTATATATATATATATATATATATATATATATATATATTGTAAGTTTGAACTAAATAACGACAATGCTGCTTTCAGGGGCGCAAACGGGAAACAACTACTGGGTCAACTTCCACTAGACCTGCCAAAAAACCTAGGGCCAACCTTGTACAGGTATGTTTATTTCCTTGTTCTATGGCTTTGTCATCCCCTTGTTCTCATATTATTTCTGTGCAGGTTTCTGAGAAGGCAACGTCCCCCGAAAGGACTGAATCAAACGAGAGTACTAACTCCTGAGTTTTTACTGCGACAGCTCCAGCGTCTCCTCCCGCTACCCCTTTGGTGAGGAAGAAAAAGGATATAACGCAACGTACACCCTCAAAAACCAACATCTCGACAACGGCCCCTGTTGTTTCTCGTAACCTTGAGGACGCTTTCGAACCAATTCCTTCTGTCGCCCTCCCCAAGACAACGACTCCTGTGCAGGTAATTCGACTTTATTTACGTCCCAGTTGACCTTGGGGGTGACGAAGCTCACTGGTATTTTATTTTTTGGTAGGAGTATGTGGTCATTTCGACCACTGTTGGTGAGGGTGATACCGGATCGGTCGCAGACGCTCCCAACGCTAGTGCAACCATTATGCCAAGTCCCCAAAAGACTGACGAATTTCATTCCCTTGTGCATGAGGAAAACTTGGTGAAGACACCTCCTGCTTCAACTGAAAATGTCGAGCCTGATGATACACTCCCCGAGGTCACTATCATTCCTCCGCCTGCCGTGAGCACCGTCGCCGAAGAGAAACTTCAGATTCCTGAACACCAACCAGAGAAAGCCCCACCTGCTGCTAAGGAATCTCCTACTCCAGAGGCACTCTTAGCAGACAAAGCCACGAATCCAGCTGCAATTCTAAGAGCGTTACACAAACTTCGACAGATAGCTGAAGAGATTCAAACCACCAGTTCGACCTCGATCCCCACTCCAGAAGTGGATGCTTCTTTCAATCTCAAACTTCAGCAGCTGAGGTCTTACCTTTTTTAGGAACAGTTTCTGGCGGCCGTTGCTGAGGAATCCGACATAGCTAATGACGTCTTTAACCTCCTGAGTGAACTCTCTGAGTTCCAGCTTCCTGCCCCCATGGCCACCTATCTAATTGAGTTTGAATCTTTCTTTATTCAAATGGCCAAGGATCTCTCGACGCATCATCAAGCCGACGCCCAAATTCAGTTTCGCCACGAAGACATGAAGCGTGAATGGCATCTTAGTTCCGTCTGTGAACAGAAGCTTGGAGACTACGAAGCCAAGAAACAAGAACTTTCCAACAAACGGCAAGCCTTCGATCAGCAGATATCTGAGTATCAAGCCTAGATCACGGAGCTGACGAAAAGAATAGCCAAGGTTGAACATCAGAAAGCCTCTTTGGACTCGGCTGAGCCTTTGCCCTCTCAAGAAACCATCGACCACGAAGTTGCTTAGGGCCTTGTACATGTCGAAGCGGCGATGAAGATTAAGGACGCTATCGGCCGTATGCAACGACGAAAAATTATTCTTGAGAGCAAAATAACTCATGAGAAGGTCCTCTTTGATGATTTTAAGGCTAGATTCCCTGAATTCCCTTAGGTTTTATATTGATACAATGTAATGCACCATTTTGTAAGCCATTCTTGGCCTTAAATTTAATGAAATTTATGTTTTGATGCGAACCTCTTGTAGCATGGGTCTGTATTTCTTTAAATATTTCCCATTTACTCTTAAGACTCGTTGGTCTGTCCCCAACTCCTGTACTTCGTATGCGTTGTTACTGAACGCTCGCGTCACCTTAAATGGTCCCTCCCAGTTAGGCGACCATTTTCCCATCGTTTGATCTCGTCGATCCATGGGCAACACCACTTTCCAAACATAGTCATTTGCGACAAAGGTTTTCTTCTGGACCTTTTTATTGTATGCCCTGGCGACTCGAGCCTTCTGGCGTATCAACACGTTTAAAGCTACCATCTTTTCCTCGTCTAAGTCTATAAGCTCGTCTAACATCATCTCCCAGTATTGCTCCGATGGAATCTCATATTGTCGCTGCACTCTGACGGATTGCAAGTGTACCTCTGCAGGTAACACAGCGTCGTGTCCGTAGGTTAGACGGAATGGAGTCGAGTTTGTCGACGCTTTGGGTGATGTCCGACATGCCCACAGCACTTGACTCAGCGTTCTATGCCAGTTCTTTGGCTTGTTCGCAACGTGCTTTTTGATTAGGCCAATTATTACTTTGTTGGCTGCTTCAACCTGACCATTTGCCTGGGCATAGTATGACGTTGAAGTAACCAACTTGAAACCCGTTTCTACCGCAAACTCTTGCATCTTCTGCCCCACAAACACAGAACCCTGATCTATTATGACTGTCTCGGGTATCCCAAATCTATACAAGATATGATTTTGGATAAAGTTTATCACAGCCTCTTGATCCACTTTCACCAAAGGCACGACCTCTATCCATTTCGTGAAATAGTCTATTCCTACGAGGATAAACTTTTGCTGCTTTGACGAAGCTGGCCGAATCTCTCCTATTACGTCCAAAGCCCATCCCCGAAAAGGCCATGGTTTGACAACCACATGTAATTCGCTGGCTGGGACATGCTGGATGTTGGCGTGCTTTTGACAGTCCTGGCACCCTTTCGCGAAATCTATACAATCCTTAAGCATGCTGGGCCAATAAAAACCTTGTCGACACAAAAGCCATTTCATTTTCTGGCCGACCTGGTGAGCCCCACAAGCCCCACTGTGTACCCCCGAGGTTGCCAAATATGCATCAGTGTCCCCCAGACACTTTAGCAACACCCCTTCTGGAGTTTTCTTCAGTAACTCGTTTCCCATTAGGACATAGTTCATGGCTCTATACTTGGTCCTTTGATTGGTGCTGCCCTTTGGGTTCTTCAGATACTCTATAATTGCCCTTCGCCAGTCTGTTGGTGGCATATCGTTAACAAAAACCTCACAACTTTCTAAACCTTCAACCAAACTCATCGAGTCTTTGGGTATCGACCGACTTGGTGGCGCGCGTACATTCGACACTATCTTTTTTCTAGTTTCGACGAAGCCTCTCAACTTACCTTCCGACACTTTATACCCCGACGCAATTTGTGCCAGTTCGTTAGCTTTCTGGTTTTCCATCCTTGGCACATGCGAGATGCTAACAACTTTGAAATGTTCCAACCAACGCTTCGCTAGCGAAAAGTAACTTAAAAGATGTTCACTTACACATTTATACTCTCTGGTAATTTGTTTAATCACCAATTCGGAATCCCCTTTTATTTCCAACTCTTTGGCTCCCAAGTCTTTGAGTATCTTGAGACCAGTAATTAAGGCTTCGTATTCTGCCTCGTTATTTGAACATTTGCCATCGACTTTGCATTTAAAGGTAGTTGGAATCCCCTGCGGGGAGATTATTAGGACTCTGACACCTGCCTTATTTTTATGGCTCGACCCATCAAAGTACAATTTCCATGGGGCGACGTCGATGCTATGTATTGACCTTTCGATCACAGCGTGGTCGACAATGAAGTCAGCCACTATTTGACCCTTCATCGCCCTTAAAGGGATGTATGTTAGGGAGAACTCAGTTAACGCTAGTGCCCATTTCCCAATTCGACTATACAAAATAGGTTTGGACAACATATGCTTAATAACATCAAAATGCGACAAAACATAAACATTAACTGGTTTGATATATTGCTTCAATTTCATACATGAGAAGTACAAACATAGACACAACTTTTCAATCATAGTGTATCTAGTCTCAGCATCTATCAATATCCTACTAAGGTAATAGATGGGTCTTTTGACACCACCATCATCCTCTTGTGCTAACATACTGCTTATGGTCGTGTCCGACGCTGCAATGTGCAACTTCATATTTTTATTTATACTAGGTGGTAGTAGGATTGGAGGCTTTGTAAGATATTCTTTGATCGCGTCGAAAGCCTCTTGTTGTTCTTGCCCCCAGCGGAATTCACTTTCTTTCTTTGTCTTGAGCAGTGGTGAAAACACTTTCGTCTTTCCACTTAGGTTTGAGATGAACCTCCTCAAGAAATTTATTTTCCCCAACAAATATTGGAGCTGCTTCTTTGTTGTCGGAGGCTTGAGATCTAAGATTGCCTTTGTTTTGTTCTGGTTGATCTCGATGCCTCGCTTGTGGACTACGAAACCCAGGAAATCCCCTGCACGAACACCAAAAGCACATTTTTGTGGATTCATTTTTAATCCATATTTTCTCATTCGCTCAAATGAGCGTCGAAGGTGATCGAGGTGACCATCCTCTGATGACGATTTTATGACTATGTCATCAATGTATACCTGCATGAAATTCTCAATAAAATAATGGAATATAGCATTCATAGCCCTTTGGTAGGTTGCACCCGCATTTTTCAACCCGAAAGGAATCACCACCCATTCATATGTCCCCAAAGCTCCAGGGCATCGAAATGCGGTTTAGGGACATCTTCTTCGGCTATAAGAAGTTGATTGTAACCAGAATAACTGTCGAGCATGCTCAAATACTCAAACCCCACAGCTGAGTCGACTAGCATCTCTGCCACGGGCATTGAATATTCGTCTTTAGGAGTAGGGTTGTTCAAATCCCTAAAATCAATGCATACTCGAAGGGTCCCATTTTTCTTAATAACGGGAACTATGTTTGCTATCCACTCTATATACCTCGCGGTTCTGATGAACCGACTTTTGAGCAGCCTTTCGATTTCTTATTTGATCTTCGACGTCACTTCTGGGGAGAAACGTCTTGGGGGTTGCTTTACTGGCCTCTTGCCTGGCTGGATTGGGAGGCGATGCTCGACCACGCTCCGACTCAGCCCAGGCATTTCGCCATAATCCCAGGCAAAGCAGTCTTTGTATTCCTTCAACACTTTAAACAGTTTAGCTTTCATTGTTGGTCCCACCTTGGTACTCACGTAGGTGGGCCTTTTTGTCGTTCCATCCCCTAAGTCGACTTCCTCAAGTGGGTCTTGGGCTTGCACCCTTTGTAGTTCATGATCTGGCCCCTTTTCAAACCCTAGAGGCTCATCATCGTAAATACCATCAAGCCTCTGATTTTCTTTGTCATGGTCGGCTCCCTTAGTTGTTTGGGGAGTCTCGTATTTTTCGAGTGCCGACATTTTTCTGTTCTCAGCCAAATAGGCCGAAATCCGAGTCATACTTTCGGACTCAGCAGTCATCTTCACCAGTAGTAGACCACCCTGTTGGTGGCATTTCCATTGGCTCCATACCTGCGTCGGCAGTGTCTCAGATGAACCCATAGTCGAGATCTAGGTTCAGGACACGACCCCTGTCGACGGAGGTGTATGATCCTGATCCGTCATCACAAGGAGTCACATTGGCTAAATGCTGGTCGAAAGATTTCTTAGTACCCTTGGCTTCATCGACTCTGTAATAGCTTTGGTCTGCTTCAATATTTTCGACGACGCCGTCCTTCCTCCAAATGATCAACCTCTGATGCATAGTTGATGGTACTGCCCCAATTCCATGGATCCACTCACGCCCCACCAACAGATTAAAGTTTGCCTTCGACTTGATGACCATGAAGAGTGTCAGCCTGTTGGTTGTACCTACTGCCAAATCCACTTGGACAACCCCCAGGATGTTACTGGTCTTGCCTTCGTAGTTGGACAAGACCATGTTGTGCTGTCGGAGGTCAGCCTCCGTCTTTCCAATTCTCTTAAACAAACTGTGAGGCATTAGGTTCACAGTCGCTTCACCATCTACAAATACCTTGTTGACCGACACCCCATCAATCTTTGCCTTTATGAACAAAGGTTTCAAATGATACATCATCCCAGGGGTAGGACGTTCGAACATATCCGTTTGTTCCTCGACCACGCCACTGTTCATCACGTAATAACATAATGGCTTGTCATCCACATTTTCCCCTGTGATGAAGTCGTCTTCAGTCTCGGAGATCTCCGACACTACGTCGTACTCAGCTGGTAGCACCGATACGATACCACAGTTTACCACAAAATCTTCGCCATAGGTGTCGTCATTGGTGTCGTCATACATGTCTTCATCAAAGTCACCTTCAGGTGATGGGTCATACTCTTCATCGGACTGAGGAGAGTATTTTGGCTCCTCTTCGTCTGACTGAGGAGTATACTCCGGTTCTTTCTTGTTTTCTGCCAACGAAGTGCACTTTGAGCTTTGAGTCGATAGCACGTCCTTCCCTCCTGAAGCATTCAAAGTTACTGCCATGGTCTGGTTTGTCTCCACCTTGCTCTTCTCGACCCACTTTCCTTTCGGGTACTGGCGTTTCTGCACAGATACTTCGACAGCCTTTGCCTTTGACGCTGTAGCCTCTATTTCAGCCTTCTTATTACGCTGATAGCGCCTCCACTGGGTCCTGGTCATAGGGTTCTTTCCTTTGTAGTTGGGGGACACCCTATATCCTGCTTGCTCGACCCTTTCATCAGCGACATTCCCTTCCTTCTCCAAATCAAGAGCTTTCCACTTTGGCCTCTTGCTTCCTTTCTGATTCACCGGGGCCATCCACCTTTCCTGTGGGGAGTCTGATGGGGGCACGAAAGTTTTGGGCCTTGCCCCTTGGAATAACTTTCTGTACTCTTCGTTTCGACGAGGGACCCCGCTCTTGTCGAACACAAACCTTGGGACAAGTGGCTTGTTATCTGACAACACTTCTTTCTTACTTTCCTCGTACCTCTCAGCAGCTTTCTCATCGAACACGACATTACACCTAGGGCATAGTGTGGCTTTGGAGCCGCTTATCCTGCACTTTTCCTGAAAATCTTCCAAACTTTGACCAGCCTGGGGGTACACTTCTTCGAGTCTGCCCTTTGCTTTCTTGTCGGAACCCTCAGTAGTTTTGACCATCATGCATTCCAACACTTCAACCCTTGGTGGTTTGTCGAGGCCTTCAGTAGCTTCGACCATCAAACACTCGTAAACTTCTGAATACAAAGCTTCTTTGACCTTCAGTGGGTCAGTGTCCACCTGCATCTTCGGCTTTTCGCCAAATTGGAGTCGACCCTCCTTCAAAGCCTTTTGCACCAAATCCCTGAAAAGAACACATTGAGCTGTTTTATGACCAAGGAAATTATGAAACTTACAAAATCCTCTCCTTTTCTTTTGTTCTAGAGGGGGGTCTTTCAAACCAGACGGAATAATAATTTGACCATCTTTAACTAGTAAATCAAATATTTCATCACATTTTGAAACGTCAAAAGTATAAGTTTTAGCGACGTATTTATCCGTCTTGTTAGTTTCTGTGGGATTTTTCCCATTCGATGGTTTCAACAATTTGCATGTATAGGGAGGCCCTGGCTTAAGTTCAGCCACGTGGATCTCGCTTTCATCGACGAATTCTTCTTCGTCGGACGAGTATTCGTCTGCAGCCACATAAGCCACTTTTTCCTTTTTTCGATATCTGTTATACTGAGCTTTTTCAGCTTTCAATCTTTCGACCTGGCGAACCTGGTCAGCTAATTGCGCCATATCTCTAAGATATTGCGTGTCCAACTTTTTCCTGATCGAATAGTCTAGGCCGCCAGCGGCCATTTCGACTAACTCATGTTCAGGGACTTGAGTAAAGCAATGTGCTTTCAAAAGTCTAAACCTATTTAAGTACTGGTCTACCGACTCCGCGGCCTTGCGTTTGACGCTTGCCAATTCTTTTAAACTTATTTTTTACTGTCCCATATAGAATTGTTCATGGAAAAGCCTCTCCAATTGTACCCATGTATGAATGGACTGTGGGGGCAATGTGGTGAACCACGTGAACGCATTCTTTGTTCGCTATATCACCCGCTTCGGTTTGATACCTAGCGACGTGTTCGACGGTGGACTCCTCTGTTTCCCCAGCGAACTTGGTAAACTTTGGCATTTTCCATCCCCTAGGTAATTCTGTTTGTAGGACAAAATCTGGCAAAGGAGATGTATAGGTTGGCCGTCGAAGGCCAGGGTTCGCCCCATTACGGACCATGATACGTTCGACCACAACTTCCAAGTTATGTTCTCCGGCCAGGGCGTCTTGACGAACCTGTTGGACAACAAAATCCAGATCTTGGTGCTTATGGACGATTACAGGTGGTCTTTGAACCCTCCTAGGAGTTTCTTCGAACTCGCGGGGTTGTTCTATGGTTTCGTCGAAGACTTCGTCCTGACGAGGTGGCGTCACCGGTCGCGGTGGTGGGGTCTGTCGACCCTGAACCCTAGGTGCGCCTAAGAAATCACCGATTCGTGTCATCTGAGTCACCAGTTGCTGGTAACTCTGGGTTGATTCTTGTATCAAAGGCCTTAATATTGTGCCTATCTGCTGAGTCAACATGTGAACCATCTCATGGTTACTCTCGTCCATTTGTTGCCTCATGACGGTGGCGAAACTAGAGGTAAAAGTCGGTATGGATTGAGAGGACATGTTGAATCCCGGAGGTCGAACCATCAGGTTCGACAAGGGTCCTATCCCTTGATAAGTAAAAAATACTGGGGACGAATTCTCTCCAAACAGATGTCCACTAGAATGCACACTTGACATGAACTCTGGCGGCATTCCATACAATCTAGGTATGGGCATGGTGATATTAGGCATATATTGCCCCGTAGTCCCAGCCATTGTCAGTCTAGGATCGTTTCGACGCAGTGTTGTAATTGGTCTGCTAGGAGAGGTTGACACTGCTGATATGGCACCAGAGCCAACATCAGTTGTGTGTGTGCCTACTGCCGTTTTCGTCGGAGACGATTCTTCGTTTGGTCGTGGTGTTACCATCTTACCACTACGTAAAAACATATACTCAATTCACACGGGTCCCACCAGGTGTGCCACTTTGTTCGCCCGCGCGAACAAACGCTGGCCTTCCGTCGTAGGTTCGCTTGCGGGACCGGCCAGACGAATCCCAGAACTTTGAATTGGAAGCGTATGTTTGCAATGCGTTTTATATTTGTTTAAGTGTCACGCTTAAGTGACTTGGGTGACGCAAAAAGTATCTTAACGGTTGCGAGTTGGTTTGCAAGAAAAAACAGAGAAATGCAAGGGAAAGCAGAGCGGAAAAAGAACAAAAAAAGTAAAGACTTTAAATTATATGCGGAAAATAAATTGCATTAAGTAAGGTTTGGACGCAAGTGTACATTTGTTTGCGGGAGTGAACTCGTTTCTCTCTAAGCTTGGTACTTTGAGTATTTTCCCCTTACAATGTGAAAAAATGTGACCTCTAAAATGAAAAAAGCAATGCCTTATATAGGCTTAAAAAATAACTGTTTGTCTGCCCAAACGTTTCTTGAAGCTGACACGTGGCACCCCACTCTCTTTTCAACTTCCCATAGTCTTGGAAATTTCAAACTTTTCCCGCCTAAACACTTGTTTCTTGAAATCGACATCCGCTTGTCTCCAACGTCAGGACTTATCGACGGTCCTCCGACACGTCTTTCTGCTGGTGTCGACTAGACACCCCCTTATACCTCTTTCCTGCGTCGGCTTGCCTTGGAAGTCTCTAGACACCAACTGCCAGTCGAAATCCAGTGCCAACAGCCATGCAGCCATCTTCTAAGCCATTTTTCAGCATGATGCAATTCATTTCAACTTTTGTTAAACATGAAACTTGTAGTATGGATTCCAAGCTTTCCATGCATATAAAGAATGTTCCATTTGGATTTCTAGATCAAAAGTTATGATCAATCAAAGTTGGGATCATCAAGTTGTTCAAATGAAAAAACTTAGAATTTTTTCTAAGTCCCAAAACTCACTTTTGTGACCATGATTTCAATGCCATCTTTCATCATGTTTCAGACCTCTTTTCAATTTGATTTTCACATGAAAGTTGTAATATCAAGTGTCCTCTTTAATTTGGTACGAAGAACATGGAAATTGGATAAAAATCCAAAGAGATATGATGCTTCAAAGTCATGATCATTAAGTGGTTCAAGTGAGCAAATGACTTAGAAAAAATCTTAGCAAGATGACAGCTTGTATCATAGCAACTTCAAAGCCATTTTCCATGATGGTATGGACCTCAAATCCATTTCTTTTTGACATCAACTTTGTTCTATCAAATACCACCTTTCCAATGACATCAAAATCATGCAAATTGATTCATTATTTTTCAAGAAATTCATCACCAAAGTCACCCTCATGAAACGTGTTCATGCAAGTGTAAAGTAATAGAATTTCCACCCAAACTCCATCTCATTGTCATTTCACTCTTTCCATGTGTGCATGTCACTATTTTTACCCCATTTGGCCACACAATCTCTTACAATAACATGCACACTACACACCATTCTTCATATGTTCAAAATATGAAAAGAGAGAGAGAATAAAAAAAACTTATGGTACAAGTTGTTGTTGTACTATATCATACACCACACATCACCATAAAGCAATGTACCACACTCCATACACACAAAAAGGCTCCCACCCATATGCACCATAACACAACCCTCGTTCCTTCATTTTTCTAACCAAGCCCCAACAAACTTTTAATCATGATTAGCACACTAACCATACACTAACCATAGATATAAAAGCTCCTAAACACACTAACTAATACAATTACAATCAACACAACTCACAAAGAATAAAAAAACGAGTTTCACACCCATAACTTCAAGCATCCAAATCTCTCTCATCTTGGGGTTTTTCTTTGGAATTCTTTCACCATCTTCATCACCTCATGGAGTAGAAGTTTCTGTTTACATCTATTTTCACCTGTAACCATTGTACTATCACATACGAGTTCATCTTCTTCCACCACCAACTTGCAATTCATTCAAGATTTGAAGAGGTTAAGCATTTATTTTGCTTAAGGGAGATCTCAAGATGTTGCATTGAACTTTTCTGGGTTTCTTAATCTCTAAACACCTCAAGAGGAAGTGAATAATTCTCCATTTGGTAAGTTGCTTCATCTTTATCTCTCTCTCATTTTAGGGTTTACATGTATAGTAGAAGCATCCACATCTTGCATCTGAAGTCCTTTTCAAGAAGGCATTGGAGCTAGGCTCAAATATTTCATGTTAATTTTGAATGTGTGTTGGTTTACATAGTTGGATCTTTATGTTCATGAGTGAAATTCTGGTATCAGATATGAGATGTCGAAAGAGATGTCACGACACTAATATCTGAATAATGATCAATTTATGAACAAGATAAAAAGTAGTAAACAATTGTAAAGAAACACAAGCTATTGTTAACCCAGTTCGGTGCAATCACACCTACGTCTGGGGGCTACCAAGCCAGGAAGGAAATCCACTAAACAGAATTAGTTTGAAGACTCTCTATAAACACTCTCCAGTTTACAATCTTCTCACCTAATCTCTACCTGTGTAATTTCTATCTAAGACCTTCTTAGATAAGAGACACCTCTCATTCCCCCTCAATCACATGCAGTGATAACTACAGAAAAATACAAAAGAGAAGGACACACTTCAATGATAATACTTGATCTTGCTTAAAAGCTTCAATCAAGACCAAAACACTCGTACTTAAAAGCTTAGAGTGAACAACTTACAACTCAAAAACTCAGTCCAATTCAAGCATCTAAATGATGAATGAATGGCTCACAAAATCAAACAATTAACAAAAGACTTAAACCCTAAAACTTGACACGCAACCTTCAATAACTTTTCTCCACACTCGCAATTAGGGTCAACACGTCTTTAAATAGCAACAATCTTCTTGGGCTTGGGCATTAGCAGATCTTATATTTAATTAATAATTAAAGCTAATTATTCTCCACATCTATTTGTACAAAAATGGAACAAACTAAAAATAACATAAAGTGCTTGCTCCAAAATAATGTTACTCCAAGATTTTCGCACGCAATCACTGAACATACGCACACAAAAGATTACAAATAAAACGCAGCAAATAAACCATAACATTCTGAACAGAATGTTCTATCAACAGATGTTAGGACATCAGGCTCGACATCATGCACAAAGTCCTGCAACACTAATAAACACCAACTGCAGAATGTTAGAATCACATGTCAAGACATCAAGCATGGCATCTTGATGTAACACTTTGTTTTAGCAAAAATGCTGCCAATACAGAACTAACAAACTCCCCCTTTGGAAATTTTTGGCTAAAACAAACAAACACCAACACATATCAGAGATCCCTGCAACAGAAACAAAACACATCTAACATTCCAAAATCTTACTGAAGCTCCCCCTCAAGCCAAGGAACAGAGATACCCAAGATACCCAACAACACAAGAACAATACTACTAAGCACAAATACTACTAAGCCACACTACTTTCCCCTTTTTTAGCCATAATTAGACAAACATCACTAATAAAATTCCATAACAACCAGAGCAAATAAGTAACATTCAGAAGCTGTCATCAACCATCAAAAGTGCAGTACAATCAATGCACACATAGGTGCCAACAGAAAACCAGATAAGAACCAAAAGTACAACTAAAAAAAACTTCAAGAACAGATCAGTCAAACATCTTCAGAACTAGCAGAGTCATCAGTCTCAGAATTGTCTTCTTCACCCTCAGCATTACCATCAGAATCATCAAAACCACCCTCCTCAATATCTTCCTTTTCATTTTCATCCTCAACATTATCACCCTCAATCATTCTCAGAGTCCTTATCATCCTTTCAAACTTGAGTTTTCTCTCAGTACTAACCCGAATAACCTCATCCAGCTCTTTGCAGGCTTCCACTAATTCAGAGATCACCCCTGACTTGTCTGAGGGGCTGATTTGAAGCACCAGCAGATGTCATAACAATGTCTGGGACATGTTTACCTGCCAACAGTTTATAATGAAGGGACAAAGCAGATTCCCTTTTGCAAACAGCATCAGTATTAGCCAGGATTCCAGGGTGTTGATTTAATATAATGCCACAGATCAGATAAGGAAAGGCAATGGACATCTTTACAGCAAAGGTTCCAGCATGCTTCATAGTTTGATCAAAGTTGTAGGAGCCATAGTCAAAATTCTGCTTGGTTCCAACAGCATAGATAAATCTTCCCAAACCAACAGAAATAGTAGATGTATGATTGGTGGGAACCCAGTTAGCAGTTCCAATCCTATGAAGAATAACATATTTGACACTAAGTCTGCCAGCTGACTACTTGTCTTTTAATGGCCATGTAGTAACCTGATTGGCAGTAATCTCTTTGCAGACTTGATTATTAGTTACCTCTAGCTCACTCTGTTCTTCCTCACTTCTTCCCAGATATCTATTGATGATGGTGGGAGAGAACTCAACACATTTTCCTCTAACAAACACCTTCATAAAGTCTTTACTCTTGTAGTCAGCACAATCCACAGGGATATTAACAATGAATTCCTTCACAAGAACTTCATAACATTTTGCAAACCTAGTCACAGATTTCATCAATCCAGTAAAAGTAATAAGATCCATTACCTCTTTATAATTCAGAGCATCTTTCCCTAATTCTCTCTCAAGAGCAATCCTCCTTTGATACACATATTTCCACCTTTCAACACTCTCAGCATAGTGAAATGAGATGTTATCCAAGGGGGCATCAGGAACTTTATCAGAGATCTTCTTGACCACAGACTTTTTCACAGGAGTGATGTCCTGGACATCATCCTCAACATCATACTCAGAGTCAGACTCAAACCTAATCTTCCTCTTCTTGGAGGAAGTAACCACTTTTCTCAAGGACTTTGGGGGACCTACAGCAGTCTTTTTCTTGTCACTAACAACTTTCACATTAGGAGATTTGACCACAGATTTCCCTCTTCTTGCCTTCAGGCGCTTAGCTATGCCAGGATGAACATTTGCAATTAAATTATTGTCAGAAGGAACATCATCAAGATTCACAACATCATCAGAGTCATTAGTTTTTCACTCACTCTGATCAGGACCAGCACTCTTCTTCTCCATACCAGAACCATCACTCCTTCCTTCCTTCAGCATAGAGTTAACCAACTTGTGCAGATTTTTAGTATCAGTATCCTTCTCAGAATTTGAAGTATCAACATCCCTTTCATCACTTTGATTTTCATTTAAAGTGGGGACAACATTAATTTGAGCAAGTGGGATTGAAATCCCAGGAACCCTATGATCTCCATACAAAAGTCCAGTAGCAATACTTCTAATAGTTCTATCAACATACTTACTACCTTCAGTTGCCCTATTTTCAGAAAACGACTCGAAAGGGGTTTTAGAAGTGTTACCTGCAGGCGCATGTTTGGAACCCCTTGCATGCGTTTTTCTGGGCTTTTTCGTCTCAGTTTCAGTACGAGGAATCATAGCCAATGGAGCAACATCAAGAGCATCATCAGGAGAAATATATTCAGAGTGAACCCTAGATTTTGAAGATGACAGATCAGATGAGTGTCTGGAAGGAGACGAAGTTGGTTGTTTAGACATCTTGATAGTCTTGCAAATGTTTGAATTAGGGACGGAGGACTTTCTGAGAAAGAAGTTGAAAGGACTAGTCAAGTATGGCACAAGATGGATGTAGCGAGTGAGAAGGCTTTATAGAAATGATTGCCTATGATAGGGGCACTTTATTTGTTGGAAACATAAGGGGAAATTAATGATATTTCCACAAGACAGTAAATGACACTTTAAATTTTTAAACTTAAAAAAAATTTCCCCACACTCCATTAATTGCTACAAATCCTCATAAATACACAACCCTAATTTTCCTCTTAAAAATTTAAACTGACTTGCATCCAATGCCTTAGTGAAGATGTAAACTAATTGCTTCTCTGTGGCAACATGTTCTAAGGCAATAATCTTGTCTTCTACAAGTTCCCTAATAAAATGATGACGAATATCAATGTGTTTAGTTCTGCTGTGTTGAATAGGGTTTTTGGAGATATTTATAGCACTCAAATTATCACAATACAATGTCATGAAATCTTGTGTGGCATTATATTCAGTCAACATTTGTTTCATCCACACCAGTTGAGAACAGCTGCTCCCAGCTGCTATGTACTCAGCTTCAGCTTTAGATAGAGAGACACAATTTTGCTTCTTGCTGAACCAAGATATAAGATTGTTCCCCAAAAAGAAGCATCCTCCTGATGTACTTTTCCTATCATCAGCACTTCCAGCCCAATCAGCATCACAATATCCAGATAATACATAGCCAGATCCATGTGCGTATAACATACCATAATTACATGTTCCATTAATATACTTCAGAATCCTCTTTACTTGATTGATATGACTCACTTTGGGTTTAGCTTGGTATCTAGCACACACACCTACAACAAAAGTAATGTCAGGCCTGCTAGCTGTAAGATATAACAGGCTCCTTATCATACTTCTATAGAGACTTTGGTCCACATTAACACTCTTTTCATCTCTAGACAACTTCAGATGAGTAGGAGCAGGTGTCCTTTTGTGACTGGCATTCTCCATCCCAAACTTCTTAGCTATGTTCTTGGCATGTTTACTCTGAGATAGGAATATAGAATCTTCCATCTGTTTGACTTGCAACCCAAGAAAATAAGTTAACTCACCAATAAGACTCATCTCAAACTCTGACTGCATTTGCTGAACAAAATGTTGAACCATCTCATCAGACATCCCACCAAACACAATATCATCAACATAGATTTGAGCAACCATGAGTTTCCCTCCTTCATCTTTGACAAAAAGAGTCTTATTTATGCCCCCTTTTCTGTATCCATTCTCAACTAGAAATTCAGTTAGTCTTTCATACCAAGCTCTTGGAGCTTGCTTCAATCCATACAGAGCTTTCTTCAACTTATAAACATGATTAGGAAAAGTTGGATCAATGAATCCCTTAGGTTGTTCCACATAGACCTCCTCACTTAGGTACCCATTTAAGAAGGCACTCTTTACATCCATCTGAAACAGCTTGAATCTCAGGATGCATGCAACTCCTAATAGCAATCTGATGGATTCAAGACGAGCTACAGGAGCAAAGGTTTCATGAAAGTCAACCCCTTCAATCTGAGTATATCCCTGAGCAACCAATCTAGCTTTATTTCTTGTGACCACCCCTTTTTCATCTGACTTGTTCTTGTATATCCATTTTGTTCCAATCACATTTGTTCCTTCAGGTCTTGGAACCAACTCCCATACTTCATTTCTCTTAAATTACGCTAGCTCTTCTTGCATGGCATTAATCCAGAATTCATCAGTTAAGGCTTCCTTGACATTTTTTGGTTCAATTTTTGACACAAAACAAGAACTTGTTATGACTTCTCTTGATCTAGTAGTGACTCCCTCATTTAGATCACCAATGATAAGATCTATAGGATGGTCTTTCTGAATTCTGATGAAGGGTCCCTTGTTTACTAGCTCAGATTCAGGTTCTGCATTAGAAGGATTAGGATCAATGTTTTTGTCTGAAGTTTCAGCAGAATTATCAAAGAATGTTTCAACATCTTCTAGAACATCAACCTCCTTATGCAAATCATCAACAACAACATTTATGGACTCCATCATAACTTTAGTTCTGGAGTTGAAGACTCTATAGGCTCCGCTGTTAGTAGAATAACCCAAAAATATTCCTTCATCACTTTTTGGATCCATCTTTCTTCTTTGGTCACGATATGCCAAGATATAGCATTTGCTTCCAAACACATGGAAGTACTTGACAGTAGGTTTTCTTCCCTTCCATATCTCATACAAGGTAGTAGTGGTTCCTGTTCTTAAGGTCACTCTATTATGAACATAGCAAGCAGTGTTCATAGCTTCAGCCCAGAAATGGTAGGGCAGTTTCTTAGCATGGATCATAGCTCTAGCTGATTCCTGGATAGTTCTATTTTTTCGTTCTACAACTCCATTTAGTTGTGGAGTAATGGGAGATGAAAATTCATGGCCAATCCCTTCAGATGAGCAAAATTCAGCAAATTTGTGATTCTCAAATTCCTTCCCATGGTCACTTCTAATTCTAACAACATTGCTCTCCTTTTCTCTTTGAAGTCTTTGGCAAAGATCTTTGAACACATCAAACACTTCAGATTTTTCTCTTATAAAATTCACCCAAGTATATCTGGAGAAATCATCCACCACCACATAAGCATACTTCTTTCCACCAAGACTTTCCACCTGCATAGGTCCCATCAAGTCCATGTGAAGAAGTTCCAACACTTTTGAAGTAGTGAGATGTTTAAACTTCTGGTGTGACATCTTAGTTTGCTTTCCAATTTGGCATTCACCACATACCCTTCCTTCTTCAATCTTTAGCTTAGGAATTCCTCTGACAGCTTCCATAGAGATGATCCTCTTCATCCCTTTTAGATGTAAATGACCAAGTTTTTGGTGCCACAGTTTCACTTCATCTTCTTTGGCTAGAGCACAAGTGGATGAGTAACTAGAATCTTGAGGAACCCACAAGTAGCAGTTGTCCTTAGATCTGACTCCCTTCATAATCACTTCACTCTTTTCATTTGTAACCAAGCATTCAGATTTGGTGAAATTAACATTAAATCCTTGATCACACAGTTGACTGATGCTTATCAAGTTGGCAGTCAACCCTTTAACCAGCAACACATTATCAAGATTTGGAACTCCTGAGCAGTTCAGCTTTCTAACTCCCTTGATTTCACCCTTGACTCCATCACCAAAGGTCACATAGCTGGTGGAATGAGATTTGATGTCAACTAACCGATTTTTAATTCCTGTCATGTGTCTAGAGCAACCACTGTCAAAGTACCAATCCTCCTTAGTTGAGACTCTGAGAGACATGTGAGCTATCAAACTGATAGCAGCAGTCTTGGGAACCCATTGTCTTCCATTAGTAGGAATGTTTTGATTGGGTCTAGGTTGAGGAGCAGGCTTAGGATATCCATACAACCTGAAGCAGAAAGGTTTTATGTGACCAAAACGCCCGCAGTAATGGCATCTCCATCTTTGGAATCTTCCTCATAAGTGGTTGGGATGTCCTCTCCCATGATGTTGAGGCACCTGATGTGTCATATTATGTTTAGGTCCAGATGAATGTCCTCTCCTATGATGTTGAGACACCTGATGTGACATATTATGTTTAGGTCCAGAAGAACTAGCATCTGAAGTGGGTTTCTTTTCTCCATCAAATCCTAGCCCAGTCATATCTCCTGCCATTTTCCCAACCTGAAGAATTTCATCCAATGTGTCAGATCCACTGTTCAATATTCTGACAGATTTGGTCATTTGATCAAGCTTGGAGTTCAGCAACATGACTTGATTCTCCAGCTTAGAGATGGTTCCAAGATGTGCTGCCTTTTCAGCCTTCAGTTGAATTATAAATTTCTTCTGCTTCTCGCTTCGTGACAGACTTCTTCACTTCTGAGACACAACTCTTTATAGGAAGTTGCTAGTTCTTCAAAGGTCAATTCATCATCACTAGAATCTCCATCAGAGACACATCTTCCAGTCAAAGCTGTCACATGTTTAGCAGATTCTTCTTCAAGTTCACTTTCAGAATCCTCATCCGACCAAGATGTAGTTAGACTATTCTTTTGTTTCTTGAGGTAAGTAGGGCATTCAGCTCTAATGTGACCAAATCCGTCACATCCATGGCACTGAATTCCTTTCCCTTGAGTGGATTTTTCTTCAGTCCTTGATCTTCTACCAACATTATTAGACCTGTTGATGTCAGATGAGTTGTTCTTGACATTAGGTCTTGACTTTATGTCCATCCTCTTCATCACCTTGTTAAACTGTCTTCCTAGCAGTACTATAGCATTTGATAAGCTCTCATCATTATCCAGAGCACATTCCTCCTCTTCATCTTCAGCATTGGACACAAAGGCTATGCTTTTGGTTTTCTTTTCAGATCTGTCACTTATCCCAAGTTCAAATGTTTGGAGGGATCCAACAAGTTCATCCACCCTCATCTTGCTGATATCTTGAGCTTTTTCTATGGCAATCACTTTCATATCAAATCTCTTGGGAAGAGACCTGAGAATTTTTCTTACCAGCTTTTCATCAGACATCTTTTCACCTAGGGCACTTGAAGCATTGACTATTTCAAGAATATTCATATGGAAGTCATGTATGCTTTCATCTTCCTTCATCTTTAAATTTTCAAACTTGGTAGTGAGCAATTGAAGTCTTGACATCTTCACTTTAGGGGTACCTTCATGAGTAGTTTTGAGGATGTCCCAAGCATTTTTAGCTACCTCACAATTGTTCACCAATCTAAATATGTTTCTATCAATCCCATTGAACAAAGCATTCAATGCTTTAGAGTTTCCAAGAGCCAATTCATCCTCCTCCTTAGTCCATTCTTCCTCAGGTTTCAGATCAGATGTTTCTTTTCCATCTTTCCCAACACTGACAGGATGTTTCCATCCTTTTATGACAGCTTTCCAGGCCTTACTATCCAGTGATTGCAAGAAGGCCACCATGCGTGGTTTCCAATAATCATAATTAGATCCATCCAAGATGGGTGGTCTGTTCACAAATCCTCCTTCCTTGTCCAAAGTACCAGAAAGTATCGTCCCTAGATCTCACCCAGAAACAGAACAAGATGCCTGCTCTGATGCCAATTAAAATTCTGGTATCAGATATGAGATGTCGAAAGAGATGTCACGGCACTAATATCTGAACAATGATCAATTTATGAACAAGATAAAAAGTAGTAAACAATTGTAAAGAAACACAAGCAATTGTTAACCCAGTTCGGTGCAATCACACCTACGTCTGGGGGCTACTAAGCTAGGAAGGAAATCCACTAAACAAAATTAGTTTGAAGACTCTCTGTAAACACTCTCCAGTTTACAATCTTCTCACCTAATCTCTACCTGTGTAATTTCTATCTAAGACCCTTTTAGATAAGAGACACCTCTCACTCCCCCTCAATCACATGCAGTGATAACTACAGAAAAATACAAAAGAGAAGGACACACTTCAATGACAATACTTGATCTTGCTTAAAAGCTTCAATCAAGACCAAAACACTCATACTTAAAAGCTTAGAGTGAACAACTTACAACTCAAAAACTCAGTCCAATTCAAGCATCTAAATGATGAATGAATGGCTCACAAAATCAAACATTAACAAAAGACTTAAACCCTAAAACTTGAAACGCAGCTTTCAATAACTTTTCTCCACACTCACAATTAGGGTCAGCACGTCTTTAAATAGCAACAATCTCCTTGGGCTTGGGCATTAGCAGATCTTATATTTAATTAATAATTAAAGCTAATTATTCTCCAATCTATTTGCACAAAAATAGAACAAACTAAAAATAACAGAAAGTGCTTGCTCCAAAATAATGTTACTCCAAGATTTTCGCATGCAATCACTGAACATACGCACACAAAAGATTGCAAATAAAACGCAGCAAATAAACCATAACATTCTGAACATAATGTTCTGTCAACAGATGTTAGGACATCAGACTCGACATCATGCACAAAGTCCTGCAACACTAAGAAACACCAACTGCAGAATGTTGGAATCATATGTCAAGACATTAAGCATGGCATCTTGATGTAACACTTTGTTTTAGCAAAAATGCTGCCAATACAGAACTAACAATGAGCATTTTTCTCTATGATTAAATGCTTGTTTGTGAAAATTAATGGCGTATTGTTGTTCTACTCATTTGGGGCTTAAATTTGATATATTATTTTGTTTATTTTGGTCAAGAATTGACGATGAAATCTATAATATAAAAAAATTAGATGCTTCGGAAATATCATTTTTTGCCCTTGCTTTAGAAATTGCCACTTCATCACTTTTGGGGCATTTTGTGTCTAAATAATACTTTTTCTAACCAAATCACTTTTTCAAATGATATAGTTACCACTTCCTTTGCTATTGTTAAAACCATTTGTTACAAACCAACTAAACCTTTAACATTTTTTTACCTTTTCTCTTTTCCCAATGTATTAACTCCATCAGACTCTTTTTCCTTTTTCTCTTTCTCTGTCTTTCGTCCTTTCCCTCTTTCTCTCTCACTCACTATTCTTTCTCTCTCTCTCTCTCTCTTTCTCTCACGGTTCTTTCTTCTTTTTCTGTCTCTCTTCTTCATCCTCCTTCTTTTTCTTACTTATTTTTCTTCCTTCTTCCTCTGTTTCCTATAGAAATCAAATAGAAAATGTGCAACATTGATTTATAAATCGTAATGACGATCTTTCAAAAAAAAATTCAGATCTATTATCAACAATATTACTTTCGAACCCCAAGGCCCATTTGAAATTAGTGTTTCAAGGTGCTAAAAAAACTTTTTGTCTCATACTCTGAACCTTCACTATATCTGGATCACTAGTTTCATCGCAAGTTCTCTCAATCTCTCTTTTGCTAACCATCATTAGACCTAACTAGGATTATTTTTTTGTTGAATTTGATTTTGTAGGAGGATTTATGGCTTGAAACATTTCTTGTTGGAACTGAGGTTTGTTATTGTATTTGAATCTTTTTGGAACTGAGAATTTGTATTTGAATTTGAATTCATGTTTGAGTTAAGTCAAGTGCTTTATTTGATGAAATTGCTAATGACATTTCGGTTGTGTTTTGTTATCTTCAAAATGCATCTCTATCTTTTTCTTCTTTGTTCGACATTCATTCAGATTTTAGAGTATATATTTTTATGTTTATGAACAGATTATAGAGCTGTGTAACATGAAGGAAGATGCTCAAAAAAAGATTCATGCTATGATTGAAAATTTTGCAGAAAAATGGGCTACGTTCACTTGGTGTTGCTATAGATAGGTTATTTTTTGGATTCATGTTTGAAGTTTTGTATTGAAAATATTCATTTCATTTCATAATCATAAACCCTTTTGATTCATCTTTGCAGGAAGTTTCTGAGAAACAAGAATGAAAAGAAAAACCTACCATTTGTGCGTCTAAAACCATCTTCCTCGTGTTTCTTTGCTTTCTCTGTGTGTTTTGTGTCTTACTTTTTTTTGAAAATGATATGCTCTCCTTCTCTTTTGTTTTGACCTCAGATTGTTGGTGTTGCAAGAATGAGGGAAGATGGCAGCGACGTTTCCGTCTATTTTACACCGATATGCGATATTGTGGTGATAGATTTGTGGTGGATCTTAGTTAAAAAGGGAACTTGAGGTATGGATCTGAAGCATTGAGTTTTGAATATTCCAAATGTTTATAGCTTGTATCATAAATCAGTTCGATTTTTTTTACTTTTTTAAAGTTTTCACATTTCATATTGAAGATGGTGCCGAACCTGCTCGATGGAAGTATTTAGAGTGTTTAACTTCCTTCACATTGTTCAGTATTATGCCTGCACTGAATTGTCCCATCAATGCTACTAAAGTTGTCTACTCTAACCTTCACTTAAGTCGGCTGAGATGAGTTCGTGTTTTATCTCTTCGGTATGCTCTGAGGAGATGGTTTTCGGCATAAATCCTACCTTAACCGATGTCCACCCCTAAATCAAACTCGAAAGAAAAGAGTTGAACGAATGATTGGGTTATCTTTTTTTTTTTGGTTACAATTTCTCCACCATCACAATTTTTGTTGGATCTCAGTTACAAACTTGTTGTAAAACACAATATAATTTATTTCATTAGAAAAACAACAGCAGAGTGTTAGGCTCGGCCCAGTTATTGTCATTAACTCTATTTTGTCTTTAAAATGATGGCAATAGATATGTTATAAAGCTTTAGAACTGGAAATTTACGTGTTTATTTTTTTGCTGTATTACAATTTGTATTTTCATACTTAATTTGAATTAATTATATAGGTCCCAGGATACTCTTCCTTGCGCAGAAATCTTTTGCATCTTGCACCAAGGTAAGTGTTTTGAGATGCTATTTCTACTTGTAGTCATAGTGCATTAGTTTTAAAACACCAAATGGGAACACAAGTTTTTATTGATAATAACATTTTTCCAATACTTATCTCAGATTGGTAAATCTTCCTAAAGAAGTGAAGGATGATCTTGAAGATGTTAACATCAGGTAACTTATCTTATTACTAAATTTTCACTTCCACTTCATTCCATCATCAAAATATTCAGTTTTCTTTTTCCATTAGGCCAACCAAGGCCATAAATTGTAGCATTTTGCAGCAGCAAATGACTTCTTTTTCTATCCTCCATGAATTTGTAGATATACTATTGGTGGAGTCATGGGAATGAAAAACTTGAATCTGGCAAGCTTGGTAATTCTCTCATCTATTGCATATAATGAACACTTTGGTGGTGTCTCTCTGGAAAGCCTTAATTAGCTTCTCATTAGATTTTGTTTATTGCCAATGTGTCTATGAATTCTTCTCAAAAATTGGCCTTGCCGAGTATATATTTGTCACTTCTGGTTTCCTATAAATGAATATATTTTCTAATCTTGAAGAGACCAACTATTGGACGCGCAGATAGGCAGAAGTAACTGTTTAAATTTGTGTGCCTTATCTTCTAGACAGGCAGAAGTTCTGGAGATGTTGGTGGTGCTGCTGATAGGGTTTTGAATCAATTACTTACAGAAATGGATGGAATGTTTGCGAAGAAAACTGTTGTTTCTGTCGCAAAAAGGCTTTCGTTAATTCGGTCGTGCAGAATTTGTGTATAGGTGTTGCAACGATGATTACGGTCATCGAAGTGTAAATTATAGAATTCTGATGCAATTCCTTTTGATCCATTTGGTTTAGAACCAAATATTACGTTGATAGAACTGGGTCTTGTCTTTGTATCTACAAGCTGCCCAAAGCTCCAGTACATTCTATATTTTTTTTCGTCAAATGTCTAATGTTGTTCTAAATACTATTACGTATAATAGGCTTAATTTGACTCGCCTTTGCCTGTGTATTCTGGAGCCTAGCAGTGTTTAGTAGCATTTGACTACTTTTCCTCTCAAAAGTTTTTAGTTGTTACTTTGCCCTCTAACAAGTATAACTGGTCACTTGAATGATAAGTTGTAGATGAAGTTGTATTTATAATGTACAACTATTAGGATATTGTATTTGACTGTAGAATGTATTTATGTGCCTTTCATTTAATACATTGTTTTTTTTGAATTTTAAGATTTTGTATAGTTTTGTCATGATATGTTAAGTGTGACTGCATTAATTTTTCCCCTGCTGACCATTTATGATCATGAGTTGGTTCGATCTAGATTTATAATATTTTTCTTTACCACAACTGGATGCATTAAGGAGTGGAAACCAAAGCGAACACATATAATTAACCAGACTTTCAGACCAGCTAGCGTATCTGAGTCTTCTGTCATTTCAGCTGAAGCTACCATACAATTGTCGTCTGTTTCTAAGGTCCTTGATTATGAGGAAGCTGCTTCTGAACTGCAGAAGAAGCTTGAGAATTTATGCGTTCCACTATGTCAACATGTCATTCTTCCAAGCCATATTTTGGTTCCTAAATCTGAAAAGCAAGTTTAGCTTTGGGAGCCTGGGAATCAATTTTGGGATTACTACAAATTATGTTACCAGGCTAGAAAGCAAAAATAGTTCAACTCTTTCTAAAGTTTCTCAGGCTATTGAAGAAACTGCAGGGGCGCAAAACTCAAATGTATAATTCTAATGTTGATAAGAAGATGTTTAGAATTATGTTACATACTGCATGTGTTCAGTCAAATATATTGATGCTAAGGATCAATATCCCAAGGAATTCAAAGCAGCAGTAATTTATGATTATTGTTCTACAGTAAAACATTTTCTTAAGTGTGCAGAAGGGATACAATATTCTGTGACAAAATTTGAGTTGAGATGAATTGAAAGTAATTTCTTCTTTCTTGAAGTGTGAAAATAAATAGTATTCAAATTTTTTATGCTACTGGATTCATTTTCTACCAATATCTAATAAATTACATAACTGAAACTTATATAATTATGATATTAATTTCATACATTATCAACAAATTATAATCCTTCGATAAATTATTTCATTTGTGTAGACAACAACAATTAGAAGAATCACATCAACAACAATTAGAAGAAGTTCATAAACAGGTTGCACTCTGATCATTGAAGTTCAAGCTTGTTGTTAATGTTGCTGGCCTGGACATGTATTGCTTTTGTTGTAGGAAAACTTATTTAAATTTATTCCTGAAACTTAATCCTTAATATTTAATACAACACATGATTTTATTGAATTTTCTGATAAACTGTTTAAAGCTAGTTGTACAATTGTTTTGAACATGTCATCTTTATAACTAGCCGAAGTCAGAAACAACAGGAGAATATTCATTCATCCAATAATTTTTATTAATTGAACTGATATTTTGCTGGATCTATAACATTATGTGGGATGCATTTGGTTGGCTTACTATGCTGGAAAAATAGCGAAGGTCGTGAAAGTTTCCTCGATGGTTGGCTTACTATATGCTTCTTTTTTACTTTACAAATATATTCCTCTTTTTCAAGCCTGTTTCTTAACTCTGACAGGGGACACTCAAAGATCTCAATAAGGGTGGAAGAATTCTTTCCGTTGAGCAAAGTGGTATGGTATGTAAATTGGAGCATTTACTGTTTTATTGATACTTATTTCCTGTTTGTAAGCCAATTGCAAATGCTAAGTGGGATAAGCTATGCAAACATTTTAATAATCAGTTTGAAATCTACTGGTTTTGGTTTACATTATATGGACTTAAAATTTTAGCATTATAAAAAGTAGGAAGAACATTAGATGTACCACCATGATAAACCTTATTTCACCATGATAAGCTAATTGCAAATGTAAATTAATGGTAACTATAATTTACATTTCAATGGATCTAATCACTAGGGGATATCTATAATGATTGTTGTCGTCGTTTTCACAGTTTATGTGAGTCTATTACTTTCATATACTACAAGTTTTTTCCTGTAGGTTGTTTAACTGCATTGATAATCTAATACCATTAGAATAATGAGAAACATTGCTTTACATTATTAAACTCACATAACAGATGATACATTAGTAGTGAGCTAATATATTAACTTCTCAGTGAAATAGAACTTTGAGTATTGCAATCTATATGAATGATCTTAATTTTAGAGTCTGTTTTGAATTTCCAAGGTTTCTTTTCTACGTATGTGACTTTTGACATTCAGGCACTAGGATAATGTTTATGATTTTCTATATGAATTACTTGAAGTTTTGGTTACAAAAACTGATATCAATGTAACTAAATCCCTGAAGGTGGTGTATCACAGATTTTGATTTCCTATTTATTTCCAGTAATAGTTCTTTTAATCCAGCTCTCATCTCATTCATCCCATCTTTCAATTGCTCCACATCCGTCTTCAATTCTTGCAACAAATCATCTTTATCACTGGTCTATTTCCGCATTCATATGAGTTTTCTTTGTGCTCATCTCATATGGCTGTTGGTGATTTGACAAGTTAGATCAATTATTATAGTTCTAAAAGTAAGAAAAATAGAGAAAGAGAGATGATTTGTCCCTATAGTTTTATTGATAGCAGACTACCAACAAATAATCAATCAAAAAACTTACTAACCAAGGCTACTGGATAAAGCTAAGCTTTAATCCTATGATTCTTGCAGTGTTACACCAACTCCGAATCGCTAAGGCGACAAGTTGACCCCATGCCTTATACCCTATTCCTAACTTAGCACTTTTCTCTTTCACATGTTTCCCGAGGGTGACACCGCAAGCGAATGTCCGTGCGTCTTAGTCACGAGATCTTCCATTTGTTGAACCATATGCAGAGTTGAGGTTTTGGCGGTGTGAGCTTGCCTACCATAATGTTTTCACTTATAGATATGAAATGTAAAACTACAAACCTCCTTGATTCTCACATGCACAAAACCACATCTACAATGGCTGAATTATTCCAAGCTGTAGCATCTTGTGAACTATAGCTTACTGCTTAGTGATTTACCGATGATAAGGTCCTTATGATATCAGTTTTTTGGATGTAAATATGTATAAATCAAGTATTATATGAAATGCTATTATGTGTATCTTTTTTAATCATTAAGTTAAAATTTGATTGTTATGACATTAATTTTGCATCTGACAGGGAAATTTTTGGAGCTTTTTCACCATCATGTGCTCCAAATGTTGAATCCTTGTAAGTGTTAAAACATATTGCCTTTAATTTGTAAGATTTGACAAAGTGTTAAAACATATTGCCTTTAATTTGTAAGATTTGACAGTTAGTACTCACACTTATAGATGATATAACTTACTACTCATTTCTTAAAGGTTTCGGTAATTGTTTATTTTTGGTATAGAAGTTATAAGTATTCCAGTGTTTTCTTTTAGATGTAGTTATGGCAAATTATCGTTTATGAAAATCTGATGTATAAAGTTTTCCAGTTTAGGATTGAGATGATCCTCCATTATTTTGATGTGATTTATATTTTAATACATTTAGCATCAGCAATTTTCATTTTGGTTAACATTAGGACACAACTGAAAGTGTTTTTGTATATTTGTGGCAGACCGACACATACTTGATGTTGCTAACCACTATTTCAGATGCATTTTATCATCTTAAAGATTCTCAGTAAATGATGAGTTATAATCCAATCTTACTATTGTTAGTGGTGGTACCGAGCAAACTCTCTTAGTTGCATTAGGCTATGCTGCAGTGTACTCTGAAGAACATTCTAAACCACCTTCTGAAATTCAGTCTCCATTTGAAAAAGGCTTCATTAAGCCTGATGCTTGGAATACAGTTGTCTCAGCTTAATTTGCCAAAGAACTTATGATGGAGATGGAGGTCTATCTATGACTAGCCTTTTTAACTTATGCTTAATAGCGTGGAGTTCATGCTTTATGTCTTATTTATCAACTATAACTAACTTTGTTGTGTGATTGTTATTAAATAGGAGAATACTGTTTTATGTCAAATACTATGAAGTACCGACACCAACATCGACACTCGATACAGTATTGACACTGACACAGAACTATGAGACATGTCAAGTTGGACATTGAGACATGTTACACACCGAACATGCATTCAGTTTGAAGTGTTGGTGCTACATAGATTATATATACATTCAAATTCAAAGTATCATGCTAAAAAAAGATAGTTATACATAAATATAATCTGTTATTATGTTAATCAAAAGACTAAATTGTTGAGTTGAATTTTTTTGCAGAGCTAATCTCCTTCCCATGAGCATGTAGCCCCTCATGAGAGCTGGTAGATGAAGTAAATAGGTAATTATCTTGGACATGGAAATGCAAACTGAGTGAAACTTTAATTGGTGGATGGTTTTTCTAAAATTGGTTTTCTGATGTGACTCACCATAAGTTGAAATGTATACAAAAATTCTATAGATGGGGCCAAACATTATTTTGTTACTATGTGTTGATTTTTATGAAGTGATGGTATATGTGCTTTGCTGTTTTTGAGTCATTTGATTCATTGGTTAATTATAACGCTATAACACAGCCAAATTTAGTTGTTACTTTTAAAAATAACCATGATTCTCAAAGTGAAAGTATTATTTAAGTGAATACATCAACTACAGAAGTTTGTGAATACATCAACCACATAAGCTTAATTACATTTTTATGGCGAAGCATTTTGATAAATATAAATCTCATTGACAAATATGACCTTATTTAATGCAATTTGGCCATATTTTAGGGTGCCAACTGTATGGGTAAATTAGACAAGGGAATTTTTTCGTAGTATGACCCTTTTTCCATTTGATTAGTCATTTACTTTATTTTTTTTTAATAAGCGATTAAATTGATAAAGAGCATGAAAAATGCTCAAAAAAGCTTACAAAGTCATATCAACTTGAGATAATCCATAGGATTTCTCCACCAATTGTAAAAAAACAAAATCGACTTACTCTTCGTACCAAGACCTAACCAATTCCACGAAACAAGTTTGATATGATTACAAATATCCTCTAAATTCAGCCCACCATTGTTGAAAATCACGTTATTTCTCCGAATCCATCAAATGGAAACAAATACATTATTGATTAAAATATTTTTAGGGTTAAATGCACTTTTGGTCCTCTAGTTTAGATTTTTTACACTTTCGGTCCCCCTATTACAAAATCTGCGATTTTGGTCCCTACATTTTGATGGTCTTTGCAATTTTGTGGTCCCCTCCAATTTTGCTCCAAAACCGTACATGAACAGTGCACTGTTCATGTACGGACATTCACTGTTCATGTACTGTTTTGGAGCAAAATTGGAGGGGGACCACAAAATTGCAAAGACCATCAAAATGTAAGGACCAAAATCGCAGGTTTTGTAATAGGGGACCGAAAGTGTAAAAAATCTAAACTAGGGGACCAAAAGTGCATTTAAGCCATATTTTTATATACGAGAAAAAAAATGCTATTGTTATAACGGGAACAATTTACTATTGATTCAAATATTGAATAATGAAAATTTATCAATCCTTTTTTTCAAATATATGAAAACAATTTAGAGAGTCTATTAAAAAAATTGAGTTAATATTTTAAAATTGTATTCTCATATAAAATGATTGTCTTATTTGTAAAAAAAACTAAAAAAACAGATTTATCTAACAAAAGTTTCAATAGTTTTTATTTTTAATCATATTATTTATAACAAAGTTGTTTACATTTCGCCTTCTACAAGTATTATTATTTCAATTTAAATTTATTATCATTTTTAACTTTTTTTTTCAATTTCTTATTTTTATGACTGCAAACAAATTTCTTATTTTCAATTTAAATTTCTTTTTTCAAATTTTTTTATATACAAAAAAATACTATCGTTATAAACGGACACAATTTTAATTTTGATTCAAATTTTTTTATATATGAAATAAATACTATTGTTATAAATGAGCACAACTTTAATTTTGATTCAAATATTTTTTTATACGAAAAAATACTATTGTTATAAACGGACACAGCTTTAATTTTGATTAAAATATTTCTATATACGAAAAAAAATACTATTGTTTTAAACAGACATAACTTTAATATTGATTAAAAAAAATTTATATACGAAAAAAATACTATTGTTATAAACGGACACAACTTTAATTTTGATTCAAATTTTTTTATATACGAAAAAAATACTATTTTTATAATCGGGCACAACTTTAATTTTGATTTAAATTTTTTTATGTACGAAAAAATACTATTGTTATAAACGGGCACAACTTTAATCTTGATTCAAATTAGTTTATATACGAAAAAATACAATTGTTATAAACGAGCATACCTTTACTTTTGATTCAAATTTTTTATATACGCAAACAACTTTACTGTTCATTCAATTTTTTTGTATAAATAGTGTCAAAACAAAACTAATATTTATATACTGGAAAAAATACATTGTTTATTAAAACATTTTTATATACGGAAACAATTACTATTGTTATAAACGGAAACAACTTTACTACTGTTCAAATATTGAATAATACAAATTTATCGATCATTATATTCTCTCTTATATCAATTACTATTAATTCTTAATTTTATTTAAGTTCAATCTAACTTTTGTTTCATTTGTTTTTGGTTTACCTATTGATTAATATTTTTTGTTTAATATTTTCAATCATCATTGCATTATTTGAATTTATATCAATAATTAATTTAATTCTTTCTTTTACAACATGCAACTTTTTTATACTTACCAATACAAATTTTTAATTTCAATCATATCTATTTTTATAATTTTACCATTTTTTTCTCCAATTTGATTAACAATTACACGTCCATAACATAAAATTCTCGAACAGACATGTCCGTGCGACCGCACGGGTCAGTTACTAGTTTGAGTGAGAAGTGTGTGGAAATCACCCTTTGGTGCGTCGTGTTCTTTTCATGGCAGACTAGGGCATTCTGCGATTTGCATTGCATGGGGAGGAAGACGACCACGTGTCGCCCCCTGAGAGGCCCTAGTTTTGGTTTTTGTCTTATTCAACTTAAAAAACTCTTGACCGATTGATATCATGTTGTGGCATAGTGTAACACTTCTTTTTCTCTTAGCATTTCCTGTAACATGATAATAGCTAGTGAACATGATTTAGGATCTGGGCCCACGCAGAAGTGATAATGGCACCCCCTCTTAGCCCATGCTGAAAATTGAACTTATAAAAATTACTCTAGGCACCTCCCTTGCTCTTTTGTGTTTTTTAATTTTCTTGGTACATTTTATTTTTCTCTTTTGATACATTTGCTTTTTCTATTGTAAAAATAGTGAAAATCATCATAAAATTCCCAATTAATTCATGGATGCTCCTCATGCTTTTAATTAGTTCTTGGTAATTTTTAATTCCAATTTTCAATATTCTTGATATTTGTTTTGGAATTTTTATGTAAATATGTTCAAATGGACCTAGTTCTCACATAATGACTCAAAAACAATTTTTTTCCATGGATCTTGATCTGAATTTTTGTATGCCATTAATCACATGATTGTATGACATATTTATCATCAATTTGGGTTTTTTTTCCATGATTTTTGGTTCATCTTTGAAAGCCTTTTTGATGCTTGTTTTGAATGATAATTGTTGGATATCTTGACACATGTTTACAATTGTTTGAACACCTTTGGTGCATATTTTTGAGCCAATATTTTGAACATGATTAGATACTGACCTTAACATTACATGACTAATTTTCCATAATTTTCCAAAGCTTTCATTTATTTTTCATGAATATTCCATGTCATGCTTAACATTTTGATGTATGCTAGAATTAGGGTTAAACTTAATGACCATATGTGACCTCTCTTGAGCTAATTTTCTTGACATGTTTAAGCATATTCATGAGGAAATTTTGTATACCTTTGTGATGAATTGACATTGGTTTTTGATCATGATTTGGATGCTTGTTTTGAGTCATACATACATGCCTTTCTTATTTGAGTTTTGGTGTGAATACGTAGGATGTTTGATGATGCATTTATGCAATCCATTTGAGATCTTTTAATCATTGTTTTGTACTTGTTATAATGTGATGTGAAGCCCTTCCATGCCACTTTATAGGTCCTTTGGATGACCTCTAATTGATGATATGTTTGTGTGAACTTGTACATGCTAACTTGTTCACTTTGTCCACTTTTTGCTTGAGCTTTTGTATGCCATTTTTGCTCAATGTTTTTGTTACCTAATTGTGATATATTAGAAGTCATTTGGTACTTCCTTGTATGGTTTAACACTTACTTGACATGAATTTTATCCCTCTTCTACATGATTGAAGTTCATATGCTTTTAGAGAAGACTTAAGATTGTTTTGTTCCCTACTTACACTAATCCTTGGAAATGTGTTACCATGGTAACTTTGTGAGGTCTTAATGTTAATTTTAAATGTTAAACACATGTGTACATTGGTTTAGAATTGAATCAAAGTCTTCTCATCCTATTTATAGATCTTTTACATGCTCCTAATTGAAGTTACTTTTGTGCATGCTTACTTGTTAACTTTGACAATTCCTTTGAAAGCTTTTGTGTGCCATCCTTTGGTTGATATTTACATGACTCAAATGTAGTATATTACATATCATTTGCTACTTACTTGTGTGCTTGAATACCCATTTGACTTGACTTGAATCATCTTTTATTTTCTTGACAAATAGCATGCTTTTATGGAAATGTGTAGACATTGTTTTGTTCCTTACATGCCTTAACTTTTGAGAAGGTGTTTGACATGAACTTTTGTGACAACTTGAGACACTTGTGGATATTCACTATATGCTTTAACTTCTGACCTAGGTCATTCAAATGCCAATCTCATGTTTACTTGTTCTTTGTATGTTCATATATGATTGATGCACCATAAGTATGACATCTTTGTGTACAATTTTCAAATCTTGTTAACATGACTTGATATGAACTTCATGGTCATTCCTTGATATTTCAAACATCACTTTGCATTGATTATGACATGAAACGCTACTTCCCCATGTGGTTCCTCCCTTTGAGTTAACTTGTTTGAGCTTGTAAAGTGCAACTTACATGAATTTTGTGATGATATTTGTTTGAGTTAAGATATGAACCACAACTTGAACTTTTTTGATTATGCTTAGGACATTAACATAGATATGATATAGTATATTTAGCTACTACCCCTCTTAGTTTCATATACCTTTAGGATTCATTTCTCTTTGCTTATTGTTTGGCATTACTTCTAGATTAGAATTAAGACATTTACATAGGTATAAATGCATAGTTTTGCATTTTGCTTTCAACTATCCAATAGTTTAGCTTGGCTTGGAGTTGGTAAGTACTTCTGTTACTTTAACTTGACATTTACACTTACATGACCTCTCTTTCATCTCACTTCTCCTTTACTTCTCTCTTTTGTGATTGAATCATCTAATGTTTACTTGTGTGTGATCACATGTTCCCTTATGACTCCTAGTTTGAATCTAATTTTGGATTAGGTTCAAAGTAGGAGAGACATTAGGTTATCAATCCAAGTATGCTAACATAGGTAGCAATTCCCCCTAACCTCAACTATAGGGCCACAATGCATGACAACTTATAGGATGAAGTTTCCCTTAGAATTTTCTTTTAACCCCTTGAGTCTCTTCTCTCTCTCTAAAAGAAAAGCAAAAACACTTAATAAATATTGTATGTGGAGTGTGCCACGAGAATTAAGCACATAGGAAATGATTAGTGAAGGCCTCCTTTACTATTCTAGGATGCTTTGCAAACGTTCTGTTGGGAGCGACCTTGTAAAGTATTCGCTCTTATGGCATAGTCTTTAGCACGATACATATCACAAACAATATAAATCAAAACACTTATAAAAAACAAAAACAAATCATTCGTCTTCCTTCGGGATTCTCTTCTCATCTCACTCATTCTAATCGTAAAGGATACGTTATTTTCATTCTACCGCAAACAGGTAAATGCGTAAGACTCCACACAACGAGCGACAATACCTAAACTGCTAGAACGCGAACGTTAACGTCTTCCACTTAAAAACACAAAGCAAACAAAGACCCTGTAGGTCGAACTACGACTACTCTGACTTCCTCTCTCTCGTCCGATTGAGGGTACGTAGACACGAGACGACGATGTTTTGGCGAGCAACCTTCCCCCATAATCCCGTAGTCCTCCGAACTACGTTGACTCTGACTTTCCCTTTCCCGAGGGAATACGTAGACCTAGGACGACGATGTCCTATCGAGTCACCTTTTCTTTTCTTTCCCTATTTCGCCGTTTCTCATTCCTTTTCCTTTCTAGTTAGCAGTTGAGCTTCAGATACCTACACCCTTTTATCAGAACAACAAGCGTGGATCCCATCGAGTACGATGGACGCGAGGGGGTGCTAATACCTTCCTCTCGCTTAACCGACTCCCAAAACCAGACTATAGTTGCGACGCCCATGTATTTCCCTTCTTTAGGTTTTATTAGATTGTTTCCTTTCCCTGCGTCGGGATAAATAACGTTCGGTGGCGACTCTTCTGTCTTTTCCGCCGGTTAATTTTCGCAGTTGCGACATTGGGCAGGTTACAGTGATGTAATCGGTTACCTCACTGATGTTACCGGTTACATTGAAATGTGTTTTATCGGCATTTTGGGTGAGCTAACCAGTTACATGGTTGATGTAACCCGTTACATCGATGTGTCGAAAATTTTGTAAAAACTTCAAAAATTCATAACTTTAGTTCTGGGTGTCCGATTAACACGCTGTTTGAAGCGTTGGAAATATGGTGTAATGTACATTAAATTAAAATTATTTTATATACCATAATTCAAATTATTTGATATGTGGGCATTTATTTGATGCATAGTGAGTTTATGTTGTTTTCTGGAATGTGTGCAAATGCATTGTTATTGCTTGCTATATTGTTGTGTTGTTGTTGCTGCATGTTTTGGCAGGTGTTTGGTGCATGGTGGCTAGTAGTGGCGAGGTACATTGACTATGGTGAAGGTCTTTGTGCGTGTTGTTGTGTTGTATGAATAATATGTTGCATGCATTCATGGTGTTGGACGGTGGTCCGTGAGCCTCAATCCTATGGTGATGGATTGGATGCGAGTAGCTAATTCCTACGGTGATGGAATTAGTGAAGCGTTACCTATGATGATGGTAACAAGTTTTGGGTGAGCCTCAACCCCATTGTGTGGATTGGGTGCGAGTAGCTGATTCCTATGGTGATGGATTGGTGAAGCGTTACTTGGTAACGATTTTGGACAGAGGTCTATTTGGTGAGCTTCGATCCTAGGTGGGGATCAGAGCGGTGAACTTGAGAGTTCACGTTTCGGTACCACATGCATTGAGTCAAGTTGTTGAGTCTCATTGCATTGCATTGGTGTGGTGTCGTTGTGTTGGTGGTATGGAATATGTTGTTGGAATGTATGTTGTGCTTGTAATAATTTGTTGCTCACTTATTATTATGCATTTCTTTATATAATTATGATATCTCACCCCTTTTGTTTGAATGTTGTCGCCACATAGGTAACACGCAGGTGACTCGTAGTGAAGGTGTGGATGTTAGTAGAAGAGGCTACTGTTATTTATGCTTTTGTCAAGTCGGTGTCTGCTCTGATATGTAACACTATGTCGGGAGGAAACTATATGTATACCTCTGTTGTTGGATAATTTTATGTTGATGAAGATTGTTATGCGAATCTCTTTTGTTGATAATTTCCTTATAACTACATTTGTTATAACTATGTTGGAAGAGTTTAACTATTCAGTTGTGATATTTTTCGCTGGTAAACAAAATGTTGAAGTTCAGACTTATGTTGTGTTCTTTAATTACTATATGTGTTGCATGCCAAAATATATGAGCAGGTTGTTGTTGGATGTGGCATCCTAATTGTATGATTATTTTTATTTTACTCTGATTTTAATTATAATTACTCGGGGGAAATTAGGGTGGTACAAAATACAACAGAAGACTATCAGAGCATACAATTTCATCAATAGCAACATTCATTAAAGTTGTAGCAGCGAAAAAAATAATAACATTCATAATAGATGCCACACAAAATAGTGTTCCAAAATTAATCAGACACACACGCAATCATTCAGAACTTTGTCATGCATGGCAATCAGTCTCCTCATAGTTAGTATCATACATTCTTACCAACTAACAATTATCAACATGCAATCATTTGAATACTTAGTCATGCACAACATAAATAGTTAGTAGTTAATACCAGGATATGCAAAATACTAATAACACAAAAGCTCACTCCAAAATGGTCAGATGCCTTGCCTGATGCTCCAGCATGTGAGCACTTCATTAGTACTTACTCATATGGTCAGTACAAAACAAATACATGTTACCTCAGCAACATCATACTACTCCCCCTTTTTTTTCTCCATAATTTGGCAAATGGTTAGTACATAAAAATAACACCCAAAGGTCATCCATGCATATGTTAGTATGTTAGCACATACACAACTAACACATGAGTAGAATAACTAGAACAACATTCAAAGATGCACAACCATTGGACCTTGTTTATTGTACATAGTCCAAGGAGGCTATATAGCCTTTATATATTTAAAACAGAAACAAAATATGCCCAAATACAAGAAACAAACTAAATAAGAACACTTGTATTTTATTCTTCTATCCATGCTCCTCAGTTCATGTAAGTAACCCATTATTCATCAGCCTCTGAGTCAAAATCATGTTTCTAAATAGATCTCTCCTTCACAGGCTTCATCTTGATCACAAATTTCTTACCAGTTGTAAATGCTACAATAGATGATCCACCAAGAGCATTCTCATTATTTGTAGAAGAAGTGGAACCAATTCCTTTGTTCTTACTTTCTTCAGCATCATTGAACCTTTCAATAGCTTTCATGATAGATATTCCCTTGTTATAGGGTCTCTTCTTTGAAATTTCAGACTTTTAACTCATATTGAAAGAGATAAACAAATGTGAGAGGGAAGAGAAGACAACAATATAAATATAGTAAAAGATTGTGATTTTTTCTTGTAATGAAGGTCCATATAAAATGAGGTTTAGAAACAAGTGAATTCTGCATTATTTTATCTGCAACACACACACACACAAAGAAACTCGATTGCACACCTCCCTAACATTGACTGCTATTGATTCTCAAAAATGCAAATACCAAGGGCATCCCTTAGTTCTTCAAATTGATTTTCATTCAAAGTTTTAATGAAAATGTTCCAAACCAATGTCGTGACATTTTGTCCCACATTATAATCCTTCAACATTTGCTTCATCCAGAGTAATTACTTATGATTGTTCCCTGTTGTAGCGTATTCAGCTTCATAAGAAGATAAGGTTACATTAATTTGCTACTTTCTAACCCAATATATTATGTTGTTGACAAGAGGGAAGCATTCATCATATGTAATCTTCTTATCATATACATTATCACTAGTGTAACTTATCACGAGGTTCTTCTTGTCTTTCACAGAGACTGCCTCTACCAACTGTACCACTTCTTTAAATGTCAAAACTTCTTTTGACAACTTGCTTTCAAGGCCTATCCTTCTGTGGTACATCCCCTTCAACATTCTTTCCTCATTATTTATGAGAACTTCTTTGCCATCCATCCTTTTTTGTATGTTGAACACAATGACTAAGGCATTTACTTCAACATCTGTCTCTGATTTTAGCATTCTAGTTTCTTCATAGATACTAAAAACAACTTGCTCATCCTTCCTCTGAGTCGAGAATTCAGTTACCACAATGTCACTCAAGATGTCTGGCACATCCTGAAAGACATCTTTCTTATCAACATTAATGACATCTTTGAGCATTTGGTTAATCCACAAGAGTTGAGAGCAACTTCTTCAAGCCCGTAAACCTTTGGAATTACATGTGTAGCCCTTCATTTGTTTCACTTAAAAATCTGGAAGGTAGCTAACACCTTCTATGCCCACCTCCAACTCAGTTAAAATTAGTTAAACACAATGTTCTGTCATCCTACCCAACATAGTGTCTATCATCAGATCCTTATTGTCTCTCTTATTGACACCTTCCATATTGTTGATATTAGAAGTGGTATTCCAATAGCTATTAAGGAAGGTATTTTAACATCTATTTGACAATTTTTTGGCTTCAGTATACATGAAGGTCTTGGTATCAATCTTATGGCTTCAAGATGATCAAAAGTTTCAGCATCACAAAGTCTTTCATCATTTTCCTCATCATTATGTGGAGACATCTCATCCATAGATTGCGTGTTCTTTGAAATTACTTGGCATAATTACACCAGGGGTCATTTAATTTATTTGTTTATAACAGGTTAGCCCTTAATTTTTTTTTGTAACAACTTGGTCCTTTAAGTTAATAAACATGTTGAATTAGGTTTTTACTTTATGTATTTTGGATGCTACTTTATGTATTTAGGATGCTGCTTTTATGTAGTTTGGTGCTACTTTATGTATTTTGCGTGATTGGTTTAGTAAAAAATAAAAAAAAAAGGTAACATTGCACACGTTTGTTAACTTGAAGGACCAAGTTATTACAAAACAAAACTTAAGGGCCAACCTGTTACAAACAAATAACTTAAAGAATCCCTGGTGTAATTATTCCAAATCCTTTTATAACCCTTGCTATAAACTATAAGTATGTTTTCATTCTTACTCATCACACTTTCCCCTAATGTTTTCACCTATCCCAATGCATGATCATGGTTAGTAATAACACCATAATTAGCTATAATTGCATCAACATCAACATCTTCATGGACATAGTCATCATTCTCCTTATGAACTTGATACTTTATCAATATGTTGGACAAGATGTCTAACACATCGTTATCACCATTTGGACTACACAAATTTGTTTCTTGTGAATCTTAACCATAAGACATTAGAATGTCATGATGATTTCTCATAGGTCTATACCTAAGTGGAACATTACTCATATCTCCACCAGCGGCTATATCAGACTTAGCATTAACAATAAGAGGAATATTGTAAAGAGAATTATTTGATTCATACATCTTGTAGCTAGATTTCAATCCATCAATTCCAGCTTTACCAACCACCATATCATGATTTTTTAATCAAAACATCAGTCATATGAGAAGAAATTCTAAAGGGTAGACTTGAGTCATAATAATTATTCTTCTTTAGATTATTCTTCTAAACCATTGTAGGTTGTTCAAAATTGGGAGGACCTCCAACATATAACCATCAACCTTCCCTTTAATGACACAATCCTCATTACATAATTCATAATTCGAAGTAAGATATCGAGACATCTTGTTTGACATCTTGGTTGGCATTTCTTTATCAATCTTGAAACCTTGAAAACTTCTGATGTCTTCCTCAGACATGAACTTCTTCATAAGAACATATTTACCTTTGTTGTTGACACCACATTTGGAATTGTAGAATTTCATATTCCATCTTTGATCAATCGTATGGTTTTATGCTGATCACTTTGATAGATGATCATTTCTCAATAGCACATCCTCTCGACTAGGATTGTCCCATTTCCCTAAATCCTTGATTCTTCCCTTCTTTCTATGGCCAGGAGTGACATGAACCGTCTTTTCTTTAGACATATCTTTGGTACCCCCTCTATTACAATATTGTCCTTCACTTGAGGAACCTTTTCGCAATGTATGAGCTATGATTCCAGTTGAAGTAGCATTGGATTTCCACTTCTTCTTATCGTAGCCTTTCTTGCATCTTCTATTCATCAACTTTGATGGACTATCAAAATGATGATTTCCATGTAGATCGTAACAATAAGGCCTTATATGTCCAAATTTACCACAATGATGGCATTTTAGAGGCCGTTTCTTGTTACTACTGTGAAGAGGTGACACATGTTTCACACGAAGTTGTGACATGTGGCCCGGCCTTAGAACCTCAGTCTTCATTTCAAGTAGAGCAACCTTCATTGAGGGAATTTTCATGTATTGTTCTTTCTGCTCATCCCAAAATTTATTTTATTAATGTCTCTAGACTTTCTCCAAACTTCATCACTCCATCAATCATATTCACGTTAATTTCAGATTGAATCATGTGTTCTAGTTTGGATTTTATAGATGAAATCACTTTTTCTACACCTGTGATGGTTGAGGCAATCTTCTTTGTTTCCTTCTGAATCACACCTATGGTTTTCTTCTGATTGTATATTGTTAAGCATGATTATTCTCACTTGGTGTGTAGGAGCCTTTATGATGTATCAAGATCTTCTTAAGATAGGTATTCAGAATTGGGCTCACCTTCAGACTCATAGCTTCCAAAATAAGTCATCACATTGTTGGTAGTTTCTTCCTCACTTTCATTATCAGAATCAGACCAAGTAACATAGAGTCTATTTTCTATTTATTTAGAAAGGTAGGGCATTCTGCTTTAATGTGTCCAAAGCCTTCAAACTCAAAGTACTGAGTACCCTTGCCACCATTGGGTATATCTTCACTTCTACCTTTGATCTGGGGACTGATGTTGAACCTCTTGTCCTGGACATTTGTCCTCCACTTTCTGTTAGGATATTTCAAGGAATTGTTGAACTTTTTTACCATGAAGAACTATATCATCTGACAAGTTCTCTTCTTTATTACCTTGACTATCTTCATTATTAGAAACAAATGTTATTCCTTTGTTTTTATTTTATGACCTTTCATTTATGGATATCTCAAAGGTTTGCAGGGAACCAATGAGTTCATCAACCTTAATATTGCTCAAGTCCTAAGTTTCTTTAGTGGTCACTTTCATATCAAACATCTTAGGTATTGATCTGGAAAAATATTGGCAAGCTTTTTTCAGACATTTTTTCACCTAAAGCAAATGAAGTGTTGGCAATATCATGCACCCTGGTATGGAATTCATAGATAGATTCATCTTCATTCATCCTCAGATTCTCAAACTTAGTGGTATGTAGTTGCAACCTTGACATACGAACTTTGGATGTGCATTCATGTGCAATTTTTAGAATCTCACACGCTTCTTTAGCTTTTGAACGTGTGTCGATCAACCTAAACATGTTCTTGTCCACATCATTGAAGATAACATTCAAAGCCTTTGAGTTTCCAAGAGCTTCCTCACCTTCAACATCAGTCTATTCAACTTTTGGTTTTAAGCTAGAAGTTTCATCTTTAAAAGTAACCATTGGATGTTTCCACCCTTTTATCACCGCTTTCCATGCTTTGTTGCCCATGGATTTGAGAAAGACGACCATTATAGCCTTCCAATAATCATAATTGGTGTCACATAAAATAGGTGGTTTATTGATTGATCCTCCATCTTTAATTATGTCCATTTGAGCATAATTTATATTCCATGGAGCTCACCCAGCAGGCTAGGGTGTCTGCTCTGATGCCAATTGAAATTGTGTTCCTCAGAGGACAGATGTCAAACACAATGTCCTGGGCAATCGGTTCGACGAGTTAAACCAGGATCACCAAATTAACACATTCTAAATTGTATAAGATGATGAAGCAGAAAAGTATTAAAGAACAAAATGATTGGTAACCCAGTTTGATACAAATATCACCTACGTCTTAAGGGTTGACTTCCAACCCAAGAAAGGAAATTCATTATTAGTCGCTTAGTACATCTAGTCTTACAAGCAACAACAAGCCTAATGTTGTTTAATGCCTCTTCCTAACAATACACAATAACTTTCTATCTAGGTCCCCCTAAATATGAGATAATGAGAACCCCTATCACTTTCTCTCAATCACTAAACCCTAATGATCGGTGTTTAACAAACACAAAAAGCAATACAACTCAACTAGATAAACCTACAATTATGCCAAGTTACAGAAATATAGTGTGGTGTACATACAACAATAATAAGGACTCAAATAAACCTAACACTCTAAAATATTAATGTATTGTTTGCTTTCCAATATAGATTTTGAGCTCCTTATATAGAAAAAGTATTATGGGCTTTTCTCCTTAGATCTTTGATTTAATTCCGTCCAGAATCTTTGCATAATTTGTTGGATAAGATTTGTTCCATAAATATTTCCAACAGAAAGATATGATTTGGTTTGTTTCAAATTCAAATTTAAATCATATTCAAATCTGTTTTGATCTTTACAACTGTCCAAAAAATCATATAATCATATTTCTAAATAAAAGCAATAAAATCTAACTGAGTCTTCAACAGAAAATTCGTTCCAAAACACAACAATCTGGCCTGTTGAGCAAGGCCTAGACGTCGTACCCACATGTTGTGATATAACATCCAGCATGTGTCCCTTCTGCACCAAAAAATCATCTTGAATTAGCTTGGAAATCTTAAACACTTATCCATGTTGTTGTTTTGCAAAATGCAACCAATCAAAAAATGGACAACAAGGTGTTAATATCATAACAATTTTTTATATTTACCTCGTACCATCTATTTTTTATTGAATACATATACATTTAATAACTCATATAATTTCTTAGATGTTAATGCCTCATATTTTAATCAAATATTTGCAAAAGGAAACCAAGTTTGGAAAATGTCAATCAGATTTGTTGACTTATGGACTGTGAAATAAGTAGTGGCCAACTACCTATTGAGATGGTTATTCAAGATTCAAAGGTAAATTTCACTTTTACCTAATTCTTCATGTGAATTTATTTAATTGTCTTACTTTTTACTTCGACTCAAAGGTAAATTACTCCTTTTTCATTAAATGTTCATAAGGAGATTGGATACACGTCTTGACCCACCATAGAGATTTCAAAGATCGGATGGAGAAGTTAAGTGAGAACCAGACATATACATTGTACAATGTTAAACCATTAGACAATGATTTTCCATTGAAGGTTTGTGAAAAAAACTTAAACTCATTTTCAATGGTGGCACAACAGTTTGCAAGACAGGAGTATCTGGCATGCCTCTTCATCAATACAAGTTCAAAGAAATATCAAACTTTCTAATCAAAATTTCAACAATGACTACTTATATGGTAATGGTAACTTAAGTGGAAACAATCTTTCATTTATTACTCTAACCAATTTGATATATCTATATTGTTTTGTTTTACTCTTTACTCAACATAGTTGTTAGTTTTTATTATTTTTATTGTCCTTAGATATTATTGGAGTGTTGCATGAGGCCGTCAAATCACATATCGGTGGGATGTAAGAAAAGCCTGTGCCAACACTACACTAAGCGATGAATTTGTTAACATCATTGATTGTACTCTATGTGAGGATTATTGAACCGAATTGATGAACTATATCAATTTAAACACTATTAGTGGTCCAACTATTATTATCCTAACCCATGTTTGGTGTAATAAAAACACCTATATTATACAACCTACATCTTGAACAAAATTATGTTATGTTTTTATTCAATAATTAATAACATTTGGTTCCATTATTAATAAGCATCTGGAAAACCAACCATGTTTAATGTTTGGAATGGAACAAGACTTGGAACATCCAGAAGTGCTTGACCTCAAATCAAATTACTATTTCTTTTGTGAAAGCATATATGTTATTTTATATTGGAACCCATATTAATCTATTTAACTTCTTTGTTGACAAATTAGATTATGCTCAATCTTCCCAAATTGCATCTCAATCTATGTCCTAAATAAATGATTCACAATAAGCATCACAAGATAACTCTTTCTAAATATAAGATAAGTCAAGAATATTTTTGAAATCAATACAATGAAAATGTCAATTTAATTAGTTGTGGTGTCTTTTATGTTTAACATTTGACCACTACAATGTCTAAATTTGACCTTACTTTGCACCACAATAATGTTTTTGCACTACAATAAGAACAACCAAAAGATTCAAACCAACAAATTTGGTTGGTATTATGAAATTTGTCCAACGTGTAATCGTTCCAGCAAGAATCATGGAATGGAATTTGAGTGAAACTATGGTGGAAAGGTTTTGGTCCCAGTTACAAAGTGAGATTTCAACATACAACAACATTATTATATTTAGTTATTCCTTACTATCTATTGAATGTAACTTATGAATTTTGTATATTCAAAATTGATATTAAGGTTGAGTTCAATGGTCAAGTTGGATTCTTCATGTTTTGGGACAAACAATGTGTCCCGATTGTTGGAATAATTGTTGTAGAACTGAGAAAGAATGAAGGAAGTAAGTGGAATGTCTTTTTATTTTCCTATTCTTTGTAGAGTTATAACCTGGCATGTTATAAACTATGGCTTAATTTTCTATTTCATTGTGTCTTAACCTGGTGAGGATCACCCAAAAACCTATCCTGCACATCTTGACAAACTCTTAGATAAAGAGTTCGCCTTCCACATCAACTATTAACCATTCTACCGATAATTCTTGATTGTCAAACTTATTGATGATACATATGTCATAAAAAACATAAAGGATTACATCTGTAACACCTTATTTTCCTAGCGCATAATTGTACAATAAAATCAGAGTACTCACACCCGTCAAATAGGATGTCACACATTCTCTTCTCAAAACATACTTGCCATGTAACACTTTATCAAATAAAACAACAATCAACACCTTCACTTAAGGTGTAATCGCATGTTCACCTTTACTTAGGGTATCATCGCAGCGGAATTTCTCATCAACAAAGTATGCAATCAATAAATCATTTAACTTTAAAGACTTTATAATATAAATGCAATCTCTCCAAATGTAAAAACATCAACCATGAGAGTATACTTCAACTCTCTACTCAACACAACATAAGATAAATCACAAACATTTCCCCAGTGTTACATATCAGATCACGTAAACTAAAAGCAGAAAGAAAAAGAAGAAGAAACAGCCAATTACCATCCTTCCAATCTAAGCAGGTACTCAGTTACCTGCTTATCTGTATTCCGAATAGGAGCACAGACCATAACAACAACAAAAGGGTGAGAAATCACAAACAATAATAACATGCATATATCGGAAGGTAGGATAATAACATAACATCTTCTACACAATTTCATTCACGGTATCTCATCACAATCTCACACCCAAACTCATCAATCAATCACAACTCAACAATTATGCATATAACTCATTATGTAATGCAACTCGACTATGCAACTCCATGCATATGCATGTGGTATCAAATAAATATTTGGTTATCTCTGGAACCGGGTCCCCTCTTTTGAACCCATGATCCCCCTCTTCTGTGCTCCAAGCCCCCTTTTCTGAGCTTGGGACAAGCCACTAGTCCCTTCTTTTGAACTAGAAGACACGCCTCTTGACACAAATATTAAGGTGCACGATCATATCATCAAATCAATGCGTTAAAACCCCTCTTATGATCCTAACATAAATGCATTGACAACTCAAAAATCTCTTCTTTGGATTACATCACACCAAAATCACAAAATGCACACTATCAATCAACGCTGCAACACAAGCATGTTAATAATTCATCTCAATAGAAATATATTTCAAACGACACATCAATTTAATCAACTCATTATGCAAACATAATGATCACAACAAAATTAATCATATAAATTTGGTGGAAATATTGCCATGAAGTTGGTACATCTAAGGCTTTTGATACTCTCAATTGGGACTTCCTTCTATATGTTCTAAACAAATTTGGATTTCACATCACTTTCTTAACTTGGATTAAGTGCATCCTGCATTCTGCTCACATTTCCATCTTAGTCATTGGTCACCAAATGGGTTTTTTCACTTACAAAAGGCACGAAGACCCTCTTTCTCCCTTGCTCTTTTGTATAGTTGAGGATGTCCTCAATAGAAGTTTGTATCTACTGGCTTCAAACAACAAGATTAACCCTATTAGCGCTTCTAGATATCGAAAAGATCCATCTTAAACTCTCTATGCTGATGACATTATGATATTCTTCAAAGGAAATTATGCCTCTATGAATGTTATTAAAGATATCTTCTTGAGGTACTCTGCTTTCTCAGGCCAAAACATTAACCCTTTCAAGTCTATACTTTATGAAGGGTCTATAACATCCTAAAGACACGTAATGTTAGCAACTAAAATGTATTTCACTATTTGTCATCTTCCTTTCCTCTACTTAGAAGCCTATATATTCATGGGGAGACCTAAAGTCATTCACTTTCAACTTATTGCTGACAAGATAAGGGACAAGCTAGCATCTAGGAAAACTCATCTTTTGTCCATTGTTGGGAGAGTTGTCTTGGTCAAGTTTATGATCTAGAATATGCTTATTCATACCCTAATGATTTATTCCGGACTAATTTCCTTGCTCCATATCATTGGGAAATGGTGCGGGAATTTCATTTGGAGTGGAGACATTTCTAAAAGAAAAATGGTCATAGTGTTTTGGAAGAAGTGTTGTCAAGATTTGGCGGTAGGTGGCCTTGGGATCAGATTAATGGTCACTCTTAATAAGGCTTCCGATCATCTGAATTATTAGCGAATAGAAAAATACCATGATCACTGGGCCCTTATCCTTAGAGCTAGAGTCTACAGTAAAGGCGGTAAGCAACACATTTCTTCTTCTCTTTATACCAGTTGGAAGATTATTTCCAAAATTTTAAAGTTAACTCTACCTGGCTAGTTGAAAAATGCGACAAGATCAACTTCTGGCTAGATAACTGGTGTGGTACAACTTTGGTTGAGCATTTATAGATACATATGATCATTCAGGGGAATTTAAGGTCAATGCCCAACTCTTTTGTTCATGAATACACGATTGTTCTACCTCTTAACCTACTGGTTGCCTTCCCTAATTTTCACTATTTACCCCATAATGTGATCATTGCTAAGAAGAGGGAAGATATGTTAGTTTGGAATCCTCAAGTTGATGGCCACCTTAACTTCAAGAAGGCTTATGTTCACAAGTCAAGCTCAACCCACATTATCTATTGGGGAAAGAAAATTCTGAACAATGTTATCTCTCATTCGACCTCTCTTTTGTTTTGAAGGCTTATGCACGACAAGGTGCAAACTGATGAACAATTATGTCTTAGAGCTTAACATGCTCTATCCATGTGCAGTCTTTATAAAAGGTGTTTTGAATGCCTTAGCAATCTTTTCTTTGACTGTGTTTATGCAAGGCATCTTTGGAAATGGATGAGCAAAGTTTCTGGAATTCATGTCATTAAAACCCTGCCTGATTGTTGGTCAATCTTAGATGCTGAAGTCTCCACTACATCCATCATTCTTTTTCATGCAGGCATTGCCAATTTGGTTGCTGTAATTTGGAAGGCCATAAATGATACTAGATTTAATGGTATCCTTGCTAGGTGCTTGAAGGCATATTCTTCTAGTGTATTTATCAATGATTTTGTTCTATTTAAAGCTTTTTAGACTACATATTATTCCTCTTACTCCTAAGGAGATAAAAAAGGTTTTATGGGAGCCACCTTTTCTGAAATGGATTAAAGGAAATTCAGATGGTGCTTTGCTTAGTGATCATTTGTATTTCTTTTTATGTGGGCATATTTCAGATCACAATGGTATACACCTTGATAATTATGCTTGTTACCTTTGTACTAGAGAATTTTTTTCCAAAGATCATGGGGGTTATCCTTCTCATGAAGCATGTCATTGCTCCAATTAGCATTGTTTTGGATGGAAACGAATCTTACTCTTGTAATTCAACCCCTTTTTAAACCATCCTTAGTTCCTTGGAGGATAAGGAATAACTGGAACAATTATATTATTAGTACTAGCTCAATCTCTTTTATGGCCACCTACATATTTAGTTAGTTTAAGTCTAATTTCTATATGCTATATTTGGTGGGATCAAATTCATCCTAATGTAATTAATGTCTATAGTAAAAATTTAAAAGTCATACCTAGACACTTCTAACTTTTGATGTTTGGCCTAGTCCTCTTTTTTTTACGTCCTTCCATTTATATAGAGAATTTCTTATAGCACCCTGTGTATTTCTACCGCACCATGTGAAATTCCACAATTATCCCCTGATTTCGAAGATATATCTTCGGACACACCCAAAGTTCAGTGAACGTTGAAATATTTCGGAGATATATCTCTGAAACATTTTGGTGCATAATTTGTGCCAGACTTTTCTCATTTCTCATTTCTCAATTTTACTCAAACTCAACTCTTCTCCTTCTCAATACACCTCAACTTCACCAAATCAATTTTTATCAAGCAAGGCTCAAAGGAACTCAAAGAACATTAAACATCAACTATAACATCATATAATATCATCTAAACCATAAATTTCAAGTAAGTTTTTTGAGTTTACGGTAAATATTTGAGTTTTATTGTAAATGTGTAGAAATCAATGATCAGGGTTAGAAATGTGTAGGAATCGCATGTAACATAGTTTAGAATTAGTGTATAACTTGTTTATTGGCTCAAAATGGCGATCAGATCATGCTTTTTTAACTTGTAAGAGGTACATTACGCCATTGACGTGATCTCTATGTTGCAGAATATTCTGGAGACGCATCTCTAGAATTGTTCAACGTTTCATATACTTTGGGAAATTCCAGAGATGCATCTACGAAACTCTTCAAAGTTAGTAGTTTTATGGTGTTTCCTGTGATGCATTTCCGAAATTATGCAGCGTTATTGTTTTATAGTGTTTACGGAGATGCATCTCCGGAATTTCCTGCAATATGTTTTTTTTTATATAATTTTTTTGTTTGTGTGTTTTGTTTGCGTGCACTAATGGCATGCCTTACTTTACCTGCAATATTTTTTGTTTGTGTGTTTTGGATGCATACAGCCATAGTGCCTAGCACATATCCGTTCGGCGTTGCGAAGCCAACAGGTACCTCTTATCAGACAGAGGCGTCGACTTCTGAAGCGCCGTCTACTTCTGGGGATCGAGCTTCACCTCAGGCCACTCCACCTTCTTCTTCTTCCCGTAGGAAATGAGATTCACCATCTGATGCATCACTTCCCCCATCCTTCCGCAAGCATCAGGATTCACCAGTGCCACCTCCTACAAATCTAGTGCCACCTCCCGATGATGATCCTGTTGATCCAGTGCCACCTCTCGGTGATGATCCTGCTGATCCAGTGCCACCTCTGGAGGGTGAGGCTGCTACGGATGCCAAGCCCGAGGGGTTTAGAGGAGGCCCATCTAATTTTTCGTTACTTCCTCTATATCCAAACCATACTACCATACATAGTCGTCTCAATCTTTTGAGAGGCCCTGTGTAAGAAGTTGAAGTTAGCTTCAATTAAGTCATGAATTTTTTTAAGAGACCATAGTTAATTGTAAAATATTTGTATGGAGGCCCTTTTTCTCCATAGCTTAATCATGAAAAAGTGTGAGGCCCTGTGCTGTAGGTCGCCTTGCACGCCTTCAAAGACGATACTGCTGCCAGACATATCTGGGACGGAGAGGTATCATTAGTTGGATTTTTTTATTTAATTTTTACGTTAATTTTAATTGCTGACATTGATTATTTCTAACATTGATTATTACTGACATTGATTATTTATGGAAAATTTTAGGAGTGTGATCCCCATAAGTTTCTTAACCATGGGAGGAAGATTGCTATATTGCCTCAGCAGGAGGACGATTGGTTTCAGTCAGTTTTATTATTATCTGGCCCGAAGGACCTATGCCTGAACGGGTATAACTTGGTCAACCATGAGATGCTTAATGCATTCATGGAGAGATGGAATTCTGAGACCTCTTCATTTCATCTACCGCATGGTGAGATGTTTATCACACTGGACGATATCTCATGTTAGTTACATCTTCTGATCAGGGGGAGATTCCTCGATCATGGGAGGATGACCAAAGATGAGGCAATCGATATGATGGTAGAGCATTTGGGGGCTGCTCCAGGGGAGGCGATAGAGGGGGTGGATAGGACCAGGGGTGCTCATGCTAAGTTTGAGTTCCTGAAGAAGGTATATACATAGGAAATACTGAGAGTGCAACAGGCTACAGGTGATGATGAGCAGGTGGCGCTACACATGGCTCGTGCTTTGAGGGCATACTTTATTTTTGTGGTTTGCCTTGCATTTTTGTGGACACGAGTTCCACTTAAACTGACGTTGCATACCTCCGGTACTTCTTGGATCTCACTCGGATCCATGAGTACAACTAGGGGGCGACTTGCTTGGCATATCTTTATTCGAAGTTGAGAGAGGGATGTCGGTGGAAGACGAAGCAGGTCACAGGCAGCGTGACACTATTTAGTGGTAATAACTCTTAATCCTTGATTTTTTTTGTCATTTTCATTTCATATTTGCAAAACCATTACCCATAATTATTGGTCCTTGAATGTTTTTTTTTTAATTTTCATTTCAAGCTTAGATCCTCCAGCACTTTTCGCGCATTTTTGGCTGGGCGAGTGTGGATGAGTACACTGAGGATATGTTGCATGCCCGTGCTTTTATCCTGCTCAGAGGGAACCAAGCAGTTGAGCCTTTTAGAGTCTAACTTGACTGTTTGGTTGCTGAGGACATGCACCTCAACAACTACGTGGATCACCATCAAACGTGGCCATTTGACGAGATAATGTTATACTCTGGATGGTTGGTTTGCGGATCGTGTATCACTGTTCCTCATATGCCTGACCGCGTCATGCGGCAGTTCAGGTACACACAGACCATCCCAGACACCCTGCTGTCTCTGCTCCTTCTGCCTTATCTCGTAGACAGATATGGGAGATGTTTGATGATTATAAGAGTCATTTGGTATCGGATAAGGCACATGTTACCATAGCACCGAACGAATAGAGCTATGTCGAGGGGTACATCACATGGTTCTTCAAGATGTCACATCCATACATGGTGCAAACTGCTCTAGGAGATCTGTCGAGAACAGGACATCAAGAGATACTAGAGGAGGAGCAGGCTCAGCTAAATCATACTGATGATGTCTTGCATAGGTGTCGTTGCATATTGGAGATTGTGCTGGCAAACATCAACGAGGGTATCTTCCCTAATGGGTCTGCTGTCAGGCGAGTCTTGGATGCCATCATGGCGGAGGCACATGGGACACTGTTGTATCAGAGACATCGTCGGAGGACGAGGAATTGATGACCGAGGAGGCAGAAGAGGCAGAAGAGGTAGATGAGATGTTGTCAGGCACACACAGTAGTAGCCTGTTATTATTTTGTTGTATTACTATTCTCTCTACTTTATTTTACGGTTTTATTATATTTTGGATCTTGATTTTACGACATTTTCTACATATATTGCTATATCATTTTGACACATCCATTATTAGTCTCTTATTATTTTGTACGTCTATTTTTTTATTATTCGAGATCGTGCTTCATACTTCATCTGAAAACAAATACATAACTTATAGAAAAAAACACTTGTTCTGATACACTTCGGAGACGTATCTCTAAAGTATTATAGGAGATGCATCTCCGAAACAATTGAAATGTAAATGGCTTCTGAGTGACATGTTTTGAATGTTTAAAATGGTTCCGGAGATGTATCTCCGAAATATGCCAACATTTATTCAGAAATAGATGCGTCTAAAGATGTATTTCCTAAATCAAGGAATAAATATAAAAATTCACATGGTGCATTAAAAACATCTAGAGTGCAATAAGAAATTCTCTTGAACTTCTCACCCTCTTTTTCCTTAAAAAAAAGCTTATATAGTTTTTGTATAATAATTTATGATAATTAAAAATATTATAATAACATATTATCAATAAAAAAAAAGTAAAAGGAGTCAATACAAATAATTAATGGAATAAACATAATTATTGTCAATAATTAAATTTTTAAAAAAATATTATTAAAATAGTAAATAGACCCAATATAATATAAAAAGGACAAAATATAGTTTCAGTTTGTGAAAATTTTAGTTAACTTTTGTCTATTAAAAATAGAATAAAAACAAAATTTCAAAGAAAATTTAATAAGAACCAAAGAAAAAGAAAAATATACTTTTATAAAATCTAATATAAAAGAAATCAATAAAAAATGCGGATTTAAATAGTTGGTGTGAAAAATAAGGATTTTTTTAGCTAGTTTGTGAAAAAAAAAGGTTAAATTTTATTAAATAATAAAAAAATAAATATGCAAAATGATTAAATTAATCTTAGTTTTTCTTCAAAACTTTCTTCAATAAAATCAAAAGAAAATTTCAATACACAAATATAATCAAACCCAACAACACAAACGTTCTGGACTGGACCGGCGCCTGCCCATCAGTCGGGTAGGCCCAACTCAATACTGCTAAATGACCCGTTAAGGCTTAATCCTCTCTCGTCGGGCACATTCAAACCCCATTTGTGTCGAGCAGAGACTTCATGAAACGAGGAGAGGTCACACTTCTCCTCCCCGCCTTCTCCACGTGCTCCCCCCGCGGGGACACGTCATCAGGTAACTACCCCCTTCCGAAAGAGTCGGTCTGCCCACTTTCCGGAGATCTCGGGACCGTTACTCTAGGTCGAAGACCACGTGCTGGTCTTCCCTACTCCACGTAAGCCCTGACAGTTATCTGCATTGGGCCTAGCCATCCAACCCAGTGCAGACAACCGTTGGCCCAGCGCTGGGGGCACAATATAAATACCCTCTTAAATCTATTCTAACTCTTACTCTCACTTTCTGTACTTGCTTGCTCCATTCCTAACTTTGGCATCAGAGTATCTTGCAGGTACACCCACCCACCGTCTCATCACCACCGGAGTAGTGGAGCTCACGACGTTTGCTGGCCACTAGTCTACTTTCTAATCAAGTACGATTAGTGGCGCCGTCTGTGGGAACCTTTGCTTCCCCATTTTTCTCTTTGTAAAACCAAAGCAACTTCCATCTTATGACAACCATGGCCAACACCCAACCTGAGGCCAAGACTCCAGACACCGCCTTCGCGTAGTTCAACAACGGAGACGACCACGAGGACAATGTGGTCGTTAACGTTGAAGAAGGCGACGAAAGGGACGGGCGTACTGCCTCCCCTTCCTCTGAGGACGCGACATACAACACCGCCCAATAGGACAACACCCCAGCTGTCTATTAACCAATCCCCGCACCACCAAATGCTGATCCGAACACGGTGGCCCTGTTCGCTCTGATTAATCAGACCAACTAACTGATCTCTCAGCAGAACGTGATGATAGAAGCGTTCGAAAGGGGGCGACAGCGACGCTCTCCCCCGCGGAGACATCGTCGCCCTCCATCTCCCAATCGTTCTCCTTCCCCACAAAGGACACCCCCGGTCTACTCTCGGAGCCCTTCCCCCCTAATCTGCGAGACGCCTCCCGCTCCTGGAATGACCCTAGCCTGTGGTCTCCCAGAAGCGCCATCGCTCCCCTCCTCGGAAGGAACAACAATGCTCCCTTGTCCAGAAGAGGAGCGAACCTGGCGACGAAAAGCCGAAGAGCAGTCCACGAAGTTCCCCCCGACGACACGGGCATGGTCGGGGCAACCACTCCCCGTCACGATCACCAGTTAGGAGTGACGAGGATAACCAATGGACCCCGCTCTCCAAGGAGATTATGGAGACCCCTATACCTGTGGGGATGGAAAAGCCTCCATCCTTGGGGACGTACGACGACACCGCCGATCCCAACGATCACGTAGAGAGCTTCGAGGCAATGATTGACTACCGGAATGTCCGGGGAACCATTAAATGCAAGCTCTTCATGACCACCCTCTGGAAAAGGACTATGGCGTGGTACAAAAGCCTCAAGCCGAAGTTCATCACTGCTTGGAAAGAACTGAAGAGACAATTCTCCAGGAAATTCACTGCGTCCCGACGCCACCCGAAGACGGTGGCCTCCCTGGAAGCCATCCTCCAAGGGAGAGACGAATCTCTCAGAGGTTACATTGAGAGATTCAAGATGGAAGCCGTCGAGGTACCCGCTACCGACGACATGAAAAAGTTCCTGATCGAGCGGGGAATGTGTCACGGAACCGAGTTCGCCAAGGCTGTGGGCATCCATAGACCCCGCTACTTGGAAGACCTCTTCCATAGAGCCCAATCATACATCCAGTATGAAGAGTCGGAGGCCGCCCACGTTGCCCGCGACTCGCGACACCAAGAGGGTCCCCGGAGCTCCAGGCATGAAGACTCTACTGCCCCTGACACGCGGGAGAGAGAAGACATGAAGACCGTCCCAGGGACTCTCGCAAGCCGAGAGGTTCAGCTGGCCGGTTCATGGAGTACACTCCACTCACTGCTCCCCGCGAGCGAATTCTCGCCGAGTGCGCCAACTCGGAATTTCATAAAGGGGGTGTCCGCTTTCCGAAGCCGACGCCCCCCAAATCAAACACTGACAAGTCCAAATACTGCAGGTTCTATCAGAGCCACGGACATGTCACCGAAGACTGCATCTACCTCAAGGATGTGATAGAGATCCTAATCAAGGAGGGGCATCTAAAACAGTATACAAAGAGGAACGACGCTCCTCGACCTGATGCACAGGACGCGCAGAGCGTCGAAGAGACGACCCCCCATCTGGAGAGAACAGACTACAAGTCGCTCTAAGCATCACTCGGCCAGAGGACTTTTACGTTCCCAAAGAAATCGAGGATCCCGCGGCAGTTCGCAGCTTGTGGGCAATTTTTCCCCTGAGGACCCTGTTACAGCCCGTAGCACATGGGAAAGTTTCCCCACGGCAATGGTTATATTCGACAGGGGCCACAACAAGGTACTTCGTCGGGTCAATCAAGCGGAAGTTTGACGAGCTAGAATCTGCGAGCTCGGCACAGACTGGCACCTTTGAGAAGGTGCAAGGAAAGTCAAACCCCATCAACTTCTACCTCGAGGAACTGCCGGGCGGTTCGCCCAACTCTACCATCCCTCTCCGGATCCGGGCGCAGATGACGAATTTTGACGTCTGTAGAATCCTGGTCGACTAAGGGAGTTCGGTGGACATCATGTATGTCCACCTGTTCGAAACCCTCCAGATCGATGAAAAACATCTGATCCCTTACGTGGGCTCGGATCTACAGGGCTTCAATGGCACCACCACCAGACCGTGGGGCTATGTTGAATTAATGGTCACTTTCGGGAGCGGGGACACTGCCCGACAAGTCAAGACCTGCTTCCTAGTGGTGGATTGCCCTTCCCTGTACCAATGCATCCTGAGGAGAACCACTTTGGCCGAGCTCACGACAGTACCATCCACAGTGCATCTGAAGATGAAGTACTACACGGCCAGAGGCCAGGTCGTCACCATGCACGGGGACATTGAAGCTGCTAGGAGATGCTTTGAAGCTGTAACCAAGGGCTTGAGCTCGATCAATGTCAAGTCCAAGGCCGAAGAGAAGTCAACCCCGGACGCAATACAGAAGCCACTCCCAAGCATCAATGCGGTGGACCTCGGCAGTCGTTTCCTCAGCGAGCAGGTGGAAGAAGGAGCAGCGGACAATGGTCTCCCAGCTGAAGGCAACAGGCAGCCTCTCCACCCAACGCGCCCCATACCATACGGAGACTTCAAGCTCGTCGCCCTCGGAGACGATCCAGATAGGAGCGTGAAGATTGGCACCGAGCTCCCCGACCAGGCGAAGAAGCAGTTGAAGGCATGCTCCCGAGAGAATGCTGATTTGTTCGCATGGAGCACGTCGGAGATGCCCGGCCTCGACTTAAAAGTGGCCTGTCTCCAGTTCACTGTAGATCCAGCCGCTAGGGCTATAGTACAACGTAGGCGTAGACAGTCTCCCGAGAAAGTGAAGGCTGCTGAAAAAGCTGTAAAAGACCTCTTAGAGGCGAATTTTATTTCAGAGGCCAGGTACACAACTTGGCTGTCCAACGTTGTACTCGTCAAGAAAAATAATGGAAGATGTAGGATATGCGTTGACTATACCGATCTTAACCGGGCGTGCCCGAAAGATTCTTATCCATTGCCTAACATCGACCAACTGGTCGACAATTTTGTAGGTTTTAAACTATTGTCCTTCATGGACGCCTACTCGGGGTACAATCAAATCCCCATGGCCAAGGCCGACAAGCAGCACACCGCCTTTACGACCGAGTCAGGCAATTACTACTACAACGTAATGCCCTTCGGCCTGAAGAACTCTGGCGCGACCTACCAGCGGATGATGAACAAAGTCTTCTGGGGAGAGATCGGCGACATGCTCGAGGTCTACATGGACAACATGATTGCCAAATCCGCAAAAGAAGTCGACCATGCTGCCCATCTCACAATGGTCTTTAACACAACTAGGAAATGCAAGATGAGGTTTAACCCCGACAAATGCACCTTCGGCGTCCGGGCGGACAAGTTTATCGGTTTCTACCTCACAGGGCGAGGAATCGAGGCAAACCCCGACAAGTGCATGGCATTCTCCGAGATTTCGACCCCGAACTCGAAGAAGTCGATACAATCGCTGAACGGGATGCTGACCTCGCTTTGCCACTTCGTGGCCAAGTCCGCACAGTACGCACTCCTATTTTTCAATATTCTACACCAGAAAGCCACGTTCGAATGGACTGAGGAATGCGAGCAAGCGGTCCTCCACCTCAAACAAGTCCTTTCACAACCACCGATTCTCTCGCGACCAGAGGGCGGGGAGACGTTATTCATGTACCTCGCCATCACGAGCGAAGGAGTCAGCGCAGTCCTAACCCGAGAAACCCGCGACGGGTAGAGGCCGATTTACTTCACCAGTAAAGCCCTCAAAGGTCTGGAACTTAGGTACCAGCAAATCGAAATGGCCGCTCTGGCTCTCATCACCACGACCAAGAGACTGCAACATTACTTCTTGGCGCACACTATCATGGTGAGGACGGAGCATCCCGTACGAAAACTCCTCGGCCGGCCAGACATGGCGGGGAGGATGCTCAGATAATCGCTCGAACTCGTTGAGTTCGACATCTAATATGAGGGGAGGAAGGCCCTGAAAGCCCAGGTGCTGGCCGACTTCGTGGCAGAAATGACCCTCCCAGAGCCTTTGACCAACGAGTCCCAAAAGTGGACGATCTACGTCGACGGGGCATCCAGCTCGATAGGCAGTGGAGCAGACATCATCCTTGAAAACGGGGAAGGAATCCTGATCGAAGTCTCCCTCACGTTGTCTTTCCCGACATCGAACAATCAGGCCGAGTACGAGGCTTTCCTCGTCAGATTACGTCTAGCTGAGGACCTCGGCGCCAAAGAGGTCAAAATATTCACCGACTCCCAGCTCAGGGCCTCCTAGGTACGGGGAGAATATCAAGCCAAGAACGACAGCCTCATCGAATACTTGGCTCTGGTGAAGGAAATGATGAAAAAGTTCTCCTCGACGGAAGTGAATCACGTTCTGCGCGAACACAATACTCGAGCGGACGTTCTATCGAAACTCGCAAGCACAAAGAAGAAAGGAGGGAACAAATCCGTCATTCAAGAGGTGCTCTGATCAGTCACCTATTCTACTTAGTTTCCGTCAGTTATTCGGCAAGAATTCTATTTTACCGGTAACACTTTGGTTTGTTTTTATCGCTTTTCTTTAAGTATTTAAGTCTTCGCATTTTGTTTACTTGCATTGTTTTAGTTTAAATTTATAATAAATAAAGTACTTTTGAAGTCTTCGTCTGGTAGTTTTGGTATTTTCAGGTTCATGTGAATGTTCCGAGGAATGGGTGTGAATTCGGCTAAGTTTGGAGCGATTTTTCTCAAAGTCAGAGGCCTGACACGGGTGCCCGTGTCACCTGACACGGCCCGTGTCAGGATGGGAAAAGGAGAGAGGTTGAATTGAGGAGCCAGTGGGCTGACACGGGTGCCCGTGTCACCTGACACGGCCTGTGTCAGCATGCCTGAAGCTGCAAACTTGATGGACAAAGGGAGGAGGCCAACACGGGTGCCCGTGTCACCTGACACGGCCCGTGTTGGCAGGCGCGAACACATTTCTTATTTTTTTGAAGTATTGCCTGTGTTAGTTCATTAAGGGTATTTTGGACATTGTGCATGGGAATAAATGATCTGATACTATTAAGACCTGATTTTTGAAAGGAGAAGGGGAGTAGGGGACTTTTGGATCATACGAAAGAATTACATAAGAAAGAATAGAGCTCTGGAGGATTGGAAAAGGAGTAGATTTTCATGATCGAAAGAAATTGAAGATCAACTTTTATCACCAATTCTTGTAATGTCTTTATTTTGTATTTTGTGTTCTTTGAATATTATGAGTAGCTAAACCCCCCAATGCTAGGGGGTGTCCCTGAATTGCAATGTAATGAACATCTGTTGAATTATTCAATGAGACTATGTTTTCTTACCTTAATCTTTTGTTATGCAAATTATTTAACACTTTTTCGATCGGATAAATTGGGAACGATTTACGATTAGGGATTTGGCCTGAAAAACCAATATATTGCTTTTGCGTAATAACATTACGGTAGATATTGCCTAGGAATGGGGATATCCTGTGGTGACTGATAAAACCTTGTCAGAACTATTGCTTGATGTTCTTCCTTGACTGCTAAGGAATTAGGGTCAAGGGAGAATCTCAAAGGTTTTTCGGTTAAGGAATTTAAGAAAAATAATATTGAGGTTCAGTAAAATTAAGGTTTTGAGGCATGTCTCTTTGATAATAATTTAGGGTTCTTACTGAGCATTTCATACACCTTTCCCTAGCATATTTTATCATAATTGTTAAAGTCATTTTTATTGTTCTGCTTATTTTATATTGTCATTATAGTTATTGTCAAACCAAACAAAACCCCAAAAGTCATTTTTGTTTAATTGAAATAACATTTATACTTACACATTATACGCAGTCCTCGAGAGATCGATTCTGGGGATAACCCCACTTATTACTACATCGGTGAAAATAGTACACTTGCTATTTTTTCGATCATGCTCTCTCGTCCGAGCATCGAGAAAACCATCCCTGCGGCTGACGTGAACGCCATTGGATATAGCCGTAGCTGGATGACCTCGGTGTACAAGTACCTTTGCACGGGCAAGCTACCCGACGACCCTAAAGACGCCGGAGTTGTTAGGCGACGCGCTTGCTCCTATAAAATTGTCGAAGACAAATTATATCGACGCAAATTCTCGATCCCTCTTCTCAGGTGCGTCAAGGAGTCCAAGGCCCCTATCATACTCCAGGAGATCCACGAGGGGATCAATGCACAACACCTCGGCGGACGGTCACTAGCCCGTAAAGCGTTACGAGCAGGTACTACTCGCCCACCATGCAGCAGGACGCCAAGGAACACGTCAAGAAGTGCGACAGATGCCAACTACACGGGGACATGCACCTGGCCCCGCCCAGTGAGCACAAAACGCTCTTATCCCCGTGGCCGTTTGCATGGTGGGGGATGGATATCCTCGGGCCCTTCATCATGGGGTCGTATTAAAACAAGTACCTGATCGTCGGCATTGATTATTTCACAAAGTGGATCGAGGCTGAAGCCCTGACCAAAATCACAGCCCACAACATACTACGTTTCTACAAGAGGAACGTACTAGCTCGGTTTGGCATGCCCCAGGTAATTATCACCGACAACGGGACACAATTCACTAATAAGAACTTTCAGGACTTCGTCGCGAAGTTAGGCACGAAGCAACACTTCACCTCCGTCGAGCACCCACAAACTAACGGTCAGGCTGAAGCCGCGAATAGGGTGATTCTACGAGGTCTGAAACGGAGATTGGGCGATGCCAAGAAAAGATGGGTCGAGGGGCTACACAGTATCCTCTGGGCCTATAGAACAACCCCGCACTCCACTACTGGAGAGACCCCCTTCCGTTTGGCCTACGGAACTGAGGCAGTGATCCTTGTGGAAATAAGGGAACCTTCGAGAAGAACGGAGTCTCCTCTCGATGAGGAGACGAACGATGAGGCCCTCCGGGAGGAGCTCGACTTCGTCGAAGAGATAAGGTCGGGCGCGTCCCTCCGTGAAGCCTCACTCAAGCAGAAGATAACTCTGCGCTATAACAACAAAGTTATTAAACGTGATTTTCAGGTAGGTACCCCCGTCCTACGAAGGAACCAGAAGAATTCGCGAGAAGGCAAGCTCGCCGCAAACTGGGAGGGCCCCTACCGCGTCTGCGCGAAAACGGGGACAGAAGCCTACTACCTCAAAAATCTACACGGGGAGGAACTTGTTCAACCATGGAATGCTAAAAAACTTAAACAATATTACAGATAAACACTGCCCGCGACCCATTCGCGTCGCGACTACGGGGGCACACTAAGGTACAAGTGCGACTCCCCTCGAGACAAAAAGACAAGGGCCCGCGTTGTGTGTGCGCGAGGACCCTTGATCCGACGGGGACACCTCAACCGAGCTCCACCGTTGCCGTACCAGTTTAGCAGGGCACCCAGCTCGCGATGGGAAGCCCACGCCACGAAGCTAAGACCTTGATCGAGCTCTTAGCCTCGTTGAAGGTCGGAACACAGCTCCGACCACTCGACCAGTTCCCTGCACTGTCGAGGATCAACAAAGTCGAGCGAAACCCCCAATTACTTAGATAAAAATTAAACATACAAACGTCACACACACACACACACAGAGATAACGAAAGATAGTACAATAGAATCGGGCAGAAGCCCATTGTTCAGAAAGTACATACAAATATCACAAGCCCCTGGCGCGTAGGCCGGGCAAAAGTCATTACAAAATCACGACACACAGGCCAAACTAACAAAGTTAAAAGAAAATGGCACGCAGGCCGAGCAAGCAAAAGAAACTAAACAACAATCTCCTCCTCAATTCGAGCCTCAGTCTCCCCGTCTCCATCTTCGTCCTCCCCAGGTATGACCACATTGTCGTCGACCACACGATGGAATGGGCTGACTCTGTCAAGGGCAAGCCGGACATCCGAATATTCAGCCTCGATGTGTGCCACAACACTCTTAAAACCCACCTCGAGACCCTCTAAACAATCTTGCTCGAGCTCCTGAACCTTGGCGATCAGAACACCACGTCCGACGAGGCGCCTCTCATCTTCTGTCTCATCTTCCACTGGATTAGCAGCAGCCTCCAGCTCAGAAACCTTGTTTCGGAGACGATCCCGCTCCTCTTGAGTTCTCTTCAACTCTGCATTTGTCTCGTTCAGCTCGTGAAGGACGTACACGTGGTTCTCACACCTCGTCCTGGCCTCCTGCAGGTCGCTCTCAACTTTATCCTTCTCTTTATCGAGGGCGTTGTACTCGTCCCGCAACTTTTGCAGTTCGGAAATGGGGCTTGTCTCATCATTCAAAACCAAGGCGGTCTCGAAGATTAGCACCATGGTCGCCATATCTTCGGCAAGTGCTTTCCTCTTGGCCGTTCTTTCAATTCCCAGGATCACCTTCACTTCAGGCTCGACAACAGCAGGAGGACTCCCTCCGAAGAAATCCCGCTGGAGTTGACAGGCGAGCAACATGAATTTCTCGGTTGGAACAGGACCCTCGAGGTCCACGATGACAAATCCCTCGGCGCGCGGCCTCTTGGCAGGGGTCCTCTCCGGAAGGGGAGACTGGCTGTGTTGGGGAGAAGAAGAGCCACTTCCTCCCTTGATGGGCACTGTTGCCTGTATGACTTCTTGGACACGGCCCTTATTTCTCTTTGCACCCCGGGTGGCGGCCAGCTTCATGATGCGCTCCGTTGCGTTCGACATTTGGCCTGCGACAGAAAACAAGAAATAAGTCAGCATAAGGAAAAGAGACAGGGTGAATGCCCGAGCGAAGCAGTGGGCTACTACCTAGGAACCTCATGGCTTCCTCTTTAGACTTGCATTCAAGGAGGGCCTTAGTGTTGATGAAACAGGGCTCAGTCACGACCTGTCCTCGGGCGTCGAGGACGAAACTCCCGTCCCTGGTTATACATTTGGCCCGAGTAAAGGTGGCGAAGTACTTGACCAGCTTTGTGAACGCCTATTTGTCCTCGATACCCAATTCACTGGGCTTCACAATATAGGCCTCTGTACCACTCTCAAAGTGCGCCTCCTCCCACTCCAGGGGGCACTTAGACGCAAATCTTTTCTCCCCCATGTCATCGGTCACGATAGTGTAGAGCGACCCCGCGACTTCGTGCGTGGCGGGCATGATATAGTAAAACCTGTCCTTGAAGCACCGGACAGAATCTAAGTATGCCTTGAACAGCTTCTTCGGCTGCTTCAGGGACACCCAACTGTGTCGCCCATTGTCAGATGATAGTTTTAGATGAAAAGTACGGAAGAACAGGGGGAGAGTGGCACCGATGCCAAGGTAGTCACACACGACCTCGAATGCCCTCATGAAGGCCATCGCGTTGGGGTGAAGCTGGGAGGGTGCCAGACGCGGCCAGTCGAACACCCCCTGTTGGAAGTCGTTGAAAGGGAGGAGGATTCCGGTCTTCCTGAACGCGAACTCATACATAGGAAACCTCAACCCCCGGTAGCTCGAGCATATGCGGTGATTCTCTCTGGGTTTGAAGACCGTCCAGTTCGCTTGTTCGCCTACCGAGACATCTTCGACAATCGCAAAGGCATCAGTGTCGTCAAGGGCAAACCGCGACCTGATTCGTAAGGGCTCTTCTCCTGCCCAATCTGCGGGCGTACCAATTAGCTCCTCCCCGGGTTGTTGTACGGGCTCGGGCAGGTCAGGTTCGGTGTCTATCTGGATAATGCCCGCGATCCTCACGGCTATTTTACCTGAAAAGCAGAGGAACACGGTGAATTCGAATTCCAAAATCAAATCTACCGCAAGATAAGTGAAATGGTGTGGAGGGCGCCGAGCAGCCCAGGTGACTCTCCCCGACAATAAGGGGAAAACTGCCCAACTGACGCGATTCAACGAGCACAGGGCCCCTCGACGAAGCATTCATCAGCTCCCCGAGACATTCATTGAATGTCCCCGGGATATTCGTTAGCTTCACGGGACACTCATCACGTGTTCCCGGGATATTTGTCAGCTCCCCGTGACCTTCATCGCGTGTCCCCAGGATATTCATCGAATGTCCCCGAGGCATTCATCGCAAACTTCGTGAGCGAAGCCGAAAAACTCATATACTCGTCGGAAAACTCACCGGAATCTCTAAACGCTACCCTAAGATCTACGTCCCTTCCCAGAAAATGAACGGTAAAATCAAACTGCAACAGAGGGGACGGGGAAACTTACTTGATGGTTAGGAGTGAGACTGTCAGGGAGCGGTAGGCGGCGGCGACGGCGGGGGTGATGCCGAGCACAAGAAGGAGCTTGAAGGAGACTAATCAGTGGAGCAAAAGCATGCAAATGACATGGACTCGTACCTATTTATAATCCTAACACGGGACTCGAGGCGTCTCTAGGCACTTTAGTACCCCTACTACTAGCCGCCCTAGGCATTGATGACTCGTGTCACGTGGCACCATGGATTCCCGCGTACGCCCCTTTAGCTCCCTACGTGCCCGCGACCTTAACGCGTCCACTTTTTTCCATCTCCCCGTGGACATCGACGCCCACCATCAACCCGACCATTCGAGCACGGACTTCTCTTACTACCTTCTCGACAGATGGGCTGGCCCTTAAGTCATTACTTCGACCCTTCGGAGCAACGACTTGGGGGGCTCTTGTTCTGGACTAGGCTGGCGCCTGCCCATCAGTCGGGCAGGCCCAACCCAATACTGCTAAATGACCCATTAAGGCCCAATCCTCTCTCGTCGGACACATTCAGACTCCATTTGTGTCGAGTAAAGACTTCATGACACAAGAAGAGGTCACGCCTCTCCTCCTCACCTTCTCCACGTGCTCCCCCCGCGGGGACATGTCATCAGGTAACTACCCCCCTTCCGAAAGAGTCAGCCTACCCACTTTCCGAAGATCTCGGGACCGTTACTCCAGGGCGAAGACCACGTGCCGGTCTTCCCTACGCCAAGTAAGCCCTGACAGTTATCTGCATTGGGCCTAGCCATCCAACCCAGTGCAGACGACCGTTGGCCCAGCGCTGGGGGCACAATATAAATACCCTCTCTCACGAGAGGGTCAGGTTAATTCTATTCTAACTCTTACTCTCACTTTCTGTACTTGCTTGCTCTAGTCCTAACTTTGGCATCGGAGTACCTTGCAGGTACACCCCCACCGTCTCATCGTCTCATCACCACCATAGTAGCGGAGCTCACGACGTTTGCTGACCACTAATCTACTTTCTAATCAGCTACGATCAACAAATAATCTACTAATCAACTTTATATAAGAAAAAAAATTCTTTTCTAATAGATGGTGTCACAAAATTATTATCATATAGTCATAGTTTTCAATGGATAACAAACATCAATACTAGTTTTAACACATTCAACAAAAATAAAACAATGGTTTCCTATCCTAATCTTCAACAAAAGATATCAAAGAGGTAACCTAATATTGAGTCTTCTAAGCCATATTGAATGAAGAATCATATGAAACACATCAAACGGTTTAGCCGGATGATTCAACAAAAAATGTCTTTGAACTTTCAACACTCTCCTTTGCAACTTCAAGTACTTTTCTTGTGAAACACTTTTCAATATTGTCTTGATCTCACTTATCCTCTTTGGTGGAATCTGCAATGAAAATTTGCTCCAATCAAGAACATCACTAAACGGTAGTTGATAACTATCAGAAATAATCACAGGAACACAACCAGCATTAATCGCTTCCACAATTCTTGGACTAGCCACTTCATATCCACTTGGACACAAACAAAACTTACTCTTTCCCATGAGGTTGTTATAGTTAAGGTTTTTAGGAAGATACTCATACACTAGAACCTCTTCATCTTTTCCTTTCCATTGATCTTGTAACATCTCTCTTATCATACCATGTGACCCTCCGGCAAAGAAAGCGAGTATCGATCGATCATTAGGGTTTCGGGTAGGACCCGGCGGGCTTAGCTTGAAACTTTGCAAATTCATTTCCGGCATTGAAACATCCTTTACAGGATGAAACTCTTCCGAAGTATTGGCATTGCATAGTACTCGTATCAAGTTCTTGTAAATCTCTCTACCCGAATCTTCTTTCGAGATTTCTGGCGCCCAATCGTGACACGAGACTATTAAATGGTCTGCGCCGTTGCTTCTATTCCAGTATGGATACCTTTGCGCTATGATGTTGGTGTAATCAATGGTGACACGCATGATTTGATCTCTAGAATATGTGGTGAGAGGATTATATAGATATTCCACCATGTTTGCGACGCTTAAGGGAAGCATGAATGCATGAGCTTCGTCTGGATTGCGGGCGGAGAATGGACTCGATTTGTTTTCGATCTCGGTCATGAAGTGTCCTTCGATACTGTAAATCGAAACCATGGGACCGTTATGGAATAATGGCGGTTCACCTTCTTTGTAAGTCCATACTTTGAATCTCTTCAACATTTCCACGTGACTTCTGCATAATTTTAGAGCGTGGGACAAAAGTTAGAACATACAAAATGGTTACATAGTAATCTAAAGTTTAATAAGATATGATAAGGATAGTTTAATAGGAATTAATAAATTTAAAGTATGCCTAAATAAAAATAAATAATTATAAGATATGATATTTTCTTCATTTATTTTTAACTTTCATGAAGTATGGATTTTTTTTTTTTGAGCTTTACACCTATTTCTGAAGATTTTAAATTGATTGTGTTTGCTTTAATAATATTTTGCCTATATTTTTGGTCAACATTCAAAGACTAAAAGAATAGATTAAAACTCAAAAAATTAGAAAACACCCAAAAAAAAATTATTAAAGGATGATATTTTTGGTCAACATTCAAAGACTAAAAGAATAGTTTAAAACTCAAAAAATTAGAAAACACCCAAAAAAAATTATTAAAGGATGATGAAATGTATTTATCCTTTAAAATAATATAGAAACATAACAAAAAATCTTTTCCATACATATTAGAATATATCCACTCACTTTCTTTTATATATTTTTTATACAATTTTAAAAAGAAAATTAGGAAAGAAAAGATTTTAAAATTCAAATTTTAAAATAAAAACAGGAAAGAAAAGATTTTAAAATAAAAAAAATATATTTTTAAAAAGAGTTTAAAAAGAAATATTTTAATAAAAAAAGAATGTTATTTTTAAAAACAATTTATTTCAATATTTTCTAATACATATTGGAATGCATCGACTTGGAAAGTATTTCAATAATTTTTTTTTTCAAAATTTTGGTATACATTCCAATTTAAATTGTAGTACGTAATTGCATCTTGACTACAATATTATTGATGCGCACAACTGCATAGAACTGCAATATATTTCTGTCCACCACTCGTCAAACGATTTCATTAATGTTCCTTCAAATATTTTTCTCATTTTCCTCAAAACTCAGAATGTCAAAATCCAAAAACTGAATTTATTTCCAATGTAATGAAAAATATTAACCTCAAATGATTTTTAAACGTGTAAATTAACTCAGCAACAACACCAATACACATATCACGCAATGTAGACTACAACCTAATAATTCGCAATTGCATCAACGACCCCAATTTAAAACCATTACCTAAACTTTATCAATTTTAAAGCATCAAGACTTAATTCCATTGAAAAAGAACCTTGAGAGGTAATTCATGACGTTTAAATCAACAATATATGCAACAAATAATTTAATCAAGCAAATTAAAACTTACACCATAAAGAAAAAGCAAAATAAAAGCTGATGTATAGTTGTTACTTAACTGATGAAACGCATAAGCGTTTCTGTAAACGCATCCTCTTGGGATGAAATCCTCTTTCTCTGAAGTGATGATTGTGAAGTTCCTTCTTTTAATGGCTCTTCGAATAGCCATTCTTGCTTCACCCAACTCTTGTTCAATTCTCAATAAACTATTTTTTGATGCCAAGAGTTTCACGTCAGACAATACAGGAACTCCGTCGACGACGTTTCTTTGATAATAAACAAAGAAAATAATGATCAACAACATTCCAGTAAATACAAGCAATGAGTTCATTATCATGGTTGATATTTAGTTTCTATTCAGTTTGGGGATTAATCGATGGTTCCCTAGCTAAGATATATGATATGAGAAACAAAGTTGACTCAAATATACTTGAGAGAACACAACACAAACTCACTTTTTCATTGTTGGTAAAGAATATTTGGTCAAAATTTCATGTTTTTTTTGTGAATGAGTTAGATCCATGTAAGGGAGAGCACTTAATTAGGTATAATTATGAAAAAGGAAAAAAAAATCTCATTTTAATTAGTGCTATAAAAATATATATATTAAAAAATAAAAATAAGATAGAGTAATTAATATTTAAAGATTTAGTACTAAAGATTTATTTATACCGTAAAATAGCTTATATTTTAATATATTTTTCTTTTTCAAATGAGTATTAAAATAATATGTCAATTACATTAGTTTAATTGAGTAAATTAGTTTAATTTTACTAGTGGTTTTATGTAAATAAAATATAATATTTTATTGTCTTGCTAAACAATTTAGTTGATAACTATGAAAAAATATAAAATTAATATTTAACTAATAAATGAATATTTATAATTCATATACTAGACAAAAGAACTCGCATTTTATGCACACACTTAATTTAAAATAGCTATGTTTAAATATTTATGACATGTTTTTTACTCGTAATAAAGCATAATTAATATATTAAAATTAATTAAAGAATTACTATAGCATCCCAATTCAACTGTCAAATTGAATATCATATCAATTTTAATATGGTAGTAATAATGTTAAAATCGTTTAATTATATATTGTCATTAAAAACTGTTTAATTTTCATTTAAGGCATGTTTGTTTTATTTTTTAAATATGATTTTTTTTGGTACGCGTAATTGGAGATAAAGATGATTTTTATAGTAAACGTATTTTTATTTTAAGAAGTTTACAAATAACTTTTATAAAAAAACGCTTTAAATAAAAGAATTAATTTAAATAAGTTTTCATAAAATATAGTTAAGGTATGTCATCTTTTTGCTATGATGTTTTTATATATCATTTTAGAAAATCACTTAAATTTAAATTTTAAATTATTTTGAATAACTTTTCATATAAAAGTATTTTTAATATATATATATATATATATATATATATATATATATATATATATATATATATATATATATATATATATATATAAAATAGGAGAATGAATCCGAACCATTAGATTTTAAAATAAATTGTGGAGATTATGTGACAGTTTTTTTTCTCTTTCCTCCATAATTTATTTTAATAATGGAAGAGAAAGAAAAACAAAAAACACACAATCTCAACCATTTATTTTAAAATCTAATGATTCAGATTCATTCTCATATTCTTATATAAAAATGACATTCTCATAGGATATATATATATATATATATATATATATATATATATATATATATATATATATATATATATATATATATATTTTAAAAAATTATGTGATTTTACTCATGTTTTAATCCTCAATAATAAATATTTTTGTAACTAGAAATCAAAATTAATGTTTTAATTTATAAAAGTGTGTTTGAAATAACCTCTACCATTTTAAATATTATTTTAGAAAAAAAAAAAAAAAAAATCACTTTTCCTTAATCTACAAGGGTGTGTTTGTTTTATAGATAATAAACATATTCCTAAGAATTTAAGGATTAAAAAAATATCTGTGTTTCTTAGAAAAAGACTTATGTTTTCTAGATTTTTTACTAATTCCCTTTTATAGGTGTTAGAATATTTTATTTTAGATTATTACTATAAATTTTTTTCCAAAGTGGTGCCTCTGAGTGGCAATGTTTTTAAGGATTTTGTTGCCTCACCTTCTCTCTCATGGTTGGTATCTCATGAGTTTTTATTGAAAAATAAAAAATTGAGCTCTTGTAGTGGGTTGGGCCATTTAGATGCTCCTTCAGTGGTGGTTGACCCTCACCTCTATTCGTTCTTTGTTTACACCCCTCATAATCTCATTTTTTTTTAAATAAATTTTTTTGGCAGGTTTTTAAATTCCTCCAACTTTTGGCGTGAGTATTAGTTCTTTTTTGGAGGTTAATTTTAAAGTGAATTATGATTGTGGGATACCTTCCTTATCTTCTCCGACTATGGCCTAGTTTTCCACCTCTTCCCTTTCGGTTGGGAAGATGTCAGATTTTGGGGATTCAGTTGGCGGCTTGGGCTTATGGTTGTAGATCTTCTTATTGAAGATCGGGGTTCAGACTCTTCTATTGGTCCAGTGTTAGAGCATCAAGCCAAGGACGTTTCCACTCCTCTGGTGGACTCAGGTATTGTTAGTCTAGCTCCTATTGATTTTTGCTTACAGGATAGTTTCCCAAAGCCTTTGACTGAGGAGTGCTTGTGTGCTCAGGGGTTTAACTTGTCCATATGCCTAAATGCTTCTCCTCTTCCCCGACTTCCTAGTCACTGAAGTTCTATTCATATATCATCGGAGATTCTCAAGTTGATTGATAGTAAGAAAACGGCTAGGGTTTTTAGAGAGATTAAGAAATTGGGGTACATCTTTCTGCTTAGTGATGAAGACGAGATTAAGAGATTATTAGGTCTTGAATCTAGAGTTTGGCAGTTGAGATCTGCTAGACTTTCTAGGAGTTGTGCTCGATGTTGATTGGGTCTTTAATATCCGGGGTTTGGGTAGCAGGATCTAAAAGAGGAAGGTTAGCGATCTCACTGTCTCTAATTCTCTTGAGTTCTTTGCTATACAGGAGACAAAAATTTCTGATATTTCTATCTCTCTGGTTCACTCCCTTTAGGGGAATCCTTTTTGTGATTGGAGTTTCTCCCAATCTAATGGTAATAGTTGTGGCCTTCTCTCCATTTGGTGTAGTTCCAAAGGGTCCTGTTTGTTCTCCTTTGTGGGTCCTGGCTATCTTGGGGCTTGTCTGGAGTGGAGGGCCTCCAAGTTTTTGTGTGTGGTCATTAGTGTTTACTCCAGTTGTACCCCCAGTGAGAAGAGGGCCCTTTGGAGCAACCTCATCCAGAGAAGGGCCTCTCTTGAGGGGTTTTTATGGTGTGTCTTGGGCGATTTTAATTATGCTTGTTCGCTTTTTGAGAGGTCCGGTGGCGACTCTCCTAGCCTCAGGATCGGGGAATCTCTGTGTGTTGAGATCAATAACTTTATTCCCCTGATGGAGCTTTGAGATCTCTCTCTTTTAGGTAGGAGTTTTACTTGGTTTCAACCTAAAGGTAGGATTGCTAGTCGTATTTATAGAATTCTTATCTCGGATGGTTGGTGGGATTTGTGGGGTATGACGTCCCAGTGGGCTCTTCCTAGAGATGTCTCTGATCACTGTCTGATCATCCTCAAGTATTCCAACCAGTTGTGGGGGGCTAAACCCTTCCGTTTCAATAATCATTGGCTCTCTCATCCCCAGTGTCCTGAGGTGGTTTTTGATAGTTGGTCTAATTTGTTTTCCTTGGTCTGGAAAGCCTTTGTTCTTAAAGAGAAACTTAAGGTTCTCAAAGGGGCCTTGAAAGCCTGGAACCACCATGTGTTTGGCTCTTTTGATACCCAAAATCTGTCTCTTAGGGAGGTGGTGAGTACCCTTGACTTGAAAGTTGAACGAGGTGGTCTTTCTGATGGAGATCTGGTTGTGAGAGATAAGGCTTCTCTGGATCTTTGGTCTCTCCTCCAGATTAAGGACTCCCAACTTCTGCAGAGGTCTAGGGCTTTATGGCTTAAAGATAGAGATGCCAACTCAGATTTCTTTCATGCCTGTGTTAAGAGTAGAAGCATAAGGAATGATATCCTTGCTCTCAAGGTTGGGGAGGTTTGGATTGAAGGGGTTTTTAAGATTCGCCAGGTCATCGTGGACATTTCTCTAACCATTTTAGAGAACCTTTTGCTGATCGTCCTCGCTTAGATGCTGTTTCCTTTTGCTCTATTCCGGTAGAGGATAATGCGATTCTTATTACCCCTTTTCACTTACCTGAGATTAATCGTGTTGTTGCCCTTTGTGATGGTAACAATAGCCCGGACCTGATGGTTTTAACCTGTCATTTTTTAAGAGATTCTGGTCCCTTCTTAAAGAGGACCTTAGGGAGATGTTTGCTTAGTCCCATCAGCACGCCACTCTCCCCCGCAGTTTCACCTCTTTTTTTGTCACCTTGATTCCTAATATTGACTCCCCTTCCTAGTTAGGGGACTTTAGACCCATTTCCTTGGTAAGGTCTCTCTATAAGATCCATTTCCAAGGTCTTGGTTGCTAGGCTTTCTAGTGTCATGGATAAGCTCTTCTTTCCTAATTAATTTGCTTTTCTCAAAGGTAGACTCATAGTTGATGAGGTGGTTGCGGTGAATGAGCTTGTTGACCTTGTCAAACATAGGAAAAATATATTACGTCCTTTTTAAAGTTGAGTTTCAGAAAGCCTATGGTTCTGTTAGCTGGTCCTTTCTTGACCATATGCTCTCTAGATTTGGGTTTAATGATAAATGGAGTGTTAGACGATGGCTAGGATCTAGAAGGGGGGGGGGGGGGTTGAATAGATCCCTAGAGTTTGACACGCAAATGGATTTCCAAAATTGGTTTTAAAAAGTTCTTATGGAAGCGACCACTGAATCATGTCTACAACGAACCTCTACTAAAAGGATCGGATATGCACGACAATATTAGGAATGAAATATCGGATGAGAAAAATTCAGATTATTCAACACAATTTGAATGCAATCAATAATGTTTTATTTGCTTGATATTAATCCAATCCAACGAGATAGGTTGACACACAATTAAATGCAAATGCGTTGAAATTGCTTTGAAACAAATTATCGAACACTTGGTGTGCGTAAACACACTAAGTGCAGATTTCCAAATAATGTGACGTTAAGCTGATCCTAAATACAAACCAAGGGATTATATCAAATTTACAAAAACAATTTATCAGCTCAAGATTACACTATCTCAGAAATTTCGATCAATTTAAACTTCGCAAATTCGAATGATATCAAACGTAAAGAGTTAAGGGAAAAATAGGACAAACACGATTTGATTAGGAAGTTCCCCAATCGTCCTCGCTATGGGTACCTCTGCCCCCAATTCCACTAATGGAATTGAGATATATATAAATTGTCGTTTGCAAATTGTTTATACAAGAGAAGAATAATGAACATCCAAACCCTCAAACGTCTTTGATTGTTGATGCAAAGTCTTCTCTCTCCTTGATTCAAGACGAATCAAGTGCCTCGAATTCGGTTGAAAAAATCATCGTCTCACGTTACTAGACTGCAAGAAACCACCGTTCTTCAGTCACCTTCACACGGTCGATTTCAATCTTCCGTAATTCGATCCCCAAACCTTTCTTCTACGATCCACTGACTGTAGCTACTAAACCGAACGAATACTCTGTTCTTCGGTTACCTTCGCACGACAGAATCCCTGTAGAACGAAACAATTTGTGCCAAAAACCCCCAAAATCTCCTTGTTTCTTGGAGGACAAAACCTGAGGTTTTATTCAAGAAACACCTACCAATTCTCAACCCAGAAATGAAGTTCACAACACTTCCTAATTATGAATGTTATCACTTCAAAACAATGGGCGACACAAACAAAAATGATTATGTGTAATTGTTTGTTTACTCAAGGTTGAAGATGAAGATGAAGAGAAAAATTGGTATGAATTTTCACGTTTCTTGTTTTTCTGAAATGTGAGCTGACCCAACTATATATAATGAATAAAATGAGCAACAATATGAAGTAACAGAAATAACAGAAAAATAGAATGCAGAAAAATCAGTTCAGACAGCTATGGGTCGACCGCTCCTTTAATGAGGGTCGGCGTGAGATATCCCGTAGGATTGTCTACGCAAATTGAGTGACCATGCGTCGACCCATCAACACCTTGCGTCGATGCAAGCCTGCATGTTTTGCAGAAATTCAAATGCCCAGAAGCATGCGTCGACGCATGCAACAGGGGGGTCAGCGTGCGCTATCCCGAACTTTTCACAAAACTTGTTCAAGACAGCATGAGTCGACTCATGCTCACCTTGGGTCGACTCAAGACCTACAGATTTTCAAAAACTCATTTTTCTGCACGTTTTTACTGACCAAGACTCGAAATAAGTATACCAAACATCAATATTATGATCATGCACATGTAGAAATTGTGTAGACTCCTTCCTATATGTTTAGACACATGAAAATTGATGGTTAGATGCAATTTTCCCAACAATGAAGTGATAACGCTCAAATTACAATCTAATGACTATCTTATTTGTTGACATCATTAAAACCAAAATAGATGAGAGACCTTAGCCCTCACATATCCCCCCTTTTTTATGATGGCAACACTGTTTATCTTTCTCTTGATTTGTAATTTGAGGACGGAAAAACTCCCCCTATCTTTAACACTTTAATATCTGCTGCTTTAATATTTTCTGCTGCTAATATCCTTCTCCCCCTTTGACAACATCAAAAAGAGTTAAAGAAGGTGGTCAAAGAGATGTCATCATAACAAGTAATTGTTCATTCACCAATTTGCAAAACAACGACACTAATAAGCATCCACATATGATACAGTTAATGCAATACTATAAACGGATAAATACAGAACATAAGAAGTAAACACGATTCATTCCATAATAGTTCAAACTAAAGAAACATAGTTCAAGTTAAAACAAACTGAAATAATATGCAAATCAAATAACAAAACATAGAATCAAAAACACAAATAATATCATGCACTAAGAATGATGCTAATCTCTATGGTCTCCTCCCCCTAAATGGGTGACCTCTTCCCCGGTAATGATGGTCTGGTGGTGGTAGATCCTCTAGGGAACGATTCAATTCGATCACAGTGTTGTTGAGAATGCCTAGGCTGTTGGATAGATTCTGGGTCTGAATTGCCATAGCATTGTCCAAATTGGTAAATCTGGTCATCGAAGCACCAGTAAACCTATTGAAGTTCTTCGTGTGAGCAGCAAACTGGTTTGAAAGAGCAGTCAACCTTTCTTCCAGAGCATTGTATCACTGTTCTTGCAAGTCCTAAAGTTCCTCATGTTCGAGGTTCATCTGGTTCAACATGGCCAGAATTTCTTCAGTGTCTTGGAAGGCTTGTTGTGGCTGAGGTTGAGGAGTTGGAGGTGCGGAATAGTCAGGCTGATGCCAGTCATAATCACCATAGGTAGGAGGTACATATGCATCCCCAAGAGCAGTCCAACAATTGTATTGCCATTGTCCCCAACCCTGATTATCATAATTTTCCTCTGGTTGAGAATTGCCCATCCATGCCTCATTATCTTCGTCTTCCATAGGCACATCAACATTGTCACCACCTTGGTTTTCATTTTCATGTCCTTCTGCAATATCTTGGTCGTCAGGAGCATTAGGAAAAGGGTGAGTGGATCTATATTTGTACTTGTACTCATTTTCAATTGGATCCCAAGTATAACCCATCATGGTGAAAGTCTTTTGTTGAAATTGATGCTCAGATGAAATATTGACATAGCGAATGTTCGGAACAGAGATACCAGCCTTATTTAAAATATTCTGAATACATGATGCATAGCCTAAAGCCGTACCTTTTGTGGAGTCGCGAAGGGCAAACATACGGTATGTGAAGTAATATGGCTAGTTGATCTTAATCTTGTTCTTCAGGATGTAGATGAGATGAACCTCAGCTTTATCAAATCTAGAGAACCCACCTTTCTTGGGTCGCAAAATGTGTCCGACAATCCACTGCAGAATGCGATCAACAAATTTTAGATGACCTATTGTAACATTTTTCAGAAACAGTTCGCTGGCTACAACATCATCTGGGTATGGTTCACGCAACATAGAGTTCAAAGCAGTTTTAAACTCATAGTTGGGAACAAACTTGGTGTCAGTCACTTAAGGAAGATTTTCATGAGTTTCCAAACTAAACAAACTAGTTCATACAACATTATTCATAGAATGAGGCTCGTTATTCATATAATACGTAAAATCCGTACCTTCAAATTCTCCCTCAATCCCGCAATAGAATAAGCGAACCAAATCACAGTTAAACTTAACATCACATTCAAGAAATTTATCAAAATTCTGAGCATTTAGCATGTCAATTACCTCGGTGAGATGATAATTGGGAGCCATCAAAGAGTAGTATGCATGTTGTCGAATAACAGCACAGTTACGGAAATCATTATTAAACGACTCAGACAGAGCATCGGAGAGTAGAGACATAGCATTTACCGGAGTTGAAGAAGTTCTGGCTCTTGATGTTGAAGCTCTTATGGTCCGTTTACCAGTTACACGTCGAGAAGCCATTGTTGAAGACGGTAAGGAAGAAGATGAACAGTGCGCGGAGGATGAATGATGATGGTGTTCTTGCTTTCAGAAACCTTGTGAAACCCCTTTCTTAAAAACCTTGTGAATTCAAACTTTGTGGGTTTTGAGTTTTATGGGTTTTAATGGAGTTTTGATGGATTTTGAATGGGAAGTTTGAAGAGAATGAGAGGAGAAGACCAAGAAAAACCTGATTTATGACATGCAATGATGAAATATAAAGTGCATTAAAAGTATGTAGTGAATTTGAGGAACACTAGGTCGGCGCGCGCATTCCCAATAAAAAGGGATTCAGAATTCGTCAGGTGTGCGTCGACCTAAACATTGGATGCGTCGGCGCAAGCTGACGTGTTTTTGAAAAATTTTAAAAATTTATGAGATGCGCCGACCGCAGGTAGGCGCGCGCTAACCCGGTTGTTTTCCTTAAAAAAATTCAGTTCATGAGTCGACCCATGACATTCTTTGGTCGACTCATCCAAGTAAAACATGGAAAAAATTTATAATTTTTGCATACAAAGGTCCCAAAATAAGATAAATAAACATGCTAACACATAAATCAAACATCCAAATGAATAATATATGCTTAAACATGTAATAAACATCATTTAAACACTCAACATGGTACATATATTAAAGAAAACTTATGAAGCGGAACGATATTACCTTGACCATGAACGACGATGAGAGCCCTCACATATTGCTCAATAAGTCTTGGCATAGTTAGTCAAAACCATAAACAAGCATATATATATATATGTGTGTGTGTGTGTGTGTGTGTGTGTGTGTGTGTGTGTGTGTGTGTGTGTGTGAAGAGCTACTATCTTAAAGAATTATCAAACACGATCCGAAATATCGAGAACTCCTAGTTCTCTACGGATGTGAAAGAAAGGCTCAGTAGCTAGTGGTTTTGTAAAGATGTCAGCAAGTTGATTTTTAGTATTAACATGCTCAAAGACCACATCGCCTTTCTCTACATGATCCCTAAGAAAATGATGATGTATTTCAATATGCTTGGTGCGTGAATGTAGTATGGGGTTCTTAGTTAGGTTAATAGCACTAGTGTTATCGCACAAAATGGGAATATGCTCAAGTTTTAAATTGAAATCAAGCAATTGTTGCTTAAGCCATAGAACTTGAGCACAACAACTGTCGGCGGCAACGTATTCTGCCTCGGCTATTAACAAGGTAACGAAAACCTGCTTCTTGCTATGCCAACTCACCAAGGAATTTGAGAAAAAGTGACACGTGCCATTAGTAATTTTCCTATCCGATTTGCATCCGGCAAAGTCGGAATCGGAATAGCCAACTAAGGAATAAACACTACCTTTAGAATACCACATCCCATACTTTGGAGTACCGAAAAGGTATCGAAGTATGCGCTTAACTTCTTTTAAGTGGGATTCCTTGGGACGTGCTTGATACCTTACACACATGCATATGCTGAACATAATGTCGGGTCATGATGCGGTAAGATAAAGAAGAGATCCAATCATACCTCGATACTTCTTTACCTCTACATCCTTACCATTTTCATCACGATCAAGATTGGCACATGTAGGCATAGAAGTATCTATTGCTTTGCAGTTTAGCATGTCGAAACGTTTGAGAAGCTCAAGACAATATTTTGATAGACTCACGAATATGCCCTCTTCGAGTTGTTTGATTTTCAATCCGAGGAAATAGTTGAGCTCCCCCATCATGCTCATCTCAAACTCCCCCTGCATCATACTAGAAAACTCCTTGACCAAGGTCATGTTAGTATACCCAAATATAATATCGTCAACATAAATTTGTACCAAGATTAAGTGTTTTCCTTGACGTTTAATAAAGAGGGTTGTGTCAACCTTTCCTCTTGAATACCCTTGATCAAGTAAAAATTTTCTTAGACGTTCATACCAAGCCCTAGGGGCTTGTTTAAGTCCGTATAAAGCACGTTTAAGTTTATAGACATGATCAGGATATTCATGGGATTCAAAACCCGGAGGTTGGGCAACATAAACCTCTTCATTTATATATCCATTAAGGAAAGCACTTTTAACATCCATTTGGAATAATTTGAAGTTCTTAGTGCAAGCATAAGCAAGCACTATGCCACGGAAGGGAAAAGACAACGCTTTTTTTGGCTTTTAACAGCGCTTAAAAGCGCTGCCTAAGGTAGCGCTGCTATAGGTAAAGACATCGCTTTTGTTTTATGCAAAAGCGCTGCCTTATGTAGGCCTTTCGCAGCGCTTTTTCTGGAAAAGTGCTTTCTAAAGTAGGCCTTTAGCAGCGCTTTTTCTAGAAAAGCGCTGTCTAAAGTGGGCCTTTAGCAGCGCTTTTTCTGGTCTTTTATGCTTTCTATTGGCATCTTTAGGCAGTGCTTTTTCATACCCTAAATATAAAGTCTCAGAAAACAAAAAGGCAAAAAAATAACGCTTGGTACCTCATGATCGACCACTCTAAGTCATCTTGACTTAAGTACTCGAGGGGCTAGCATATACATAAAAGGGTAATTCCTTGCAGGAGGAAAAATGACATATTATATAAAATGTCTCAGATGAGCCAAAACATTGTACAATACAATTAAAAAGAGAGCCTGAAGGCCAGAAAAATCACTAACGCCCATATAAGGGGACAATTAAAACAACAAAATACAACTTCCCCTCTAGAAGCTAATCGATCTCTCTCCCGCCTCCTGAATGAAGAAAATTGAACCAGTCTTCATCCCAGTCCTCATCAACATCTGTACCAAAATCACGTTTCGGAGCGCGGTCTTTTGTGAGGGATTTCATCTTTGTCACAGATTTCTTCCCGGACAAGGTTGCTCCGATTGATGATGCAACAGATATTGCAACATTTGGACCATCCTTCTTCATTTTCTCGGTCACCTTATTGGCCGCGGAGTTTTTTGAAGAAGTGCTCATGTTAAAGTATTGCGCAGTTCACAAGTAACCCCTATATATATATAACAAATTCAATAAGTTAATAACACCTCAGACAACTACATCATTATATTCTGCACAATTCATACTATAAACAACAAGGAAATGCTACCGGAATTTACACATTCAATTCACAACTCAAAAACAAGTAGCAACATGATAATATGCAATCCGAACAAACATCAGAACCAATACTTTGAAACCCGGGGTAGCGGTGATGCAATTGTTTGAAACGCATACAAAACCAATCTGGAAACAAGCAAACTCAAGCACAATAGTCCGTAAATGACCAAAAAGACTCAAACATATATCATACAAAAAGGTACACATCAAATGGAGTCGAATAGCATTAAATTCAAAAATAGACGCACAAATCATCGGAACGGAATCGCATGAAAATCGCAAGATAGCCTACAAACATGCCAACAGACTCAAAAAACTATATGGCTCGAATGAAATCCAATAGGACGTACCATTTCCGTGCACGGGGCAGCAACTATTTCACATGAAAAATCGGCTAAAAAATGCACGAATCTTGCACGGATGTCAAGCATGAAAATTCACAACAAAAGTGTCGGTGTCAAGCATGAAATACAATTCCAAAAGTTGATGGAATTCTAATTTGAATTGAAGTTTTAGTATTAAAAGAAAGTGAATCACATTTCTATCCAAACTACAATTCCATCATCTCATGAATTAGCAACAAGTAGTAACCAAAAGAGGCTTCGACATGCACAAGTTAGTAGCTCTTCAAGAATAAAAAATTCACAATCTAATTCTCAAACAACTTCACAATCTCGAAACAAATAAAAAAATATAGGATTCAACACAATTATCACAATTAGCACCAATTCAAGAATCCAAATCTCATCACAATTATTATCACAATTCTTGAGTTTAAAAATTCACTTAAGTATTTTATCAAACACTTAGTCTACACAAATATCACTATTTATCATCTTCAACTTTACTACAACAACAATTTCAAAATCAAATTCAAACAACAACCACATCAACACTAATTCACCAAATCGACAACAACCACATCAACACTTTGATACTCTAATAACACTCATTTTTCTATAACACTCATTTTTCTAACAACCCTCATTTTTGTAATGGATATAATTTCCTATAATATAACAACACTCATTCAAACTACATTCAAACTAACACATTCAAACTAAAAACAAAACAAAAACAAAACAAGATGCTCAAGAACAAACAAAAGAAACTATATAGCAAGCTCAAGAACATTAAATAATAACTGAAACTCAAGAACAAACAAAAGAAACAGTGACACTCACGGAGGAATGCCGATCGGAGAAGATGGAGATACGAATAGAGGAACAGTTCTGGTCGGAGAAGACGGACAGAGGAACGCCGGTCGGAGAAGACGAACAGAGAAACAGTGCGGAGGGAGAAGTCACGAGAGAGGGAGAAAGAAAAAAAATGATTAGGGCGTTCTGAAATAATGAAAAGTTTTTTAATATTTATGAAATAATAACATAAGACAGCTCTTTTGGAAAGCACTTTCTTATGTATTAGCTTTAGCAGCGCTTTTTCTCTAAAAGCGCTTTCTTTTTAATTGCTTATAGTATTGCTTTCAGAAAGCGCTTTCTAATGTGTGACCTACGTAAGGCCTTTAGCAGCGCTTTTTAAAAGTGCTTTCTAAAGTGTGCCTTTAGCAGCGCTTTCCTAAAAGCGTTTTCTAAGGTGTCACATTTGTATGGCTTTTAGCAGCGCTTTTAGGAAGCGCTTTCTAAAGTAGGCCTTTAGGCAGCGTTTTTTTTAGCGTGATTTTTTTAACACATATAGCAGCGCTTTTGATAAAAAGTGCTGTCTATGTGGTGCTGCCAAAAAGCAATTTTGGCGTAGTGAAGTAAAAGGCGTATAGCCTTGAGTCGGGCAACCGGCGCATAAGTTTCCTCATAGTCGATTCCTTCCTCTTGGTTATAGCCTTGCGCTACAAGCCGCGCTTTATTTCGTGTTATAACTCCATTTTCATCAAGTTTATTCCTAAACACCCATCGGGTGCCGATTACTCGATGATCTCGCGAAGGGGGGACAAGGTTCCAAACCTCATTTCTCCTGAATTGGTTTAGCTCATCTTGCATTGATAAAAACCAATGCTCATCGAGTAACGCCTCCTTTGCGTTTTTAGGTTCAACTTGTGACACGAAAGCGGAGTAATAACAAAAGTTACTAAGTTTAGAGCGAGTGGTTACTCCCTTAGAGATATCACCGATGATATTGTCGATTGGATGGTCTTTGGAAGACTTCCATGCTGGAGGAAGGTCATCTTCATTAGTTGGATGATCCTCCTCACTCTTCATTGGTTGGTGATCCTTTTCCTCCTCAACACACATTACTTCAGGCAGATCAATTCCCTTATTAGTGTCCTTGAGTATGTCTTCAGAAGATACACCTGCACCATGAAAAGAACTACCTTCTCCGACATTTTTCGGATAAGACTCATCAAAAGTAACGTGCACCGACTCTTCAATAATACGTAACCTTTTATTATAAATTCTATAAGTTTTACTTGACTGAGAGTATCCAAGAAAAATACCCTCATCGGCCTTGGCATCAAACTTACCAAGTATCTCTTTTCCATTGTTCAACACGAAACACTTGCAACCAAAGACATGAAGGTGAGAGATATTTGGCTTACGCCCTTTTAAAAGTTCATACGGTGTCTTGTTTAGAATAGGTCGGATGAGCACCCTATTCAAAACATAACAAGCCGTACTAATGGCGTCGGCCCAAAAGTATTTTGGAAGCCCACTTTCATTGATCATAGTCCTTCCAAGTTCCTCCAAAATTCTATTTTTACGTTCCACCACCCCATTTTGTTGAGGGGTACGTGGCACGGAAAAATTATGATCAATTCCATGGGATTCACAAAATGCTTCAAACAAATGATTTTCAAACTCACCCCCATGATCACTTCTAATTGACACAATGTTCATGTTTAACTTGTTTTGAGATAACTTAGCAAATCTTTCAAAGGCTGAAAAGGTATCACTCTTGTTTGCTAAGAAAAAGGTCCAGCAAAACCTAGAAAAGTCATCGACTATTACAAAACCGTAATAGCTACCACCTAGGCTTTTAACCCTAGATGGTCCAAAGAGGTCCATATGGAGGAACTCAAGGGGTCTCATAGTTTAAACAATATTTTTAGATTTGAAAGAGATCCTTGTTTGCTTCCCTATTTGACAAGCATCACAAAGGTGATCCTTTGTGAATTTGATTTTGGGCAAACCGATGACTAGGTCTTTAGAGACTATTTTGTTAAGCAAATCAAAATTGATATGCGCCAACCGTCTATGCCATAACCATGAATCTTCATTCATAGTGACTAGACACTTGTCGCCATTTAACGATACCTCATTTAAGTCTAGTATATAGACGTTATTCACCCTCAAGCCTTTAAACACATCCTTCTTGTCACTATCTTCAACTATGCAACAATCTTTTGAAAACGATACTTTATAATTTTTGTCACATAGTTGACTAATGCTTAAAAGGTTGTGTCTAAGGCCTTCCACAAGAAGCACATCAGAGATAGTAGTAGATGAGGGGTTACCTACACTACCTTTGCCGAGAATCTATCCCTTGTTGTTATCTCCGTAGGTGACAAACCCCTTCTTCTTCGCCACAAAGTCGATGAAAAGAGATATGTCTCCTGTCATATGTCTTGAGCAGCCACTATTTAGAATCCATCTTCTTTCGGTGGTCTCAAGACTTTGTACCTACAAAACAATCAAGGGAGAGTAGGTACCAAATTCTCATTGGGTCCTTTACGGTAAGTGAAACCAAGGTTGCATTTGGGCAACCATTGATAAATGCCTTTTTGAACAAGAAATCTTCTAAAACGACATTTACCAATAGTATTACCAGGTTTGCAACAATATAGGCAATCACGGTTCATTTGGAATTTACCTTTGCTATCTCTATCTCGAATCACATACGTATACCTTTGATACAGATTATTCATACTTTCTCGATAATGTGATCGATCAATAGCAAACGTGACTTTAGGCTTAAGAGCCTTGTCTAATTTGTCCTTAAGGGTTCTCACCTCTTTTTACCAAATATGACAAGTATCACAGCCCCCAAACTTGAACCATGGAGACTTATTCTCATCAATCTTAGCTTTTGATGCATCCACCATGGAGTTTTTAAGCTCTTCCAATTCCTTTTCGGAATCGGAAACCTTTCTCTCCAAGTATTTAAAAATCTTTTTGTTCGAGGCTAAGCATTGAAAATCTTCCTTAGCCTCATGGTGCAACATATCAAAAGCCTTTTGTAATTCTAAATGAGACATACTATTAGAATGATCATATTTAGAGTGTTTTACCTCTTTCTTCTTGTTTTGACGTGCCATAAGACATAGATTAACGGATTGACTTTCGTCACTTGAGCTGTCATCTTTTTCTGACTCGCTATCGCTCTCCCAAGCGATGTATGCTCGTCTAGACTTATTTGACTTTTTGTGTTGACGACTCTTATCCTTATCCTTATCATTGTCTTTCTTAAGTGATGAACAATCCGGCTTGTAGTGCCCGGATTTTCCACAGTTGTAACACGTTTCTTTAACCTTGCCATTCTTATTGTCTTCATTTCTAGATTGCCTTCTAAATTTGACTAGATTTTTATCCGAGTGTTGAATCTCATTCTTCTGAACATATCTATTGTATCTCTTCACAAATAGGCTCATGTCATCATCGGAGTCATCATCTTTGTCATTGTTGGTTTCATCATCACTTTGCTCTTGAGATGTGGACTTTGAACAAGAAGCCTTAAGAGCAATCGACTTTTTTTCCGTATCTTTTGTTTTCTCCTTCTTTATACTCTTCTCATGTTTTTCCAAGCTAATGAGCACTTGCTCATGCTCATCGAGTTTGCCAAATAATGTCGTGAGGTCTAAAGTAGCTAGATTATTGGCCTCCTTGATCGCGGTGACCTTCGGTTGCCATTCCCTGTTAAGACACCTCAAGATTTTATTAGTAGCAACCTCGTTGGGAATTGGTTTACCAAGTACATGCAATTTGTTGATAATGTGAGTAAATTATTTTTGCATATCCGCAATGGTTTCCCCTTGCTTCATGTAAAAAAGATCGAACTCTTGCGTTAGTGTGTTGATACGGGCCATTTTAACATCATTAGTGCCTTCGTGGGCTACTTGTAAAGCATCCCACATGGCTTTGGCCGTTTCACAATGAGAGACTCGATAATATTCATCAACTGCCAAAGAGGAGATCAACATATTTCGAGCCTTCCAATCATAGCTGTACTTTTTCTCGTCCTCCTCATTCCATTGAGCTTCGGGTTTGGAAACGACAACGCCTTCGGCATTGGTCATTGTAATTTCCATAGGACCATTTAAAATAACGTTCCAAACCTTCCGATCTATGGAATTTATATGGACGCGCATACAATCCTTCCAGTAGCTATAATTCTCGCTTGTAAAAACTGGAGCTCTATTATAAGCCTCTTTAGGTTCGTTCGCCATATTCCAAGAAGTTTTGCCGAAGCACCAGATAAACCGGAGCTCGTGATACCACTTGTTAGACGATGGCTAGGATCTAGAAGGGGGGTTGAATAGATCCCTCGAGTTTTACACGCAAATGGCTTTCCAAAATTAGTTTTAAAAAGTTTTTATGGAAGCGACCACTGAATCACGTCTACAACGAACCTCTACTAAAAGGATCGGATATGCACGACAATATTAGGAATGAAATATCGGATGAGAAAAATTCAGAGTATTCAACACAATTTGAACGCAATCAACAATGTTTTATTTGCTTGATATTAATCCAATCCAGTGAGATAGGTTGACAAACAATTAAATGAAAATGCGTTCGAATTTGCTTTGAAACAAATTATCGAACACTTGGTGTGCGTAAACACACTAAGTGCAGATTTCCAAATAATGTGACGTTAAGCTGATCCTAAATACAATCCAAGGGATTGTATCAAATTTACAAAAACAACTTATCAGCTCAAGATTACACTATCTCAGAAATTTCGATCAATTTAAACTTCGCAAATTCGAATGATATCAAACGTAAAGAGTTAAGGGAAAGAGAGGACAAACACGATTTGATTAGGCAGTTCCCCAATCGTCCCCGCTATGGGTACCTTTGCCCCCAATTCCACAAATGGAATTGAGATATATATAAATTGCTGTTTGCAAATTGTTTATACAAGAGAAGAACAATGAACATCCAAACCCTCAAACGTCTTTGATTGTTGATGCAGAGTCTTCTCTCCCCTTGATTGAAGACGAATCAAGTGCCTCGAGTTCGGTTGAACAAATCACCGTCTCACACTACTAGACTGCAAGAAACCACCGTTCTTCAGTCACCTTCACTCGGTCGATTTTGATCTTCCGCAATTCGATCCCCAAACCTTTCTTCTATGATCCTCCGACTATAGCTATTAAACCGAACGAATACTTTGTTCTTCGGTTACCTTCGCACGGTTGAATCCCTGTAGAACGGAACGATTTGTGCCAAAAAACCCCAAAATCTCCTTGATTCTTGGAGGATAAAACCTGAGGTTTTATTCAAGAAACACCTACCAATTCTCAACCCAGAAATGAAGATTAAAACACTTCCTAATTCTGAACGTTATCACTTCAAAACAATGGGCGACACAAACAAAAATGATTATGTGTAATTGTTTGTTTACTCAAGATTGAAGATGAAGATGAAGAGAAAAATTGGTATGAATTTTCACGTTTCTTGTTTTTCTGAAATGTGAGCTGACCCAACTATATATAATGAATAAAATGACCAACAATATGAAGTAACAGAAATAACAGAAAAATTGAATCCAGAAAAATCAGTTCAGACAGCTATGGGTCGACTGCTCCTTTAATGAGGGTCGGCGTGAGCTATCCCGTAGGATTGTCTACGCAAATTGAGTGACCATGCATCGACCCATCAACATATTGTGTCGACGCAAGCCTGCATATTTTGCAGAAATTCAAATGCCCAGAAGCATGCGTCGACGCATGCAACAGGGAGGGTCAGTGTGCGTTATCCCGAACTTTTCACAAAACTTATTCAAGACAGCATGAGTCGACTCATGCTCACCTTGGGTCGACTCAAGACCTGCAGATTTTCAAAAACTCGTTTTTTTGCACATTTTTACTGACCAAGACTCGAAACAAGTATACCAAACATCAATATTATGATCATGCACATGTAGAAATTGTGTAGACTCCTTCCTATATGTTTAGGCACATGAAAATTGATGGTTAGATGCAATTTGCCCGACAATGAAGTGATACCGCTCAAATTACAATCTAATGACTATTTTATTTGTTGACATCATTAAAACCAAAATAGATGAGAGACCTTAGCCCTCACATGGAGGAGTTGAATTAAAGCTTGTGTGTTTTAAGGTAACCTGGCTGTTTTGGTCAATGAATTCCCAATCCCTGAAGTTAGTATTCGTCGGGGCATGAAGTAGGGTGATCCACTAGCCCCCTTTCTTTTCCTCCTTGTATAGCTAAAGGTCTGAGTGTGTTGATTTCTTGGGTGGTTGATTTGAATCTGTTATCTGGTGTTAGAGTAGGGTCTTCGGCCTTGATTGTCTCTCACCTTCAATATGCAGATGACACGATTATTCTGGCTGATGACACTGTCAATAATCTCTGGACCATTAAGGCTATTCTTCATGGGTTTGAGCTTGCTTCAGGTCTTCGTGTGAACTTTTCTAAGAGTTCCCTGATTTGGGGTGAACTCTGACCAGGATTTTTTAGACCTTGCTTACGAATTCCTCCACTGTAAGCAGGGGTCCCTCCCCTTCAAGTACCTTGGATTCCCGATTGGAGCTAACCCTCATTCTATGGCTACGTGGGAACCTGTTGTCAATCTTCTTTCTAGAAGACTCCTTTCGTGGAAGCATAAGTATGTTTCCTTGGGGGGTCGAGTGATCCTCCTTAACTCTGTTCTTAGTGATATTCCTATTTTTTCCTTTCTTTCCTTAAGATGATTGTCAAAGTTTGGAAAAAGATAGTGAATATTCAACGGAGGTTTCTTTGGGAGGTGTGAAAGGGTGTAGAATATTTCCTGGGTCAAGTGGGAGGATGTTTGCAAGCCTAAGAAGTTAGGGGGCCTCAGTGTTCATAATCTTCGGCTGGTGAACTTGGCCCTTCTAGGTAAGTGGAGGTGGCGCATTCTTTCAGGGGTCTCTGGCGTGACATTCTCACTGCAAGATATGGTGTTGTCCTTACTTCTTCTACCCTGGGAGAGAGAGTTGGCTGCCTCAGATCTGCCTTACCTTGATGGAGAGGGACATCTTTTCTGGTTTCTAAAGCTGGTGACACTTCCGATTGGTTCAGGGATGGGATTTCCCGAAAAGTTAGCTCTGGTCTTCTTACTTCTTTCTGGGAGGATATTTGGGTTGGGGACTCCCCTCTTAGCCTTAGATACCCTAGAATTTTCTCGATCTCAGACCAGGCTTTGAATTTCGCGTGGGAGGTAGGTAGATGGGAGGGGGAGAGTTGGATCTGGGATCTAAAATGGAGAAGACCTTTTATTCTTGACTATGAGATGACCCTCTTCACTGATTTCCTTACCGTTATTAGTGGTTTCACACCTAATGTTGAGAGGGATGTGTGGAGGTGGCGTGATTCGAGCGATGGGATTTATTGTGTGTCCTCTGCTTATTCCCGCATTCTGGTTCGTGTGTTCCCTCTGGATCGCTATATTGATATAGTAGACTTAGTGCCCCCGACAATTTGGTGTAGTTGGCCCCCCTATAAAGTCATAGTTTTCTCTTGGCAACTTCTCCAGTACCGTATCCCAACTAGAGTTAGCTTACTTAAGATGGGTGTCCCTCTGGCTTCTGAGACTTTTTCCTGTCCCTTCAATTCCTTTCACATCGAGTCTACCTCTCATCTCTTTGTGACTTGTGAGATGGCATCTTCTATTTGGTATAATATCTTTAGGTGGTTGGGGTGGTATACTGTTCTGATTGGTCATATTTTGACTCTTTTTTAGATGTTTAGCTCCTCGTCTGGTGTTCTTAGGATTAGAGGGAGGTTAACGATGGTTTTCCATATCGTGGTTTGCTCTATTTGGAAATCTTGGAATGATATAGTTTTTTTTGAATCTTCGGTGACTAAGAAAGAAGTGGAAGACAAGTGCATTTACTTGGCTTGGAATTGGTATCTTGGTAGGTCAATGGACGGCTCATGTGTCTTCTCGGCCTAGCTGGGAACCCTTTCATGTTTCTTTACCAATAGGGGCTGAGTGGTTTCTACCTTCTTTGACAGTGTTCTTGTTGGTTGCTTTTGTGGATTTTATGGTTCTTCTATTGTTCCTTTTGGATTAGATCTAGCCTCGAGTTATTCTTGGGTTTATTTGTTTTGTTGTTGCTACTTGTAGCTATGTTGTTTTAGCTGGCGGGGTTGTAGTTTACTTGGGGTTTTTGTTTGTTCCTGCTTTTTTGTTTTTTGTTCCTAGGTTTTGGTATTCCTTGTGCCTCTAACCCGGGAATCCTTTGTATTTTTGGCCTTTGTGCTTCTCCTTATATATTTATATATTCTTTTGCCTTTCAATAAAATAAAAAATAAAAGAAAATAAAAATTTATGTAGAAATAATGTGTTACCCGCTATTACACACTATTTTATTTCTATAATTGTTTCATATCTATGACTATTATGTTATTATTAATTCAAAATAATTTTAAAATAAAAGAGATTCTTAGAAATTTAAAGTATTGCCCAAACACTTCTTGTAATCATATTCCTTAGAAAATTATGCTTGAGAAATTTTGTATGCGTGAAACAAACACTCCTACAAGGAGAATCAAAGGTGATGACATTCCTGCTAGGAAAGAGCAAGGAGGCGACTTGGGTGGTGATGTTAATCCTAGATCCTATGTTAATGTTCTTAGGAAATCTCTATCTAAACCTAACTTTAAACATTATTTGCTTAAACGAGTGTTCGAACTGCAGTAAAGCGGCAAGAAGCAACAATTAAGTTTTGGAAGGATTCCCTCCGGGATTTATATCGTCTCCACAGGGATCGGTGCGAGGGAAAGAATGTCGTTCAACGATCTCTACGTTTCTAAGCTTGTGGTGATTAAATTTGGTTGAAAGATTCAAGGTACCATAAATAAAGGCAGAAAACATAAAGGCGGAAAATATAAAGTAAAGACTTAAAATAAACGGAGCCTTGTTGGGATTGAACCTCATCAATTGGTAACACATGCATTCTTCTGATCAGTTAAACACAAATCAATCATTCATATAATATCCTCACGTATCACCCACAATAGAGGTTATGTCTAACGCAACGTCGAGAGAACAACCGTATTGTCTCATTGGTGATGTCTCATGCAACTCAACAACACAGAGCATTAAGAACTAATACTCACGCAAATGTTAAACCTAAATCTATGTCTAGAGTTTAGAGCCTAACAAATTTTCATCCTAGATCTAGATCTGAAGAGTATACTTCTATAGTGGTTCAAATCAATGTGTAAACAAGTAAACAAGGACAACATCCTTATCAGATAAATGATTGATTCCTATAAAACGCCATGATTAGAATACGTACACACGATTAACCCTTTTTACATGCATTCAACTAATTTGCCAAATATATGTGAATATAGTTCTTCATCTCTACTATCACGCATCTGTAATACCCTAATTTTTAACCCAAGATCCCACATATCATTTGCATCTCACACCATAAACAAAATCCTAATTTGGTCCTCCTTCCCTCCTCTATGGGTTTGCCTCTGAGGGAGATCACCAAACACCTATGTGTTTCTTACTTGCTTTATGTTTGTTTATGTTTACTAACCTCTAACCAAAATACCAAAACTATTTTACAATTTTTGCTTGTTTCTTTTGCTCTGTGTGTTTAAGGTTTTGTAGGGAGATTACGACAAGGGCATGACTTGGAGTCAAGTGCGGCTATTCAGTTATGGTCAAGATCAGATGAAAATTTGACCTAATCTTGGTCAAACCATCAAGGAATTGCTTGAATTACAAGTTATTTGCATTAGTGGTCTATATTTCAAGCAGTGACAGTTCAAGGTCAAGTTGTCTTGTGTTAAGACTCATCAGGTTACCAGGAGGTGACTCAAGGGAAGTTTGGTTAAAAAATCAGTGTTATCAAGATCCATCAGTCCATTGTGTTCATCTGTGGATTTATTTTCCCATAGACTGATTTAGGCCAAATCCAAATTGATTCAGAATTTATTCCATTTTTTATCAGAGATTCAGAGAATTATGGAAAAGTTCAAGTTGATTCAAGTGGCCATTGTTTCAGTTAAAAGTTATTCAGCAGTTCATTTATGGATTTATTTTCCTCAATGTTGATCCATAATCAGGGTAAAGTTCAAAATTGATTAAGATGGTTGTTGCTTCAAGTGCAAGTATTTCACCGGTTCAAGAGTAGCTGTGTTCATTTTTATCAGAGACGTGCAGAAAAACAATGCAATTTGGTTTTGAATTAAAATCGGGAGCTCATGGTCGCGTGCATATGGATGGGAGTCAAATTCATTTTAATCAGGATTCATTTCATAAACCATGTCCAATTTCTAAATTCAATATCCAAATCCATATTATTATCCATTTCTTTCCAATTTCCATTATTTTATTATCCATTTCCATTTTCTAAACTCCTTGTCACTAACCATTATCCAATATCCATTTTACGTCCATTTAAATCCATTATATGCCATAAACCATACACCTCAACGATTCTCAATTCTCACCAACAAAATTTCGGTACCTTACCTTCACCAGCTATTACTCTACTCATGCATGTCATGGATACATACATCGCATAATTTTCATTACATACATGTAACATTTGGACTATATATATACACCATCTACTCTCGAAGAAGGAATTGACAAAGAAGTGCACGCATTTGATTTCTGAAGCTCCTGGTGGTTTGCCTTTTATGAAGTTTGAGGATTATCAGTATTTTGGGGCTTTGTTGGATGAAGAAAATGAAAAGGAGTTAACTCCAGATAAGCAGAAAGAGAGGAAGATTATGAAGCTTCTGCTTAAAGTGAAGAATGGTACATTCCCACAAAGGAAAACAACTTTGAGGCAGCTAACTGATAAGGCTCGTGAATTTGGCGCTAGACCATTGTTTAACCGAATTCTGCCGTTGCTTATGCAACCTACTTTAGAAGACCTGGAAAGACATATTTTGGTTAAGAGTCGCAGTGAGTTGATTATCGATGACAATCAAGTTGAAGAGACTGCATTACCTGCACCTGGTGATTGGGCATCAAAATATTGCAATACCTGGAAATGAGGAACTAGTAAAAGTCTTTCAGGGGTCAAGTTTTCATGTGTAAAGATCATCTTCCAAGTCGACCAAGTCTCCCAAATTTTCACATTTTTTTCAATCTTTGATGCAATGATGGAAAGGGCTTTGCAAGGTAGCAAATATGGGCGGGTATGACTCAACTAGATCTGATTGTTGCAAGAAAATTGATAACTCATCAAATAACACACCCGACATTACTAGCGACGACGTACAGAAACTGTAAATCTACAAAAGATGTCGCATGTCAAGCTATATGTCAGACTGTTCATGAACAATTGGTTGTGGACAACAAAAGCATTGAGAATCTAGTGCATGTTCCTGCTTTCATATTTTCTCTGGCCCAGTATCAAGCAACGGTTGCAGGAGCTTCTAATCAAGCAGGAGGTGCGAATTCTACCAATTATGCTTCCTCATATAATAGGTCCCAGCATTCAATTGCTAGATCTTCCTGTACCTCCTCAACTTTGCCACCTGTTTCATTAATTGAAGCATCTTCAAAACCACCCAGATACCAAGTACCTAAACCACGCATTTTTAGTACCTAAAGTGGAATGGTCTGCTTTGGATGATCAAGAATGTTTGTTTGATAAGAGTATATCGCAAGAACAAAGAACCCATGGTGAAATCTTCAGATGATGTATGAGCGGAAGCTGTGCACTTAAAGCCGGAAGATGTTTTTGCTTTGCCATATGTCATTCCATACTGATTGATTATTTGATTGGCACACAGTACTTCAACTATATCTGTTGCACAAGGACCAACTCCTTTGGCAGCATGTATTGGGAGGAACTACGGCACTTGGTGCCAGAAACCGATTTCAATCTTCTTGACGCATTCCACTGCGCGTTGGCAATTGACAACAACTAATGAGTGAGAATCTGGCTTATAAGAACACCGTTAAGTCCATAACAGTCGAGAAAGCGAGGTTCCTCTCACGCAGAACCTGAATGACGTAAACATTTGGGAAGACTTCTCGGCCAGGGTATGAATGGTGAAAGGGCACCGAAAAATTTTAGAATTTGTACTGACTTTGTTCCAAATAATTTAGTTTTATCGGTTCCAAGTTATGCTCTATCTCAGATGGTTTCAAATACTCAGGATGAGTTTGTCGTCATGGCAACCGATGGGATTCGGGGGTGCTATCGAACAAGGAAGTGGTAGACATAATAGCAGCTGCACCACGGCATGCAACATCAGATAGATCACTAGTTGGGTCAACACGTAGAGCATGGAGATACAAATATCCAACATCAAAAGTTGACGACTGTGCCGCGAATTGTCTCTTTCTAGACTCAGGCGTACAAAAATCTCCACTGCAAACTCATGCTACATGACCTCTGATCCCAAGCAACTGAAGTTCTTGCGTCCTCATTATGGTACTCTTAAAGCATATTATGAAACTGTGGCGGAATTGGAGTTGAAGAAGTACTTGGCAGACATATTATCAGTTTTGGCCCTTAAAATGACTGCAGAAGGAGAACGAGAAAATCTCAAATGCAGATTGCTAGGTTCAGGGGGCGATATTAGTTCATGGGGACTTGAATATATTTGAAAAGATGAGAAATAAATTGCACAAGAATATGCTAAACGACAGAGTGAAGAGGCTCCAATTGATGATCTCATGGAACGTGTACAACAGATAGTTGCTTTTCACAAGAAGCATAATGCTGAACCAGAAGCTATTGATCTCTTGATGGAGGTTGAAGATCTAGATATGTTGATCGAGCATGTTGACAAAACAAATTTTAGAAGGACTTCCCTGTATCTTCCTGGACCAGATGATATGCTAGTTTTGGACATTGCATAGTTAATCTATCTAAAATTTGAAGAATATCCAAATGCATTCCAAATCGCATTGTTCCTGGATAACCTACAGTATGTGAGACAGGTGTTCACCTTTTGTGCTGATGTTCCGCGGAAGAAGTCGTTTTTGGCAAAACTACTGTTTTAATCCTTTGAGTTATTTAAAAATATCAAATTAATCCCTTAAGTTTTTTTTTTAACACTTTGGTCCATTTTTAAAAATTTACATTACAAAAAGTTGTAAACTCATATACCAGTTGAACTAGTTTTTCGTGTTGATCACGGATATGCAATCAAATTTACCAAATAAGTTATGGTTCATGAGAATCAGGTAAAAATGGATGAAATATATAATAAAAAATCATCGATCTGACCAAATTACACAATCAAACGCAAAACTAATTACATATTCGTGATCAGCGCGAAAATTCATGAATCTCATTGTTGTTTCTGATTCACTGTTATTTGGTTTTAAAAAGTGTCACTTCTTTTTTTTCTTTCATACAAGTGATTTGGGCTTGGCCCGTTTGAAATTTCTACCACCACCTCCATTTTCATATCAAATCTCCTTCTATTTGTTTTTTTTTAATATTTTTTCTAATTATTATTTTTTTGTTTCAATTTAATTTTTCATTAATATTTCTTTTAGATCTTAGTCTCTTTTCTTTTATGATTTTTGGTTTACTTGGATATTTTATTTTAAAATCTTTTGGAAAATTATTTAAAATATATTTGTTTAATTGTATTTTCTTATAGATATTTTGATTCTTGGGTAATTGTTGGTTGTTGGTTGGATCTTAAATTTTGAGTATGATATTGTTAATCTCAAAGGACCATGGGCGTCGATAGGAGAAATTTCAAATCCGTCAAGAAAGGTGATTGATATTAATGACGATTTAATCGAATTAAGATTTATTTTGGTTCTCTTTCTTCTTCTTCTTTTTCTTTTGGTCGATGAAATCTATGGATCATGGATTGTTGGTTGTCAATGATGTTTTAATCTTTATTATTTCAAATCTATGGGCGAATGATCATTGAGATCATTCTCCGTACTTTGGAATAGTGATAGATTACCTTTGACTAATCGATAAAAATCTTGATTAAGATGAGACCGCTACCTCATTTCTTTTCGTGCGGTATTGCTTTCGGAAAGTGATCTACATATCACTTATCTAGCATACATTAGCACTAACATTGTTATTGTCCGGCCTCAGATAGTCGTGTCTTCTATATAAGTCTGATTACGATTGCTTAACATAGCGCTAAATTGGACCCGAAATCGGAAAACCGTTGTGTTTTGTAAGTGAATTATCAGTCTCCTACTCTTCCATGACGTAGTTTGAAATAGATTGGATTTCTCTTGTTACCCGTGAGGGTTAATTGACATACTCGTTGATTTTATCCGATTTGGAGCCCTCCCCATGGTAATGTATGAGACCATGTTTTCATTCTCATGGGTGACTAGTTGAGCATTTCCGAAAAATAACAAAATTTGTTCTCTCATTTTGGATCACCATTTGCTCTACATTGTTATATTAATTGTGCTTTGTTTATGCTTCATTCTTGCTCCCTATCTCTCTTTATTTTTTATACTTTATGTTATCATATCATATCACATTATTTGTTTATGTTTCCGCTATTTTTCCTCTGTCCACTTGAACCATTTGTTTATGTTTATGTTCTTTTTCTTTTGTCCATTTGGACCAAAAACATTAATAAAGGATTAAACCTCTAAAAAACTTGTTCTCTTAATGGTGGACTATGGTTACTATCCTTTGCATCGAACATGGAACCTTATACTTAAAATTAGGACTCTTTCCCTATGCTTGGATTATTATGGATTTGAGATCTTGGCCTTTATTTGGTTTTACTTATTGGCTTATGCTTAAGGTGGAAGGAATTCTTATTTGGCTTGCTATGGAGTTTGCTATCTTTTGGTTAGATCTTTCTTATCTCTAACTTTTATTTTAAGTTTTAGGGTAGTCACTTCTTCTCCGCCCCTTCTTCAATTTTCAAAATCGTCTCCCTTTTTCAAAACCTTCTTGTTTTCAAAATTAAACCTCTTTCATAATAAAACCTTGACTTTGGTCAAGTGATTTTCAAACTTTGTTTTCTTTAATAAATGTCAATAAATATTAATCATACTTTGACCATTTCAAAAAGACATAAAAAATACAAAACTCATTCAAACTTTTTGTGCTTTTGTGCACTTTTTCTTTTAAAAACTTTTCAAAAAGATTAGACACGAGTCATCTTCTTTGATGAGATGTAAAGCTCCTAACCATGATTATTTTTGTGTAAAGTATGATCATTTTCCATTAGGATGTTGAAGTGATTAGTCTTGTTGATTTTATCTAAGCAAATCCTTCATCTTAAGGTGATGCAAATGCTTCTTTCACATACCATTGGGTAATTAGTTGAGTTTTCTCTCTTGAGAATGACAGGTTGTCTTTTCAAGATAAAATGAATCATAACAAACAAATTTTGTTATTTGTACCACGAACTACGAGGTTTTGATCCTATATTGCACTTTGTGGGTACATAGGCATGAGGTGATAAGTCTCTCCAAACACAAAAATCTTAAAAAATATTTCTCTTGTCACCTCCCCAATCTCATTTCAAACAAAACTTTTCAAACCAAAAAGCGTAGATATTTCAAAGGGCTCATATAGAGTACTATAGACGTTTTGAGTGCTAACACCTTCCCTTTGCGTAACCAACCCCCTTATCCATTCTCTGTCTGTTTTTGTTTTAGAACTTGTTTAGGTTTTGTTCGCTCTTTTTCCTTTCCTTTTGGATGAAATAAAAGTGCGGTGGTGACTCTTGCAATTTTTTAGTTAAGTTAATCAATAGCTTACACTCACAAATTTCCCCGCTACAGCATCCTCACAATATCGTTTGTGTCAAAAACGTTATCGTGGTCTTTACCATATGGATTGCTACTCATGCTAATAATAAACACAATAAAATAAAAATGATACTAGTGAATATCAACTTACAAGACTATGTCAAAAGTTTGCTCATTGATAGATGAATATCTTAGATCTAAGATTTGAAAAGGTTTTGTCAATACCCACAAATAAGAAATCAAAGATAACATCAATATTGAATCAAAACTAGTTCACAATACATATATTAAATGAAATACATAAGGTATCAATAGATTACATCCAAACCCAACAAGAGATTGAAGCTCTTACCTTCTCCCCCTTAGGGTTTGTCTCTCTCTCTCTCTCTCTCTCTCTCTCTCTCTCTCTCTCTCTCTCTCTCTCTCTCTCTCTCTCTCTCTCTCTCTCTCTCTAAAATATGCTTTGAAAATGAAGCGAGATGCAAGCCTATCTCTGAAATTATCTCCACTAAAAGTTTTGTCCCTAAAAATATATATCCTTTTCTAAAAATCAAGAGAAAGTACTTAAATAATATTACAAATCTGTCATGTTCGCACTATGAAGACCACTTTTAGGCAATTCAAGTGCCTCAGGAATAGTTAAATCGCCCTTGGAAATATCTAAGTTCGCAGTGCAAACTCATTATTCGCAATGCGAACGTCTTCGCTGCAGCTTCACACAACGAACTTTGGGTCTTTTTTCCTACTGCCATCCAAAGTTTCAGCTCGCCTTGACTTCGCTGTAACCTCGCACAGTGAACATTCGTTTTGACTTCATTGTTGTTCGCAATGCGAACTTGCTGATTCTTCTTCATTTCTTTGGCTTCCTTGTCCACTCCTTTGTGTCTTAATCATTGATGTTTTATGCCTATATCCTGCAAAATAATACACATATCAAAGCATCCAAAGGTATTTGCAATATAATTGAAGAATTATACAAGAACAAGAAATAAATCCATTAAAACATAAGAAATGAGTTGAAAAATGCCAAGAAATATGGTTCAAAATAAGTCATATTTGACATTCAACAAACTCTCCCCAGTTATATCTTTGCTTGTCCTCAAGCAAAGTATGCCCCTCATGAAAACAAGAGGATTTTCTCAAGCATAAGATTCAACCAAGAAATGATTAACGGTTCAAATTCAAACAAGAGAGATTTTCTCAAACAAGAGGATTTGCTCAAGCATTAGAATGCGCACAAGCAATGTTCACCACTTAATAGAATCAAACAATGATAAATAATTTAGTTCTTAAACAAATATCATGCAATGTTTCAAATTAAAACTAAATTCTTATGCTTGAATCACTCTAACAATCCTCTTCAAAATAATAATGAAGAAATTAACGTGTTTGCAACCGCGGGGCAATTTCACTCACCTGACAAATAATGCAAATAACAATCCAATTCATATATTCATCTAATCAATAAAAAATGAAATCATGGAAGCAAGAGATCACTAAGGGCTTTTAAGGTTGTAGCTTGGTCAGGTTCACAACAAAGGGACATTTCTAAAGGCCATTGAATCGAAATTACTAATGCAAAAGAAACATTAACTATACATGGTATTTACACACCACAACTTCTTTTCACCATTTTCTTCCCTAATGCAAACCTTCTCAAACTTCCTTATTGCACATTATTTTATTCTCTATTTTTCTTTTTCAAACAAGCATGCTTTTTCTTTTTCTTTTTCACATCCATATTCACAATTTTCTTTTCTATGCTTGTTTGAATTTTTTCAAAATTTTGAGTAACTTACCACTTTTCATTTCACTCTCCCCAACTTGAATTCAACCAAACCTTAAGTGAATGCTCCTTGCTTTTATGGAAAGGAAGACAATTTAAAACAATGTTCAAAGGTTTCAAGATTTTTTTTTAAAATCTCACAAAATTCAGTGATAAACTAAACTTTCAAATTATGTACATAAACCAAGTTCATCACTAAAATGAGATCTAAACTGTTTAGGCTCAAAGGGATTAAAAAATTCTCATTACTCGCGAGTAAGTTAATTTTGGATATGGTTGTGCTCAATATAAACAAATGCCTTGATCATTTATAATGCTTCCATAAAGTCACAATAATCAAAAGATTAAGCATGAATCAAATGAATTAAACAAAATTTATCAGTCATCCTAGCATATAGTAAACAATGGAGGTTTCTCACAAATTGTGACTATTGGACCTAAGTGAAACAAGCATTCAAACAAAGTTGCAAAATGAAAAAAATACACATTTGCACAAAGCACAAAATTCATGAATCATTCTAACATTCTAAGAAGCGGTACAATTTACCTTGCTTGCACTCACATGTTCAAAATCCTATCATCACCATCCAAACTTGGGAGAATCTTCATTGGATACTTTTATAGAAATAACAACAAATATAGAAGAAGTTCTCATCATTCATCCCTAACCAACACTTGAGCAAACATGAAAGGAAACAAGTATATATACAATATAAACAATTGTACAAAGCTCAAAAATATAGAAACTATTGCAATGAGATTCAATATCTAAACAGCAATCCCCGACAACGACGACATTTTGTTCGAACTGCAGTAAAGCGGCAAGAAGCAAAAATTAAGTTTTGGAAGAATTCCCTCCGGGATTTATATTGTCTCCACAAGGATCAGTGCGAGGGAAATAATGTCGTTCAACGGTCTCTACATTTCTAAGCTTGTAGTGATTAAATTCGGTTGAGAGATTCAAGGTACCATAAATAAAGGCAGAAAATATAAAAGAGGAAAATATATAGTAAAAACTTAAAATAAACGGAGCCTTGTTGGAATTGGACCTCATCAATTGATAACACATGCATTCTTCTGACCAGTTAAACATAAATCAATCATTCTTTTAATATCCTCACGTATCACCCACAATAGAGGTTATGTCTAACGTAACACCGAGAGAACAACCGTATTGTCTCATTGGTGATGTCCCACGCAACTCAACAACACAGAGCATTAAGAACTGATACTCACGTAAATGTTAAACCTTAATCTATGTCTAGAGTTTAGAACCTAACCAATTTTCATCCTAGATCCAGATCTGAAGAGTATATTTCTATAGTGGTTCAAATCAATGTGTAAACAAGTAAACAAGGACATCATCCATATCAGATAAATGATTTATTCATATAAAACGCCATGATCAAAATACTTACATACGATTAACCTTTTTTACACGCATTCAACTAATTTACCAAATATATATGAACATAGTTCTTCATCTCTACTATCATGCATTCTCACAATACCGTTTGTGTCAAAAAATTATCATGGTATTTACCGTATTAATCACTACTCAGGTTACTCATGCTAATAATCAACACAATAAAATAAAAGTGATACTAGTGAATATCAACTTACAAGACTATGTCAAAAGTTTGCTCATTGATAGATGAATATCTAAGATCTAAGATTTGAAAAGGTTTTGTCAATACCCACAAATAAGAAATCAAAGACAACATCAATATTGAATCAAAACTAGTTCACAATACATAGATTAGATGAAATACATAAGGTATCAATAGATTACATCTAAACCCAATAAGAGATTGAAGCTCTTACCTTCTCCCCCTTAGGGTTTGTGTTTCTCTCTCTCTCTAAAATATGCTTTGAAAATGAAGAGAGATGCAAGTTTATCTCTGAAATTATCTCCACTAAAAGTCTTGTCCCTAAAAAAATATATATCCTTTTCTAAAAAGCAAGAGAAAGTACTTAAATAGTATTACAAAAACTGTCATGTTCGCACTGCAAACTCCCTCTTCGCACTGCGAAGACCACTTTTAGTCACTTCAAGTGCCTCAGGAACAGTTAAGCCGCCCTTGGAAATATATAAGTTCGCAGTGCGAACTCGTTCTTCGTAATGCGAACGTCTTCACTAGAGCTTCGCACAACGAACTTTGGGTCATTTTCCTACTGTCATCCAAAGTTTTTAGCTCGCCTGGACTTTTCTATGACCTCGCACATCGAACATTCGCTTTGACCTCGCTGTTTTTCGCACTGTGAACTTGTTGATTCTTCTTCATTTATTTGGCTTCCTTGTCCACTCCTTTGTGTCTTAATCATTGATTTTTTTATGCCTATATCCTTTACAATAACACACATATCAAAACATCCAAAGGTATTTGCAATATAATTGAAGAATCATACAAGAACAAGAAACAAATCCATTAAAACACGAGAAATAAGTTGAAAATGCCAAGAAAGATGGTTCAAAATAAGTTTTATTTGGCATTCAACAATGGGTCTATTATGCATAAGATAGATATTTGAGGGAGGAGACACTGAAAGGTTCGACAACTTATTTGTAGTTCAACGAATTTGAAGAGGAGACTTGGTCTAGATTTAATATAGCTTATGTTGGAGTTCTTAAGAACCCAGGTCTGACATATAACACGCAAGAGATTATGAATTTAGAGGGTTACTTTGCGGTGAAAGCTACTAATATGGGGCCAATTTATGTTTATTAGAAGAAAGGGAAGAGGGGGGGGGGGGGGGGGGGGGCTCAAGGAGTTGGCGGAAGTGGGTAGTGATTGGCTTAATGAGTGGTTTAAGGAAATAAAAAAATGGACTTCAAGTGACGTTGATAATGAAAGAGTAACATGATTGAGGATGTATGGCATTCTATGAAATGTTTGGAATTCAAACTTTTTTGAGTTCATAACAAAATCGACATGCATTTATTTGTGCTCAAATGATGATACAAATAATCAAGTAAAGATAGATGCATGTAAAATTTTAGTAAAAACGAGTTGTCCCATGGTCTTAAACGAAAATTTAAATGTCAAGATCAAGGGGTAATTTTTATCTCTGAAAGTTGTAGAGGATAATCATGACCCGTTGAGACTTAATATTCCTTCATACTTTTGGAAAAAGGTCGAATTACCAAATTCATATACTAGTTTAGAAGAGCGGTTGAAGGAATACTCTGCGGATGACGAAGAAGATTTGGCATGTTTCAAGGATGATGTTGACGTCGTAGAACCTATAGAGGGCGACCTAGGTTCAGGTTTCAATGAAGTAAATGCCTGGGTGACTTTTTCTGAGCCAACTAAGGGCAAATTATCTTTAAAGAAAAACCATGAATGTCTAGAGTTTGCGATCGGTAAAAAAGAGATTTTAAATCATAAGTCAACTTTAACAGCAAGAGGGAGTGTATCGTGTCACGAGGTAATAAGAAGGTGGCATATCATGAGTTAGAGGGCCTGAAAATTCTAAATGGGCCGAAATTAAATCTATCTATTCAATAATGAAGGCCCAAAATTTAAAGGAGGATGCTAACCAGCTAAGACAAAAGGGAAATGGGACTTTCATTGCTAAAACTTCGTACTTCGAACCTCTCATAACTCCAATATTAAACAAACACTCTAAACTCATCTTACATTCTTCAACTTCGGTTTCACCCAAAGATGCGAATTCAAATTCAGAACATTTTTTTGGTGGGTCAGCTTTATGTTGTGAATCAACAACTGACTCGGATTTGGAGCAAGGAAATAGGACATTTAGGGAATCTAAGAACTTTGACGCTTAATCGAAAATTTGGGAGAAGATTGTGGCTTGCAGTGTGAAGGATGTGGAGGACGAGAGGATTTATGTTCAAATGGTGTATACTTTAGATAGGGTTGACCTAAACAATTTAGAGGCCCTAATCTATTTTAAAATCAGGCCCCTAATATATGAAAACACAACGGATTAAAAAAAAATCATATTTTATTTAAATTGTAAATAAAATTAAATATATAAAAAATGATACATAAATATTATGTAAAAATTTGGCTCATTGAAGTTTAATTTTTTCGCATTTTTCTAGAAACACGAGGTGTCAAGCTTAGATTCTGATGCAAGTAAGAGACTGAATTAGATCAGAGATTAACTTCAGAGTATGTTGCACAGAGGAATATAAATGCTGAAGTAAATAAAGAGACACACATTATATCCTGGTCTCCCTCAACTGAGAGTAGTCTAGCCCCCTTGTAGCACAATAGCTTTTAACTATAATCAGACTGATTACAACTACTTAAGCCAGCAACTCAAGACTTCCTGCTCAATTACCTAGAAAGAGACTTCTGCTCAATCCCTCAAGCAAGAGACTTCCTTGCCTGAACTACCCGTTTAGGACTTCCTGCTCTGCCCGCAAGCATGAGACTTCAATGCTCAATCACATTGATCGAGACTTCTTGCTCTTCCCGCAAGCATGATACTTCAATGCCTAAACATCCCATTCAATACTTTTTGCTCTTCCCGTAAGCATGGGACTTCAATGCTCAATCAACAAGATGAGACTTACTCTAATCATATAGGCTATAGTCTTCAGATTCTCTTAACAGAAGAATCTGGTATTAACCTTGTATTCATATAAATGCTTCTTGGATAAGCAGATACACAAAGGTTTACACTCTTGATCAGAATATGAGTTATTTGCTCATGAGTGCAGAAGAATGAAGTTTTTATTCTTCTTCTCTCCTTGCACAGATTTCCATTTTGTTGTGCCTTTCTGTTTTTGATCATATTCACATATTCTTTCTTCAGAATATATGTGAACATGTCTCACTCTGCTCTAACACACTTAACCCTTCTATTTATGTAATCTTTGGAAGCGTGTTTCTCTCATTAGTGTTTTCTGTGGAACACATATTGTCTCAACTTATTTCAGTGAACTGGTATGACATCCATGTGAACACAATCATGAAATCTTCAACGCACATTCATTTTCTAGAGAGATCTCTTGGAGATTCTAGCTTATGAATGTTTTCAATCTTCATCTTTAAATAGATGCTGAGAATATATCCGCTGAAGATTGAGACTATCATGGTACAAATAGCCGTTTATGGTCTTTAGTTGATGGACAATAGAGTGAGCTAAAACTCAGCTAGCATAAAGACGTTGAGAGTAGCAAAGCAGAGTTCTGAATAGTTGGAGAGTGAAGATCCTGATAACATTACTTTATGTTGATTAAACATAAAGTAGTGTACCATTGTCACGTGGTCTTCTTTGGATAAATTCTGACCGAAGACTTCTTGTAGATGTTTGTTGAAGCTTGCTCATAGTCATTTTTATTATTATACTTAGCTTTCTGAATCAGAGGCTTTTTATAGAATTAGTTAAAGAATGATCAGAAGCTAAAATATGTCTTCAGAACCTGGTTGGAATTAGACTTTAGAGTCTTGGGTTTGCAAGTTCTGAGTCTTGCCTTCATCAGAGTCTTGATCAGAACTAGTCTGGATTAACACTTTCAGAGTTGATGACTTGATGTAGATGAATTTCTTTGAAGCAATATCTTCAGAATTTCTGATAATGCTTGTTCATAAGATGTAGAGTCATTCCTTATAATAGAGCCAGCCTGCTTCAAATGATTACAATCTTCAAAGCTTTTCTGATCTTTGGATTTAGAGTAAGCTTAGGTTCAACATCTGAAAGACTTGAGTTAACTCTTGAGAGTCTATAAGCTTGGTTATAATTCTTTAGATTCAGAATAACTTTTCTTCTCTTTAATGGTTCTTCAGAGTGATTAACTTGATTAATATCAACGTTAATGTCTTTTGATCCTGCACACTTGAATAACCATTAGTAAACCCTATTGTTCTTTAAATACTTTGTTATCATCAAAACCTTTTAAGGGGATGAACAAATCTTGTTCTAATAAAAAGGTCAAATTATGATTAGTTATTTTGAGTTTGATAATTAAAAGAGCTTGATGTTGGGTCAAGCATTTGATTTGCGTTTGCGAGATGAATTGTGAAACTGATTTTGGATATGAATGAGATTGAAATAGTTTAGTTTGAAAATGATTGTTGAAATTATATTGAAATGGTTTGATTTGAGAAATTTTTTCAACATTGGATCAAGCTTTTTTTTCTTTTTTGAAGATGGTTGATTTTACGCTAATCTTGAATTGACAATTAACTAACACAATAAGAACAAAATAAAGGAAAAAGGTAAAATTATTACATATAATGAGAATGAGGGTACATTTTTTCAAATGGGGGTATAATAAAGCGATTAAAATACAAACCCATTAAACAAGTAAATGTAAACAAGTAAGGAGCTCATTGTAAGAAGGCCCAAGAGGAAGCCAAGGACCCGAAATAAGCCGTAATCTAGAGTTTTGACTTTAGCTCTAAGCTAACTTAAGTTAGATTCATGTAGGAATCACTCTATTAGAAGCCGAGCAAAAATGATATTACAAAGTCGAATTTGCAACGCAATGAGAAATCCAGCAACTCGATAAATTATATACAATATTCACAATGGAAAAATAAATTGAAACTTAAAGTATTGAATTTAGATCTAAACTAACTTGAGGTGAATTCATGTAGGAATCACTCTATAAGAAGCCGAGCAACCGAATCTATGCATCCAAATGAGTTTCGAAAGCTAAATTAGATTTAAAATCCAAAATCGCAATGCAATAAGAGGCAATAGCAACCAAATCATGTTACATAATTACATTATTTTCAATGTTCAAAAGCTAACTACAAAGTCTTGCTAAAATCTATTAACAAATAATCTAACAATTCAATAAAATAAAATAAAATAGCATAATTACTAGAGCAAACCAAAAATGGAGGGATACAAACATAATGAGGTGATAGTATATAGATCAACTATTTAGGTCAAGTCCAATCTCAAATGAGAATTATAAAAAGAAATCCTAAAAACATTCAAATTAATCGTAATCAATAAATAAAAAGAAAATATTAAAAAGAAGGTAGCACTTGATGGGGGGGATAAACCGTCCCTCATATTTATCATGTCCACAAAGCAAAAATGGTTAAATAAAAAAACTTCCCATAAAGACCAATTGTATCAAAATTATTTAAAACCTGAAAAATATAATTACTAAGAAATAAAAAAACAGAGCAAAACAACTTGTTTTCTCTCTTACTCAAACCACCATGTGAAAACGATAAGAGAAATGCAAAGAAGAAACCAAAGAGATCTAACATAGAAAGGAAAAGGGAACTACCAAATATGGTGGCGGATGTTGAACGATGGCGATGTGGAGAGTGGCAAGTCCGTCGTGGTGATGAGTGGTAGCTGTCGAAGGTTGTGAGTGTTTGTCATGGTTATTTGGAGGTGTAATGTTGTGGTGGCGGTGTGAAATAATAGTAAGTTGTTAACACTAAATGAGTAGTAGCAAAAAAGATTTATGAAGAAACATGGAATGGGTCATGTGCTATGTTACATGGATGGTGTTGAAGGTGTCGTGTGTCGCAGCGGGAAAATTTGTCAGATTAAGCTATTAATTAACATAACTCAAAAAGCAAGAGTCGCCACCGAACTTTATTGTTTCCAAAGGGAAAAGTTCAATCAAAATCCATAAAAGAGTGAAACAAAAGAGAGAATCTAGATACGGGGGTTGGTTATGAAAGGGAAAGGTATTAACACCCCTCACATCTATGGTACTCCATAAGAACCACTTGCAAATCTGTGTTTATAAAAAAGTTGGGTTGTTTGTTGATTGTTTTAAGTGAAAGGACATTTTGTCGTATTCGAGTGGAAAACTCAACTTACTACCCACAAGTATGAGGAAATGAGAATTTGCATCATCTTGATATGGAGAACTTTTACTTGGACTTTCTCACAAGCACATCTCAACATTCAAGTGAAAAATATCAATCACTTCTTAACATATTGTAGAAGTATAGTGGTTTGTCTCACTACAAGAACAGACTAATATCCAATCTTTCAAAAAAAAAAAGGTTCTCAAGAAAAAAGTGCACAAAGGCACGAAAAGAAGTTTGATGAGGTTTGTCTTTTTTAGAGATTCTTGAAAAGAGTTTGAATATGCTTAAGTGTTTTGGCATTTATTAAGAAAAATATTTTTTGGATCACTTGACAAAGTCAAGGTTTATTAATAAAAAAGGTGTGAAGTTTAGAAAGAAGAAGTTTTTGAAATAGGAAGAAGTTTTGAAAATTGAAGAAGCATGAAGGAGATGAAGAGACTATCCTAAAGCATAAAGTAAAAAACATGAAATAAAAGGTTTTATTGTAAGGTAGCCCAAGAGAAAGCCTTTGTGTCTGCAAGTGTACTAACCACAAGATGGAGCAAGCATTTAACATTGGTCTAAACAAGCATTCATTTCCCTTTGGATTGAGACACACGATGAACAAACCCATGAGAAAATTAATATCAAAAGATCCAGATGAACCACAAATTCATAAAACCACAAAGAACAACCAAGTCTTAAATTGAAGGTCAGAGGGTCCAGAGGGATAAAAAATTCTCAGAGGCATCACAAAGTCTCAAATGAATCACCAAGTCTCAGTTACCACTCGAAGCAAGGGAAAAACACTAAGTCTTAAGGTCCAAAGTCCAAAATACTCCTCAGGCAAGGGATAGTAACACAAAGTCCATAAAACCATATTAGAATTTTTTAGGGTTTTAACCATTTTATAGTTTTTTTTTTGTTCTTTTGAAATAAGAAAGAAATGAAATGCATAAAGCAAAAACAAGAAATAAAAGACAAGAATGTAAATAACATGAATGTCAATGACGTAAATGTAAAGAGCATAAAAGTAAATGTTAGATGTTAGTACAATTAATATGCCAATGTCGGTGTTAATGAGAATTCAACCGAGTTGGGAAAATTTAGTGCTATGTTAAGCAATTGTAAGTGGACTTATGTAGAAGTCACACCTATCTGAGGCTAGTCAATAACAATTAATGTTAGAGAAATGATACACAATCATTCTCCTAAAACAATGAAACACAAAAATTAAAAGAAGAAGAAGATGGAAGAGAAGAGATAAAGAGAATGAAGTGAAGACTCAAGTAATCACATAGGGATCATTTATCAACCAATCAAAGGACTCAAAGCATGATCAAGCATGAGATAACCTATCTCTGATGCAAAATGTCACAAATGATCTGATGATCATCTATTAACATGTTTGAACCAAAGAAGGTTGAATTAATCAAAGGATCATTAATCAAGGATTTGAGAGTTTGAAAGTATGTTCCACCAAGCAATCATCAAGAACCAATATCAAGACATTCCAAAATTTGAATAAAAACAAAAATAAAAAAGACTTTAAAAAGATTTAAAATGGAAAATTCAAAAGATGTATAAAAAGGTAAAATAAATGGTTGAGAAAATTATGAGAAATCAAGAAAAATATGAATAAGTGGATCTTAAAAGTTGGATGCAAAAATATTTGAAAATGATCAAAAATAAAATGAAAATGAAAATTATGTGAAAAATAATGGAAAATATCAATAAAATGCAAAAATGATTTTAAAAATTTTGCAAAAAATATGTGTGAAGCAAAATATTTTTATGGATTTATGAAAAAAACTGGAGTCAAAAATATTAAAGGAGCTATTTAAAATAAATCAGAAATAAATGGAAATAAAATGAAAAATAAAATAAAAAATGTTTGAATTAGGGCGCCAACGATTGATTTATTTGAAAACACGTGCAAGTGGCCTTCATCTTCAACCTTCAGCTTGATTTCTACAACATCAAGAATTCGTGTTTTTAGCCAGAATAAAGCATGGATTCAAGTGCGCAACACTTCATCGTTCATGTCTCTTTGCATCAGAGCCATTGATTGGCTCTGAGCAAAGAGAATTTACTCAAGAACACGAAGAACCCTAGTTCTTCAAAGTAAAATTAAATGACTAATACAAAGAATAAATTTCAGGTAAGTTAGGGCTTTTGATCAATGAATAAAGACGAACACACTAGTAACTTGTTTGCTCAGAAATTTAACTTGTAGTTACCTTTTCAGTTGAAACTTCGAAGGTCAACAATGGTGGAACAAAGTTGAAGGTTGTAGGAGATTTCAAGCTATGAAAATGCTTCAATTAGCTCCAGAGGAGGCCAGTGAGTGATTCTTGGCAAAGAAACAAAGCTAAAAGAGCTTGCATCAAAGAAATGGTTGACCGGTTTTTGAGGTATCAGGTTCAAATGGGTGCAGAGTTTCTTTGGCTTTCAAAGCTTCCAAATGAAGGAAAATGCTTCCTCTATTCATAGGAAAAGTGTTGTTGAGCTCACACATGTGAAATGGATCTGAAATACGTGTGAATCAAGTTGGAATTTTCATCTTGGCAATCAGTGTGAGAGAAAGGGTGAAAAGTGTGATTCAATGATGAAACCTGGTCATTTTGCACTCCACTCCACGCGTTTTGGTTGTAAAAAAAGTTAATCCATGTGCAGGTGGTCCCAAATTGAGATTTGGCATGAAATTCATGACTTGAAACTGACCAAGAAGTAGAGCCCAAGGTACCATGTTTGAGCTTAGGACAAATGAAATCCACTTGTGTGTTTTGAGATTTTCTTTGTGCCAAATGATCTCCTTATGGTGAAGAATCAAGTGCAAAAAAATCAGATCAAAATGATGCTTGAGTTGAAAATGGCATTGGATCAAAGTTGGGGTCGTGGCCTGAAAATTCAGGTCAGGCATTAGGTCGACCAAGTCTTGGGCCTACTTTTTTGCACACATGTGCAGCTTGACAAATCCCAAAATTGATGGACTTAGAGGCTGAATTGATGTTTGATCATTGAAGCAAAGTTGTAGAAGAGTTAAAATGTGACATTTGGCTCAAAGTAGATTCCAAAAATGTTGAGAAATGAAAGAGTTATGGTGTTTGGACCAAGTGACATGCCATACTTGATTTTAGGTCAACCAAACATGTGCCAGCTTGATATTTCTTGCTATTTTCTTGCATCCAAAGGCCCAATGATGAACACTTGGATACCTAATGAGGGACGCTTGATTGTCTTTTTAGTAATCTTGATGATTGCTTGAGAATTGGGTGAAGATGACATGGAAATAAACACACGAACCTTATTTGAATCAACTTTGAAATCATGCATCAACTTGAACTTCTCTTGATCAAATGATATTAAATTAAGCTTGACATGAATGTGACCTAAGATTATAGGTCATGCCTTGAAGTGAAAGCTTTTATGGACCACTTGTTGACCTTGGGAATCAAAACCCTAATTTAGAAACCAAGCTTGATCCTTTGATTTCAAGTCCCTACCTTGTACAATAAGAAAAGGAAATAACACATATTTTTGTATTTTGATTAAGGTTAGCAAATTTAAAAAGAAAACAAGCAATAGAAGCAAAAGAAACACAAAGGGTGCTTGATGATCCCCCACAAAGGCAAACCCAAAGAGGTAAAGGTTAGGAGGATGTCCTACTTGTGATCTTGGTTAAAATGCAGATGAAATGATAGGTGGAATATTAGGGGATAAAAATTAGGGTATGACAATTGTGGTATGTTGTTACTGCAACATTTACGTGTTTTGACGGTGGCATGGCAGTAGCTTGGTATAGCAATGTGGTCACATGTTAAAGTTTTCCTGCAAGCGGTTATGAAAAGTGGGTGAGATAATTGCGTGGGAGTCACGAGAGAGAGAATTTGGGAAAAAAATGAGAGGTGTTTAGTCTGTGAAAAATCCCCAAAAGCCAATGTAAATCCTCTCTAAATCCAAACAAAATCAGTCACCAATGCCACATGTTTAGTGAGTAGGAAATATTTTCTCCATTCCATCCTTTTGTTTTTTACTGAGTCTTATTTGCTCTTTATTGGTTGGGAGTGAGGAACGGGACGTGTGGTGCGTTATTACTGGAGGAAGTATTCTTTTGGTTGCAACAAAAATTGGAAAAACAACATAAGAGCGGGTATCATTATCTGATAAAAAATGGTTCATCCCCCAATCCCCAAAACGTGTGTCCCTCCTCAATTGGTTCTTTTTATTTATTTATTTAATTTTGTTAATCTTCTTTTATTTCTTAATTTTGATTGGTCAAGAGATGATCACATGGATAACAAGTGTGGACTATTGATTAAACTTGATTCAAAGTCCAGGATGAACATAAAGAAACACACATTTGTCAATTAATTCAAGAATGCCCACATTGCCCCTTCTAGATGCTTTAAAAGATTTAAATGAAATTAAATCAATTAAAACAAATAAAATTCACACCTTTTTAAATAAATATGATAAAATCAAAATGAATACATAGTAAATTCTATTTATTTATCTCGAACAATTTGACAAAAGAATAAAAATAAAAGGACTAAAAAATCGAGCATAGAAATGCTAGAAAAATTAAAATGAATGCTCTAAAATGATCAGTGTGAAATAAACTTATAGAAAACAGACAAGTTTTGATTAAATTTTGAAGTAAAAAATGCTCAGTTGAAAAGGCTCAAGTTGATCAAAATGCGACCGAAAAAGGAGTCGAAAAATAAAAACAAGTACACCAGGTTAAACTACGTGAATCGTTGATTAATAAAATGGATGTCTGCAAGCTCGATTTTGAAATTTTTTGCCCGCTAATTTCATGTACATTTGAAAATTGATCTAACCAGTCTGTCTGTAGATCCAAAAGTTTATTTTGGTCGACATTTTAGGAATTATGCATGATGAAATGCATGTTAAGATATGCATATGATTCAAAGTAAAGTAAAGTTGAATGCATGAAACTTTTAAAATGTCTGGATAAAATTGTGTTCATTGCCTATTGTAAGTTACGACACACAATTTGATCTATGTAACTAGTGACATATTGACAGTAGGGCTGCTTAATGGAAAAAGGATAACTTTTTGGTTCTCTAACTAACAAGGGATAGTCTAATTAGGAATTGTGACTTAAGGATTAACGCGCTTTAGTGCCTAGTCTGACATTCCAATTGGCCTGAAGGATCATGAAATTAACGCTTAAACTAGTGAGATGCACACCAAGGGATTGGGTGCAGTGGTAGGGTTAATATGTCATGTAACTCTTATGTCCCTACATTTTTGTTATTGCACATTTCATCAATAGAATAAAAGTATGAGATTCTAATGAAAAGACCTAATCACCTTTATCATCGCATCTTTTCCAAAGTCAATTTTCTCTTGTTTTCGGATCAAACAAACAATTTTCAAACAACCCCCTTTTTGGTTACGTCATCTCACACTTGTTTTCCTTATTAAAATCCAATCCTCGTGGATATGAATGATGAAGTTGAGAGAGAAGTCAAAGATGAATGGGAAGTAGTTGATGAAGAAGGAGTTGAAACAGGAAAAAAAGAAGAAAATTGCATGCCATCAGATAATGTTGAATCAAGAATAGAAAAAGTCAAGGCGAAAAATAGATATGGGAAAAGAGCAAAAATTGTAAGCGAAGATGATCTAGTTTTGGATTCAACAATTTATTTAAATGAAGATATCCAACAAGAAAGCCATCAACAAAATGATTCCACTAAAAGCTAATGTAGAAACAAAGAAGATGGAAGAGAAGAAATAGATAAAGTATTAGATGCTATTTATGTAAAAACAATCATCAATTTGCATTTTACCCTTTTTGTTCATAGAGGTTCAAGAACAATTTAAACTCTTGATTTTGAATCAATGGAGTTTCCATACAAAATAGAGGGTGATTAAGATACTAATTAAGTGCAACAAAAAATGCAAAGGAAAACTAAATAAGCGAAAATTAAACAACAACAAATCACTTTTACTTATGGAGGTTCAATAATACTTTTCAACTCTTGATTTAAAATCAATTGAGTTTCCATGCAAAATGGTGATGATTAAGGTACTAAATAAATGAAGCAAGAATAAAATTGCAATAAAATTAAACAAATGACAAGCATAAAAGTCTACCTAAAATAAAATTCAATAAAGAAAGAAATAACTTGAAAAAAAATGAAGAGAAAAATGAAGAGAGTTTTGGCTTAGTTTAATGAATGATTGGTGGTGAGATTTGTGAATGAGAATAATGGCTTTATTTATAGGCTCTAAAAAGGGTAGTTTAGGAATTATGCAAAGAGTGATGAGTGTCTTCTAGAAACTTATTTAATTATTTATGTAAATAAAGTATTAGATAAAATGACTTAATCAAACAATATATGTTGCTGCATTTTTGTTAATTTTCAAATTTTATTGTTGTTCATTTGTTGATTTTGAATACAACATTGCATTCATGAGATCGAGTAGATAAATTTTCATGATTTGTTTGCTTAATTCTGTGAAAAATTGAGAAAGTTATGGTATTTTTGCGTTTTCATTGGAACATTTTTTCCTCCATTTTTGTTGCTACGAGAATAGTATGCAAATGTGGGTTTGGGGAAGATGAAGTCTCCCCACTCCCCCTAATTGCTCAACACACCCCTGTGGGGTCCCCTCTTTTGGGCCTAAAGCATTTTCCTAGTTACACCCCCAATTTTCATCCTGTTTTTGTCTTTTGTATATTTTTTATTTATTTGTTTTTTATTATTGCTTTATTTACTTATTCTTGTTTTTTCTTTTATTTCCTTTAGTTTTTTTTAATTCTTTTATCTCTTGTATTGATAGTGTGCCCCCTCAATTTTATTATTTCTTTATTTTTTATTGCTTTTTTTTAGTATTTTTAGTTTATGCATAATTGTTAATCCAAAATGATAAAATGACAATCAAAATTAATTTTTCAAAAATACTAAAACCCTGGTCTGACGCCAAGTGTTTATTTTTCTCAAAACACATCAAACTCATTTTTAAAATCAAAATAATTCTCGATTCAATGTCGAGCCCCTTTTAACACCGTTGTAAGTCGATTGCTTTTTGCATCGCCATCAACCTCACATGGCTTACTCTTGGATCTTCTTACAATGTGACCATTCTCTTGTGCACTTACACTCATTTATTTATGTTTGTTGATTGGACTTGATTTAATTGTTTCATTATCTCGTATCCCCATACGACAAAATGTACCCCCATTCCCATGAAGTGTAATAACTTTATCGCTTTCGTCTTGATTGCGTGCTTTATTCAATTGTTAATCACTTCAAGCATTACATTAAACCCTTTTCAAAAAGAAATAATTCTCGATTCAATGTCGAGTCATTTTATACCTTGTAAGTCGATCACTTTTTAAGCATCGCAATCAACCTATGGCTTACTCTTGGGCTTTCTTACAATGAGCTTGTTTTGCACACACCCACATAGCTTACTCTTGGGCTTCCTTACAATGTGACTCATGTATTTTTTAATTGGATGCTTATTTGAGTGTTTAATCCATTTGTGTATGCTCGTTTGTTTAGGATGGTGTTTATTGCTTTACCTTTCTCCCATTCAACAAAGTGTATTCCATCTCTTAACCCTTGTAAATCGATCACTTCATGCATCGCCATCAAACTTTCCTTTTCTCATCTCAAACCATTTTCATAATCATCTCGCGATAATAAAACTCTTGATCCAACGTCAAGCGGCATTTTCTCAATAAATTCAAAAACACATAAAAATATCGAAACTCTTTCTCAAATCATATGAAAAAGAAGCGGGGCGTAGTCACCGGTATCTCGAGAGTGAGGACACGAGATGTAGTTCTCGACTGTTCGATCTCTCTCATCAACTTAAAATGCCTCAACACATCAAACTCTCTTTTCTCGCCCCCGTGCGATTGAAACCTTTCAAAACTGAATTCCTCTCCCCCGTGCGATCAAACACCGTTTTGCAAAAGAACATTGTTTAGTCCCTTCTAATGCGTATATAAACTAGTGCTTAAGCCTCCCCGAGAGTAGACAAGCCAATGTTTAGCCCTTAGAACGCGATCTAAACACTTGTTGATTAAAAAACACGAACCAACAAACCGTAGTCTCCTCGAACTACGGAGCTCTGATTTCCTCATTGCACCATGAGAATACATAGGCACAGGATTGTGAGATCCTGGAAAGCAACCTTTTCCTTTAAACCTTTTTTTCTTTTCAACCTTTTTCTTTTTTCCACCGTAGTCTCTCCGAACTACGGATGCTCTGGTTCCTTATTTCACAATGAGGATACGTAGGCACGAGAGCCTCAATCCTTGGCGAGCACCCTAATAAAAAACCTCAATTTCCCCATTTTGAGGTTTCCCTTCTTTTCTATTTTTACCACTTGGAGAAAGCAAATAAACATGAGCTAACATTCAATCTCAAATCTAACTAAGAGGTTCCCGCTGAGTACAACGGACGTGGGGGGTGCTAATACCTTCCCCTTGCGTAATCGACTCCCAAATCCGAATATGGTTGCGACGACCATTATTCTGTTTTTAAAGGTTTTATCAATATTTTCCTATTCCTTCATTGGGATAAATAAAGTTCAGTGGCGACTCTGTTTGAACAATTTTTTCGCGACCATCATGAAGGATCATATTTTTCGAGGTACGACACCTTGCAGATTGAAGGTTGATAATGAAAAGGAAAACCGACAACTTGTACTTAATCTCCATATACCTCATCTAATAAGGTTTGAGCAAAATATTTTCATTGTTTACTTTTACTTCTTAAGAGAGTATCCATGCATTAGTCATTTTCTAGAATTTTCAATTTTTATGATTTTGAGTCTATTGGTATGATAAATACACACTGAGGCAGTTGTTTGTGGAAACTCTAAGCCTTTTTAAGCCACCCTGTTTATTATGATTATATTTGTTGTTTAACCAATTTGAGCTTAAACCTTTCTTTCGGTGACATAACCTTATTATATATACATTAAATTGTAAGATAAATTCTTACCACCCTCATTGGAGTTAGGTAGAAATAATTGTTTACTTGTCTGATAGAGAATAACTTTAGGGTTGCTCTTGGAAGTTAACAACGAATAAGTTTGGTGTTGAGGTACTAGATAAATTGGTCAAAAAGAAAGAAAAAGAGAGAGAAATAAGAAGTTAAAAATAGTTTCATCAAATTTTGTTGTGTGAAAAATAGGACCATTAATATGCAACTCTATAGTACCAAGTGCATTATAAAAATGTGAGATGGAAGGAATTCAATAACATCGGAAAAATTAAGTACATAACTCCAAGGATTTAAGCCTAATATCCTAAATTATCTTACCCTAACATGACCCATATACATTACAACCTGTAAACGTCTTAAAAAAAGTGTGTTTAAATATGACTTTGATTGATTCGATTAGAAAAATTACAAATTCATGGTTAAATGCTTTCGTATGTTGATTGAGTGATTACCCTGTCAAATTGAGTGCACAATTGTGAGATGAGAGACAGATTGAGTACTTGTATGTCGAAAGAACTTTTTCGAGTTGATTGGATCGAAGCATGAAACCAAAGTGTTGATCAGGAAAATGGTGACATTCATTGGTAAGGGTAAGCATTTTAATTCTGATGAAATGTTCAGTGTGCAGACATGTTATTTGAGGACAAGTAACAATTCAAGTTTGGGTTGTGATGACAATCGTTATTACACAATTTTTATGAGGAAATTCAGATGAATTTGGAAGAATATTGACCAAAATCAAAGTCAAAGTGTGAAGAAATTAGCAAAAATCTAAGACAAAGAAGAAATAAACACTTAGTAAAATTTGTGAAGAAAAAGAAATAAAAACATGTGATTCGCCACAAGATTTCTCGCGCCCGCGATGCATCCCATCATGGCGCGATACTGACCTGTAGCAGCGCGATACAACTTTTTTAGCTGACACACCTTTTCTATTTAAAGCATCTTTGACCACTTTTTTAAGGGTCATGAATCCCAAGACTGAGAGTGATGGAAAAAGGAGATTTTAGATGCTTTTGGAGACCATTGGAGAAAATTTTCTTCAGTGATTTTTCATGTACTCTGAATCTAAACTCATGGCATATCTATTTTACACTATGAGTAGCTAGATTTCTTCTAGAATTGATCTTTTTGTATGATGAACTTACTTTTATTCTATTGGGACATATGAGTGGTTGATGTTAATGTTATTGCTTTGACATACTGTTATTATTCAATTATCACTTGTGTTCATTGGCTATTATATGTTACGACACACAAGTTGATCTAGGTAAGTAGTTACATATTGACCGTAGGGGGGCTTATCGGAAATAGGATAATTGTTCGGTTCTCTAATTAACTAGGAATAGTTAAATTAGAAATTGGGATTTAGGGAATAACGTGTTCTAGTGCCTAGTCTAACGTTCCAATTGGCCCGAAGGATCAGGAAATTAACACTTAGACTAGTGAGTTGCACACCAAGGGATTGGATACAGTGGTAGGATTAATCTGTCGTGTAACTCATGTCTCTGCATTTCTTTTAATGCGCATTTCATCAATAGAATAAAAGCAAGGGGATTCTAACAAAAAGACCTAATCTCCTTTATCATTGTATCTTTTTCAAAGTCATTTTCTCTTATATTTGGATCAAACAAACAATTTTCAAAAAACCCTCCCCCCTTTGGTTATGTTAACTCACACTTATTTTCCTTGTTAAAATTCGATCCTCGTGGTTACGAAATTTATTTTATTACTTCGATACATATTAGTACACTTGCTAGTTATTGTCATAAACTGCTATCTAGTGTTGGATACTACGGCCTCCCGATTATCGTTCAAAAACTCCTTCAATGAATGCTAAATCGAGACAAATGCAAACTCGAGCATACATAAGACTCACCGCAGCTGAAGTGTAATGAACCTTGTGCATCTCTTCCTTTTCAAGATCCGTAGTAGGGCCCTGTTTTAGACTAAACTTGTCCCCTCTAGCAACAATTGTGTCTCCCTGTTTACTCTGCTTCATGGAGTATCTATCCAAAATTGTATCAATATAGCTCCTATATGACATTACTAAGCGATTTCTAAGTATTTGAATTGTTAAGACAAAAAAGATGTCCTAAAGATCTTTCATCTCAAAATTAATTTTTCAAAATTATTTGCAAGAAATCTCCTAGTTTTGTGCAATAAACCTATATTAATGCTTGTTAAAAGGATATCATCTACATATACTACCAAAAAAATAAAATTACTCCCGTATACACAAACTTAAGGGAGAAAATAATCATTCTTTTCATGTCATGCGGCGTATTTGAGACAATTCTTCTTCATGTGGCCATCCTTTTTTTAAAAGAGACAAGTTGACTTCTTAGATTGTTTAGCACCTCTAGTCTTTTTAATGTGAAAACAATAACTTGTTGATTTAATGGAAGAAAATCAAAATAAGAATGTAGCAGTAATTGATTATAAACTCAAAACCTAAATATGTATTCATATACATATCAATATAAAGTTCAAGTATATGTTAGTGTATTGCAATCTTAAAATGGAAATATAAAATGAGCTTATGTATAATCATTTATGACTAAATTATTAACTTAAAATTTAATCTTCTGAGCCAAACAGAGTGAAGTATCATATGTATCAAATCAAATGGCTTTGCAGGTCTATTCATCTCAAAATGCTTTCTCACACGTCCCACATTTGAATACAACAATCTATACTTATCTTCTGTAACATTCTGTAAAATAATCTTAATTTCTGGTATTCTACCAACTTCAATTTCCATAGAAAATTGACTCCAATTAAGTACATCACTAAAAGGCAAAGAGTAATTCTCACAAATTATCACAGGCACACACCCTGCATAAATTGCTTCCACCACTCTTGGACTTGCCACTTCATGTCCACTAGGACACAAACAGAACTTGCTTAGGCCCATCAACTTTGTATAGTCTTTACCTTTTGGAAGATACTCATTCACTTGAACCTCTTGATCCTTTTCCTTCCATTGCTTCAACAATTTCTTTCTAATCTTACCGTGCGCCCCGCCAGCGAAAAAAGCTAAGATCGTTCGATTCTCAGGATGTTTAGAAGTCTTAGGCGGGCCGAGCTTTCCAACAGGTAAATTCAATTGAGGGACAGGTACATCTCTGTTAGGCCGAAATCCTTCTGAGGTGTTGGCATTGCAGAGTGCTCGAATGAAGTACTCGAAGAGTTTAGGATTAGCATCAGAAACTCTTGGTCCCTGAAAAATGATAACAGATGGTTCAACGGATCTTAAACCTGACTCTGATACTATATTAGAGTTTGACTGTGAAAGATGAAAGTGTGAACTTAACTTACCCAATCATGGCATGAAAGAAGAAAATGGTCAGCACCTTGGCTTCTATTCCAATAAGGATACTTGTTTGCAACAATGTTGATATAATCTTCCACCAAAACCTGTAATCGTTGAGGATCATAATCTAATCTCGATCGTCGAGGTTTGTAAACATAGCGAATGACCTTGGACACACTGAAGGGAAGAAAAAAGACATGGGCCTGATCAGGATGAGTAGCCTTGAATGGACTTTTGTTACTTGTGTCCATTTCATCGATGAATTGGCCTTCTATGGAGTATTTGTTGTTTACAGGTCCATCATGCACCAATGGTTGTTCTCCTTCGTTGTAGACCCATATCTTGAATCTCTTCACCATTTCTATGTGGCTTCTGTTTTAGGGAGAAACATAATTAGTCTTGGGGACTATCGGTCTATGAAGCACAGACACAGACACGAACAACGGACAAGACATTGATACTGACATTGATACATCAACATTGACAAAGGTAGCAATTTGAAAAAAATGAAAATTTGTTATAGTTGAACTTAACTGGTGAAAAGTATGTGGATTCAAGTAAATGGATCCTTTTGGGACAAAACTTTGTTTGATGGTGCTTGTGTATTTGTTGGATCGAATTGCTTGATGAATTGATGCTCGTGCTTGTGCTAAATCTTGTTCAATCTTCTCCAAACTAGTTTTCTTCTTTCTGCCATGGCCAAACTGAAAACAGAAAAGTTCATAAAAATGTTAGAAGAATGAGAAGTTGAGCTCAAAGATTGAATAGTTAGTGAATCATAAATACCTTAATCCATGGTTGAATTGTATTAGAGTAGCTTCCATTATTTGAAGAGATCAAGAGAAATTCATGAGGTGATTTCTCTTGTGGTAAGGAAGTTGAATGAATATGATGCATCTTATGATCTTCATTTGAAGGAGTGAAGAAAACAAGGAAGAAGTTTAGGAAGAATAGTAGAAAGATCCAAGTGGATATTGAAGATTTGAAAACTTTCATTACTTTGATTCAAAACTAAAAAATCTGTCCCAAGACAAGATGCCTCGGCATCACCAACCACTTTGTATAAAATAAAAATAACTTGAGTTGTTATAATGATTTTTTATTGATAGTTGAGGACTTGACTTAATACTCCAAATAAGTAAGAGTTTTACGGTGATAGTATTGTGTTGAGAGACGAGATTGCAGATCAAAAGATGGAACCATAAAGGCAGAGTTAGACACTTGTTTGCATAACTTTAACAAATACTTATCTTATTCAAAACAAAACAAAAGTTAATCAATTTTGTCGATAAAATAAAGGTTTAATGATATTTTTGGTCCTTATGTTTTGGTCAATTCACGAAATTAGTCTTTGTGGTTTAAAATTGAACGAATTAGTCTCTATGGTTTAATGTTTTGTGCAGTTTTAGTCCCCATCCCAATTTTGATCCAACTGTTCGTGCACTGTTCATGTACGGTCATGCACTGTTCATGTACGTTTTTTTATCAAAATTGGGATAGCGGACCAAATTGTTTAAAAAAAAAAAAGAGGAACCAAAATCATAAAAACCCCAAAACAGGGGACCAAAAGTGTCATTAAGTCTAAAATAAATCGACTACATTTTCTAGGTAAATGATGCGTCAGCTAGGGCCCATCTATTTAGATGCTCACTGAACATGTCCATGGTGGGACCATCCAAATGAAATTAAGCATCTATCGTATTAAACTTTGTAAATAGAACATTTTACGACTAGTTAATAATATTGTCAAACCTTACTAATGGACATTAACTAATCATATAATAGCTATGGGCACTCACTAATATAAGAGAATTTCTTATGGTATCCTAGTGTTTTTACCGGAAAATTTTTAAAAATGCCTTCTGTATTCGTCATGTAAATTTTAAAAATTATATATATATTATTTTAGGTTTGAATGCATTTCGACATACATTTAATAAAGATTATTTTTAGTTACGCTTTTTTATTTTATTTAGTTTTTTTCAGAGATGTATCTCTAGAATAATTCTCTAACTACATCTCCGGAGGCACAACAATATTAAATTCAACACAAAAGTAATTTTCAAAAATGAAATTAACATTCATAATATAAAACAAACATTACAATGATTATTTGAACATAAAATGTAATATTACACTTCAATATCCCGGTGGACGCTTCAACATCTTCGCAATATCTTCGACCAATCTCGAAATCGTCTCTTCCAACTCGAGCAGAATTTTGTCTTCAAAACAAAAATATGTATTCCACATAGTCCTTACATTTGCTTGCGTCTTGAACTCAAATTTGTTGAACTCAATCTTCCATCCGTTGTCAATCGACGGTGAACGGTACTCGAACTTCATAATCTTTTGATTGTCTCCGTCAGATAGGAAATGCTGGATTCCGTCTTTGATATCTTCGAGGGAGGTGAAATCGGTGAGCTTAAACGTTCGTCCGGGTGTAGAGCTGGTGAATGAGACATTTGCGACATACCAATAAATGTTTATTTGTGACATTTGAGATATTTTCAGTTTGTGTGAAATATAACATTAGAGTACCTTAATTTATTGAAGCCATAGATCAATTTGGACCACTCATTAACTGGCATATTGATTTCTGAGATATATCTCCGGAACGACACTCTATTATCTTGTTCAGGAGATGCATCTCCGGAACTTGTCCTAAACCAGTTTCAAAATAGAACACAAAAACAGAACCTATATTTTCATTGATAAAAACACAAATGTTGTTATGGGGAAGATAAACAATGCATAAAGACAAAATATGAACAAAAGGTGAATATATAACACTTCATTTATATTGAGACACAATTACATACAATTATTTGTCTGGTTAAACAAGATATTAAAACGAATCTAAACATATGTCGCCGGTTAAATCTATAGGTGGTACCCCTTTGGACTTTTGTGCATTTGAAAATTACGTGAACCTCTGATTAATAAAATGGACGTCTGCAAGCTCGATTTTGAAATTTTCCGCCCGCTAATTTCATGTACATTTGAAAATTGATTCAACCAGTCTGTCTGTAGATCCGAAAATTTATTCTGATCAAAATTTTAGGAATTATGCGTGATGAAATACATGTTATGCTATGCAGATGATTCAAAGTAAAGTAAATTCGAATGCATGAAAATTTTAAAATGCTCGGACAAAATTGTGTTCATTGCCTATTGTGTGTTACGACACACAATTTGATCTATGTAAGTAGTGACATATTGACAGTAGGGTTGCTTGATGGAAATTGGATAATTTTTTGGTTATCTAATTAACAAGGGATAGTCTAATTAGGAATTGTGACTTAAGGATTAGCGCACTCTAGAGACTAGTCTGATGTTCTAATTGGCCTGAAAGATCAGGGAATTAACGCTTAGACTAGTGAGATACACACCAAGGGATTGAGGGCAGTGGTAGGGTTAATTTGTCATGTAACTCTTATGTCTCTACATGTCTGTTAATGCACATTTCATCAATAGAATAGAAGTATGAGATTCTAATGAAAAGACCTAATCACCTTTATCATCGCATCTTTTCTAAAGTCAATTTTCTCTTGTTTTCGGATCAAACAAACAATTTTCAAACAACCCCCTTTTTGGTTACGTTATCTCGCACTTGTTTTCCTTGTTAAAATCCAATCCTCGTGGATATGAATCTTATTTTATTACTTTGATACATACTTGTATACTTTCTAGTTATTTTCATCATGTTTTTAGCGTCGTTACTAATGGACATTAGTTAGTTAATCATATGATAGCTATGGCTACTCACCAATCTAACACGTAAAACTTTAGTTAGGTCCATGTGCCTCGATTGCGCTATGAATCCGGAGATACATTTCCGGACGCACTCCATTTTTGAATAAACGTTAACATGTTTCAGAGATATATCTACAGAACAATTTTAAACATTCATAACATGTCGCCCATATCCCATTTACATTTGAATTTTTTTGGAGATGCATCTCCGATAATATTCCTGAGATACATCTCCGAAGTGTATCAGAACATGTTTTTTATAACGATCTGTGTATTTGTTTTCAGATGAAGTATGAAGCACGAAAAACAAACGTACAAAATAATAAAAGACTAATATTACGTGTGTTGAAAATAATATAGCAATAAAATAGTAAAATGTCGTACAACACGAGATCCCAAATATAGTTACAATGTCAGAAATAAAGTACAAACTATAGCACTACATCAAAATAATAACAGGCTACTATTGGGTGTGCCTGACAACCTCTCCTCTACCTCCTCTACCTCCTCTGCCTCCTCACACATCAATCCCCCATCCTCCGGTGATGTCTCTGAGACAACAGTGCCCCCGTGCCTCCGCCACCATGGCATCCAAGACTCTTCTAACATCACACCCCTTAGGGAAGATACCCTCGTCAATCCTTGCCCGCGCAATCTCCACTATGCGACGACACGCACGCAAGACATCCTCACTGTGATCTAGCTGGACCTGCTTCTCCTCTAGTATCTCCTGATGAGCTGGTCTCGGTGGATCTCCTGGAGCAGTCTGGACCAAGTAAGGATGTGACACCTTGAAGAACCATCTGATGTACCCCTCGACATAGCTCCAATCATTCGAAGCTAAGGTAGCCCGTGCCTCCTCCGAAACCAGGTGACTCTCATAATCAACAAACATCTCATATATCTGTCTACGAGACAAGGAAAGAGGTGTAGAGACATTAGGGTGTTTGAGGATGGTTTGGGTGTACCCGAACTGTCGGATAACACACTCGGGCAGATGAGGAGCAGTGATACGCGATCCGCTGGCAATCCATCCAGAGTATAATGCTACGTCGTCAAATGGCCGCGTCTAACGGTGATCCACGTAGCTGTTGAAGTGGATGTTCTCATCAACCAAACAAAAAGGTAGACTTTGAAAGACTCGACCGTCTGGTTCCCTCTGAGCGGGATAAAAGTGTCGCTACTCAAAAAATAGTCGACCGGGGGCGAAAGGAGGAAGAAACAGGAGAGTCGCCATCAAACTTTATTTATCCCATGAGGGGAAGGGAAAACATCGAGAAAACCCAAAGAAGAAAGGATAAGATGGTCTCGCAACCAAATCATGGGTTCGAAAGCCGGTTATGCGAAGGGAAGGTATTAGCACCCTCCACATCCATCGTACTCGATGGGAACCATTCGCTTTTCTATGTGTAAGGATGTTTGCTAAGGAAATTGCTTTCTAAGAGTGTTCTAAAGAGGGAGAGAGAAATGTGAGAACCAAAGAATGTGAAAGAAAATAAAAGAAAAGGTGGGGAGAAGAGGGGACTCGATAGGACTTCGCGGTCCTATGCCTACGTATTCCCTTGTGCAATGGGAAAGTCAGAGTCGACGTAGTTCGGGGGACTACAGGTGAAGAAAATGGAAGGGAGTTTAAAAATGGAAGATGGATAGAAGGTGGATAGAAGGTGGCTCGCCAAGATCATCACAATCTTGTGCCTACGTATCTTACATTCGGATAAGAATGAAGAATCAGAGCAATCGTAGTTCGACCTACGATTTGTTGGTGTTTTTTATGGATGATGCTAACGTGATGGTTTTAACAGTTAGGTGTTTTGCGGCTCACTTGTGGAGTCTTATGCGTTACCTGTTTGCAGTAGAACGGACGTAACATGTCCTTTTTGAAAAAGGTTGATTTTTGCCATCAAGGCAAGATGACACATTTGATTTGTTGAAAGTTAATTTTAAGGGCGAAATAAGTCCTCGGATAGGAACCCCTTCGGGTAGTACCCAATAATTTATCTCAAAGATTTGTTATGAAAATTTTGTGGCAAATATAGTCACGTCTTCGTATTGAAAGACGAGTATCGAGACCACACACTCTAAAGTGAGCATCCTAATACTCGAAGAGGAAGAGGTCTTCACCAAATCCTCTCTTTTTAATTCAATATAAAGAGAACTTTATTCTCTTATTAAGGAAGTGTTTTGATTTAGATGGTAAGTGCTTTACGACAGTGAACTCTAAAGGTAATGTCAAGCACTCGGGATAGGAGAAGGCCTTCGCCTAACCACTCCACGACCATCTAAGTTTATTAAGAAAAGGTTTGAAAATGCACTTGGTACAAGACCAAGGTTTTTAGACACAAGGAGATGAAATAAAGAGAGAAAAAGGTTTTTGAAAGAATGGGTGGTGAATATAGTCACGTCTTCGTATTGAAAGACGAGTATCGAGACCACACACTCTAAAGTGAGCATCCTAATACTCGAAGAGGAAGAGGTCTTCACCCAATCCCCTCTCTTTAGTTCAATACAAAGAGAACTTTATTCTCTTATTAAAGGTGTTTTGGTTTGAGATGGTAAGTGCTTTACGACAGTGAACCCTAAAGGTAATGTCAAGCACTCGGGATAGGAGAAGGCCTTCGCCTAACCACTCCACGACCATCTAAGTTTATTGAGAAAAAGAAGTTTTGAAAATGAGCACTTGGTACTAGACCAAGGTTTTTGACTTAAGAAGAGAATGAAAATGAGAAATGAAATAGAAATCGAAATGAAATCGAAATGGAGATAAAATCGAAAAGTAAGAAAGGAAGTGGTCTCATATTGATCAAGAATTTGCAATCTATGATCTTTTGTTATATCATCGACCAAAGATAAAATCGAAATGAAAATCGAAGATAAAACTCAAGGTAGAAATGAAAAGTAAATCAAGAAATAAAATCTAAATAATATGATAACCAAAATATAATTACAAAGGACTATTGAAAATTATTAACAAATAATTACAATATATTTGATAAAATATTTAACAAAATTATAAAAAATATATATTTAACAAAAATATTAACAAAGATATTTACAAAACAAACAATTAATAGGAATTAACAAAAAAATTAGCCAAAGATAAATAATATAGATAATTAACCAACAAAATAAATAATCAAAAATTAGGAAAATAAATCAATAAAATCATTAATTAAGGCTAATTTATTTCAACCAAAATATTGAAACATAATTATTAACAAAAGTGGTGAAAAGAAGAAAAAAATAAAAATAAAAAGAAAGTTAACAAAAACAAGATGGGGTGTCAAATAACTCAAAATGCAGACCCATAAGCTTCAAGCCCAAAGGGATAGAAGTGGATCGACCCAGATTCAACACAGGATGGGTTCCACCCGACCCAGACCCGGTTTGCCTAGTAAATACAATGAATCCAAAAACCATGACATGTATTTTCAGCCGCTCAGAAACACAATGACAATGATACACTCAGAGGAAAAATGGTTCAAACAAAATCGCAGAAAAATCTAACCGTTCAATCTTCTTCAAATATGCTTTGCCCTCTCTCGATTGTGATCTCTCAGATCTATCATCTCTATTTTCGGTGACAACGATGGCTTCTTTCAGTGTTCGCTCCTTCTCTCTGTTTCTTCCGGCCACGATTCTCTCTCCCTTTGCATCGGTGTCGTCGTTTAATGGAGGTGGCGGCATTATGTTGTTGTTTGCAGTGTCGGTGGAGGGATGTCGGATGCGGAAAAGCTGAGGGTGATGTGAGATCGAAGTGGTGAAAGGAGTTTGAGGGTGAGAGGTTCGGTTCAGCGGTCGCCGATGGAGCGTGATGTCCGTGTGATGGTGTTTGGATGTGAGGTGGTGATTTCCTATGGAAACATGGAAAGTGAGGGCGGATGAAACAGTGGTTGGTAAAAGGATGCGGGGTTTTTGGTGAAGTAAAAAATGGTTGTGAAGGTTGTATGGTTGCAAAGGGTGGATGTAGTTTTGTGGCAAGTTAAGGCTGAAGAGGTGTGTTCCAAAGTTTGCAAAGGGGTTTCCTCTTTTCTTGTTATGGTCTTCCCCTGTTCTTAATTTCCGCCCCTCTCTCCTCTTAAAACTAAAGTGAATTCAATTCTTAAGCTTCTGCTCCATCAACTTTGTATGTCTTGTTATTGACATGTCATTTTCGAAATTGCAGGTCGTCTATTGTTGTTGGTAGCAGGTTTTGGCCTGGTGTGCATTATGGCATTGTGTAGTCTCTTTCTATTGCAGGGAGGTAGGTTCAGTTTTGGAGTGTTGTGATGAGTGGCATATTGTACGGTTTACACAGTGAATCGCAGATTGTTGGAGTGTTGGCATATGGTTGATTGCAGGGTGTGTAGGTGGAGTTGCAGGGTAGTGTAGACCGCAGTAGATGCGCAGGCCACAGGTTCTATTTTGTTGCGTAGGTGAAATTGGCGTGGAGTGAGGTAGCAGTGTTTGGCTTCTCTTTTTGCTACAAATTTGTTTTAGCTTGTAGTGACATGGTGGGGTATGGTACGGTTTAGGAGTGCAGAGTGTGTATGTTCTGGCCTTTTTTGTGTCCATGAGCTTATTTTTCCTTATTATTATTATTTTATTTTTTTTGCAATTTTCATGTAACATTTAATGTAAATGGAATTTTTGTTGTTGTATTGGACCAAGAACTTCTATATTTTTTTGTAGCATTTTCTTGTGATGAATGAGCTTTGAAAATTGTTTATTCCCGCCTCCACACCTTGCTTGAACCATGATACACTTGTAATTAAATTTGAATGACAAATGCTTGAAAAGCTTAGTTAGAAATAAACCATGACGATTGAAACTTGAATTTTCCATGTTGACCCAAAAATCTTATTAAAAACTAAATTCCCACATCTTGAATCCTTCACTTGAAATGTGTAAGACTTGAATTGATCTTGAGAAATCAATCTTGAGTTCATCTTGCACTTGGATTTGAATTAACTCGTGCACCCTCTATAATGAACCAAACCCTTGATTTTACAATTTGAAATGAATCAAATATTGAACCTATGATCAATCTTGAATTAACTTTTGAGTTTGACCACAAATGAACCAATCTTGCAATAAATCTCGAATCTAATTGAAATCAGATCTTGAAATAAATCTTGAATGAACGACATGCTTGACTTGAACCCATGACCAGAGTTATGAACTGCAGTGCCACCGCGCCAAAACCCTGATTGAAAAAAAATAACTGAGTTCTAATGATTTCTCCACCATGAAGCCCTGATGATCTTAACTCAGCCTGACCACTTGATAACGAAGCAAACCACTTGTACGACCAAGATTAGCTCAAACTTCTAATGAATTTCCAACAAAAACTCCACACACCCTTGACCTGATTTCAAGCAAAGTTGAACTGAACGACACCTCTTCTCAAACAACAGAGGGATAAGAAACCCTAATCTCTAAGCTTTGGGTACATACTGATGAAGAAAATAGCCAGAGATGTTGACAACCAATATAACCCTAGTTCCTCAGTCTCCACTAGAACCAAGATGAAACCCTAAACACTTGACGCCTCTTGAGAGATCTAGAACTTGATACTTGATGAATCTCGGCAGAGGAAAGCCTTATAGCTTGATGAACTTTGATTCAAAGATACTCACAATGATGTGAGATCAAACCATTGCTTCAAACTTGCCTGAAAGTACCTCAAATGAAATAAGAAATTTCAAAGAACCACTATAATCCCATGTCTTAGAAGACCAATGCGAATGAATGATTATGAGCTAAAAGGATGCATAGATGATGAAAATGCTATGATATGGGTAGGGTGAAAATAAGGGTGTGACAGATGCCCCTATTTAATCTTCTTGAACTTGAAGGTGAGAGTGGCAAAGGCTTTCTTACAGTCAAGGTACAAGAAGATTAAATATAAGAATACCCGGAATTTTCAGCCGAAAAAGGAGTGGAATGAAAGGTGATGAATCTGTGGGATGGCTTGGAAAAGGCATCTGTCATTGGGACAAGGTAGTTGGTTATGAGAGATATGATAATGCTTGAAATGCAATGCGGGACGAACATGAGTGCTTTGCCAGCCTCGGAAGGGGAGGCATCCCTGTAAGATCCGGAGGACATATAAGAGGTTGAGATATTCCTCCTACAAATGGTAGATAGGACTCAAGAAATAAAAGATGAGATATTCCTCCTACGAAAGGTAAAGAGGACTCAAGAATAAAGGATAGAAATTGGTTCTCCTCTTGCAAAAGGCAAAGAGGACCCCTGAACGAAAGGTTAGTAGAAAAAATAAATTCCTGCTACAACAAGTAGAGGAGACTCCCTTGGGAGAAGACGATCGTACTATTTTCTGCAAAAGCAGAGAAGACTCCAGAACGAAAGGCTTGGAGACAAATTCCTTCTACAAAAGGTAGAGAGAACCCCAGAACAAAAGGTTTGGAGACAATTCCTTTCTACGAAAGGTAGGAAGGACCCCTGAACAAAGGTTAGAAGACAATTCCTTCTACGAAAGGTAGAGAGGAGACCTACAGCAGGTAAGCTGGGAAGAAATTATGCAAAAGGCACGAGAAGACTCTTAGTAAAGGTAATTTGAACACATTGCAAAAGGCAAAGAGGAGACACATCGTGAAAAATGACATGAAGGACTCACAAAAGGTAAGTTAGGGGCAATAACCATCTTCCTGCATAAGGCAGAGGCAACTTGCTTTGGGTATCAGAATATCATAGACCTCACAGGCACAACGGCGGAGGTGACATTCTCTGAGTTGCGACAATTCAGTTCTTGGCCACATAGGCATCAAGTGTCCAAATTGATCGAAGATACCTAATACAAAGTTTTGTCGCGTGCGTAAGGCAGCGAGAACGATTACGAAAGGAAAGCGAAAGAATAAGATTTCACGCGTAAGGCGATGAAATCCCTTACGAAAGGTAAGGTAAGGAAATACTCATGCGAAAGGCACGGAAGGAGTTGGAAGTAACAAGTGATGGGGGAAACAAAGTCCACAGGAATGCCCTACCCTCTACAAGAACTGGCTAAATAAGCGTGCAAATGATGCAGAAATGTATGCAAAATGCTGGGGGTAATGGTAGATCAACTCAGGGGTTGAGACTAACAAACATATCATCGACTCGGGGGTCTTGAACAAATCTAAAAAACGAGTCAACTCAGGGGTTGTGAAACAAAAAGATACATTGTCATCAACTCGGGGATTGAAAAAAAAGGTGGAGGTAACAACATCGACTCGGGGGTCAGGAAGATAAAGACAATATCGACTCAGAGGTCAAGAACTAAAACAGGATACAAACTCGGGGGTTAAGAAAATAGTAACACTGATATCGACTCGGGGGTCAAGAAAGTAAAGACAACATTGACTCAGGGGTCAAGAACAAAAACAAGGTATCAACTCAAGGGTTGTGAAAGTAAAGACAACATTGACTCAGGGGTCAAGAACAAAAACAAGGTGTCAACTCAGGGGTTGAGGGAGGAAATGATTATGTTATGTGTGCATATGGTGCATGTTAATGGTATGCGATGCATATATGAATGCAAGCAGGTGATCGGTTTTATGAAGGTGCCAACGGGGTGGGCTTTGGTTAAGGTGCCAAGGAATGGTTGGGCTTTTGGTAGGTGTGCCTTGTAGGGTTGGACTTTCAGTGAAAATATTTGACTTCCCGACACTCGGTATTTGACGGTGCAATAATAAGAAGACAGATGTGGATGCTTCTGGTGCCCCAAGCTTGATCATTTGCAGCAGTTGCATGCTTGTTCTTGAGAGAACCTCGCTTCTAGCTAATGTGTCATAATGGCTTGCAAAAAGTAATGGAGCGTAGCGACTTATCCAATGCATGTTGATCGTGCTTTTGCTCTGCCCCAAGGCTTTTTTTTTTATATTTGTTGAACTCCAAGGTTGCTTAGTGTATGACATGGTCAGCTTGACTAGATTGAAAGTATGAAGGGAATTTGATCCTTCGTAAAATGTTTGCCCCAGCCCGTAGGGTCTCTGAAGGAGTTCTTCCTGGAAAGGTTTATGCCATGACATAGTCTGAGATGATTTGCCCCAATGTCTGAATCTTGCAGTGGTCTGCCCCCATTCTTGGCCTTTGAAAAACTTGCCCCAAATCCACAAGGTCACGAGAAAGTCTTGATTCATGTCAGCACCAACAGATGTTCAAGTTCCTCTTTGATTTCTCTTGGTTGGAATTTCTACAATGTCAAGTACTAATTTGCAGTTAAAACTGATCATTCAGAAATGGTAATTTTAATGCGACATTCATGCAAGTTTTGAAATATCATTTATTAGAATGATGTGAAAGTGTGTGACAAGTGGACCATTAGTCCAAACTCAGTGCTGATTTACTGGTGTATGAAATATATGGAAAGAATATGACACCAATGCTAAAGATTAACAAATCTGTGGGGAGTCAGTTTACGCAACATTGCTGTAGTATGCTTTCAGAATAAACTCCGCCTCAATTAGGTCTTTTAAGGGTTGTAACGTGGTATGGTTCACAGTTATTGAAACAAATGATATTAGGCTCAAAACTTATTTTGGTACCCACCCTTTCTTCATGATGATTCTCCAGTCCTACATTCAGTTAAATTGACACACACATCTAGAGTTTGACGGTGTAAGAGTGAAAATGATGATTCAAGATTTTCGTGAAATGACGGTCACCTTATTTATTTTTGTGGATGGATATCAGTGACCTTTTGATGGTGATCACTGAATTTTATTTTGTTCTGCTCGAGGATTTAAGGACCCCTTTTGCTGTATTCATTTTTTGTTCCCTATCTTTTGCCTAAGTCGCCTCTTTGGGGTGGTAGACTTAGCGGGCTTTCTCTTTTTCTTTTTTTTTTTCTTTCTTTTTTTTTTGGAAAGGCTTGTGACTGCCAAGTCTTTGGTCATTGAATAACAACAACCATAACAGGAGGTTTCATCTTGAAAATATGTGTAATCAGGATAACTGAACACTACCCATGCCCCAGGTTAAGCGTAAGGGTTTAGAAATCCGAAGGAAATTCCTACTTCTAGGCTCGAAGTGGTTGACTAGGGACTAACTCCTTATCTCTCCGGTGTTTAGGGGATTTGAAACAATGCCTGTACATCATCAGCGGGATTTTATCCGAAAGCATACAGTTTGCAATTATGGGTATTTTGTTTTCATCATCCTCCCTGCAATCTTTGCTAAAACGAAAGTTGATAAAGGGAGTGAAATGTAGAAATATTTTTGTGTTTTTTTTTAATAAATGAGAAAAGACGAGTGAATACGAATGGACTTGTTCAAAAAATGCATGCTCATTACATTAACAATACCATTAATAAACAACAATGTCTAAAAGCAAATAGCACTTAACAAAAAAGAAACTACAAATGAAAACAAATGACAAGATCTAAAAATTGTCAAAATTGGGGAACTGGGCTCTTCTTTCTTAATTCATTGTTGGGCTAGCATTCTTGTTCATCAAGACCAGCATAGTAGCCTTTTTCACACCTACTCTCAGCAGCTTCTTCCATAATAAGGGATGATGGACCCGCCTGATCAGATGAAGAATTGATATTGATTTGAAGACCTTGAGGCGTAAATGAGATTAGCTTAGACTCAATCAAATCTTGGATCTTGTTTCGGATTTGTTTGCAAACTTCGAATAAATGCCTCATTGCGCCAGCATGGTAACCACATCGTGCATTGGTGTCAAAGCCTGGTGGGTATGGAGGGATCACAGGGTCCAAGTCCTTTGGCACTATCAGCCCACTATCGATTAAGCGTGGTAGTATATGACTGAATGGCATTGGCAATGAATCAAAATGCCTTTTTGGCTTTTTATTATAGTAGCGTTGGCGTTGTGGAGCATGCTGCCGTGCAATCTGTTGTTGATGAGGGGACCTCTATTGACAGGAGGATATTGACCATGTGGAGAGGATGGAGTCACACAGGTAGACCCATAGGATTGCTGACTTTGAACAGATGAGATGCTTGTGTGATAAGGTAATGGAGGCGGGACATGTGGAGCTTCCCAAATGGAGTTAATTTCACCATCCTCTTCTTCCTCTTGGGAACTGACAACTGATTCACTTTCGCTAGCTGGGATGTTCAAGGAGCCTTGGATCTTTCCACTCTTGAGGATGCACTCAAGGCGTTCTCTAGCTATTACCAGGTCAGAGAAGTTTGATGTCCCAGTGCCAGCCATCTTTTCCAAGTACGGACCTTGCAAGGTATTCAAGAACATATCAACCAATTCTCTATCTAAGATTGGTAGTTGAACACGGGCAGCTACCTCTCTCCATCTCTGAACATATCCTCTAAAGGATTCGTCGTCCTCTTGAGATAAGCCTTGCAATTGCATGCGACTGGGAGCCATGTCAAGATTGTATTGGTACTGCTTTACAAAGGCGTTACCTAGGTCTGACCATGATTTGATGTGGCTGCTCTCTAGATGCATATACCAACTCAGTGATGCCCCACTCAGACTGTCTTAGAAACAATGAATCATAAGTTTGTCGTCATGGACATGCGAGGTCATTCTTCTGCAAAACATCACCAAATGTTGCTTTGGACAACTATCCCCTTTATACTTCTCAAAATTCGGTGTGTTGAACTTTGGAGGTATTACAAGGTTGGGTACCAAACACATGCTTGAAGCATTCAGATCCAAATTATCACGGCTCTTTATGGCGTTAAGCTTCTCTTCTAACACTCGACACTTTTCCATAAGCTCAACAGCTTGCGGATCCTTGGTTTTCATCACAGGGACCGCCCCTAGGAGATTTGGCTCAGAGAATGCAAAACTATGACATTCCATGGCGTCAAGAGAAGAAGAATTTCCATCTTGGACAATGGCATGTTCGCGTATAATAGGATCATCAACGGGGATCTGCACGGGCTGAGCTTGAGCAACATTGTTCACTCGAGGTGAAATGACATTTCCAGTGGCTGAAGTCCTTTGAATGTTGCCATCTTTCCTTGCCAAGGTTGCCATAGCTTCCACAAGTTGGTCCAACTGGCTTTTCATCAATTCAACATCTGCTCTTGACGCAAACTTGTTCTGCTCTTCGGAGGCCATGATCCTTCAAAAGCTACTTCAAGTTCAATATGGGCTTCAGGAAGTCAACTGCGGGTTATGGACAAAGGATGGATGAGTTCTCTGGTTTAAGTTTGGAGAATAATATGCAAAATGATGCAAAAGATGCTGATGCAAATGAAATGTTATGAATGCAATAAGACATGGGATCAAAGATCACTGAATCAGGGGTTCACAACAGGTATCAAGGTCACATATTCTGCAGGATAACACAACAAGATATCCCTCATCTCGGGTAGGTTATCTACTGGTTTATAACAGGGCATTCCAATGGTTTTCAAACAAGGTCCCATGCACTAGCCCTCAAAAGTTTTCCATCATAACGACGATTCGTAAGACGGTAATCCCTTTAAAGGATGGGCACAGAGTTATGCCTTAGTAACCTTTGGAATAGGGTTCTAAAGGTCCTCAGAATTACGGACTCCCAGGTCGGAAACAAAGACGCCATTACGACTAATCGTAAGACATAATCATTCCCAAAGGAGCCTCATCTGAGCGGTGGAAGTCAAACCGACTCGACGAGTCCTAAGTCTCACAAATCAGTAAGCAACCATTTCCTAGCTTAGTGTATACTCGAAAAGCTCGGGTAGAAAGCCTTTCTCCTCACAAACCATCCCCAATATACCCAACAGATAAGAGAAACACAAGATAATAAAGCAATAATAAAGCAAACAAAAATACACATATGACAAACAAATTAGGCTTGGCTTGCTTAGGGATTTCCATATTTTCCTCAGCAGAGTCGCCAGCTGTCGCTACTCGAAAAATAGTCGACCGGGGGGCGAAAGGAGGAAGAAACAGGAGAGTCGCCATCAAACTTTATTTATCCCATGAGGGGAAGGGAAAACATCGAGAAAACCCAAAGAAGAAAGGATAAGATGGTCTCGCAACCAAATAATGGGTTCGGAAGCCGGTTATGCGAAGGGAAGATATTAGCACCCTCCACATCCATCGTACTCGATGGGAACCATTCGCTTGTCTATGTGTAAGGATGTTTGCTAAGGAAATTGCTTTCTAAGAGTGTTCTAAAGAGGGAGAGAGAAATGTGAGAACCAAAGAATGTGAAAGAAAATAAAAGAAAAGGTGGGGAGAAGAGGGGACTCGATAGGACTTCGCGGTCCTATGCCTACGTATTCCCTTGTGCAATGGGAAAGTCAGAGTCGACGTAGTTCGGGGGACTACGGGTGAAGAAAATGGAAGGGAGTTTAAAAATGGAAGATGGATAGAAGGTGGCTCGCCAAGATCATCACAATCTTGTGCCTACGTATCTTACATTCGGACAAGAATGAAGAATCAGAGCAATCGTAGTTCGACCTACGATTTGTTGGTGTTTTTTATGGACGATGCTAATGTGCGGGTTCTAGCAGTTAGGTGTTTTGCAGCTCGCTTGTGGAGTCTTATGTGTTACCTGTTTGCAGTAGAACGGACGTAACATGTCCTTTTTGAAAAAGGTTGATTTTCGCCATCAAGGCAAGATGTCACATTTGATTTGTTGAAAGATAATTTTAAGGGCAAAATAAGTCCTCGGATAGGAACCCCTTCGGGTAGTACCCAATTCTTTATCTCAAAGATTTGTTATGAAAATTGTGTGGCAAATATAGTCACGTCTTCGTATTGAAAGACGAGTATCGGGACCACACACTCTAAAGTGAGCATCCTAATACTCGAAGAGGAAGAGGTCTTCACCAAATCCTCTCTTTTTAATTCAATATAAAGAGAACTTTATTCTCTTATTAAGGAAGTGTTTTGATTTAGATGGTAAGTGCTTTACGACAGTGAACTCTAAAGGTAATGTCAAGCACTCGGGATAGGAGAAGGCCTTTGCCTAACCACTCCACGACCATCTAAGTTTATTAAGAACAGGTTTGAAAATGCACTTGGTACAAGACCAAGGTTTTTAGACACAAGGAGATGAAATAAAGAGAGAAAAAGGTTTTTGAAAGAATGGGTGGTGAATATAGTCACGTCTTCATATTGAAAGACGAGTATCGAGACCACACACTCTAAAGTGAGCATCCTAATACTCGAAGAGGAAGAGGTCTTCACCCAATCCCCTCTCTTTAGTTCAATACAAAGAGAACTTTATTCTCTTATTAAAGGTGTTTTGGTTTGATATGGTAAGTGCTTTACGACAGTGAACCCTAAAGGTAATGTCAAGCACTCGGGATAGGAGAAGGCCTTCGTCTAACCACTCCACGACCATCTAAGTTTATTGAGAAAAATAAGTTTTGAAAATGAGCACTTGGTACGAGACCAAGGTTTTTGACTTAAGAAGAGAATGAAAATGAGAAATGAAATAGAAATCGAAATGAAATCGAAATGGAAATAAAATTGAAAAGTAAGAAAGGAAGTGGTCTCATATTGATCAAGAATTTACAATCTATGATCTTTTGTTATATCGTCGACCAAAGATAAAATCAAAATGAAAATCGAAGATAAAAATCAAGGTAGAAATGAAAAATAAATCAAGAAATAAAATCTAAATAATATGATAACCAAAATATAATTACAAAGGACTATTGAAAATTATTAACAAATAATTACAATATATTCGATAAAATATTTAACAAAATTATAAAAAAAATATATTTAACAAAAATATTAACAAAGATATTTACAAAACAAACAATTAATAGGAATTAACAAGAAAATTAGCCAAAGATAAATAATATAGATAATTAACCAACAAAATAAATAATCAAAAATTAGGAAAATAAATCAATAAAATCATTAATTAAGGCTAATTTATTTCAACCAAAATATTGAAACATAATTATTAACAAAAGTGGTGAAAAGAAGAAAAAAATAAAAATAAAAAGAAAGTTAACAAAAACAAGATGGGGTGTCAAATAACTCAAAATGCAGACCCATAAACTTCAAGCCCAAAGGGATAGAAGTGGATCGACCCAGATTCAACACAGGATGGGTTCCACCCGACCCAGACCCGGTTTGCCTAGTAAATACAATGAATCCAAAAACCTTGACATGTATTTTCAGCCGCTCAGAAACACAACGACAACGATACACTCAGAGGAAAAATGGTTCAAACAAAATTGCAGAAAAATCTAACCGTTCAATCTTCTTCAAATCCGCTTTCCCCTCTCTCGATTGTGATCTCTCAGATCTATCATCTCTATTTTCGGTGACAACGATGGCTTCTTTTAGTGTTCGCTCCTTCTCTCTATTTCTTCCGGCCGCGATTCTCTCTCCCTTTGCAACGGAGTCGTCGTTTAATGGAGGTGGCGGCGTTATGTTATTGTTTGCAGTGTCGGTGGAGGGATGTCGGACGCGGAAAAGCTGAGGGTGATGTGAGATCGAAGTGGTGAAAGGAGTTTGAGGGTGAGAGGTTCGGTTCAGTGGTCGCCGATGGAGCGTGATGTCCGCGTGATGGTGTTTGGATGTGAGGTGGTGATTTCCTATAGAAACATGGAAAGTGAGGGCGGATGAAACAGTGGTTGGTAGAAGGATGCAGGGTTTTTGGTGAAGTAAAAAATGGTTGTGAAGGTTGTATGGTTGCAAAGGGTGGATGTAGTTTTGTGGTAAGTTAAGGTTGAAGAGGTGTGTTCCAAAGTTTGCAAAGGGGTTTCCTCTTTTCTTGTTATGGTCTTCCCCTGTTCTTAATTTCCGCCCCCTCTCCTCTTAAAACTAAAGTGAATTCAATTCTTAAGCTTCTGCTCCATCAACTTTGTATGTCTTGTTATTGACATGTCATTTTCGAAATTGCAGGTCTTCTGTTGTTGTTGGTAGCAGGTTTTGGCCTGGTGAGCGTTATGGCATTGTGTTGTCTCTTTCTATTGCAGGGAGGTAGGTTCAGTTTTGGAGTGTTGTGATGAGTGGCATATTGTACGGTTTACACAGTGAATCGCAGATTGTTGGAGTATTGGCATATGGTTGATTGCAGGGTGTATAGGTGGAGTTGCAGGGTAGTGTAGACCTCAGTAGATGCGCAGGCCACAGGTTCTGTTTTGTTGCATAGGTGAAATTGGCGTGGAGTGAGTAGCAGTGTTTGGCTTCTCTTTTTGCTACAAATTTGTTTTAGCTTGTAGTGACATGGTGGGGTATGGTACGGTTTAGGAGTGCAGAGTGTGTATGTTCTGGCCTTTTTTGTGTCCATGAGCTTATTTTTCCTTATTATTATTATTATTATTTTTTTTACAATTTTCATGTAACATTTAATGTAAATGGAATTTTTGTTGTTGTATTGGACCAAGAACTTCTATATTTTTTTTGTAGCATTTTCTTGTGATGAATGAGCTTTGAAAATTGTTTATTCATGCCTCCACACCTTGCTTGAACCATGATACACTTGTAATTAAATTTGAATGACAAATGCTTGAAAAACTTAGTTAGAAAGAAACCATGACGATTGAAACTTGAATTTTCCATGTTGATCCAAAAATCTTATTAAAAACTAAATTCCCACATCTTGAATCCTTCACTTGAAATGTGTAAGACTTGAATTGATCTTGAGAAATCAATCTTGAGTTCATCTTGCACTTGGCTTTGAATTAACTCGTGCACCCTCTATAATGAACCAAACCCTTGCTTTTGCAATTTGAAATGAATCAAATATTGAACCTATGATCAATCTTGAATTAACTTTTGACTTTGACCACAAATGAACCAATCTTGCAATAAATCTCAAATCTAATTGAAATCAGATCTTGAAATAAATCTTGAATGCACGACATGCTTGACTTGAACCCATGACCAGATTTATGAACTGCAGTGCCACTGCGCCAAAACCCTGATTGAAAAAAATAACTGAGTTCTAATGATTTCTCCACCATGAAGCCCTGATGATCTTAACTCAGCCTGACCACTTGATAACGAAGCAAACCACTTGTACGACCAAGATTAGCTCAAACTTCTAATGAATTTCCAACCAAAACCCCACACACCCTTGACCTGATTTCAAGCGAATTTGAACTGAACGACACCTCTTCTCAAACAACAGAGGGATAAGAAACCCTAATCTCTAAGCTTTGGGTACATACTGATGAAGAAAACAGCCAGAGATGTTGACAACCAACATAACCCTAGTTCCTCAGTCTCCACTAGAACCAAGATGAAACCCTAAACACTTGACGCCTCTTGAGAGATCTAGAACTTGATACTTGATGAATCTCGGCAGAGGAAAGCCTTATAGCTTGATGAACTTTGATTCAAAGATACTCACAATGATGTGAGATCAAACCATTGCTTCAAACTTGCCTGAAAGTACCTCAAATGAAATAGGAAATTTCAAAGAACCACTATAATCCCATGTCTTAGAAGACCAATGCGAATGAATGATTATGAGCTAAAAGGATGCATAGATGATGAAAATGCTATGATATGGGTAGGGTGAAAATAAGGGTGTGACAAAAAGCACAGACAAATAGCATGTCCTCAATGTACTCAGGCACGGGAGCAGGAAGTGTTAGAGGATCCAACCCCAAAATGAAAATTAATAAAAACCATTCAAGGGTCAAGAATTATTGGAAATATTAACTGTAAATGACAAAGGATTAAGAATTATTTCCACCAATAGTGTCACGTTGCCGGTGACCTGCTTCGTCTTCCATCGACATCTCTTTCTCAACTTTGAATATAGATATGTCAGGCAACTCAGGAACCTGCTGGTTTCGCTCCCGCCGAACGGATGCATGCTGGGCAACCCATCCATATCTTAGTTTATCGACTATGTCATCCATTATGTCTGTAAGGTAAATTATGGCGCATCATAACAGGAAGACAACACAAACAAACAAGAAAATAAAAAAAAAACAGACTGTAGGATATTCCAGAGATATATCTCCAAAAATACCATAAAATAATTAAGCTGAATAATTCGGCAATGCATCTTCTAAATATCCCAAATTATATGAAACGCTTAATTATTCCAGAGATATATATCCAGAAAGTTCTGCAACTCGAATCTCACAGCAATGGCGTAATGTGGCTCTTCCAAGTTAAAAAAACATGACCTGATCGCCATTTTGAGCATACAAACAAGTCATATACTAAGTCTAAACTATGTTACATACGATTCCTACACATTTCTAACCCTAATCATTGATTTCTCAGCATTTACACAAAAACTCAAAATTTTACCTGAAATTTATGGTTTTGATGATGTTGAATGTTGTTATTGATGATGTTTGATGTTCCTCTAAAGCCTTGTTTGATGAAATTTGATGTTGTGCAGAACTTGAAATTTTATGTTGAGAGAAAAGTTTGAGAAGAGAGAAAAGTTTTAGAAGTGTGAGGGGGGAGAAGAGACTGACCTGTTTTAAGCTCCAAATTGTTTCGGAAATATATCTCCGGAATACTCCAACGTTTAATAAACTTTGGGTGCGTCCGGAGATATATCTCCAGAATCAGGGGCATTTTTGGAATTTCAAATGGTGCGGTAGAAATACATAGGGTGGAAAAAGAAATCCTCAATTCAATTAAGAGGGTTACTCTTTAAATTATATAGGGTGTTTTTTCACCATTGTGAAAATTCATAAATGTTTCTAGCGTTTAGAGATTCATATTCGAACGTAGAATTTTAAGACATTTGTCAGTTTAAATTGTTGAGATACTCGTATATTGTTAAAATTTATTCTGGATATGCATTTCCATATCATTATTAGGATGAGTCCAGATATGCATCTCTGTATCAACCCATAATTCAATATTCAGTGTGTTTTCAAGAGATGCATCTTTAGAATATGCTTTGTTAGGTCAACCTAAAAACAACCCGAAACAATTGTAAAATGTTGAAAAAATAACACAAATTAATATTCAAATACTTAACATTACATAGATTACCATTAACATAAATTTAGCATTACATTTCATTGCAAAGAGGTGGTTCAGGACATTGCAACATCTTTAGAATATCTTCGGTCGATCTTGCAATCGTCGCATCCACTTCAATCATACCTTTTGTTGAGTAATGGTAAAATTTACTCCACATAACCTTTAAATCCTCGTCTGTCTTCAGTTCTAGCTTGGTGAATTGTATCCTCCCTTTATCGTCAATCGAGGATGAACGATACTCGAGCTTGACAACTCTTCAATTTTATGGATATCGCAGGAGAGTATTTAGTTTGAATTTCATATCAATGAGAGGTATATCCTCAGAGACCCTAAATTGATGTAGGGTTTTGCACCATTGAAATACACAAAAACAAGATGGAGATATATATATATTCATTCTGGTTTGTTGTGTTTTTATAAAGAACATGGAATGAGAAAATCCTATTTATATTAGTTTTAGATCAATTAGGATTTTAGCAACAATATCCTTTCATCAGGGCATATTTCAGATATACATATCCAGACACGCCTTTTTTTCAAAATAAGGGTGTTTACAGAGATGCACATTCGTAAAATCCCCCAAAAAAATTTTCTTACAATTAAAATAGGGTGTGTCCGGATATACATATCCGAACTCACCCAAAGCACTGTTCATACAGACTAGTATATTATGTAGAACAAGTATATTTTTGCAACATAAAATTTGTCCCAAAATTATCCCCAAATTCTAAAACATTAAAGTAGAATACACATTAAGTATGTCTTAAATTGTATCGAGAATAAATTATTGACAACATTACATAAAAAAAACAAGTTACATTGTTTGACAAAAACTAAAATGTATGAACATGCGTCACTACCTAAATCTATTGGTGGATCCTTCTTTGACATTTCCTTATTTTATTCTCTTTCAATGTTGCTTAACTTGGTGAACTCTTTCATCCTTTCCAGAAAGTGATCCGGACAAGCTTTAACGTCTTTTATGAAATGTGTCGTCCATTCTGGCGATCTCTTTGGTATAGAACATCCCGATTTCAGATAAACTTGAACAAAATTTTGTGTTTTTGAAAGTCACCCAATACACATGATGCGTCTAGATGGATGTTGAGGTGGCCTACTCCGAAGTGGAATTTTTTTTCTCTCCGTGAAACTGTATCTTGTCAGATCAATACATACCCTATCATAAGCACATGATGTAAGATGTCCCATTTTAGGAAAACACATCCATTTTTCAAACTAACACAAGGAACAAGAGCATTGGGAATTGCATCATAATTTTCATTTTTACTGTATAAAGGCGTGTATGGTTACCTATGTGTCATCAACTCTTGTATAAGGTTGATGGTGGAGGAGATGGTTTGCTAATGCGAGCACCCTTAAAAACACTTATTTGAGATTTTAAAGTTGGAGAATCCAAAAAATGTGACTCAACATGTTCAAAGTATGAAGGAGAATATCTCGTAGAGTTGTCACTATGTGTCAATTTGACCTTTTTAGTGGCACGTATTATTTTAACTGGTTCTGACGGTGGTCTCAAATATGTTGTTTCTGGATATGTAATCTTCCTCGTCTTCTATTTGATGTGAAATTTCATGATGCTATCAGCTTTCAAAAATCTCTCTTGGACTACTTCTCATTCGGTCATAATAGTTATACTTGATTTATCATCCTTCATCACACCATCATCATCAAACTGGAGCCTTTTCAAGTAAGTGTAAACTTCATCCATACATATCGATTTATCAAGCTTCATCTTCTTGGAAATTAAACAAGCACATGGAAGACTATACGTCTTCCTAAGTGTACAACCACACTTTGAGCAATCTGAACCTATTTTATTTGCTCGCTTGGCTTCGTGAAAAATAAAATGCAATCCTGCCTGAGATATGTTGTCAGCCAACTGTGAATAAAGGGTGTTATCTTTGATTCAATGTTCTAACACAGTAATGCTCCTACCAAAAGAGTTTTGTATCTCATTATTTTAGTTTCAAAGCATTTAGTTCACGACGTCGTAATCTCGACAAAAATCAACTTTTCTATTTCCCAACCAATTCTTCAGTGCAACATGTGCAAATTCAACTCTGTTAATAGTTTTATTGCCAAAGTTTCTAACTTGATGAGTATAGGCACAAACAATATTCTCCTTCACCTGGTCCAACATAGCACTCTCAACATATTTTAGAAAATCTGGATATCTTGCACACATTGTCCTCAAATGCATTACATATTCGGCATATAACTCTTTCGTGGAAGAATTTATTATTCCATTCCATGCATCAATTATCATTTCCAACACCACACAAGGTTTGACCACTTTTCCATCTCCACCTTTGATTTGTTTAATGCCTACCGCATGTTTTAGTCGGCTTTTCACATTTTTGGGTATGTGATACTTACAAATTAATGCATATTATATCGAAAACACTGCTGCAACCGAATTCATCAGTGCAGTGTCTCGATCGATGATAATTGCATTTGGCATGTTTTCTTGATCCTTTAACATAGTCTTGCACATTTACAAAGCCCTTGTAACAATGTCCTCTTTTTTGGATCCCAAAAATGCAAAACTGACTGAAAAGTCATCTCCGTAAAAGTAACACCAACAATTTCCAAGAGTGAAAGTCTATACTTGTTTGTTTTGTTGTTAAATCAATTATGAGCACAGTGGGAAATATGTTAAAAAAACTTGATGGAATCAGGATGAGTCCAAAATATATCTCGAACTCTGACTTCATCCTCACAAACTTTGTACCTAGAAACATAGTGGTCATCCTCCAAAAGCTTCAACAGTTGTTGCGTTTCATGTCTTGGACTACTTACTGCCTTGTTGTTTCGGGCACACACATTGTATACTTGTTTGATATTTGAAACATTTAAATGTCTTTTCCGTTTCAAAGTTGCAACTATATTTTTCGGCGCCACCATGCTTAATGTCATGCCCAAAACAAGTTCCTTCTCCTCCGAAATAAAAGCGACATACAATGGGATGATCAACTAACTTTTCACTCAAGGCATGATTATGTATACCAGAAACCACATTAAATGTACATGTATCGTTATCCTTACGGTATCCACACAATTTAAACAGACACTCACATTTTCTTCCAAAAATCATAATATTCACCAATGAAACATGGAGGTTTGTTGCTATTGCCACCTGCAAATAACGGTTTTGCGGAAGCCATATTTTCTCGGATCGATGAACAAGTTACTTTAATCTGCTCTGATGCAAATTGTAACTATAGAGTGTAACCTAAGAGAGGGGGTGAGTTAGAGTTGATGATTTTTTCTCATTCTTAAGTGACGATTCTTATATTTTTATTTTTCCAAAATTATGATGAAGAACTTAGAACGCGAATGTAGAAAAATAAAGTACAGGAAAGTTCACATTTTTCATTTGAATATCTTTGTCTACTTAGTACATCTTCCAAACCAACTTGACCTTTCTAATATTTCTTTATGACTTGATTTAATTCAACAATTTTGGATTCATGTGATTGACATTTATTGCATGTATAATTTTTTACTTTTTCTAATTCAACTTGAGTGTCATTAGCCTTGATTTTGAGAGATAAAATATTTTTCTTTTGTTTTTCACAAGTTCTAGAAAGTATCAAGCATTCCTCATGTAATTCACGAAATGCATTTTGTAATTTATCATATAAAGGTTTATCATTTATTTCAAAGTCACTAACCACTTGTTCATCATCTGAATGGTGTGATGACATCAATGCAAAGTTTGCACATTCTTTATTTTTTGAATCGCAAGATGAACTCACTTCATTGTCATTCTATGCAATATGGGCCTTCTTTGATTTATATTCTTTCTTTACTTTGTTGTGAGATTGCGTGCCACATTCGAAACATGTGAAAATTTGGTTTGATGTTGAAGCCTCACTTTTCTTGAAGAATTTCCTTCCCTTACCTAATCCCACAGTCTTGTCTTTTTGAAGGAACTTTCCAAACTTCTCTACAAGTAGGGTAATATTTTCATCTTGATCCAAATCATCATCTTGTATTGCTTCCTTTGATTCTAATGTTATGGAAATACTTTTGGGTTTCTTTTCTTGATCTTCATGCTTTTCTAGCCTTCTAAGTTCTATCTCATGTTCTTGATGTTTACCGAACAATGACGTCGAAGACGTTTTGGAGAGACTTTTCTTTTCCTATATAGATGTTACATTTGGTTTCCTTGCTCTCATCAATGATCTAAGGAATATGATATTTAAGTCATCATATGTGAATGTTTTTCCAAGTTCCATCAAATGATTTGTCAAATGTGAGATTCTCTTTTGCAATTCAATGATTGTTTCTCCAGTGTAGATGCAAGAATGCTCTTTGCCTTTTTGTCAATTAGAACTTTCATACCCAGTGCATATGCAAGAATATGGTTATCCTTTTTTTAAATAGCACTTTCTTCTAGTCACCTTCGTTCCAAAAGTTGTTACCTTTATTTGTTTTTCATTGTTTATGACCGTTGTAGGAACGAATGGACTATTTTCAACAGCATTCCAATTTTTTCTTCCTTGTGCTTCTAAGTACATTCACATGCAAATCTTCTAGAAATCATAATATTCACCAACGAAACATGGAGGTTTGTTGATATTGCCACCATCTGCCAATAACAGTTTTGTGGAAGCCATATTTACCCGGATCGAGGAGCAAGTTACCTTAACTTGCTTTCATGCCAATTGTAACTATAGAACGCAACCTAAAAGGAGGTGAATTAAGTTTTGTGAATTTTTCTCGTTCTTAAGCGATGATTCTTATCTTTTTATTTCTCCGGAATCATGATTAAGAACTTAGAACATCAATGTAGAAAAATAAAGTGCAGGAAAGTAAATGAGACACAAGAATTATACTAGTTCCCTTTAACTTCAAGGGTACATCTAGTACCTTCACAATCCGTGAAGGATTTTCACTATGTTAGATATTTTTACAGCCTCACTCCAAGACCCTCTACAATATTCTAACAAAATCAAGAAAGCACACCAATTTTTTTTTACAATACTAAGAGAAAGAACATTACTTTCTCATATACTTGCTTGTTATCACCAACTTGGTGAACAAGTTACAGCATAATGATAAACGATTTTTGAGTACAAGTGATATTGGGTGATTTCCAAAATTTTGAAATATCTTTTCATTCCAATAAACAATTATGGAAAAATATAAACTCTAAGTTCTCAATGGTTTGAAGAAATTTTTTCCCTGATGTATGAAATTTATGCAATAAAAGGTTTTAAGAGAATTGAGTATGAACACTTTAAAAAACAGATGAATTGTTTGAAAGTTGTGATTAAAGAGATAAATTAAGTTTATATACACCACAAGATGCCTCTTGGATGAGTAGCAATGAATGAAAAATGTTAATGATGAATTGTGTAACACCATAAAATCTCAGTGCACACTTTTAAAATAAAATCATGTAATAACAGATTATTTCAACCATAAAAGGTCACTCCTCTCTCATAAAACATGCTTCTCAAAAACTTTATAACAACACAACGAAATCCAAATCATATTATCTCAACTGAAACATCTCATACTTCCTCAAACAAATGACTTAATCCCACAATAAGCAAATAAGCTCACAATCTTAGAAAACATCAAATAACTAAAACTCGTCCCGATGTTACAGTATCATAGCGACACCGCAAAAAACTAAAAATAAAAGCGATAAACATAAAGAAGTAGGCATCTATGTCAATCCTTCAAAAAAGCATCATCTAGTGCCCCTCTAACTGGGTATCTGCACCATCATCACAAAGAGCAGCACGACAAAACAAAAACGGGGTGAGAAATATGTTCATAATGTTAATGGTGTATGTAAACAATTAGGATAGTTTAACAACAACATTCACAATCTCATAAAATAATTCACAACAATTAGATAACCATTAATGCAAATATAATGCAATGTATTTCTCCCCTACTTCCCAATTGCATGTGGTACCAAGGTTTGGATGTCAGAGTTATGTTACTGAATTATCCATGTCTCTAGTTCCTCTTTGAGCTTGAGACCTTAAATAGCTCCTCTCTAAACCATGACCTCACTGGATCGAAGTCTACCTAGCTCCTATATACATGAATGCATGAATCTCAACAAACAAATTTCAAAAAACATACTCAACAACAATTCCCCTTTGAACCCACAACTTGGCCAATGTAAGGCCATCACTGTAGTTCCTCTCTGAACTATTTAACTCAAAATGTTATATAATTACAACTCAATTTAATATAATTATATAAATATTCACAATTATTCATTAGCAAGGTAAACACATTATTACACATGTAAGCTCTCCTACAGGGAAAGAAAACAATTACTCACATGCATATTCTAGCCTTATCCCACTACTCATTATGCAACTTGAACATGTCAGATTAGTCAAATTTAACTCTAACAAATCAATAACATTACTTTAAATTACTCAATAACTCAAAATTTAACTCTTTTGACTTGGCAGCCATAAACAAATAAAAATATATATAAAAAATTAGCTCTATAATGTCAGAAGGCTCCAAACACAACTCTAATGTATCATATACCTTTAAATCCAACTATAAACCTATCAAAGGACTCTAAAAAATAAAAATATGACTCTAAACTACCCAAAAGGCAAAAAAGCCACATAAATTAGAAACTGCTCAAAACTTGCCGAACCACACCACAAACTGTTGAATCGCCGCCGAACTACCAAACCAACTCCCTAACCTCTGACCACCACATCGACACGCGCTTCCGCCGCTACTGCGACCACGTGTTGTACGTGCTTTCTAGCGCCGCTGACTGCGGCCTCCCAACGATGCGTCGTACGTCTCCAACACCGCTGATCGCATATCAACATCCACAGACAAATCATACACAATTATCCAAATTTTACCTTTCCTCTTTATGGTGTAACCATCGGTACTCAAGCAACTCTGTCTTATCAACGACATCAAATCATAAACACACCATTTTACTTGGTCAAAGATAGATCTAAACTCAACAATAACAATAACAATAACATATCACATCATAATTAAAAGGAAAATATTATCATTGATCGCCTCAAAATTTTTGACCAAACCTTTTCGGCCACAAACATCAAACACAAATAAAGGAAGGAAGAATATATGAGGGTAAGAACCCCTTACTATCCCTTTGTTTAGCCACCCATACATGAATCATTCCCCTACCTCAAATTTGCAGATCGATGAAAACTCTTGGCCTTTTTGTTATACGAGGGCATTGATCTAGATTGGGGGGGGGGGGGGGGGGGGGGCGTAAAGAGATCACTAATAAAATTTTCTTGGATAAAATTCTACTTTGAAAATTATTTACTATGGCAAGTGAAAGCAATTCCAGATCGACACTCGTCTATCCGAACTGTTATTGGAAGAATCGGATATGCGTATAAACCATAACAAAATGTATACCAATGATGAGAAAGTAAATCAATATGTTTTAAAAAATAATTGATTGAACAATGACACACTTTATAATCAATTTCAAATGAAATAGGAAACAAAAATTAGCAAAGACAATTTATCGAACACTTGGTGTGCAATAAACACCAAGCTAATTTTCCTTTCTGTTGAAGATATAAAAAACCAATTGCAATTGTTTAGATTGAAATTATCTTTACAAAACAGTTTGAATTACTTCAACACAAATAAAATTTTCAGTTTATCAAATTTCACACTAAGTGTATTATCAAATTGTAAAGAGAGTGAGTGAGTGAGTGAGAGAGAGAGAGAGAGAGAGAGAGAGAGAACACCAATATTTGTTTAGTCAGTTCCTCAATTGTCCTTACTATGGGTACGTCTGTCCCCTATTTAAAATAAATTTGAGATATGTAATTAACCTTTGTAAGATTTGTATACAAGAGAAAAAGTAGCAATCCAAACCCCCAAACCTTATGTTTGATGTTGATTCTAACTGATTCTCTCCCCTTGATCTTAAGCAAGATCAAGTGACCCAAGACTTCCAAGTCGATCCTCCGGTTACCGCTACTCCTTTGACAGAACTCCGTTCTTCAAAGCTTTCACTCAGATGAATCCTCATTGCGAAATCTTGTACAAAAACCCTCAAATCAATCCTTGATATTGAAGAAAAATCCCTAACCAGTTTTTTCAATGAAAGCCCCAAAGAATACTCAACCCAATTTGATTACAATAATCCTAAATTGGACCTTATCAATCTAATCTAGATGACACTCAACAAAAATGATTATGTGTAATTGTTGAATGTATGAAGAGAAAAAGTTGAAGATGATGAGATAATTATTCGTATGTTCTTAGTTTTAATTCTTTGAAATTATGCATGAATGCATATTTATATGTATGTGTGTGTGTAGAAAAATAACAAATAAAACAAATTTTTAGCAAAAATTACAAGTATTGTAAAATAGAACAAAATGTATTGACTCCAAACAAGTATGAGTCAATACATAAGTCTGGAAGTCGATACAAAGACTCTAGGAGTTGATACAATCAAGGTTGAGCCATTGGCTTGCCAAAACTTTTAGCTAGAGTTGACTCTAATTATGGATGAGTCGACTTATACGTATTATGTATCGATCCAAGGCTCCTATGTATCGATACATTGAAGACAAAACTTTTATTTTAAGAATCCGTCACTATGTATCGACCCATAGACTTGATGTATCATGAAAATCATAATTTTGACTTGTAATGGCCTATCTAACCTAATTTTAAGTGTCCTAATATGATAATGCACATCTAGACATAGACAATAAGATCCAATGTACAAAAATACTAAGTGTCCTAGTTTTAACATCATTCAAAACATTTCTTAAGAGGATAGTGCACTCACATACTCCCCCTTTTTGATAATGACAAAAATTACGAAGTATTTGTCGTCTTGATTATAGCTCCCCTTGAATATGTGCATCTTAAGACCTTGTTCTTGCATGAACTTCTCCCCCTTTGACAACATCAAAAAGAGACAAAGGTACATAACGTGAGAAGTATCATTGAAAGTACATAACAACATATAAATCACTCAGAGGCATTGGAAATATTAATTGATCAACTATGCACTCACATCGAATTACGTTAAGATGAAAAATGTAAAAACATAAATAAGCAAACAATATAGACAAAAGAGATGAAATTCATTACAAATTTGTCATAAGAAAGTCATAATATAACATCATATAAAGATACATAAAAACATGAAAACAAAAATGCATGCAAAAGAAACTTGGTCCACAATGAAGAACAACTAATGACCACGACCTCTACGATCCCTAGTTTCCGGTCTCCTACCCCGGTACCAAGCGACACCCTCATTTCCATACTCCGCATCCAAAAAATCACACATCTTCATGTAAAATTGTTGATAGTGGCGGTGATTGTCATTTTGATAATGAATCGTGTTATTGATGCTGGTTTGAGTGGCACCGTGGTTGAAAGCCATGTTTTGACGAATTTTATTAAACCGTTCCATATCATACGTGGCAAAATTGTTGAATTTATTATATTGGGTAGTTATATGTTCATGAACCAATCTGAAGCGCTCTTCTTGAGAAGCTTCAAATGTACCTCAGTTGTGTCAATTCGAGAATGACCTCCTTTTCTTAGACGCAACACATGAGTGACAATCCAATGAAGAAGACAATGATTTCTCTTCAAATGGCCCGTTGATACTATATCCAGGTTGTCTTCTAGCCTTGCTGCTTTGAGACAAGATTTGAGGAAACTTGTGAAATCGAAATCATGATGAAAAGCATGATCAGACAGAGTTACTTCATAAGAGAGCACATAAATTCCAAACACCTCCTTCCATAAATCTGTCGTAACATGATAGGAATTATTTCCCATCTTAAGACAAAAAGAGCATCCTTTCCTTGGGTCATACCCTAAATTTTGACCACAAGATTTCACATCATTGTGCAAATCATCACCATAATATGGATGAATTTTCATACCTCACCAATTCCTTCAGAGATTGTTGAGTACCCACCTCAACCAAGGATTAGGGTTTTTGAGCCCTCTCCGAGCATTCGGGCAAAGGATCAATCAAGAATTGACATGATTTTCAAAATTTCAAGCCTCTCAAGCATCCATGAAATATCAAGAGGTCCCCCACATTTCAGGAATTAGGGTTTTGACCTAATTCAGTCCCTAAGTTGACTTTTAGAGCAAGGCATGAGCCAAGACCTCAAGATATGCTTTAAGGACCACAAATACATCATATTGATTCATTTACAATATTGAATTAATTCAAAGAACTTGGTTCATAAGCAATACAAGGATCCAAATTCATCTGGACCATAAACTAGGGTTTCTGATGAAAAGTCAACTGTACCATTAACTTTTGAGCAAAGCATGATCTCAAACCTTGGGACATGATTCAAGACACTCCAAAACACCTTTGGAATCCATCCATTAGGTTCAATTTAGCCCAAGAACTTGATTTCATAAAGGATCACAAAGTTCAAAATCCATCTGATACAAAAAGTCAACTGTGATCAAAACCAAGTTTGACTTTTGGATTTTTTTTGGCAAACATGGCCTCTTTAAGTCAAGAACAATGTTAACTTGTGATTTGGACCATGATCAATCTAGAAAAATCAAGAAAAGTGAGGTTCCTTGCAAAAAGGGCAACCTTGAGAAACTTTAAATTTCACTAAGTTATGGAAAAAATTGGTTTTTACCCAACTTTGCAAGGCCATAACTTGTGATCCAAGCAACCATTTTCTTCCATCCAAATCTCAAATGATAGCTCATCTTACATACAACAAGATTGTATTACATAGGTACCCCCAAAAAATGCCTAGATTTTGAGTTATAAGGCCATAAAGTTAGGGTTTCATAAGATTTGAACTTTGACACTTAGAAAAATTTTAGGCAGAATCTATCTCATGTTTTGTCCAACTTTGGAGGCATTTTTCATTATGATCCAAGAGGAATCAAGACCAAATGTAAACATCAAAGTTAAAGTATGATATACAAGCTTTCCAAAGAGTACAAGAACATCCATTGATTCAACTTGAGCAAGGAGTTATGGACCTCACAACATGCCTTGATACAAACTGATTTTTGACAGCATTGGCACATAACTTGCATCCTACGATTTCTTGAGCCAATTTTGGACACTTACATCGTTGGATTTCTATCCAATATCAACCTAAATGATGAGGAATCTGAACCATAAGGCCAATAAGTCAAGAACCCTATCCCTTTGGCATGTGATCATCAATGTTACAAATCTAAAATCCAATTTTGTCATATGGCATTGAAAGGATGCATTGTGGTGGCATGAATCAGTTCATATCAATCCAAATGAGTCAAGCCTTAGCCAAGAATCAGAATACCTATACCTGCAAAGTTTAGCTCAAGTCAGTGGCTAGAGGAGACTTTGAACACCTAGCCATATCCATTGGGTAAAAGGGTGATCCGGCCCCCATTCACTATTCCTTGCAAAACAAACTTCCTCTACTATAAATAGAGGTCATTTATGGTTGATAAAAACATTCCAAAACATCACAACACATGTTTTCCACCACTTCCCTCTTGTGCATCAAAAATCCATTTCCAAATAAGTGAGAATCGAATTTTCAAATAGAGAGCAATTCCACTCAAACCAATGGTCCTAACACCTCACATACATCATATATGAGTGATCCAAACCCTTGAACAACATCTGTAACACCAGATTCATCAAGTTCATATCTCATCCCAAAGCCATCTGCAGTTGGATTCGAGCCCACCAATCCAGAGGTTTTCAATCCATTCCAAGCATCTCAACACACTATTTGAGGTCCAAGGAAGCTGTCCAGATCATCAAAACACATTTGTAACACCTACAACTGAGGATTCGAATTCCTCTTGCATAAGTAAGCCTGAACTTCTCAAAATCTATGATCCATGCATCATAAATTTATTTTCAAGTTACCAACATGTTTCTACACTTATATAAAATGTTTTCCCTCAAGTAATTGCTATGTATCAATCGTGTATAGGATTTCATAGTGTTCTTACAAAAATTAGGGTTCATCTGTTCATCACTTGATAACTCACTCTACACTTAAAAGAAATGAAATTAATTGGACCATTGAAATCCTGGTTCAAAAACAAACAACTTTCATATTTACATCGTGCAAAATGATTACGTATTGAGGGAGATATGATAGGTTTTACAAAACGACCATGGAGGAAACACGCGAGGAAGAAGATGAACGTTTGCGCCTTTTTTCAAATTTAATTCAAATTTTTGAATTTTTAATTATTTTCTTAATTATTTTCAAAAATTAATTTCTCTTTCAATTTTAATCTTCTTCAAGTGATTTTTTGAACATAAATCCTTCACATGTTTAAATATTTTATTCCACAAAAAAAATCAAAAAAATATTTTTATTTGATATATTTTTAAATATTTTAAAGAATTTTATTTTAATTTATTTCAAACATTTTAAATAATTTCTTTTTCTTGATTTTTCAAAACCAATTTGATTTTAAATCATCATGTGAATAAAAACTTATTTTCCAAACCTTAATCATAATTCATAACATGTTTATTGAATTTGTTTGATATTTTTTTTCATTTTTAAATTGATTTTTCCTTTTAAAAATACCTAAAAATTAGAAATTAGGGTTTCCTTTGACTTGATCTTTCAAACATCATTTCAAATACACTTGGGCCTCTATTAGAGTTTAAGACCCAACCCCCCTGTGTACATAAATAAATTTTGGGCCTCTACTGTAATACCCCGTATTATCTAAACGCTCAATTGGATATCATATGAGATCAGATGAGTGCCTATGTGCTCTATCTCTGATTAATTGGAATAATGGAATTCTCTAAGTGCTCTATGTATTGTTAAGTGGGATCAGCAGAGCAACTAATGAACTCTGAAGGGATCAATTATTGATGAAAGAGACAGATCAATTATTTTAACTCGAGAAAGGATTTTAAGGTAACTCTAATAATTGATCAATTGGTGTTAGACGATAAAATATCAATTGGAGACATTTTACTCTATTGGATTATATTGTATAATAAGTATATATATATATATATATATATATTTATAAAGAGAAAGAAAAAGAAAGATGGTAAAGAAGAAGAGAGGAAAGGAAAGAAGAAGGAAAAATAGAAAGAAGAGAAGAGGGAAAGTGGGAAAGAGGAAGAAACTTGGGAAGAAGATTGGATCATTGTTCATCATCTTCTTCAACCTCCTCTTCGATTATCAGGTGGATTCAAGTTAGAAACTCTAAGTTCTAGAAATTCATGATGAACTCAGAATAGATTTGAGAGAAAATGATTAAACGGATAAATCAATGAAATATAACGGATGAAACGCGATATAAAATGCGTAGTATAGCCGGGTTAGGTGTGGATTGAACCTACCATACTTGTTTTGATGTCCCAATATCTTTGGGTATGAGTTAGAATGGTTTAGAATGAAGAAAAACATTATTTTTGGGTTCTGTTACGACAGTAACCAATTACCCTATTGAGAGTAACCGGTTAACCTTTAAAAAATGACATTTCTGGGTTATTTTTGATAAAGTAACCGGTTACCCATTATAGAGTAACCGGTTACCAGTGTTGTGTGAAAAATCAGAATTTAAAAAGGGCGTAACTTTTAAACCGTAAGTCCATTTTGGTCCCCGTTCGAAGCGTTGGGAAGCTATTTTGATAGTAAAGTAAAAACATAGGTTTCTACCATGGATTGATAAAATAAAATTAGAAATGAACAGAGTAACCGGTTACTCATTATGAGGTAACCGGTTACCATATTGAGAATTCAGTTCTGTTTTGGAAATTTGGCTTGAGTAACCGGTTACTCAATATGAGGTAACCGGTTACCACTTTTATGTTTGGAAAAATATTTTAGAAAATTAATATCTTTCGAACCGTGTTTCCGATCGAGGTGTTCTTGGTACCGATGGAAAGCGGTGGAAATATTCTACATGATGAAAGGGAGAAATATTGACTTTGATACCCGATTAAATAAATCGGAGGGAACCTAAGGGTTATGTAACTTGTGATTAAATTATTATATGAAATTCTAATATGCAATTGTAATATGCTGTGTCAATATATTATTGATTAACATGATTGAGAGAATATGAATGCTTAAAATGAGTTAGGAAGAGTGAGAAAACTTTATCCAAAAACAAATGTTATGATCCTAGAGATGTAACTAGGATTTGGTAAAGGTTTAATGGACAATGTTTAGGCATCGATGCTAGAAGAGCATCTTTGATAAGTAGTTGTTAGCAGAGGTTGTGACTAGGATTACGATAGAGAAACTAGATAGCGATGCTCGTGCGTTCGATGCCTAGGTGTGCATCCTCGACGAGTAATGGTCTAGAGAGAATAAGACACTAGTATGGAACATGTATGAACCCTTATGTTTTATGAGAAATGCGGATGTGGCCTTGTGTATGAGATCACGTAATCGGGACCATTTTTTTATCCCTTAATAAATATTAGTGACCCATGTCGATATCCTCTTATGTGGGATGACCGGGGAAAGTATTTATTAAGTAAGTAGCCGTGACCCGTGTCGATATCCTCTTGTGTGGGATGGCCGGGGAAAGTTGCTTAGTGGGCGGTATTAGTGACCCGTGTCGATATCCTCTTGTGTAGGATGGCCGGGGAAAGTACATGTATATAGATAATCGTGACCCGTGTCGAGATCCTCTTGTGTAGGATGGCCAGGGAAAGTTATCTTTGTTAGCTGTCGGGACCCGTGTCGAGAACCCTTTGGAAGGGTTGGCCGGGAATGGATGTCTACATTTAAGGATCTGTGACCCGCGTTGAACTCTCTTGTAGGGTTGGCCGGGGAAAGATGCCTTGGTTCATGTTACCGATTAGTGATATTTAAAGTTTGAGTTGTTGAACTCATGACATGTTTCCATATAGTTGAGATTGAGAACTCAAGGTCATTTCCCTTCCCCTTGACTTGAGTTAGGATTTGGCTAGAACCCTGTAAAGCCGAGAGAATCCATAAGATAGGGAACTCACTGAGATTTGATATCTCACCCCACTATTGTTGATTATTTTCAGGAAGCGATTGCAGGTATGATTTACAAGTGGAGCTATGCTTGGATGTTTCAAGAGAAGCTTAGTTAAGCTTATTCCGTTGTGTATTATTTTCTTGTACAATGAGGAGTATTGTACTTTATTCGTAGATTTTCTTGTTTTGGCTAATTTCCATATCTTGTACCATAGACTGTATTTATGTTTTTAAAATGGTCAAGTATGTGAATTATGCCAATAGGCACTTATGATGGTGTCAGTACCAAATAAAACACTTGTATGGTATTATTCTAGATATATATTATACAGGGCGTTACAGTTGGTATCAGAGCAGGTCGTGTCCTCGACCTAGCCTTGAAACATCATAAGTAAATCTATTCCTGCCTCTTAAGTGTGTCTTGCCAGCATGAATCTTAATATCATACTATGTAGTGTTGGGCCTGATCAACCTAATGCTATGTATGTGATAGGTAGAATCATGGTTGAGCGACCACGAGGACTCCGAAGTGTTGTCAGAACTTCTGCTGTGAGGGTAGGCTCAAGCCAAGAGTTAGTAGTGAGGAGTTTTGGTCAGCTCAGTGAGGTTTTAGTAGAAGTTGTGCTTTGGGTAACATGGAATTGAAGAGTGGTGTGTTGTTCAAACTAATCCTTTGGATGAGTAGAGTCTGAAAGTTAAGGACCTCTATCGGACGATTGATCAAGGTATCAAGGAATATGTAAAATTGCAAGTAGAGCTGGATTGTCCACTAGTATGGATAAGGATTTCAAGTAATCTCCTTCTGTGGAAAAGAAAAGTTGTTTTGTGGAATGTGTGACGTAAGGTCCGGAAGTGAGATAGGTTTTGGTGCTTCAGTTTCTAAGGTCGCTATGGTATCTTGAATGGACGAGAGTACCTTAAGGAATGTGTTTGGAACAATATTTTTCGTCTGGTTAAAAGTTGAGGGTCAAGGACGTTCGGCTTTTATGAGAACCTAAAGTAGTAGAGAAGTGTGAGAAGGAACACAAGGATATGTTTACATGCTTCAAGGAAATAAGTATGTGTCGGACGAAGAGTATGAGATGAATTGTGTACCTTCAGTTATGAAGAGCGATTAAGTTCGAGATGATACATTAGGATTTCTGTATACGGTGAGAGACCAATATGGAATTTGTTAAATTACCCAAGGAACAGTATAAGGTATTTGTTGTACCCTAAATTTTTACCCTTAGATGTCATCCAGCTCTTGTGCATCTTAGGTCAATCATCTCTGCACTGTTTGAGCTAACCCATATCTTGCAGTTTGTTTCTTTGTGCTCAAATTAGGTTTACATATCACCATGAAGCTCCACAGGTTGTTTTGAAGCAAGTCAAGTCAACAAAAGTTCTCCAGTGCAGGAACTTTGGAATTAGGGTTTTGCTCTAAAGAAATCACTGAGAATTTGGCTCTATCAAGTCAAGATTGGTGTGGTTCACTTACCACTTAAGGTCATCTACATCCAAGAAACACCATTCAACAGAATCCAAGATCTATTGGTCCTCAACAAGAGAAGTTTGAGCCTCAGCCTCTCCATACCTCCAAATTAGGGTTTCTATGACACTTATCAGTTAATGGCTTTGATTTTCATCAAGTTGAACTCCCAAACCCTAATTCTTAGTTCTTTTGGTTTATCAATATCCTCAAGAGTCTCCTAAGACCTTTATATGAGAAGGAAGAAGCAAGCTTACAGGATTTGGCCTCAGTGCATTCACAGTCAAAATTAGGGTTTGACTGAAACCCTAATCCTTTGGAATTTTTGGTTCAAATGAAGTGTTAATGGTTCTAATCATCATATAATGTCTCATGAAGTGTTAAAAGCATCCATATCAAGTTTCATGAGGTTTCTTGCAAGAGAAGTGGGGTTTTGACTAAGAAAGATGTCATATGTGAGACTTTTCCCCTAATAGCTTAATTTGAAATGACCATAACTCCTAAACCACACACCCAATTGGAGTGACTCAAAGCTCATTGGAAAGCTCTTTCCAAGATCTTCAATTTGTTCCATATGACTTTTTGTCCAAAAATGCTTGGTTTTTGAGTTATGAGGCTTGCAAGATATTTTGATCAAACACTTGGAAAATTTTCAGCACTTTTCATCACTCTTTTTCTTAACTTTCACCCCATTTTTCACCCATTTCCATTTGGATTCAAGACTTGGGACCCAAATGAAAGTTGTAGAGCATGATGAGAGCTTTCCAACCATATGTGGAACACTTCATTTGAATGAACCATTCTCAAGTTATGAGGTTCCAAAGATAGGCACTTCAAGTTGTCAAATTTCTATAACTTAGAATTTTTCTAAGTTCTTTTTGGCAGTTTTGGGCACACGATTTTATGGGTGATTTTATCACAATTCAAGAGCTTATTTCAATTAGATTTCCAAAGAGAAGTTGTTGTATGAAATGTCTATTTTCTAAAGTACCAAAGAGCATGTAATTTGGACCTTTGGTTGGCAAGATATCATGTGGTAAAGGAGGGTCCACGACTCAAATTCCATCACCCAAACCATACCTCATTTTGAACTGAGTTATAACCCTCTCTCCAAGTACAATGTTCTGATCTCTTTCAACAGCTTCCAATATCTTCTTTTCCCACAAACCCGTGATCAACAAGCTTCCAAAGTACACTCTCTTTTGTACTTTCAAGTTGACATTTACAAGTATATACCAAGAATACCTCATGCATATCCTTGGTCCACCAGATACAAGCCAAAACACCCTACATTTCTCTGACCTAGTTGCAAAAAGGAGAGGGCTTCACTTGGCTCCATGAGATGGTGTTCAGAACAGCCATACCCTTCAAATCTTTCCATGACTTTCTTTTCAAAAACAAGCTCGTGGTCCATTGGTTTTTCACTCTCATTGTCCAGCTTGCACCACTATAAAAGGCAGCCACTCTCATTCATTTGGCATCAACACTCAACACAAAAACAACTCTAAAAAAAACCAACACTTGGAGTGCCCGAGCTAGCTTCAAAGGAGGAAGTTCTTGTTTGCTCACTTGGACACCAGGTAAGCATCTCTTAACTCCTTACTATCATGTTCATGGTTTTCATTTCTACGTTGTATGACTTAAGTGTTTGGTTCATGACTGTCATTGCTGTTGTTTATATTTGAATGATCATCATATATATGTATGCTCTTACACATTACTATATGCCTCTGTTGAGTCCATTTTATAGGTTTGCATACCTCTTTTATAACAGCATGATATAGATATAGATGTTGCGATGAACACCAAATATGAATCCATGTTAGAATATGTGATATTAGGGGATGGTTTTGGCTTTGATCGTATGAACACCAAGATGATGATCTTTGAATGCATGATATGTGTTAACTTTTATAATAATATGCTGCTAAGGTTTGTGTTGTTCTTGTGCATTATTGATCATGGCTAAGGTGTGCAGACACATGTATGGTTTTGTGAGGTCGTTGAGCTATTATTTGTCTTGCTTATGAATGGTATATTGTTTGTCTAAATAGTTTGATGTTACCTTTCAACTCATGACAAGCTGTGTGTTGAGGATAGTATGTTTAGCAGATAGGTTGAGAATATGTGAGTTTTGTATATGCCGATTTGTTTCTGGTTATGTTATGAGTTTTAAATATTGATGGTTGTTCATGTTATTATGTGAATGAGTTTCTGGGCTGTAACTTGCTCCTACTACATGTTTGTTAAGTTTTAAAACAAGTATGTTTGGTTTAGATTTGAAACAGTTTGTGTTTTATCACTCTTTCTTAAACTGAGTTTCAGTTTTGAACCATGGTTTTCCTCTATTTTTTGTTCATGATGTGGTCTTTAGTTTGTTTAGATTAGGGTTCATGGTTGTTCTATGATTGGAGTACTTCAATTTTGTGTGTTATTTCATGATATTTGATGAAGTATTGAGGCTGAGAGGTTGGTTTGAAGTTGAGGTTGTTTTGTAGTTGTTTCAAATGGAAATGCACGAGGGTTATATATTTCTGCATGTTTGAAATCCATGCTTGCATTGTGATTGGATGGGATTTGTTCTTGTCGTGTAGTGTCTTAAGTGAGACCATGACCAATTGAGTTATGTTGTTATACCACTCCGTTTCCATGTGCGCATTTTTTTATTTAATATATTGTTTGGTTTATTTTGGTTTATAATGAAACCAAGGCGTGTATATACCGGATGAAACAGCCGTCCCAATGGTATTACACTTGCCTTGCCATTGCCCTTTCACTTACCAGACCTGGGTTCGATCCTTAGATCAACCCTTTTGTGTTGCTTTCGCCTGTTTTTTTCTTTTTTTCCTCTTGGACTTTCGCCTGGGCCCTATTGTTAACGCCACCCCCAACTTCTGGCCCAACTCACATTCTGTTGTTTGTTTAACTGGCCCATTTTACCTAGTACACCCCCCTGCGCTTTCCTTTTTCTTTTTTTAAACTAATTAAGGCTTAAATAGTATTTTCGTCCCTGTAAGTTGGCGAGTTTTTGATTTTCGTCCCTGTATCTTTTTTTTTTTCGGTTTTAGTCCCGGTATCTTACTTTTTGTTGGTGTTTAGTCCCTACAGAGGTTTCCTGCGGAATTTCCTGCGGATTTTGGTTTTTAGGGAAATCCGCAGGAAATCTTCGGATTTTCCTGCGAATTTTGGGTTTGGGGACTAAACACCAACAAAAAGTAAGATATAGGGACTAAAACTGAAAAAAAAAGATACAGGGACGAAAACAAAAAACACGCCAACTTACAGGGACAAAAACATTATTTAAGCCTTATTTTCTTTCCAAATCTTCTTTAAAAAAAACCTTTTATTTTATTTTATTTGGTTTATTTAAAATATTTTCTTTATTTCAAAAACTCCAAAAATATTTTTTAATCTTTATTTTTAATTAGCAATTTATTCTAATTGTTAATTATTGTATTAATTTTAATGTTAATTGTTAATTTGTATTCTAATTTTAATTGTCAATTGTATTATCAATTTGTATTCTAATTTTAATTGTCAATTGTATTATCAATTTGTATTCTAATTTTAATTGTTAATTGTATTATCAATTTGTATTCTAATTTTAATTGTTAATTGTATTATCAATTTGTATTCTAATTTTAATTGTTAATTGTATTATCAATTTGTATTCTAATTTTAATTGTTAATTGATTATCACCTTTGGATTAATTGTTAACATTTATTTATCTTTATTGATTTTGAGAGTGTTATTTCATTAATGGCTTGTTTAAGTTTTGAACTAATCCATCCATGTTTAATTTGTTATGTATTTGACTTTAATGTGAATTTTATTCTTCTTTAAATATCATCCTTAATTAATATCATTCTCTTTATCTTGTGAGTGTTCTTTATGTTTGTCTTCCTTAAGATTGAAATATATTGATACGTCCTTATGATGATTATGTCCACTTTTATCCATACTTTATCATGAAGCATCTTGCCATCCTTATGCTTGTTTTGCTTTTATCTAATCATATTGTATCAATGTTTTATCTTTTATCATGTCTTTATCTATTGCTACATTATCCTACAACTGTCTTCCCCCCCACTCCAAAGGAAGGTGAACTAAGTTGACTCTTAAAGTCACAGCCCCCAGCTTAACCTAAGTAACCTCTTAGGAGAAACTTCATTTCTTGGCCTCATCAGAGCCATAGAAATTACAACTAGCCTTAAGAGGAGTTCTTAAACTCTTAGTGATATTCATCCTAATGAATTTATCACTTTTCCCACTGACTAAAACATAACATAGGTCCATTACAACTAGATTTAGAGAGTTCTTAAACTCTACAATGAGCTTGTACTCATTTCCCCTCTGAATATTGACCATAGTCAATCATTCAGTAGAAGTAGAACTACGCATACTCTGATTCTATTCCCGAGGATACGTAGGCGTAAGGTACGATGCCTTGTCGAGTATACTTAGATAGTAACCCCTAGGGTTTCAACCTTTAGCATAAAACCTTTAGCAAACATAAGATAACATTAGCAAGAGGCTCCCGTAGAGTACTATGGACGTTTAGGGTGCTAATACCTTCCCTAGGCGTAACCAACCCCCGAACCTTAGATCTCCTCCTTTAGGTTTTTTAACGATCTTGAACCTTTCCTTTGGATAAATCAAAGTCGGTTGTAAAAGAAATATGATGCAAGTTAATTAATAGCTTGTTATCCGATTTTCACCGCAACAGAAATGGCGACTTCACTGGGGATGTTAGACCTATTGCTGGTCCTTTCCTAAGAGGGTTAAGCCTATCTTATTTTTATGTTATTCATGTTTGCTTATTTACTTGTATATGCTTATGTATGTCATGTTTGCTTATATATTTGTATATCTGTTCTTGCTTGACATTTTTCTGTTTAATTTGGGTTGACATGGTATCTATGAGTAAGGTAAGTCCTAACCCGGACTTGAGAGAACACATATGTTTAGGAACCGTGGACATAGTCAAGGGAACTTCGTTGGAGAAATCCCAAAGGAGGGAACTTGAAGTCCACACTCAGTAGAGGCCCTCTTGGAAGTGGTATATGTTGAACGAGCAATCGTGAATGCGTTACTACTTTCGACCTAGGAGCCAGAGATACTGATGACCTTTAGTTTACCCTTTACCCCACTTAGCCTATCCAAGACGTAGTGCGAGGACTGTGAGGGAGCAATCCCAAATGGTTGCTACGCAATACTACACTCAGATGAGACTCTCTTGAGAATTTTATCGATCACCAAGCAATTGGAAAGTCAATAAAATCCAAAAAATGGGTTGTCGACTCTGGGAACTTTTTTAGAACCTTGTCTTGCAGGTGAAAACCATAGTACATACCTTTGGGATGGGTAGACCTTTGACTCCATGCTCGTGACCCTCAACTTAGGTTTCTCTGTGTGCTTTGTGCTTATCTGTTTATGTGTGTTTGTTGCATTCATCCTTGCATCATATGCATTGTGTATATTCAAGGAATTCAACTTTGTTTTGCAAACTTTATAGGATGGATTTTGAAAAAAGAAAAACGAAGAAGTACACCTTCATTAGTCCAAAATTGGAAGATTTAAAGAATCTGGGTAAGCCAATCAATGAATCAACAACGTTTCAAGACAAGTATGGGAAGATTTTCTCTCTGATGAAGACAAAGATGGTAGATGGGTTGCTCCCTACTCTCATACAGTTTTATGAACCTGCGTATCATTGTTTCACTTTTCTGGACTGCCAGTTAATGCCCACGCTCGAGGAGTATGTTATTCTAGTTGGTATTCCTATTACCCCAAACCTTCCTTACTCTGGTTTGGAAAGGACGCCTAAGGAGAAGGAAATTGCAGAAGCGGCTCATCTCAAGCTGTCAGAAGTCAAGGCTAACTTGGTTGTCAAGGGAGGACTTTTTGGGTTTCCTGCCAAGTTTCTAATGGAGAAAGCCAGTTATTATGCTAGCATGAAGAATATGGTGGATTATGAAGCTGTTATGGCCCTTCTCATTTATGGGTTATTTCTGTTTCCCAACATTGAGAACTTTGTTGATATGAAGGCAATCAAGATCTTCATCATTGGAAATCCAGTTCCGACCTTACTTGCAGATGCCTACCATTCAGTGCATTTCAGGACTGCTCATAAGGGAGGGATGGTAACATGATGTGCCACATTGTTGTATAGGTGGTTTATCTCCCAATTACCCCGTTCTAAGACCTTTTGGGATCTCCAAGATGGACTTATTTGGTCAGAAAAGATCATGTCTCTCACCAACACCGATCTAGAGTGGTACCACCCATTGCTCAAAGGCAAAGATATGATTGTTAGCTGTAGAGGATTTGCTAACGTACCTCTTCTTGGTACGAAAGGAGGCATAAGCTACAATCCAGCTTTGGCTTGCCATCAACATGGTTACTCAATGGAAGCTAAGGCCAACAACGTTTACTTGGAAGGTTTGTTCTTTGAGGAGGATAAGGACCCTGTGCTTAGGGAAAATATGGCTCACGCTTGGCATCATGTTCACACAAGAGGTATCTTTGCTTTGGGGAAACCTGAGTGTTTGGCTTCAGAATCTTACACTCAATGGGTGCAAAAGAGGGCTATTGAGTTGAAGATGCCATATGATCGTCATGATCCTATCCCATTAGCTCCCAGAGATCCTGTTCTTTACTTCACAAGCAATGAGGATGAATTGAAGATCCGGCTAGCTCAACCAGAACGAGAAAGGAATGCATGGATGAACAAGTATCAGATTCTTGATTTTGAGATGAATGAACTTCAGAAGAGTCTCAGGAGGAAGGAAAAAGAGTCTGTCAGAAAGAGGAAGGCACAAGGAGATTTATTTTCTCCTAGTACATCATCTCCACCAGAACCTTGGAAGTCACAGTTGGCCAAACTCGCTGTTGAGAATGAGAGGTTGCAGAAGGAAAACCAGAAGCTCACCATGAGGTTGATGGGAGAAGATTGATTGGATGGTTTAGAACTTAGCTTTCTTTATTTCGTACTCTGTATTTTATCTTTTGAAGGTGTAATTGTCTCTTTTTGTAATTCAAAACTTTATTATCAATGAAATGAGATGAGATTTTTCTTCTAAGAAAAAGGTTCCTTAAAATTTGCAAAATACAATGTTGAGTTTCCTTGAATTACACCCCTCATGTTGCATCGCATTCTGCTAAACTATCAAGACGCTAACTTTGTTTTTCAGACTTTATAGACAATGGACGCTACCAAAAGGATAAACTGGCCCTTTACCTTCCTGATCCCTAATGTTGAACCGTTGATAGAGATTGGAGGAAAGATTGAGGACTCGCCAAGTTTTATTGACAGATATGGAGATCTCCTGTCACTAATGAAACTACAAGTGAGGGAAGGATTGCTGAAAACCTTGGTACAACTATATTATCCCGATTACCGTTGTTTTCTTTTTCCTGAGTTTCAGTTGGTACCGACCTTGGAAGAATTTTCTGCTCTAATTGGAATTCCTGTCAGGAAGGCTCCAATTTTCTCTGGAGTCAAGATGATGCTTTCCATCAAAGATATTGCCAGAGTCACGAAGATCAGAGTATCAGACATTCAAGATAATTTTACTATCAAAGGAGGACGACCTGGACTCCCCGCCTTATTCCTGATGGCAAAGGCCCTTTATTTTAAAGACCAGGGAAATGAGGCGTTGTTTGAATCAACTTTTGCCTTAATGGTCTATGGCTTGTTCTTGTTCCCGAGTGACAAGAATTTTGTGGATATCCAGGCCATTTAGATATTCGCCATCAACAATCCGGTCCCTACTTTACTTGCAGATGTTTATCACTCAGTTCAGTGCAGATATTTGAGAGGTGGTGGACAAATTGTCTGCTGTGCGGCCCTTTTCTACAAGTGGTCCACCTCCTACCTACCAAAAACTCCGGCCTTCTGGGGAGTTGCAGACTGTGGTTTATGGTCCAAGAAATTGATGAAGTTAAAACACACTGACATCAAATGGTATAATCTGACAAATGAAGGGATTACTATGATCGTTAGCTGTGGGGACTGCCCCAATGTGCCTTTGATGGGTAGAAATGGCTGCATCAATTATAATCCTGTTCTCGCCCGCCGCCAGTTAGGCTACTTGAAGAAAGAACCCCCCAGAAACGAGGATATGATCAAGATGTACTACGAAAGAGATGAAGGATTTAAGATGAAAAAGAGACTCGAGTATGCATGGCGTAATATCAACAGACAACTCTAGAAGGCTGAATGCCAGGTATCTGAGACCCATCTGTAGTGATCCCGTGACATTGCTCAAGTGATAAGGAAACCATTTCCTCGACATGATTCACCCTCTAAAACCAAGCAGAAGATGGCAGAAACAATGGCTGATTTGTTCTTCGAAAGGGAAAGGACTAGGAAGCGCATTGAAGAGCTCACAAGGAAGATTAATGGAGAAGAAGAATCATCCTCTAGTGGATCAAACTTTTAGAAGTACCATCTGTTTTTTTCTATCAGTGTTGTATTTCTCGTTTCAGTTTAGGAGCGTCCTTACTTTTTGACCCCAAGCAGGAGAATCCTCCGCTCTAAAATGTAACAACTGACAATCTTAATGAAGAAGTTTATTTTGAGGAAGACTCCATTTGTCTACAATGTTTGTAAATATTTATGTTTCTTGATAGTTTAGTTTGCATCTGCATTTTTGCATGTGCATGTGCGTTCTTCCTCATCTCTTGTCGTCTCGTTCTCTTCAGAGTTCGTCACCCTGATTTTCCAAACGCCAATACCCAAGTCCAAACTTGACAAAGGATGTCTGAACGATACTGTGAAATGGACAGAGTCAACCATGAATTGAGAGAGCTCCAAAGAGGAATAGGGCAGTTTCTGGAAACTATGAAGGTCACGCTAGCATCGATGAAAGAAATTTTAGAGTACCAGGAGAAAATGGGAGAGGAGGTCAGAATCCTCAAGTGCCAGATGAATTGGGTTCTAGAAACTCTGTTGAAAAAGGAGAATTGCATTTATCCCATCAGACCAGCTTTCAAGAGCGCTCGTTTGCCACATCAGCGTGAACGACAGAGGCCAAGGAAGCCAGAGAGGAATTTCACTCTGTTACCAATGGCAAACAGTTAGCTGTTGCCAGTTTTGATCAAAAGTGGATTGATAATACCGAAGGATTTAGAGCCAGTGATCCCTCCATACCCACTAGGTTTTGATGCCAACGTCCGATGCGACTACCACGCTGGGGCACCAGGGCATTCAACTGAGGATTGCAGGGTACTCAGAAACAAGGTTCAGACGTTGCTTGATTCTGAGAAGTTATCATTTACACCATAAGGCATTCAAATCAACTATCCTTTGCCATCTCCTAAGGATCTCTCGTGTCCAGAATTTGTTTTTGGAGAAGCCTCATGCCAGCTGAACGTTGGTCCTGTTCCTGCATCCAAGCGTAATTTTTGTCAGGTGTTTACGAAGATGGGTTTTCAGTCCCCAACGTGTGTTTCTCCTCAAGATAAGAAGAATTGTGCTGCCAAAAGAGGAAAATTTAACCACCAGCCTATCCCGGTGCCGTTAAGCAAACTTTTCCCACTGTTGATGCAAAACAAGCTGGTAACTCCACGACTTCTCACACCATTCTAGGGATAATTGCCGAGCTTTAGAGCATTTTGTGCAAGAGCTGATCTATGACAAGGACTTAATCTTTGAAGAAGACCGCCCAAAGACTGAATGCAAATTTCGCACTGGAACAATTGGACATCCCATTGAAGAATGCAAGGAATTTGAAGAGAAGCTGATGAGCTTACTAAAGAAACTGAAACCTCGGGAAGATACTTCAGACGCTGGTACCTCAACTTTCGAAGCAAAAGGTAAAGGACCTGCAAGGCCTCTCAAAGTTCGATACCACAAGGAACAAGTGATTGGTGGTGAAGACTTTTTTCCATCCGGACCCGGAAACCGAAATCTTTGGTCGGCTGTGTTTTGTATTTCAGTTGTATTTCCTTTAATTGTATGGATATTTGCTTATGAGCTTTGTTGTACCTTTAAATTGGCAACATTAATGAAATATTTATGCATCTTTTGGTTAAATCCATTCGTTTCACTCATTTACTTTTATTTTCATAAAAGCAAAAAATATATATCCATTTCCACCCCTTTTTTTTTCAAACTTTTGTTAAAGCAAAGATTAGGGAGGATGATGAAAACCCCATGTTCATAATTGCTGTGGTATACTTTCAAATTAACCTCGCCGAGGATGTAAGGCATTGTTTCACATTTCCTGAACATTGGAGAAGTCCCTTGTTAACCCCTTCGAGCCTAGAAGTAGGAGTTTTCTTTCCTTACACAAAAACCCTTAAATCTTAACCTTGGGGCAGGGTAGTTCTCAGTTTAACTTGGTTATGCATTCAAACACAAGCGCTTCATATAAGACGCCAGTCAGTTTTCAAATCAAGTGACTTCCTACTTTTGGAGATTTGAACGTATATTTTGAGTTAACTGAGCGTAGGATTTGAGCCTTTATCTTTTGTTTCATAAAACATGAACCATACCACATTACAACCCCTAAAAGACCTAATTGAGGTAGGGTTGTTTTGAAAAGCATACTACAGCAAGGTTGAGTAACCTGACTCCTATTGATCTTTGTTGCTCGCGTGTGTTGGTCACTTCCTTAATGACTAGACCCACCTTTGTTTTTAGCTATTTAATCATTTCACTGTGCGTTTTATCAAAGCTCTGTTTTCAAACTTTGCATTAAACTTTGCATTAAATTTTGCCAATTTTAATGAACAACGCTTGTTTGCAATACCATTCGATATCAAGGAATCCCAACAAACACGGTCAGTCAAGGAATTGAACTTGATAAGGGAAATTTGACTCAGTCAGAGGCAACCAAGTGTGAGGTTTGCCAATCTATTATCCCAAGAGTTGACAAATCAGAGGCAGAGTTCTGCAAATTCAGAATATTGGGGCAAATATTCTTGAGATCATCTTATGACAAGTTTTGACTTCAGTAACCCATCAGCAGGGGAAAATTCGTTCCCCGGTAGTTTCTACTACAGTTTGAGTATCTCGAGTATAACTGAACAGAAACAGCTACGTCAAGGTGCAAAGTTGGAAGATATTGAATCATCTGGTATTTTAACTCTTCCATAAAATTCTTTTGATTATTCAAGTTAGAAGATATTGAAGCATCTGGTATTTCAATCCTTCCGTAAAATTCTTTTGATTATTCATCCTCTAATCTGGGGCAGTTATGCCGAGATCTCTCCAAGAGTTTGAAGATATTGAAACACCCTGTATGCCAATTCTTCTATAAAATCCTCTTGTTATCGTATAAGCCGTCTAGCCTGGGGCAGATAAGATTTGAAGATGGTAACCATGTCAGTGGAATGCATAATTACTTTGTTAGCTCCCCATCAAGTTGCTACGTCAGTTGATTTTAACAAATTCCCAATGGGTTTATTTCCCCAATAAAGAAGAAGAACTTTCCCAATATATCCAAAACTTTTGTCTAAGCTAGGCTTATGCTTTGGTTTACACCTTTGAGTACCAGACCCCAGCTCTTTATGCAGGAGTCCCCAGAGAAGTCAGCTGTTAGACGACAAGATTCTTAGTCACTAGAGTTGTTATTGGTCTTTGAATACAATAACTTCGTCATTCTCATCTGATTCTTGGAAGCGGAAAAGTTTTAAGAAAACACAAAGATAACCCAAGTTTTACTCTGGAATTAAGACGTTTTGGAATCAAGTTTGTATAGGAAGAATTAGCAGTACTGTATTTTGGCATGGATCTGCCATCTCCAGTGAAACGAAGATTGCCCCGGTTATCCTTGATGTTTGGATTTCAGGGTGTTGGCTTGTGTTATCCTTTCTTCCTTCCTGTTTTGCATCGTTCGCGTCGTTTCTAGCATATAGCTAAGCATATGCATCATGTCCCTAGCATCTTCGCATCGTTGTGCTTCGTTTTGCTTGTGGTCTTTTGTTGAGCCTGTCTTTATTTCCCCAGTGAAGTAAAGACATTTCCGGTTTGCTTTGTGTCGTGCTTGTTCGGTCTTAACCTTTGCGCGCCAGATTTGAATCTTTAAACCTTTTGCTGTTCCTCAAGAAGTTTAACATTAAAGATTTTGTAAAATTGTTCTCGTTTGAATCGTGTCAAACTTGAACTTGGACCTTGCTTGAATCATGTCAAGAATTGTCTCGTGCTTTAAAACTTGTTCTTGTTTGAATCATGTCAAACCTGAACAGAGTCTTTGTTCGAATCATGTCGGACACTGCCTCTTGTTTTAAAACTGTTCTCATTTGAATCGTGTCAAACTTGAACTTGGACTTTGTTTGAATCGTGTCAAGCATTGTCTTGTGTGTTCTCGTTTGAATCGTGTCAAACTTGAACTTGGACTTTGTTTGAATCGTGTCAAGCATTGTCTTGTGTGTTCTCGTTTGAATCGTGTCAAACTTGAACTTGGACTTTGTTTGAATCGTGTCAAGCATTGTCTTGTGGGTTCTCGTTTGAATCGTGTCAAACTTGAACTTGGATCTTGCTTGAATCGTGTCAAGCATTGTCTTGTGTATTCTTGTTTTAATCGTGTCAAACTTAAACTTGGACCTTGCTTGAATCGTGTCAAGCATTGTCTCGTGCTTTAAAACTTGTTCTTGTTTGAAACGTGTCAAACCTGAACAGAGTCTTTGTTCGAATCATGTCGGATACTGCCTCTTGTTTTAAAACTGTTATCGTTTGAATCGTGTCAAACTTGAACTTGGACTTTGTTTGAATCGTGTCAAGCATTGTCTTGTGTGTACTCGTTTGAATCGTGTCAAACTAGAACTTGGACTTTGTTTGAATCGTGTCAAGCATTGTCTTGTGTGTTCTCGTTTGAATCGTGTCAAACTTGAACTTGGACTTTGTTTGAATTGTGTCAAGCATTGTCTTGTGGGTTCTCGTTTGAATCGTCTCAAACTTGAACTTGGACCTTGCTTGAATCGTGTCAAGCATTGTCTTGTGTGTTCTTGTTTGAATCGTGTCAAACTTGAACTTAGACCTTGCTTGAATCGTGTCAAGCATTGTCTCATGCTTTAAAACTTGTTCTTGTTTGAATCGTGTCAAACCTGAACAGAGTCTTTGATCAAATCGTGTCGGACACTGCCTCTTGTTTTAAAACTGTTCTCGTTTGAATCATGTCAAACTTGAACTTGGACTTTGTCTGAATCGTGTCAAGCATTGTCTTGTGTGTTCTCGTTTGAATCGTGTCAGACTTGAACTTGGACTTTGTTTGAATCGTGTCAAGCACTGTCTTCTTATTTTAAAATCGTTCTTGTTCAAATCGTGTCAGACATTGAACCCTTACCTTGGATTTTTGAAAACCCGCTTTAAGCTAAGCTTCTTGGAACAAATTTATTCAACCTTAAGGCTCATATCTGGTGCGCAGAGTTTGTCTCTGTCTTCCTGGCTTTTCTTGAAGATCCCATTTTGAACTCTTCAGTATGAGATCCCCAGGAAGTCTTTGTTTGGTTGTCTGCCTTTTTTAGGCTGATCCCTAGTGATCAGTTTCTTCTTTCTGGTTCCATGCCCAGGAAGACTGTGAGTTTGTTTTGTCCCCAATAGTTTATCTCCCCGGATCTTTCCCCAGTGGAGATTGTTTTGGTTTTTCCCCTATGTTTCTTTGGAGTCTCCCCAGTGAGTCTCTTTCGTTGGTTAGTCTGTATCCCTAGTGAGTTTTTCTTGTGGATACTAGCTTTCGTCTTTCCCCGGCGAAGCTTATCTTGTGTGTTTGCTTCCTGTTGTCCTTGGTGTCTTGTTTGTCTGCATCTTTTGCATCCTTCTTGGCATCATACCATCATTTTAGAAGTTCATGGCATGTCAGCATTTGCATGTCTGTCGCTTGTCCTTAGCATTTGCATTCCATCTAAGGGAAAAAATTTTGGTTTTCTATATTTAAATACCTTTCACCTTGATGCCCCTGGGATCTCCATTCCTTGTGCCATCTGGTGAAGCTATTTAAATAGGGGCAACTGTTGTACCCTAAATTTTTACCCTTAGATGTCATCCAGCTCTTGTGCATCTTAGGTCAATCATCTTTGAACTGTTTGAGCTAACCCATATCTTGCAGTTTGTTTCTTTGTGTTCAAATTAGGTTTACATATCACCATGAAGCTCCACAAGTTATTTTGAAGCAAGTCAAGTCAACAAAAGATCTCCAGTGCAGGAACTTTGGAATTAGGGTTTTGCTCTGAAGAAATCACTGAGAATTTGGCTCTATCAAGTCAAGATTGGTGTGGTTCACTTACCACTTAAGGTCATCCACATCCAAGAAACATCATTCAACAGAATCCAAGATCTATTGGTCCTCAACAAGAGAAGTTTGAGCCTCAGCCTCTCCATACCTCCAAATTAGGGTTTCTGTGACACTTATCAGTTAATGGCTTTGATTTTCATCAAGATGAACTCCCAAACCCTAATTCTTGGTTCTTTTGGTTTATCAACATCCTCAAGAGTCTCCTAAGACCTTTAGATGAGAAGGAAGAAGCAAGCTTACAAGATTTGGCCTCAGTGCATTCACAGTCAAAATTAGGGTTTGACTGAAACCCTAATCCTTTGAAATTTTTAGTTCAAATGAAGTGTTAATGGTTCTAATCATCATATAATGTCTCATGAAGTGTTCAAAGCATCCATATCAAGTTTCATGAGGTTTCTTGCAAGAGAAGTAGGGTTTTGACTAAGAAAGATGTCATATGTGAGACTTTTCCCCTAATAACTTAATTTGAAATGACCATAACTCCTAAACCACACACCCAATTGGAGTGACTCAAAGCTCATTGGAAAGCTCTTTCCAAGATCTTCAATTTGTTCCATATGACTTTTTGTCCAAAAATGCTTGGTTTTTGAGTTATGAGGCTTGCAAGATATTTTGATCAAACACAGAAAATTTTCAGCACTTTTCATCACTCTTTTTCTTAACTTTAACCCCATTTTTCACCCATTTCCATTTGGATTCAAGACTTGGGCCCCAAATGAAAGTTGTAGAGCATGATGAGAGCTTTCCAACCATATGTGGAACACTTCATTTAAATGAACCATTCTCAAGTTATGAGGTTCCAAAGATAAGCACTTCAAGTTGTCAAATTTCTATAACTTAGAATTTTTCTAAGTTCTTTTTGGCAGTTTTGGGCACACGATTTTATGGGTGATTTTCTCACAATTCAAGAGCTTATTTCAATTAGATTTCCAAAGAGAAGTTGTTGTATGAAATGTCTATTTTCTAAAGCACCAAAGAGCATGTAATTTGGACCTTTGGTTGGCAAGATATCATGTGGTAAAGGAGGGTCCACGACTCAAATTTCATCACCCAAACTATACCTCATTTTGAACTGAGTTATAACCCTCTCTCCAAGTACAATGTTCTGATCTCTTTCAACAGCTTCCAATATCTTCTTTTCCCACAAACCCGTGATCAACAAGCTTCCAAAGTACACTCTCTTTTGTACTTTCAAGTTGACATTTACAAGCATATACCAAGAATACCTCGTGCATATCCTTGGTCCACCAGATACAAGCCAAAACACCCTACATTTCTCTGACTTAGTTGCAAAAAGGAGAGGGCTTCACTTGGCTCCATGAGATGGTGTTCAGAACAGCCATACCCTTCAAATCTTTCCATGACTTTCTTTTCAAAAACAAGCTTGTGGTCCATTGGTTTTTCACACTCATTGTCCAACTTGCACCACTATAAAAGGCATCCACTCTCATTCATTTGGCATCAACACTCAACACAAAAACAACTCTAAAAAAACCAACACTTGGAGTGCCCGAGCTAGCTTCAAAGGAGGAAGGTCTTGTTTGCTCACTTGGACACTAGGTAAGCATCTCTTAACTCCTTACTATCATGTTCACGGTTTTCATTTCTACGTTGCATGACTTAAGTGTTTGGTTCATGACTGTCATTGCTGTTGTTTATCTTTGAATGATCATCATATATATGTATGCTCTTACACATTACTATATGCCTCTGTTGAGTCCATTTTATAGGTTTGCATACCTCTTTTATAACAGCATGATATAGATATAGATGTTGCCATAAACACCAACTATGAATCCATGTTAGAATATGTGATATTAGGGGATAGTTTTGGCTTTGATCGTATGAACACCAAGATGATGATCTTTGAATGCATGATATGTGTTAACTTTTATGATAATATGTTGCTAAGGTTTGTGTTGTTCTTGTGCATTATTGATCATGGCTAAGGTGTACAGACACATGTATGGTTTTGTGAGGTCGTTGAGCTATTATTTGTCTTGCTTATGAATGGTATATTGTTTGTCTAAATAGTTTGATGTTACCTTTCAACTCATGACAAGCTGTGTGTTGAGGATAGTATGTTTAGCAGATAGGTTGAGAATATGTGAGTTTTGTATATGCTGATTTGTTGCTGGTTATGTTATGAGTTTTAAATATTGATGGTTGTTCATGTTATCATGTGAATGAGTTTCTGGGCTGTAACTTGCTCCTACTACATGTTTGTTAAGTTTTAAAACAAGTATGTTTGGTTTAGATTTGAAACAGTTTGTGTTTTATCACTCTTTCTTAAACTGAGTTTTAGTTTTGAACCATGGTTTTCCTCTGTTTTTTGTTCATGATGTGGTCTTTAGTTTGTTTAGATTAGGGTTCATGGTTGTTCTATGATTGGAGTACTTCAATTTAGTGTGTTATTTCATGATATTTGATGAAGTATTGAGGCTGAGAGGTTGGTTTGAAGTTGAGGTTGTTTTGTGGTTGTTTCAAATGGAAATGCACGAGGGTTATATATTTCTGCATGTTTGAAATCCATGCTTGCATTGTGATTGGATGGGATTTGTTCTTGTCGTGTAGTGTCTTAAGTGAGATCATGACCAATTGAGTTATGTTGTTATACCACTCCGTTTCCATGTGCGCGTTTTTTTATTTAATATATTGTTTGGTTTATTTTGGTTTATAATGAAACCAAGGCGTGTATATACCGGATGAAACAGCTGTCCCAACGGTATTACACTTGCCTTGCCATTGCCCTTTCACTTACCAGACCTGGGTTCGATCCTTAGATCAACCCTTTTGTGTTGCTTTCGCCTGTTTTTTTCTTTTTTCCTCTTGGACTTTCGCCTGGGCCCTATTGCTAACGCCACCCCCCAACTTCTGGCCCAACTCACATTCTGTTGTTTGTTTAACTGGCCCATTTTACCTAGTACACCCCCCCTGCGCTTTCCTTTTTCCTTTTTTTTAAACTAATTATTTTCTTTCCAAATCTTCTTTAAAAAAAACCTTTTATTTTATTTTATTTGGTTTATTTAAAATATTTTCTTTATTTCAAAAACTCCAAAAATATTTTCTAATCTTTATTTTTAATTAGCAATTTATTCCAATTGTTAATTGTTGTATTAATTTTAATGTTAATTGTTAATTTGTATTCTAATTTTAATTGTCAATTGTATTATCAATTTGTATTATAATTTTAATTGTCAATTGTATTATCAATTTGTATTCTAATTTTAATTGTTAATTGTATTATCAATTTGTATTCTAATTTTAATTGTTAATTGTATTATCAATTTGTATTCTTATTTTAATTGTTAATTGTATTATCAATTTGTATTCTAATTTTAATTGTTAATTGATTATCACCTTTGGATTAATTGTTAACATTTATTTATCTTTATTGATTTTGAGAGTGTTATTTCATTAATGGCTTGTTTAAGTTTTGAACTAATCCATCCATGTTTAATTTGTTATGTATTTGACTTTAATGTGAATTTTATTCTTCTTTAAATATCATCCTTAATTAATATCATTCTCTTTATCTTGTGAGTGTTCTTTATGTTTGTCTTCCTAAGATTGAAATATATTGATACGTCCTTATGATGATTATGTCCACTTTTATCCATACTTTATCATGAAGCATCTTGCCATCCTTATGCTTGTGTTGCTTTTATCTAATCATATTGTATCAATGTTTTATCTTTTATCATGTCTTTATCTATTGTTACATTATCCTACAACTGTCTTTCCCCCCACTCCAAAGGAAGGTGAACTAAGTTGACTCTTAAAGTCATAGCCCCCACCTTAACCTAAGTAACCTCTTAGGAGAAGCTTCATTTCTTGGCCTCATCAGAGCCATAAAAATTACAACTAGCCTTAGGAGGAGTTCTTAAACTCTTAGTGATATTCATCCTAATGAATTTATCACTTTTCCCACTGACTAAAACATAACATAGGTCCATTACAACTAGATTTAGAGAGTTCTTAAACTCTAAAATGAGCTTGTACTCATTTCCCCTCTGAATATTGACCATAGTCAATCATTCAGTAGAAGTAAAATTACGCATACTCTGATTCTATTCCCGAGGATACGTAGGCGTAAGGTGCGATGCCTTATCGAGTATACTTAGATATTAACCCCTAGGGTTTCAACCTTTAGCATAGAACCTTTAGCAAACATAAGATAACATTAGCAAGAGGCTCCCGTAGAGTACTACGGACGTTTAGGGTGCTAATACCTTCCCTAGGCGTAACCAACCCCCGAACCTTAGATCTCCCCCCTTTAGGGTTTTTAATGATCTTGAACCTTTCCTTTGGATAAATCAAAGCTGGTTGTAAAATAAATATGATGCAAGTTAATTAATAGCTTGTTATCCGATTTTCACCGCAAAAATATTGTGTTGGAAAAAGAATGAGCTTCGTTTAGTAACGAAAAGTGTAGTGATAATGACCGGAAGAAGTTGTATTAAGAAACAGAGTAAGTACCTTGGACTTAAGGAAATTTTAGTATGATGCTTTTACATTTGGACCTAAAAGGATTACAATGGAGTGCGAAGTGAACGCAGTGTGGAAAACGACATCAATAGTATATTATGAGGAAAAGTTATACCTTGGTGTTATGAACAAGCGTAGTGGTAGCACCGTGGTCACAAGTATACGTGATGGACTCGTGTTCTTGGGACAAGGGTGGTGAGACGTGCTTTGTGGAACAGTAAGTATTGTATTCTAAGAAGAAAGATTGCGGTAATTTAACAAAAAGCAAATCAGGACTTATTATGGACTAAGTGTAAATCATGGAACGGTTTATAATGGAAGAGTTTTGTAATAGTTAATGAGAATTGTCAGTTGTGAATCTTCCATTAAGTGATTTGGTAAGTGGAATGTGTAATGGATAGTGAAGGGTAATAAATCCCGGTTAATCTGTACGAAGTGATGGAAAAGTTCTACAAAAGGATGCATTACCCTGGTTTATTTTTTTAGTATAGAGGAATTTCTGTATTTATGAATAATCGGAATATTCAGAATCTACCTTTTGTTGGACTAAGAACGTTGTTATTTTAATTTTCACCAAGGAGTTCAAGTGAGAGAACAAGGTTATACGCTTGACATGTTATGTCCTCTAATTAGTGGTACCGTCTAATGGTTGTGTATTGGGTTTTGCTTGTGGACGGATCAAGTATGAGCTGTGGCTTAAACCTTAGAATGTCGTCATTATTAGTTTCCCGCTGGCGTAGTTGTTTGAGCAGAATTAAACTATTCCATCGAAGTTTTGTCGTGGGACCGCGTCGGAATTTGGAATTCTGCCTTGTCACTTGGTTGGAGTGTGTCATCTGTATATTTTGACTTTGTTCAGTATTACCTTGAGTAGATCATGGGTGGTGAATGTTATATAAGTTAAAGAGCCATGAGTTGAGAATGATATTGTGGGTTAGAGCAAGATGGATTGATGGTTTTGAGTAGGGATGGCTTTGAATTAAAAGAAATTGTTTATTTTCAGATTCTGCAGCAGTGTTAACCGATTAACACAATGGGGTTAACCGATTAATACATGCAAGGATGGTGTTTTTTGCTGAATTTTGAGGAGTTAACCGATTAACCTCAGACGGGTGATCGATTAACATGTGTGTGAATTGTGGAATCCCTTAGGAACCATCGTCTGCGTTTTGTTACCTTATGTTGCTCCGAGTGGAGAGTATTGTGGGAATGGGAACCAGCATTGCAAGTAAATGAGAGAGGGATTTGTGTTTTGAAACCAGAACTTTATGAAGGGTGTTACTTAGTCGATCATCTGTTTAGAATGACAAGGGGACTTGACTTTGGGGAACTAATCTTGTGAAATTGTGTTGAATGTGAGAAAGCCTTAGGTACATTACTGCTGGAAGCCGTGAGGATGAATTTAGAGACTACTCACAAAATATTGGTCTCGTAAGGAATATTTCGGTGTGTAATTATGGTGTTATTAAGGTTTGAGCAGTTGATCAGAGTTTAATATTTGTTATTTTCTGCGAGTTCATGGAATCAGATTTAGACTCCGCGAGAGTAGTACCAGGTGTGTACAGTTGTACTTTAATCAGAAGTAGGACTTTAGAAGTTATCTTTCCAAGTACGAGTAAGAATTGGACGTTCCGAAGTTAAGCATGTAACTTGAATTGTGTATGGAACAAAACGATTAAGAAAAATGGATTCAATTGAGAAACGTGGCATGGACTTCGATGGTGTGTGTATGTGGAGGGTTGTTTGTGAATTGGTGAGTGGTATGGAAACTCACGATTGCGCTTTGGATGGCTTAAGTTTCGATTAATGGTGACTCGCATATGATTGCAGTTCTGTGTTGGTGTTACGTTGTTATTAGTTGAGATCTCCTGTCAACAAGAAACCTTAAGTAAGTCGGAACCCCACAAGAGGAATCTTTGGAATGTGGTAACCAGAACTGGAGGTTGTTAAACTACTTTGGATATATTGTTTCGAGTTTAGAATGGATTTGGAGTTGTGTATGTTATGGTAGTAATAGTATAACTCATGTACCTCTACCGTCTAGAGAGTGTTGGACAGCTGTTAAGATATTGTGTGTTGGCGAGGAAATTGTTCTACCTTAGGACGTCAGTAAGTTTCTTGTACCGTTGGTTAGTAAGGACCCCAATGGATGAGTGTGTTTCTCCGCCGACTGTTAGTTACCTAGTAGTGCTTAAGAATTCATGGCATTCCACTGATGGATTTTGGATTGCGCAGTAGGAGGAGTCAGATGAAAGAGTTCAGTCAGAATAATGGAAATTTGGAAAAATTTTACTCATAAGTATGGAAATGAGGAGATCTTGTTCTAAGTGTGTTACCTTTTGGTGTGATACGAAAGAGATGAAATAACGGATGTGATGAGTACAATGTACAGCATCAGACCAGATAGAACTAGTAAGAAGTCGTTTGACTAATTATGAAGTGGTTTTGGACATTGAAAGATTTATGAAAAGATAAATCGTCAATGATGGCATGAAGTTAATGAATCATTGAATTACCTCATGAGAATTTTATGAGTGTTTGTATCCTGAACCAAGGTAAAGTGATACGGTCTTATTGTGACTCGGTAGAGGAATATAGAATGGTACATTCTTTCCGAAGGTAGAACGCGGCCAAGTCTTTTGTATAGAACAACAGAGGACTTGTGGAAGAGCAAGTTGAAAGTTAACCCAATATTAGAATAAGAGTATGACTAAGGAACCGAAGTTTGATAATTCGTGAAATTAAGGATTTTAGTCTGTGAAGTCAAGTTGGAATTGGAAAACGTCAGAATTTGAATAGGCGTAAAGTTAAGTGTGAATCTAAGACATTGATACAAGTTGTGGTTATTGTTGAGCAGAGGAAATTCGAGGGCGAATTTTAATTTAAGGGGGGAGAGTGTAACATCCTGTATTATCTAAACGCTCAATTGGATATCAGATGAGATCAGACAAGTGCCTATGTGCTCTCTCTCTCTGATCAATTGGAATAATGGAATTCTCTAAGTGCTTTATGTATTGTTAAGTGGCATCAGTAGAGCAACTAGTGAACTCTGAAGGGATCAATTATTGATGAAAGAGATAGATCAATTATTTTAACTCGGGAAAGGATTTTAAGGTAACTCTAATAATTGATCAATTGGTGTTAGACGATAAATTATCAATTGGAGACATTTTACTCTATTGGATTATATTGTATAATAAGTTTATATATATATATATATATATATATATATATATATATATATATATTTGTAAAGAGAAAGAAAAAGAAAGATAGTAAAGAATAAGAGAGGAAAGGAAAGAAGAAGGCAAAAGAGAAAGAAGAGAAGAGGGAAAGAAGAAGAAACTTGGGAAGAAGATTGGATCATTGTTCATCATCTTCTTCAACCTCCTCTTTGATTATCAGGTGGGTTCTAGTTAGAAACTCTAAGTTCTAGAAATTCATGATGAACTTAGGATAGATTTGAGAGAAAATGATTAAACGGATAAATCAATAAAATCTAACAGATGAAACGCGATATAAAATGCGTAGTATAGTCGGGTTAGGTGTGGATTGAACCTACCATACTTGTTTTGATGTCACAATATGTTTGGGTATGAGTTAGAATGGTTTAGAATGAAGAAAAACATGAGTTTTAGGTTCTGTTACGAACCTATTGAGAGTAAACGATTACCCTTTAAAAAATGACGTTTCTGGGCTGTTTTTGATCAAGTAACTGGTTACCCATTATAGAGTAACCGGTTACCACTGTTGTGTGAAAAATCATAATTTAAAAAGGGCGTAACTTTTGAACCGTAAGTCCGTTTTGGTCCCCGTTCGAAGCGTTGGGAAGCCATTTAAATTCTCTATTTGATAGTAAAGTAAAAACATAGGTTTATACCAAGGATTGATAAAATAAAATTGGAAATGAACTGAGTAACCGGTTACTCATTATGAGGTAACCGGTTACCATATTGAGAATTCATTTCTGTTTTGGAAATTTGGCTTGAGTAACCGATTACTTTATATGAGGTAACCGGTTACCACTGTTATGTTTGGAAAAATATTTTAGAAAATTAATATCTTTCGAACCGTGTTTCCGATCGAGGTGTTGTTGGTACCGATGGAAAGCGGTGGAAATATTCTACATGATGAAAAGGAGAAATATTGACTTTGATACCCGATTAAATGAATCGGAGGGAACCTAAGAGTTATGTAACTTGTGATTAAATTATTATATGAAATTCTAATATGCAATTGTAATATGCTGTGTCAATATATTGTTGATTAACATGATCGAGAGAATATGAATGCTTAAAATGAGTTAGGAAGAGTGAGAAAATTTTACCCAAAAACAAATGTTATGATCCTAGAGATGTAATTAGGACTTGGTAAAGGTTTAAAGGATAATGCTTAGGCATCGATGCTAGAAGAGTATCTTTGATAAGTAGTTGTTAGCAGAGTTCGTGACTAGGATTACGATAGAGAATCTAGATGGAGATGCTCGTGCGTTTGATGCCTAGGTGTGCATCCTCAATGAGTAATGGTCTAGAGAGAATAAGACACTAGTATGGAACATGTATGAACCCTTATGTTTTATGAGAAAGGCGAATGTGGCCTTAAGGCATTGTGGCCTTGTGATTGTCGAATACAATCACGTATGTGTATGAGATCACGTAATCAAAACCGTTTTTTTTTATCCCTTGATAAATATTAGTGACTCGTGTCGATATCCTCTTGTGTGGGATGGCCGGGGAAAGTATTTATTAAGTAAGTAGTCGTGACCCGTGTCGATATCCTCTTGTGTGGGATGGCCGGGGAAAGTTGCTTAGTGGGTGGTATTAGTGACCCGTGTCGATATCCTCTTGTGTAGGATGGCCGGGGAAAGTACCTGTGTTTAGATAATCGTGACCCGTGTCGAGATCCTCTTGTGTAGGATGGCTGGGGAAAGTTATTTATGTTAGCTTCCGGGACCCGTGTCGAGAACTCTTTGGAAGGGTTGGCCGGGAATGGATGTCTACATTTAAGGATCTGTGACCCGTGTTGAACTCTCTTGTAGGGTTGGCCGGGGAAAGATGCATTGGTTCGTGTTACTGATTAGTGATATTTAAAGTTTAAGTTGTTGAACTCATGACATGTTTCCATATAGTATGAGATTGAGAACTCAAGGTCATTTCCATTCCCCTTGACTTGAGTTAGGATTTGGCTAGAACCCTGTAAAGCCGAGAGAATCCATAAGATAGGGAACTCACTGAGATTTAATATCTCACCCCACTATTGTTGATTATTTTCAGGAAGCGGTTGCAGATATGATTTACAAGTGGAGCTATGCTTGGATGTTTCAAGAGAAGCTTAGTTGAGCTTATTCCGCTGTGTATTATTTTCTTGTACAATGAGGAATATTGTACTTTATTCGTAGATTTTCTTGTTTTGGCTAATTTCCATATCTTGTACCATAGATTGTATTTATGTTTTTAAAATGGTCAAGTATGTGAATTATGCCAATAGGCACTTATGATGGTGTCAGTACCAAATAAAACACTTGTATGGTATTATTCTAGATATATATATTGTACAGGGCGTTACATCTACTATAATATAAGTCCCACAACGTCTTTCAGTGTCGCAGTGCGATCACTATTTTCAAATAAATATACTGGGCCTCTTCTCGAGTATAAGGCCAAATACTATTCTTTCATATTTTATTCAAAATACACTATCTTGGGCCTCTTAGATAGGGTGTAAGTCCCATACTTTTCCCTTTTTAATAATAAAAAGAAGAAGATTCAAATCAAATACGCTAGTACTAAGAGGAGCATTATTCCCGGTGAAACTGATCTTAGACCACTTGGGCCTCTCTTTGAGTTATAAGCCCGAAATATTCTTTTTAGTTCACTCAAATAACAACAACATTCTTTTAATTTAAATTAAAACTCAAAGTTTGCTCAAAACTTTCTTCAATTTCTTAAAACCCTAATCATACAGTCATCATCAATACAACCAATCTTAAAACATCTAACCAATCACAATACACTGGGCCTCTAATAGAGTGTAATACCTAACACCCTTTTGTAAATAGAAAGTCTTTTAGCCTCATTTCATCCTGGGCTTTGTACATGATACAAATAATCATTTGGGCTTCTATCCAGAGAATAAGACCCAACACTTTTCTCAATTCAACTCCTACTTGCTTATATACTTGTTCATATGTCTATATATATGCTTGTACATATCTTGTTAAGTTTCTCTTAGCATTTAAGTCATCCTCAGTACAACTTAGTTCAAACAACTAGTTCCCCTTGTACTAAGGAATACATATAGCCTCCTCTTGGGCTTTATCCAAGCATTATTGCCTCCTCTTAGGCATCATACAATGAATCTCACCAGAAGATAGCCTCCTCTTGGGCTTTGTTCAATCTGATCAACCTTGAAACAGCTCAATAAAGAGAGGATAATTCCCGGTGAAACCTCTTCTTTAACCCCTTTAAACCTGGAATAATTCAACAAAGAAAAGATTATTTCCCGGTGAAACCTTTCTTGAACTCTTCCTAGACTTGGAAAGTCTCAATCCCCAGCCTCCTCTTGGGCTTAGTACAAGGACCCAAAGGCTTCCTAGAAGCATCCTAAGCCTCCTCTTGGACTTCATACAAGGACCCTCAGGCGTCCTAAAAGCATAGGATAAATCCTAGTTACCCCTATCCCTACATCAGCCCCCAGGAGAGTCAGAGCCTCTAAGGCATTCAAGCTTATCCTTTATTAAGTCTCTCCTACCCTCAACAAGGTTTTTCTTTCATCTTCAAGATCCACAGCCAAAACCATGTTACCAACAAATCCCCAACAAAAGTATCAGTGCCTCACGACATCTGATAATTCAACTCTTCTATAATTCCCCAGGAAGAGTTAGTTTCCCTTTTGATTCCTCAAAATAAGTCTAGACCTTCTCCTGGATTTCAATAATCCTCAATAAGAGTCAGCCTCCTCTTAGGCTTCATATAATGATTTACTCAGTCAACCTCAATCTTGGGCTTTGTACAAGACAAATATCATACTCCCCGGTTGAGTCAGTCTTCTTTAAAACTATACTCAAACTCTTCACCTTCATCATCTTGGGCTTCAAACAAGATCCTCAAATAAAACATCTCCAGTGGAGTCAATTCCCAAACCTTTTTTAGCTTCAACCTTGGGCTTTGATCAAGGCACAAAATCCATCATCCCCACAAATGAGTCCATGATTCCTCTATGTAGGAGGATATTTCTTCTATACATCACATATCAAAATAAACATTTAAAACCCCTTTTCCAGATAAATTGTTGTAAGTGGCACACTTGTTGATTCAAAATCCAAGCTGGAGTCCCTCCTTTATCAAGGCTAAAATTTATCTTTCATCTAAGTAAGTGGCAAGCCTCTGGATTCTACACATCCATGTCAATGTCCCTCTCTTAGCATGTAAAGACTCACAGAGGAAGATGTGGCATTGCTGGATTCCACACATCCAAATTAAAGCAACATCCCTCATAAATAAATGTTTGTAATGAATAGGTGAGATATCTCCCTTTAGAGATGACAAATTCTCTCTCAAAACTCCTGTAGCTTCAATCTTGGGCTTTAAACAAGACACAAAAACTCTTTTTAGCTTCAATCTTGGGCTTTAAACAAGACACAAAAACTCCTTCAACTTCAATCTTGGGCTTTGAAAAAGACACAAAACTCTCTTTTAGCTTCAATCTTGGGCTTTGAACAAGACACCAAACATTTTTCCTCCCAAAGAATAGGAGGAACTACGATCGCTCTGATTTCCCCAGATCTCTTTACGGGAATATGTAGGCATAAGATTGCGAAATCTTAGCGAGCGCACTAATAAAAAATCTTAGGTCAAGCACCTTCCCAAAAAAACAATAGAAAACCCAAAAACAACAAAAACATTTCCTCAACCTTCACAAAGGAGAAAATTTCCCCAATCGATAGCAGATAGACTTAAGAAAGCATTTCAAACAGTAAAAAATATATGCAAATCAAGGTGCCTATAGATTACTATAAATACTCTGGGTCTTAACAGCTTCCCTTTGTATAATCAACCCTCGATTCCAGATATCTTCGCATTTGTAGGGAAAACACTTACGTGCTGGGTTAGTTTAAGATATCTTCCCCTTCCTTTTAATCTTCATAGGATAAATATAGAAATCAGAAAGTCGAACCAAATGCGGTTGTGGCAGCGTCACAAAAACCGAAGCTACACCTTGATTATAACCCAACATAAAATACTCATATTAAGTGTTCATTATAATTAGTGGAGACTTTCAAAAAAATGTTAATCTCTTGATATTCCATAAGATTAACAATCCTCGAAATGTGTAACTTAGCAGCAACCGCAGGATCATAGACATGCTTCTTCACTACAATTCTATTTCTGAAGGATTTTTCAAATTCTGCAACACAAGAGTGATGTAGAAGTGAGAGAGCACTGACAAGTGTGGATGAGGATGTTCTGACAATATTATTTCCTTTTTTCACTTTGGGAGCCATGAATTTCAGATTTGAGGTATGCACACAGGGTGTTTGACAAAATGTGTGAATGAAAATGTCAAGATTTTTAATGATATAAGAGAAACTAACTTACCCAATCTATGATAATTGGTTACTAATCACACAAATTAGGAGAGAATAGATAAAGATAAGTGATTGTTGGAAATAAGAAACAATGAGATTTTATGGATATTTTCAAATGATGAGAAGTGAAGGGGTTTTTCTAGGAACGGGAAAAAGTTAACCTAGGTTGGCTTGGAAATAAGCAGAAGTTGGAGAGAGAAAAAAGACTCTTGGTAGCGCATAGCTAGACCTCAGTCCAGAAGGAGTCGACTTAAAAAATAACAAAACCACAAACGTATCGACTCATTCGTGATTGGAGTCAATACATAATGAGCTGAAAGTTTAAAAAAAGAAACTTAAGTTATGTATCAACTCATACCATCTTGGAGTCGATACAAACTGTATGTGTATTGACTTAAAACCTCTATGTATCGATACATACTAACCAGAGACAAAAAATTTGAAAACTAAAGACATTTGGTAGACTTAAGATGGATTTAGTCAAGGCGTACACTATGGACTTGGAGAAATTCATGCAAAAATGACATTTTTCATGCAAGAGTAGATAAATAGCATGCTTAATCTTTAATAACAACAAAAATACTTCAAATGTGAAGAATTAATAACATGAAATAAATATGATGATGAATTAAAAAATATAACATCATTATAAACATATGGATTGAAACACTCAAGGGTTATCAATGAAATTTTTGGAAATGAGCAAACATGTATTCTATCATACATCAAATATATCACACATTTGGAACATAAACATGAAATAAAAAACAAGAGACATAGATAAGTAACACAAAATACAGAAACTTAAGAACAAAGAGATAACTGAAACGATATTACCTCATACAATGAGAGATAGAGGATGCACTCATATGAAAATAAACTTTCAAAGGAAAGTTGAAACAAATTTAACAAGTGTATGCAACATAATATTTAGGCAAGATTTGAGATATCGAGAATGCCCAATTCCACGAATATTGAAAAACGGATCAATCACAAGAGGTTTTGTGAAAATATCGGCAAATTGATTTTTGCTATCAACATGCTCAAAAATGACATTGCTTTCTTCAACATGGTCTCATAGGAAGTGGTGACATATCTCAATATGTTTAGTACGAGAACGTAACATTGGATTTTTGGTTAGGTTAATCGCATTAGTGTTATTACACATGATAGGAATGCATTGTAGTTTAATATCAAAGCCAAGTAGTTGTTGTTTGAGCCACAAAATTTGAGCACAACAACTACCGACTGCGACGTATTCCGTCTTGGCAGTTGAAAAATCAACGAAGACTTGCTTCTTGCTATGCCAATTAACTAAGGAGTTTGAAAACATGTGACAAGTTCCACTAGTACTTTTCCTATCCGATTTGCAACCGGAGAAATCGGAATCGGAATAACCAATCAAACTACAATCGCTACCTTTGGAAAACCAAAACCCATACTTAGGTGTACTAGGAAGGTATCTAAGGTTGCGCCTTACAACTTTAAAAAGCAATTCCTTAGGAGAAGATTGATTTTGAGCGCGCATGCACACACTAAATATTATGTCAGACCTAGATGTAGTAAGATATATAAGAGATCCAATCATACCTCTATACATTTTGACACCAACATCCTTACCATTTTCATCTCTGTCCAAGTTCCCGTTAGTGGGAATTGACATGTCAATTAACTTTGCATCTTCCATTTCAAAGCGTTTAAGTAACTCATGACCATATTTTTGTTTGACACACAAATGTCTCTTCTTTGAGCTGCTTAATTTGAAGTCTGAGGAAGTAATTCAACTCACCCATTAGAATCATCTCAAATTCTCCTTGCATTAGCTTTGAAAACTCTTTAACTAATTGCATGTTAGTAGAACCAAATATTATATCATCAACATAAATTTAAACTAGAAGAAGATGTTTTCCTTGACGTTTAATGAAAAGTATTGTATCAACCTTCCCTCTAGAGAATCCTTGATCAAGTAATAACTTACTAAGTTGCTCATACCAAGCCCTAGGTGCTTGTTTGAGACCATACAAAGCTCGTTTTAGTTTAAAGACATGATTAGGATACTCATGATTTTCAAAATCGGAAGATTGTAAAACATACACTTTATCATTTATATAACCATTAAGGAAAGAACTTTTCATGTCCATTTGAAATAATTTGAAATCTTTGGAGCATGAAAATGCTTTAAAATAAGGAAAATAAGCACCATTTAAGATAACAGATTGTGAAATCTCATGGGGACTCAAGCCTTTCTCCAACAAAGGTCGGGGAAAATTACCTAACATATGAAAACTAATAGAAAGAAGAAGACTAGATATACATGTGTCCATCGGTTGAGACGAGATGGGTGGTAAAAATTGATCTAAAATAGGCTCGATTATCAAGCCAATCATTTATCTCATAGGGGGAACGAAATCCAAAGTAAGCGACAAGATAAGGTGCACTAATCAACAAGATTAAACCTCCCAAAAGAGTGATATTAGAGGCCAAAAACATCCATTAAGAAAACTCTATAAGAGTAATACACCTATAATCACAACTATTGGACAAGGATGCCAACCTTTAATTAGGCGAGAGCGTGGCTCCGAAGAATCTGCCAAATCTGGGCCAGAAGACTCTAAGATCTAAAATGTATAAACAAAACCCTACCACTTATGAACCAGATGTAATCTCCTTCCTTGAGGAAAGACACCAAATCCTGAATTAGCCACTTCAGTGGGCGTCTCCCCCACTAAATAAGTATATTAAACTCTATAGTCCACCATCTGATCAAAAGGAAGAGAAGAAAAAAACTAGAGAGAGGGGGTGCAAAACATATATTTCTTTGCCAGGGGTGGAAATAATATAGTAGAACCAAAAGGGATACACTTTAGGGCTTAGGGAAAATTCAGGATTTCCGCACATGACTATTGCTCATTCACATACAGACGTTTGCTTTAAGTATCTTCCTAAGTATTATATGTCTCCTTTAACAATGGTATAAGAGTGTAATAGTCACTACATCAAGGCCAATAATGTCTTTTCTATATGTAATAATGATTACCAAGTGGTCGTAATAATTGGTAGCGATCCCAACAAAATGATTGGTTAATTTTTTTTAAGGTATTGACATGTTGTTGCGAATCAGGTCATTTATGTATCTTTAACTCGTATAATCATTGATTCGCGAAGAGTTTTTTATTTAGAATTTTAGATATATATTGAATCTTTAGTTTATCTCAAACCTCCTTCATAAATTTTAGATCCATAATATGATACATCGCTCCATCTCATGCACATAGGCACATCAATATTGTATCTTTCTTCTTTATTTAATGGATTTTCCCCATGTTTGTTAGTTTCATCCGATGCACTGGATTTTGTAAATTCTATTAAAATAATATGTATTTAACCCTCCTTTTCCATAAATCAAAATTCTGCGTGTAACACGTTAAACCCCAAAACTTATATCAAAAGATTTAATCAACAATTTAAGGTGTCATTATGACGAAATCAAATTTCACAAATAAAATATAAGACTTTAAATCACATAATTCAACATTAACTCAAAAAATAGTAAAAACGTCACATCCCTGATGTTACAGATCAAAGCGTTTGAACGACTAAAAGCAATAAACGATAAAGAAAATAAAGATGATCTCCAAGGCTAACTTCCATCTCACAATAGCTACTACTCATGTTCCTGAGTATTTGTACACATCATACATCAACACACGAACAAAATAACAAAGGGTTGGGAATACACTCAAATATATTAGCGATGCAAAAGATCAGAAATGGTAGTCTAAACAACAATAACAATAATCATCATCTGGTACTGTATTCATACAACAATCATCAACTCACAAATTTGACTTGTATGCAATGTGACAACACCTCAACTCTCTATGTATGTGGTACCAACTCAACAAAGGTTCTTCATATGAACTGGGTGCAAACATTTGAACCCGAGCCCCAACATTTGAGCTTGGGACAACTCACTAGTCCCAACATCTGAACTCGTGCCTCGTCTCTTTAACAACAACGACAACATATGATGAATGACATACAAAATGCAATGAAAAAAACACAACAATGATTACAGCATCACATTTAAATGTAACAATCATACAAAAACAACACAACAATGCTTACAGTCCTATATTTGACTATAAACAATCATGCACCTCAGCGCCTCAACAATAGTTCTCACTCCGAACTACACATCTCAACAATCATCAGCAAGTATTTACAACACCTCACATAATCATACTTGCACTTTACAACATATATTCACACATAATATAAACACCCACATAGTACTCAATCATATCAATTAATCTTATCTTTGCTCCATCATTAATTTGTTCATTCACAACAATCAATTGTTCGTTAGTTACCGTCAACTATTACGTAACAAGTAAAACAATTATTTTCCACAATTTCCAGTACCCATATAGCCTCTTAATATATCACTATGGGATAGCCATACAAGTTAGCTTTCCAACCCTTCGAACTACACCTCATTTGAATTTACAGAACTAAAGTTATGGCAAAAACACTCAAATGACAATTTTCTGGTTTCAACACTGTTTTGCAATGAATTAATTGATTAATTATCCCCATTAATCGGTTGAAATCAATCGATTGACACCTTCTATTTTTTCAAATTTTTTTGTTAATTACACCAGCATCAATCGATTGCAACAAACAGTCAATCGATTGACATCACCCATTTTCCAAATTTTTTCAATTTTTCACATGATCATTCAATTGACATCGGGGGTTAATCGACTGACATCAGCAAAATTTCCAAAAATCCCAGTTTCAATCACATTTACATCATCCCCTCCAATCCCTAAGATGCATACATCATACTAGTACATATTGTAACATCCAAACACATCATATCATGAATTTAACAGCATGAATCAATTTCATAACAATTAATCATATCATAATACACATATCAAATCATCTGTGTTGCAAAGGTACGGGTACGTACCCAGTACCCGGTACGGGTACTGGTACGGAATACGTCATTTTTAAAAAAACCAAGGTACGGGTACGCTAGTATAAATTCATATGCACTCCAATTTTTCTTAACCGAAGATGAAGAACTTGGTTGTGCGAGGAGTTTCAATGCAACAGATTGAAGTTTAGCGATTGAAGATCCATAAGTTATCAACCATTCCTTTGGTTTCAAGATCCACCGATCTTGCAACGAATCACATTGGTCAAACTCTACATCAGCACTTGAAAAGCCCATTTAAAAAAGTATAAAACTATACCATTAGAAGAAAACAATTGAGTTCGCGTACCAAATATGTATCCAATATGTACCCATTGGAGTACCAACTTAAAAAATAATAAATAAAAAATAGGTACGGTGTCGGTACGTACCATACGAGTACCGTACGTGTACCGATACCCAGTAAGTACCCGGGTACCGGTACTTTATCTAAAATGGAGTACCCATGCTTCACAGCAAATCATGAATCTCAACAATTAGACATGTAATTTACACTATTTTCATCAAGAACACATGAACAATGGTGGAATCAAAAGAAAAACCTAGAAGAGGGTGAGGATCCTTGTCCACGCTACATACAATATACACCCATAAAAGAGTAATTTCCCCCTTACCTTGGATTTCCAGTAAACAAGATCTAAGATCCACAACAATAGCGTGTTCTTTCCAAGCCCTAATTTGCCTCTCTTGACTCTTTTATCTTGTTCCAAATTAACGCATACTATAAAAGTTTAGCCCTCACATTTTAATATTTAAACCAAAACCCAATTATCCTAATTAGGTTATTCTCTTATCACCCTTAACTTATTCTCCTATTCTATATTTTGCCCTTACTCCTCTTACTAACTCCAATTTCATTAATTTTTAATTTCTAATAATTCAATTATCCACCAAACTATACAATTTCTCTTATTTTTCTACAACTACCTTAATTTTAAATTATTCCACTCAACTTAAATTAATTAAAATTAATCTAATTAATTTTTACCATTCCCTTAACTCTGTCAAATACCCACCAAGACACACATATTCACCAATTATCCATATAAGAGCATATAAATCATTTAATAATTTAAATAAAATGCAACTAAATTAAATTAAATTAATTAATTGAATTTGGGGTGTTACAACTCTCCCCCACTTATAGAATTTTCGTCCTCGAAAGTTACCTATAGGAAACAAAGTCGGATACAACTCTCTCATCTGACTCTCCAGCTCCCACGTCATGCTGCCTCCAGCAGGTCCTCCCTATACCACCTTCACCAGCACAATCTTCTTATCTCTCAAGTATTTCACTTCGTGATCCTCTACTCTCAAGGGTGATGCCTCAACGGTCAAATTCTCTCTTACTTGCACATCGTCCACTTGAATCACATGAGACGGATTAGGAATATACTTCCTCACTTGAAACACATGAAAGACATCATGAAGATTCAAAAGAAATGGTGGTAAAGAAACTATGTAGGCCACTTCTCCTACTCATTTCATATTCTAATAAGGACCAACGAAATGCGGCATGAGCTTTCAAGATTTCAAAGCACGACTAACACCGGTGACCCGAGCGAATCGCAATAACACATGATCCCCCTCTTGAAACTAAAGTGTTTTCCTCCTCTTATCACGAAAACTCTTCTGGTGACTCTGCAAAGCCTTCATCTTCTCTTGGATCATCTTGATCTTCTCGGTAGTCTGCTGAACAATCTCTGGTCCAAGCACAACACTTTCACTAGAATCAAACCAATACAAAGGTGTCCTACACCTTCTAGCATACAAAGCCTCAAATGGTGTCATTCCAACACTATGGAAACTATTGTTATAAGTGAACTCAACCAAAGGTAAGTGGCTATCCTAGTTACCTCCCTACTCCAACACATGAGATCTCATCAAATCCTCCAAAGACTGGATAGTCCTCTCTGTCTGACCGTCTGTCTGCGGATGATAAGTAGAACTCAACATCAGCTTAGTACCCATGTCATCCTGCAAACTCCCCCCAAAACTTGATGTGAATCTCGGATCTTTATAAGAAAAATGCTTGCAGGAATACCATGCAAGCTAACAATGTTAGATGATGGCTATGGATCTAGAAGGGGGGTTGAATAGATCCCTTGAGTTTTACACGAAAAAGGTTACCAAAAATTTAGTTTTAAAAGGTTAAACGGAAGCAACCACTGGATTGTACGTCTACCACGAACCTTCTACTAAAAGGATCGGATATGCACGAATATATTGAGAATGAGTATGGAAGAGAAAAATTCAATTTGATTACTACACTTAAAAACGCAATCAACAAAATATTGCTTGCTTGATGTTTAATCCAAACCAATGAGGAAAAACGATAAACAATTAAAAGCAATGCGTTCAATTTTTGCTTTGAAACAAATTATCAAACACCTAGTGTGCGTAAACACACTAAGTGATGAATTTCTATGGAATGTAATGTAAAGCTGCTCCAAGACACAATTCAAGATATTGTATCAATTTAACAAAACAATTTCTCAGCTCAAGATTACACCACAACAGAAATTTCGATAAATTGGGACTTCACAAATTTGAATAAACTGAAATGTAAAAGATTTAAGGGAAAGAGAGAACAAACGAGATTTGATTAGGCAGTTCCCCAATCGTCCTCGCTTTGGGTACCTCTGCCCCCAATTCCATAATTGGAATTGATATATATATATATATATATATATATATATATATATATATATATATATATATATATATCTGTGTGTGTGTGTGTGTGTGTAACTGTTGCAAATTTTTTATTACAAGAGAAGAACAATGAACATCCAAATCCTCGAACGTCTTCGATCGTTGATGCAGAGTCTTCTCTCCCCTTGATTCAAGATGAATCAAGTGCTTCAAATATGGTTGATCCAATTACCGTCCCACGCTACTAAACCGAAAGAAACCACTGTTCTTCGGTTACCTTCACTCGATCAATTGCGATCCACCAAAAATTCGAACCCAAACCTCTCTTCTACAATCCTCCGATTACATCTACTAAACCAAACGATTACTCCAATCTTCGGTTACCTTCGCACGGCTGAATCCCTGTAGAACGAAATGGTTTGTGCAAAAACCCCCAAAATCTACTTGATTCTTGGAGAACAAAACCAACTAGTTTTATTCAAGAAACACCTACCAAGCTCTCAACCCAGAAAATGAAGATCATACACTTCCTAAATTCTGAACGTTATCACTTCGATCAATGGGCGACACAAACAAAGATGATTATGTGTGATTATTTGTTTACTCAATGAAGAAGATGAAGATGAAGAGAAAAATGGTATCTATTTTCACGTTTCTTATTGTTTTGGATAATGAGATGACCAAACTATTTTTAGAGAATAAATTGATCCACTAAAAATTATAACAGAAATAACAGAAAAAAATTTAAGTGAAAAAAATCAGTTCAGGTAGGTTATGGGTCGACTCATACTTTAAAGAGGGTCGGCGCGCGCTGACCCGTGGAAAATATTGTGAAAAATTAACAAGTATGCGTCGACCTCAAGGCATCATGTGTCGACGCATGAATACAATTTCTGCATTCCCAGAATCATGCGCTTTCCCGGTTATTTCACAAGTCTTGCACCAGTATTCATGCGTCGACTCATGCATATGGTAGGTCAGCGCATAACCTGTATTTTTTTTTACATAAAATGCATTTTTTGCACATTGTAACTGACCAAGACCTAGACAAACATACTAGACACCAGTATAATGATCATGCACATATATTTATGGATAAGACAAAGTCTTATATGTCTAGACACATGAACAACAATGACTAGATTCAATTTTCCCGACAAGTGAAGTGATACCGCTCAAATTACAATCTAATACTCAACATATTTGTTGACATCATTAAAATGAAATAGATGAAAGACCATAGCCCTCACATACTCCCCCTTTTTGATGATGGCAACACTGTTTTAGCTTTCACGTGATTTGTAATTTGTGAATGAACAAGCTCCCCCTGTCTTTAACATTTGATTAATTTCCTGCTAATTTTCTACTTGCTATCCTTCTCCCCCTTTGTCAACATCAAAAAGAAGAGAAGAAGGTGGTCAAAATAAAACTATAACACGTAAGGATCCATCACATATTTGCAACACAGCAACATTAACACGCATCCACATATGATACAGTTAATGTAAAATTGGAACCGGATAAATACGGAACATAAATCACAAAGACTATTCATTCCATACGTAAGAATTCCAAAACAAACTGAAGCAAAAGTCAAAGTTTAAACAATAGGATAAAACATGCAAACCAAATAACAAAACATAAATGCAAAACAAAAGTAATATGATGCCCTAATCTCTATGGTCTCATCCCCTATATGGATTACCTCTTCCCCCATAGTGTTGGCCGGGTGGTGGCAAATCCTCTAGGTGCAGGTTAAGTTCGACCCAGCGTGCGATTGAGAGTACCAAGACTGTTAGCAAGATTCAAATTCTGTTGAGTCAAATTCTCGTCCAGTTGGGTGAATCGATTCATAGAGGCGTCAACAAACCTGTTGAAGTTAGTGATGTGAGCCGAGACTTGATCGGATAAGTTTGTGAACCTTTATTCCTGAGCATTGTAGCGGCTCTCTTGCAATGCTTGGAATTCTTGCTGTTGAAGATTCATTTCATTTAACCTTGCCAGAATCTCTTCAGATGCCTGGAAATCATACTGAGGTTGTGGAGTTGGAGGTGCCGAATAATCAGGTTGCTGCCAACCATACTCCTCGCCATAGGTGGGAGGAACATATGCGTCACCAAGAGTAGTCCAGCAGTTATTTTGCCAATCTCCCCAGCCCTGATTCTCAGAATTGTCCTCATTTTGATCGCCCATCCATGCTTCGTTGTCTTCCTCTTGCATAACCACATCAGCATTGTTAACATCTTGATTGTCACTATCATGTACTTCCTCATCATCATTTCCTTCATAATGAATAGGTTCTTCAGGTTCATGTTGAAAAGGATGAGTGGATCTGTGTCGATAGTTGAATCTCTTATTAACGGAATCCCAATTGTAACCCATCATGGTGAGAGTTTTGGGTTGAAATTGTTGTTCAGATGTAATCTCAATGTAAGGAATATCTGGAACCAAAATGACAGCCTTGTTCAAAATGTTCTGAATGCAGGATGCATAACCTAGAGCCAGAAATTTGTTGGAGCTGCGGGTTATGAACATCTGATATGCAAAATAGTATGGCCAGTTGATTTTGATATGATTCTTCAAAATATACATGAGATGAACCTCTGCCTTGTCAACTCGTGAGTATCCACCTTTCTTAGGTCTCAAAATACGAGCAACAATCCATTGCAAAATACGGTCTTCAAATTTTAGATGACTGGTAGTGACATTTCTCGGAAAGACGTCACTTGTCACATCATCATCAGGATATGGTTCCCGTAACATAGAGTTCAGAGCAGTTTTGAACTCAAAGTTTTGAACAAACGTTTTGTCGGTTACTTTGGGCAGATTGTCAGCAGTATCCATATTAAACAAAATAGACCATAAATCATTGTTCACATCATGAAGTGCATTATTTATAGAAAACTTAAACTCATCCCCCTTAAATTTACCCTTAATGCCACAGTAGAACACTCGAACCAAATCATTATTGTACTTATCATCACATTCCAGAAACTCACCAAGATTCTGAACATTGAGCATTTCAGTTATCTCAGAAATGTGATAATCTTGACCCATCAATACATAGAAACCATGTTGTGGTATAACATCATGATTACTAAACAATGCCTCATAAGGACCAGACAGTGCATCAGAAATTAAAGAGTTAACAGTTATCGGTTGTGAAGAGGTTCTGGCAGATAAAGCTCTGGTTGTTCTTTTACCGGTTGTTCGTCTGGAAGCTATTTTTGATGAAGGTTTGAAGAAGATGAACAGTGCACACATTGGTAGAGAGGATGATGAACAGTGCGCGAAAGTAGAGAGGATGATGATCAGTCGTTAGAAACCCTTGTTGTTATACCCTTGAGGATTCACTCTTTGTGGGTTTTTATTTTTAGGGGTTTTGATGGAGATTAATGGGTATTGATGAGGTTTAATGGAAGAAATAGAGAGAGGGAGACCACAAAATATGGTATGTTTACATGCAATGAACAAGGAATTAAGAGTTATGCAGATATGTAGTGGGAATAGGTAACACTAGGTCGGCGCACGCATCCCAACTAAAGCAGGAATTCTGATCGCAACAGTTATGCGTCGACCTATGTACAGGGTGCATCGACGCATGCAAGTACTGGAACTGAAAATTTTTTAAACATATAAGGATGCGCCCACGGCAGGTTATCCTGCGCTAACCTGCTTGTTTCCCTTAACAAATGCATCAGTTTACGAGTCGGCCCATGATATGGTCCAGTTGACACATGCAAGGCAAAAATGAGAAAAAATTGAAATTTTGCAAATATAAGTTCCAAATGGATAAATAAACATGCACACACATAGAACAAACATCCACATGAACAATATGTGCTCAAAATGCAATAAACATCAAGTTTAAGGTACTTAATATGGCACAAAATATGTTAAACATCTATAAATTGGAACGATATTACCTTGATCACCATGACGATAAGAGCCCTCACATATAGCTAAATATCTCTTTGCATTGTTAGTTAAAAGAATAAACAAGCATGTATATATGTGAAGATCACTATCATAAAGAATTATCAAACACGATCCGAGATATCGAGAATGCCAAGTTCCCTACGGATGTGAAAGAAAGGCTTTGTAGCTAATGATTTTGTAAAAATATCAGCAAGTTGATTTTTAGTGTCAACGTGCTCAAAAATCACATCACCTTTCTCTACATGATCCCTAAGAAAATGATGGCGTATTTCGATATGCTTGGTGCGTGAATGTAATACGGGGTTCTTAGTTAGGTTTATTGCACTAGTGTTATCGCACAAAATGGGGATACGCTCAAGTTTTAAATTGAAATTAAGCAATTATTGTTTAAGCCATAAGACTTTAGCACAACAACTGCCTGCGACAACGTATTCCGCCTCGGCTGTTGACAAAGCAACCAAAACCTGTTTCTTGCTATGCCAACTCACCAAGGAATTTTCAAAAAGGTGACACGTTCCACTAGTACTTTTCCTATCCAACTTGCACCCGGCAAAGTCGGAATCGGAATAACGAACTAAGGAACAAACACTACCTTTGGAATACCACAACCCATACTTTGGAGTACCAGAGAGGTATCGAAGTATGTGCTTAACTGCTTTTAAGTGGGATTCCTTGGGACGTGCTTGATACCTCGCACACATGCATACACTGGACATAATGTCGGGTCGTGATGCGGTAAGATAAAGAAGAGATCCAATCATACCTTGATACTTTTTTACCTCTACATCCTTACCATTTTCGTCACGATCAAGATTGGCACAAGTGGGCATGGAGTATCTATTGCTTTGCAATTTAGCATGTTGAAACGTTTGAGAAGCTCAAGACAGTATTTCGTTTGACTCACGAATGTGCCCTCTTCGATTTGTTTGATTTGCAGTCTGAGGAAATAGTTAAGCTCCCCCATCATGCTCATTTCAAACTCCCCCTGTATCAAACTAGAAAACTCCTTGACCAAGGTCATGTTAGTAGACCCAAAGATAATATCATCAACATAAATTTGTACCAAGATTAAATGTTTTCCTTGACATTTAATAAAGAGGGTTGTGTCAGCCTTCCCTCTTGAATACCCTTGATCAAGTAAAAATTTTCTTAGACGTTCATACCAAACCCTAGGGGCTTGTTTAAGTCCGTACAAATCACGTTTAAGTTTGTAGACATGATCAGGATATTCATGGGATTCAAAACCTGGAGGTTGGGCAACATAAACCTCTTCACTTATATATCCATTAAGGAAAGCACTTTTAACGTCCATTTGGAATAATTTGAAGTTCTTAGTGCAAGCATAAGCAAGTAAAAGGCCTATAGCCTCGAGTCGGGCAACCGGCGCATAAGTTTCCTCATAGTCGATTCCTTCCTCTTGGTTATAGCCTTGCGCTACAAGCCGTGCTTTGTTACGTGTTATTACTCCATTTTCATCAAGTTTATTCCTAAACACCCATCGAGTGCCAATTACTCGATGATCTCGCGGAGGGGGGACAAGGTCCCAAACCTCATTTCTCCTGAATTGATTTAGTTAATCTTGCATTGATAGAAACCAATGCTCATCGAGTAACGCCTTCTTAGCGTTTTTAGGTTCTACTTGTGACACAAAAGCAGAGTAATAGCAAAAATTACTAAGTTTAGAGCGAGTGGTTACTCCCTTAGAGATATCACCGAGAATGTTGTCAATTGGATGGTCTTTTGGAGACTTCCAAGCTGGAGGAAGTTCATCTTTATCAGAATGATGATCATCCTCACTTTTCACTGGTTGGTGATCCTTTTCCTCCTCAATACGCACTGCTTCAGGCTAATCAGTTACCTTGTCAGTGTCCTTGAGTATGTCTTCAGTAGGTAGACCTGCACCATGAAAAGAACTACCTTCTCCAACATTTCTCGGATAAGACTCATCAAAGGTAACATGAACTGACTCTTCAACTACACGTAACCTTTTATTATAAATTCTATACGCTTTACTTGACTGAGAGTATCCAAGAAAAATACCCTCGTCGGCCTTGGCATCAAACTTACCAAGAGTCTCTTTCCCATTATTTAACATAAAGCATTTGCAACCAAATACATGAAGGTGAGAGATATTTGGCTTACGCCCTTTTAAAAGCTTATACGGTGTCTTGTTTAGAATAGGCCGGATGAGCACCCTATTCAAGACATAACAAGCCGTACTTATGGCGTCGGCCCAAAAGTATTTTGGTAGTCCACTATCATTGATCATAGTCCTTCCAAGTTCCTCCAAAACTCTATTTTTACGTTCTACTACCCCATTTTGTTGAGGGGTACGTGGTGCGGAAAAATTATGATCAATTCCGTTGGAATCACAAAATGCTTCAAACAAATGATTTTCAAACTCACCCCCATGGTCACTTCTAATTGACCCAATGTTTGTGTTTAACTTGTTCTGAGATATCTTAGCAAATCGTTCAAAGGCTGAAAAGGTATCACTCTTATTTGCTAAGAAAATAGTCCAGCAAAACCTAGAAAAGTCATCGACTATTACAAAACCATAATAGTTACCACCTAGGCTTTTAACCCTAGATGGTCCAAAGAGGTCCATATGGAGGAGCTCAAGGGGTCTCATAGTTGAAACGATGTTTTTAGATTTGAATAAGATCCTTGTTTGCTTCCCCATTTGGCATGCATCACAAATGTGATCCTTTGTGAATTTGATTTTGGGAAAACCGATGACTAGGTCTTTAGAGACTATTTTGTTAAGCAAATCAAAGTTGATGTGCGCCAACCGTCTATGCCACAACCATGAATCCTCATTCATAGTGACTAGACACTTGTCGCCATTCAACGATACTTCATCTAAGTCTAGCATATAGACGTTGTTCACAATCAAGCCCTTAAACACGTTCTTTTTGTCACTATCTTCAACTATGCAACAATCTTTTGAAAACGATACTTTATAATTCTTGTCACATAGTTGGTTAATGCTTAAAAGATTGTGTCTAAGGCCTTCCACAAGAAGTACATCAGAGATAGTAGTAGATGAGGGGTTACCTACACTACCTTTACCAAGAATCTGTCCCTTGTTATTATCTCACCTCTCGTTGCCAAATGTGACAAGTGTCACTGTAATACCCCGTAAATTATTTTACTCTAGATAATATTATTATGATCAACTGGGTTCCGGTTTACTCTGAGAAGTTATTGGATAAAATAATTAGAGTAAACTGATGAGCTCAGAGCAAATCAAATTAATATTATCTGACTCTGAGATTTTAATTATTGGAGCTTTAGAGACTTTTTGGATAATTAGTAGTGTTACTAATTAATGATATTTTTGCTATATCATTTCCTTTCCACCCTTTTTCCACACTTAGAAGCAAAGAAGGAAAAAGATAGAAAGAAGTTTGTGAGAAGGAAGAAGCAAGGAAGGAAAAAAAAGAGAAAACCCAAAGAACTCAAGACCAAGAATCATCATCCATTCTTCACCAAATCATCTCATCTTCTTCATCATCATCCTCTATTCAAGGTGGGTTCTAGATGGATGCTTTAAGTGTAGAGTTTCTTGAGTTTAGAGTTAGGTTAGGTTTTGTGAGAAAATTAGTAAACTTGCTAAAAATTATGAACCTAACGGTTAAAAATCGATATAAATTGCGTAGTATAATCGTAGTGTGCATATGAACATTGGTGATACTTGTTGTGATTGTTTGACATTGGTTTGGGTTGGAAAAGTTGAATTTTTGCGGTTTGGAACCATGTATCCCGCAGCAGAAAAATTCTGTTTCTGGTGCGATTCTCCAGGCGAATCAGAACTCGCCAGGCGAATGGGGTCTCGCCACAGGTTCGCCAGGCGAAGTGCTGGCGAGAAGGAATTCGCCAGGCAAAATCCTAAGTCTCCAGGCGAATAGGGGGAGACAGAAATGTGTTAGCTACTAGAACTTGTGGTTTTTCTAAAATGGTGTTTCGCCACTGGTTCGCCAGGCGAAGTGCTGCGATGGGGGATTCTCCAGGAGAATTCTTAAGTCGCCAGGCGAATTTGGTTGTTTCTCAATAATTTTGTTTACTTCAAAAATTCATAACTTTTGTTTAGTGTATCCGATTTGAGTGTTCTTTGTACCGATAAAGAGCTATGAAAATACTCTATCTAATGGAAGTGAAAAATACTAGTTTTGATTCCCGATTAAATAATCGGAGGGAACCGAAATTGGTGTAACTTGTGATACGTTGAATTATGTGATTCCATTATATAATTGACTTATGTTTACCTATTTTCTTATTGTTAAGCATGTATGAGAGAGTATGCATGTCAAAATATGAAATAGGTAGAGTGAGGAAACCTTACCATGAATTATGTTGAAACCTAGTAATGGCTAGGAAATTGTGGAATAACATAACGATGACACTCGGGCAAGAGAGGCTGAGGCGTGCGTCTATTACTGAAGGGTATAGAAAAGAATAATGACACTAGTATGGAACACGTGTAAATTATGTTAAATGTGGGGAAAGGCAAAAGAGGCCAAAAAGGCTAATGTAGCCTAGAAATGTTGAATACGATTATGGTTGTATGTGAAATCACGAAATCGTAACCATTATTCTATTATGTGCCATTTCATGAGTAACGAGCTCCTCTGTAATGAATGCACGATTACTTGGTAGGTTTGATTCCCAACGTTGTAGTATGAATGGAGCCTACGGGTAAAGAGACTTGTGACGGTGTACGGGCCGTGTGAAGTGACGATTTAAGGTGATAATGTGTCCCTTATTTTCGAATCCATCTCGTATGCCAAGTAATCTACGAGGGTCCATGACTCGTTCCTACTTCTAGACGTAGAAGAGGGCGGGAGAAAGGGGATGCCTTGACAGGGTTAATGATAGTGATACACTTTCGAGTTAACAGACTCAATAACGTGTTTCCATATAGTGTGTGTGAGTACTCAAAGTCACTTCCCTTCCCCTTTGACTTGAGTTAGGTGTGATAAAACCTTGTAAAGCCGAGAGGACCTATAAGATAGAGAATCACTGAGATTTGATGTATCTCACCCCACGTTGTTGATTATATTACAGGTACTACAGGTTCGGCGAAGGGTAAGGATAAAGTTGTTTGACTTTTCTTACTATCTTGGCTTTTGGGATAGCAAGGCTTCCGTTGTGGAGTTTTTGAGATCGTTGTCGATCTAGTTCTTAGTATTTGTCTTTGGAACATCTTGTATATATATTATTCCATAGTTTTTTTGTATTAGGGATTGATTTTTTGGGCATGTATATGTATAATGTGTTTACTAGGGACTTGTATATTTCAGTACCAAACGTGGTATTCATGTATAATACATGCTTTAATGTATGTATTTATATATGGGCGTTATAGTTGGTATCAGAGCAGGTCGTATCCTCGACCTAGCCATAAAATAGTATAAGTATTTCTTTCCGTTTCATATACGTTGTGTCGCCATTGGTCTTACGTGTTATATTTATGGTATTGAGCCTGATCAACTTAATCCTATCTGTATGACATATAGGAACATGGCCGATGGGTGCAGAAACAATCGTGGTAGACCCAGAACCACTCCGGTAAGGACTAATCCGCCAGGCGGCGAGGAAAATGTTCCATGGCCTCAGTTTCTGCAGGAGATGCAACAACAACAGAATCAGTTTATGCAACAAATGGTACAACAAATGGTTGGGGGTCTGCATCCTCAAGTGGTTGTTCCAGAAGCTACAGGTGGAAGCTTTAGGAATTTCATTCATATGAATCCTCCAAAATTTCAAGGAGGGTTGGATCCGGTAAAGGCTCACGAGTGAATAGCCGGCATGGAGAGAATTTTCTTAATAGTTCACTGTAGTGAGGAAAATAAGGTGATTTTCGCTTCTCACTTGTTGAAGGGTCCTGCAATGAGATAGTGGGAGAGTGCCTCAGCCTTGATGACTATTCAAGAGGTCCCTAAGGTATGGGAGCAGTTCAAGATTAATTTTATGGAGAAGTATTTTCCAAGTTCCCTAAGGTCTCAGAAGGAATTCGAGTTTCAACAGTTGAGACAGGGTACTTTGACTGTAGCCGCATATGCTGAGAGGTTTGAGGTAATGGCTGCTTATTCTAGGCAGGCCATGTATGCTCCGGACGAGAGGTGGAAGATTGATCAGTTTCTTTTTGGTTCGAGGGCTGAAATTTCACATAGTGTGTCTCAGAGGGAGTTCACTAGTTATGCCGAATTGCTAAGGCAGTGTTATGTGGCATAACACAACTTGAAGAAGGTTCAAGTAGAAGGGGAATTGAGTAGGTTAAATCAAGGTGATCGTGGAAGATCTAATCAGCAATTTAGACCGAGGCAAAAAGCTTTCAAAGGGAAGCAAGTTCAGAGTTCTAAGACTAGTGCACCTCCAGTGTGCCGTACTTGTGGGAAGATGCATTTCGGTAGATGTCGCTTCGAAGGAGTAGAGTGTCATCGGTGTCATAAAGTGGGCCATATGGCGAAGGATTGTCCTCAGAGTAAGAATCAGATGCAAGAAAGGAATACCGGCCGAGTTTATACTTTGGATGCGAGAAAAGCAAAGGGTGATTATCGCTCCCGGGATTTTCATCCAAATACAAACGCGAAAGTGGCACCGAAACAGAGTCGCCAGCAATGTGTATTTATCCCAAGAGAGGGAAAGTAAACATTGCGTAAACCTGAGGGAAAGGAAAGAGCATGGTCTTGCGACCAAGAGAATTGGGTTCGGGAGTCGGTTACACGAAGGGAATGTATTAGCACCCCCACGCTTCCATCGTACCCGATGGGATCCACGCTTGTTTGTCAAGTTGTTTGTGTTTTTTAGTGGAAACGTCAGAGTGTGCGTTCCAGCAGTTAGGTGTTGCAGCTCGCTGTAAGGAGACTTAGGCGTTACCTGTTTGCGGTGGAACGGACGTGACGAATACTTAAGGAATAGAATGAAGGAGATGAGAAGAGAATTTATTTGTTTTTGTCTTTTAAGGAGAAGTGTTTTGTTTATTGGTGTTTAGTAACACGCATTGTATTTAAGTCCTTCATGTAGGATCGAATGCCTCGCATATCGACCCAAGACGGGACGTACGCTAAACATTCTAAGAAAATGAGAGAATACCCCTCACCTGCTTATTCCCACATGAAAGGCTCAAATACAATGCATGTTATGCCTTTTATTAAGTGTTTTTTATTTTGTTTTAAGGTGAGAAGAAGAGAGACTCAAATGGTTGAGAAAGGTAAACTCTAATGAGGGAGACTAAGACTCAAACCCTAAAGGTATCATACATGGATGTTCCTATGGTTAATGTGGTTTAAGAAACCTAATCCTAAGAAAAAGGAGAAGAAGAGTGAATTAAACAACTCACTTCTAAAGTAAAAGATGAGTTCTAACTCAAAAAGGGGAAGAAAGAAGTTATTCAAGGGAAGCATATAAACGCTCATCATGATCACAAGTAGAATGATTAAAAGAGATAAGAGAAAATAGAAGAAAGAAGTGTATGTGGAAGCATGTCCACACACTTACTTACCCTTAGCACCTACATGAAAAGGTTAGTTCAAAAACTATTTACAAGTAGTGAAATAAGAAAAGAATACCAAATAATGATCAAACAAAATAAGAATCAAAGAATAAAGATCCTAAGAGATGAAAATCAATCAAGGTCAGAACCTATGCTCTAAGGATATTCTCTAATGTTAAGAAATCTAACCCACACAAACTATGCACAAGCAAGGTCTTAAACATCAAATAAAAGCACCTATGAAATGAATAGATGAAAGATGAGTGGACATGCAAAGTGATCATGCAATAATGCTTCACAAAAGATCAAGGTAAAAACAACATACCATTTATAAATGTCTCACAATGCATATGAATCATCATACAAATCATGGATGCAATGATACAAATAGAGGAAGTAAGATGAAGAAGAGATAAGGAGAAGAAACAAGTTTCTAATTAGATGCACAAAGTGACATACCAAAAGTGCATAACATGTGAAATGATTAATGAATGCATATGGGAAGTGGCATACTATTAATGAGATGCAAATGGAAGGTATGAAATGGCATACAAAACTGCACACATAAAACATGTAGAGCTTTAGAAGAGATAGGATGCAAATTTAATTCAATCAAGTTCATGTAATGGAACAAATTGAAACAAGCATGTTTAAGTGGAAAGAAGTGAAAGTAAATGACCTATAATCATGGTTTAAGATAACCTATAATATAATACAAATGAGCTATAATATCATACAAATGAGCACAAAAGGTGGCACAAGTGCCTCATCAAAATCATATGAGAATGAAATAGAAGAATGTGCATACATGTTACTTCAAGTGCAAGGCATTAAACAAATATCAAAGCACATGAGAAAATATTAAAGGAAAGGTCCTAAACAATCCAAGTCAGAAGTAAAACATGTACCAAAACTCATAGCAAAACTCAAAAGAAAACATGATCAAAGAATTTCACAAAATCACATTGAACAAACCAAAAGGAAGTGTAAAGATGAACATGCAAACATGTGATAAAATGACTTTAAAAATCAAAATAAAATTGATTTAGATGCTTTAAGGTGTTATCTAACCAATGCAAAAAGAGTGAGTAAAAAATGTTGTATGAGATGGGAGAAATAAAATGCACAAGTTCAAGTGTCAAAGAAAGGTTCAAATGAAAAAGAAATTGAAAAGAAATTGTGGAATTATGCTCAAAAGTTAATAAAACCAGAATTCAAAATTGTAGAAAATTATTTAAATGAGTAAAGATGTCAAATGAATTTATTTAGAATTTTTCAATATGTTTTGGTATTTTTAAAATAAGAAAATTGAAATAATATGAAAAAGAAATTAAAAAACAAAATAAAAGAGTGCAGGGGGTGCAGCGTGAGTAATTTTTAGTTCAAAAATAGGTTTGGGCTCAAACAGGGGGTGTGCCAATAGCAAAGTGAGTTCAGTCCACAAAGTGTGTGCTTGTGTACGATAGAGTGTATGTGCAGTCAACATGTGGATTCAAGCGAAACCATTGGATGCAGTCAAAGCAATCAAACAAGATACATATGCAAGATGAGTGGTCCAGATAAGATGCACATGCTAACAAACATACACACGCACACGTGGAAGCATCAGAACTAAAAAATGAAGCACGTGAGAGCCACATGTAATTTTAATGCGCTGGCAAGGTATAAGCCGTTGGATGAAAATGATCAAACGGTCACGTTTTAAACCTGGCCTAAAACCCTAACGCCCATCTCACCGGCCGGAGAAGGACCTCCGGCCGTCTTCTCCGGCCACTCTCCGGCCACCTGCAACCTCAAACATTCCAGAAATACACATGGCATATATCAAAAGAAAGCTTAACTCATGTACATTCCAAATCTAACATTGAAAATCACATAGCATGCATGTACAAAGAGATTCGAACACAAACAGTTTGCCCTAATTTTCACCACTATGCTCCTAATGAGCCTATCACTAGCCGGATATATTACATTGCTTCTAGCAAACTTCAAACAGCAAAAACAAGCTAAAATTACATGGATTTGAAGCAATAAAGTTAAGGAGATTAGAACCTGAAAATGGAAGAACTCTTGGATCCAAAGAAAATCAGAGAGAAGAACTTGATCTTGAGCTTAAGTTGAGCAAAATAAATGCTGTTGAATCTTGAAATCTTGAAAACAGAGAGAGAGAGAGATTCGAAAATGTGATGAAGCTACACTTGGAGAATTGGTGTTGATTATGCTTGTTCTTGCTTCAATAACGCATTATTGATGGTGATGATGATGAACCAAAGAGAAGTAGAGAATTCGTGAGAGAGAGAGAGAGAGAGAGAGAAAGTTCAGAGAGAAATCTTAAAGTGTTTTTGGAGTGAGAGTGAAAAATGAAGTTGTTGTTCAATTCTGAGTGAGTTTTCATTATATATGTTGGGTTAGTTGTTTAACTCGTGGTTAAGTGAGTTGGTTATATGAGTTGGAGCTTGGTTAAATGAGTTCATCCTAACTAACTGAGTTAAGTTAGTTAGGGGCGAGTTGGGAAGGTTTTGATATGGTGTTGGTGTGTTCATGGCCAATGGTGAGGATAATGGAGAAATAATGGTGATGATAGTGGTACTGATGTAGCAGCATGCTTGCAAGACAAGTTTTGTTCATTTCCTCTTGCATGTATGATGGCATAGAGTGTACATGGTGTAAGGGAGTGTGTTTGTCCAAAAGGAGTAATGTGGAGAAGTGTGTAAAGTGTATGCGTGTGAATTGAAGAACAATGTCAAATACTTCCAGCTTTGACAACTTGATATCAATGCAAACATGGATCTTTGGTGATGGATATCTCTCACTTGGATGGATGATAATGTTCAATTTTGGTGGCAAATGAAAGAGGGAACATGGGAGAATAAGTTTGATGTTGAAATGAAAATGAATTGAAGCCTTTAAGATGGTGGAAAATGGCTTAAAACATCAAGGTTCAAAACTGGTGCATGGGCGTGGCAAGTGGTGCGTGCATGGCAACATGACTTGTAGAAAATTCAGCATGAACCCCTCAACTTTGGACCACTATAACTCACTCATAACTTGCTCAAATGGAAAAATGTCCAACATCAAAGTTGAAGAGGACATTGAGATGAACAACTTTTATGCTCAATATTTTTTCATTTGGAGCCTCCATCATTGAGAAAAGTAGCTTGACATTTTTCACACCATGTGTTTGATGAAATTATGGCCTATGGGCCTTAACTTGCCTTGCCATGACTTGGTTTTTGCCTTGATTTTACCAAACTTTGATTGATCATAACTCCCTCAATTTTGATCCAATGGAAGAGTTATTTATATGGATTTGAAGCTTAGAATGTGAATTTTAATTGGATCAACTTGGGCCTGAAGTTTGGAGCTTTTATCATGGAGAAAGAAAGCCTCAAAGTGTGGTGCAAAATGGTCCAAACTTGCCATTTTTGGAAACCCTAAGTTTCTAAAAATGGAAACTTTGTACATTCCTTGATTTTTCATGATTCCTCCATCATTTCTTGATCAAATCTTGTTTAATGAACATATGTAACTTGAATTTCATGACTTTGACCTAAAAAGTCAGGAGTTGACTTTTTTCAATGCACAATTGACTTTTTCCCCAATTTCTTGATTCTCAAGCAACTGATCAATTGAACCTCCTATGAAATGAACCAATGGCCAATCTTCCATCCTTAGATACTTAATATCATGTAGAAAACATTGAGTCAAGTTTGAATCAAAATTTCATCAGGAGACTGCTTGAACCATAAACCCTAATTTGGACTGTTTTTGATAGGAGGTGATGCACTGCCCCATCTTCTTGATGAATTCCCATCTTCCAATGACTTGTGGGATCAATTAGGATGATATATGATCTAAGAGACCCTTGAGACTTGTTGAGAGACCCTTGGCTCTTGTTCTCTTGCTTTGGATGGTCAATGCTCCGCAATCCACTGATCACATGCCCTTATGCAAGATGCAATGCAATGCTTTATTTTTCTATGCTTGAATGAAATGCAATGAAATGAAAGCATATGCTAAATGATATGAAAAATGAGAGGGCAAATTTTGGGGTATTACAGCTGCCCCTATTCAATCACTGTAGACCTGAATGGATGATAGTGATTGCTTTCAGACTTTCAAGGTATGGAGGGATTGAATACCGAAAATAACTAGAAAATTTGCACTCTGTGGAGAAGAAGAAAAGGGATATAAACCCAACCAAATGAACTCTGCTTGGATAAAAACTCTAATGGGAAGAATAGCACTGGAGAGATGTCTTTTAGAACGACGCTAGCCGACTACTGGCTTGCCACGCTGTGGGTGGACTTTAAGAACGTCTTTTAGCACGACGCCAGACGACTACTGGCTTGCCACGCTGCGGGTGGACTTTATTAATGTCTTTTGTATGACGCCAGACGACTACTGGCTTGCCACGCCGCAGGTGGACTTTAACAATGTCTTTTGTACGACGCCAGACGACTACTGGCTTGCCACACTGTGGGTGGACTTTAACAATGTCTTTTGTACGACGCCAGACGACTACTGGCTTGCCACACTGCGGGTGGACTTTAACAATGTCTTTTTGGAACGACGCCAGACGACTACTGGCTTGCCACACTGCGGGTGGACTTTCGCCAATCTGCGGTGGGTCTTGAAACTGTCTTTTTAAATAGAGTCAGACGACTACTGACTTGCCACACTGCGGGTGGACTTTTGCCAATATGCGGTTGGACTTGAAACTGTCTTTTTAAATGGAGTCAGACGATTACTGACTTGCCACACTGCGGGTGGACTTTTTCCAATCTGCGATTGGACTTTGATGATTTGCCACCCTAAGATGGACTTTTTCCAATCTGCGGTTGGACTTAGCTTTGTCTTGGATGAAATCAGTTGACTACTGACTGGCCACACTGCGGGTGGAATTTTGCAAAATTCCAATACTGGATTACGCTCTGCATGCATATCAGACATCTCTGCTGACTCTGCTGAGGAACAATGGTCAATGATGTGACCTTAGAGACTCCTGAAAGGATGATATCTCTGCTGGAGAAGGAATGAACAATCCGTCTGCTTCGAATTGTCACGCTTGCCAAAAATAAATTGGACTTTGAGATATAAAGGAGTGATGACTCTGCCAAGAATTATTTCATTCGCCTGGGGATGAATTCTGATCATAGCAACTCCGCTGGAAGAATGACAATTTTCTGACTTGGTTAGGGAAAGAATGTACTAACACTCTGCTGAGGAAGAGATTCGGTTGATCTGCTAAACCTCTGCGGGGAGAAAAAACAACTCAGCTGGGGAGCATTACTGACAAGATTCATGCTGAACTCTGTGGGGAGTACAACTACCAGAGATACGATCCTGCTTGGGATCGAAACTACTCCGCAGATCCTGGCTAGAATATGTTCCGTCACGACTTGCTGGGAAAGAATCCCTAAAGATCTGTTGGGAAAACACACAGAAAATCCACGGTAGTCTGTTGAGGAACAAAACTGTAGAGCTTAGGATAACTGCCACAATGCCCCATGTTAGGCAAACCTTCCGCTTGACGACTCCACTGGGAATAATGAGTTGACAACAAACTCTGCTGGAGAGAACCGCTTCAAAGCGTCTCGTGCTGGGGATGCCCCTTGAGAGGATTTTACAGAAGACCAAGCATCTTCCAACTCTTAGACAAATACTGAGACTTGATCTAGACGAATTAACCGGGAAGCCACTCTACTGGGGATAATGGATCTGGAACGTCTCTTGCCAGGGAATTTCATGATGCCCCATGCTTGGGAGGGATCACAAACTCGGTTTTTGCCCCAGATTACGCGGCTGATCTGAAGAAATCATCCCAAAAGGATTCTACAGAAGCTTTGGCAACTTCAAACTCCTGGACACTCACTGAGTCTTGAACATTTACTGCAAGGTCTGCGAAGCAACTCTACTGGGGAGTTTGCAACCGTTATCGACACAGAAAAGCTTGTAATTGTTGGAAGTATTGAATAGGATAATCGACTTAATAAGATGCAACACTATCCAGTTGAAATTGACTCGTCAATATCAAATTATCGTGAGTGACCGTCAGCTGACGAATGGACTCAATCAGTAAACGTTGTGACAAAAGAGTGACATGTGAACCCTTTCCTGAACTTGACTGCCCCGGTATTCTGCATGGGAATAAGGGATTACTCGTCTAGGAGGAATAACTCTTGTGCTTGAAATCACCTGGATCTATTACCTGCAACAAAAGAATACACACACATGCTCTGGAATATTGCGTGGTTTGAATCCACCATCCAGGATTACTTAAAATTCAAAGTAATTTTAAATGTTTTTCTGCGCATGTTATTGTAAAGCCACAATGTTTTCAAATGCAATGTTTTATCAAAAATTCAGACGTTTTTGCAAACAAAGCAGTAAAACAAAATAAGAAGCTTTTGACTAAAATTCAATTTATTGATTGAAAATGCCTGAAATGGCAAGTACAACAAGAAGCAATCCCTGGAAAGAGGAGATTGCTGAAAATTGAGAAAAGAAACTATCCTAATGGCAATGTGAAAGCGGCATTCCACTGAGTTTCAATTCTGTTATGGCCAGTATGTCTTCAAAACTCTCCGACCTTGCCTTCTGAGGAGTGATCAGACTGATTCCTACCCTTCGGAATGTCAGTTGCTGAAATGGTAATGGAGTACAGATAACTCAGACCGCAATCATTCGCTTAAATCCCTCTTTTGCGTGGACCGCCTTTTCGGGTTTTCAATCCACCGAGATACCCTTTTTTGCCTGAGTTGTCCTTGCGGATTTTTAACTCACCGGGTGTACAAAATTTTTAATTTTATCCCTAATTTTTGCCCAAACCTTTTTGTTCTATTTTTATGGTTCGCCGGGATGCCTTTTTTGCCTGGACTTTTCTTTTTTTGTCCAGCGGGTCTATTTATGCAAAGTATTTTTTGACTACGTCTGAGTTGACAGGGGATGAAAAGTCTTCGCCGTCCATGGTTGTAAGTAATAAGGCTCCGCCCGAGAAGACCTTCTTAACCACGAATGGACCTTCATAGTTGGGAGTCCATTTGCCCCTGTGATCTATACTAGGAGGAAGGATCCTTTTGAGTACCACATCTCCAACTTTGTAAACCCGAGGACGCACCTTTTGGTCGAATGCCTGCTTCATCCTCCGTTGGTATAACTGCCCATGACACACAGCTGCCAGTCATTTCTCTTCAATCAGGCTCAACTGGTTAAATTTGGCACGAACCCACTCAGCTTCATCTAACTTGACATCCATCATGACTCTGAGGGACGGAATCTCCACTTCAACCGGTAACACTACCTCCATACCGTATACAAGTGAGAATGGTGTTGCCCCAGTGGACGTGCGTACTGACGTTCGGTACCCATGCAAGGCGAACGGTAGCATCTCATGCCAATCTTTATACGTGACAACCATTTTCTGCACAATCTTCTTAATATTCTTGTTGGCCGCCTCCACAGCGCCATTAATCTTTGGGCGATACGGAGAAGAATTGTGATGTTCAATTTTGAAGTCCCGACACAGCTCAACCATCATTTTGTTATTCAAATTAGAACCATTATCAGTAATGATTCTCTCGGGCACTCCGTAGCGACAAATGATATCCCGTTTCAGGAAACGAGCTACCACTTGCTTAGTGACGTTGGCATAAGATGCTGCTTCAACCCATTTAGTGAAATAATCAATGGCGACCAAGATGAAACGATGGCCGTTTGAAGCAGTAGGCTCAATTTTCCCAATCGTGTCAATGCCCCACATTGCAAAGGGCTAAGGCGAAGACATGACACTCAACGGATTTGGAGGCACATGCACTTTGTCTACATAAATCTGGCACTTGTGACATTTACGGGCGTACTTGCAATAATCTGTCTCCATTGTCAACCAATAATACCCCGACCTCAATAGTTTCTTTGCCATTGCATATCCTCCGGCATGGGTACCGAAAGAGCCTTCATGCACTTCCTGCATTAACAGGTCTGCTTCGTGTCAATCTACGCATCTGAGCAGAACCATGTAAAAATTCCGTTTGTACAGTACGTCATCTTGGTTCAGGAAGAAGCTACCAGACAACCTTCTCAAAGTCTTCTTATCTTTGGTAGATGCCCCAGGCGGGTACTCCTGACTTTTCAAAAAACACTTGATATCATGAAACCACGGCTTGTCATCAGACGTTGCATCGACAGCAAACACAAATGCAGGTCTGTCAAGACGAGACACTTCAATCTTGGGTACTTGATTCCACCTTTGCATTTTGATCATAGAATACAATGTGGCCAAGGCATCAACAAACTTATTCTCATCTCGAGGAATATGGTACAACTTCACTGTTATGAAAAACGTCAACAATCTCCTCGTATAATCTCTATACGGAACCAGATGCGCTTGGTGCGTGTACCAACTCCCTTTCACTTGATTAATTACCAAAGCTGAATCACCGAAAATATCGAGGGTCTTAATTCGCAAATTAATCGCCTCCTCAATCCCCATTATACAAGCTTCATACTCTGCTTCATTGTTGGTGCATCCGAAAGTTATTCGGGCAGTGAAAGGCATATGAACACCTTCCGACGTGATAAGAACTGCTCCAACTCCACACCCATTCATGTTGACAGCCCCATCAAACATCAAACTCCATTTGGACTCAAGGTCTGGCCCCTCCTCCGGGAGTGGTTCCTCGCAATCTTTAGCTTTGAGAAACATGATGTCCTCATCAGGGAAATCAAATTTCATGGGTTGGTAATCATCAATCGGCTGTTGCGCAAGATAGTCTGACAAGATACTTCCTTTGATGGCTTTCTGAGAAGTATACTGGATATCATATTCTGTCAAAACCATTTGCCACCGTGCAACTCTGCCTGTTAGTGCTGGTTTCTCGAAGATGTATTTGACAGGATCCATTTTGGAAATCAACAAAGTTGTGTGCCTGAGCATATACTACCTCAATCGCTTAGCAGCCCATGCAAGTGCACAACATGTCTTTTCAAGCATTGAGTACCGGGACTCACAGTCATTGAACTTTTTGCTAAGGTAGTAGATAGCATGCTCCTTCCTACCTGTCTCATCATGTTGACCAAGAACACAACCCATAGAACCTTCAAGCACTGTAAAATACATTATCAAAGGTCTCCCTGAAACTAGAGGCATGAGAATTGGAGGTTCCTACAAGTATTCTTTTATTTTATCGAATGCCACTTGGCAATCGCCATTCCACCTGACCGTTTGATCTTTTCTTAGTAGTTTGAATATTGGTTCACAGGTGGCTGTTAGGTGAGATATGAACCTTGCAATGTAGTTCAATCTTCCTAAGAAACCACGAACCTCTTTTTCTGTTCTCGGTTCAGGCATCTCTTGTATTGCTTTAACCTTGGCAGGATCAACCTCAATTCCTTTTTCACTTACGATGAAACCCAGCAGCTTTCCAGAACATACCCCGAAAGTGCACTTGTTCAGATTCAACCTCAAGCAGAACTTTCTCAACCTTTCAAACAACTTTTTCAAGTTAATCAGATGTTCTTCCTCCGTTCGCGACTTGGCAATCATGTCATCCACATAACATTCAATCACCTTGTGAATCAAGTCGTGAAATAATGTTACCATTGCCCGCTGATACGTTGCCCCCGCGTTTTTCAACCCAAAAGGCATCACTTTATAAAAATATGTACCCCATGGGGTAATGAACGTGGTCTTCTCCATATCCTCAGGTGCCATCTTAATCTGGTTGTACCCGGAGAAACCGTCCATAAACGAGAACACTGAAAACTGAGTTGTATTATCAACCAGCACGTCGATGTGAGGTAGTGGGAAATCATCTTTCAGACTCGCTCTGTTAAGATCTCGATAATCCACACACATTCTAACCTTTCCATCCTTCTTTGGTACCGGCACGATGTTAGCAACCCAGGGAGGGTAATTGGTCACAGCAAGAAACCCTGCATCCCACTGCTTCTGAACTTCTTCTTTGATTTTTATGGCCATATCGGGATGAGTCCGGCGAAGTTTCTGCTTGACTGGCGGGCATTCTTCTCTCAATGGCAGCCTGTGCACAACAATATCGGTATCCAATCCCGGCATGTCCTGATACGACCAGGCGAAGATATCAACATATTCACACAACATTTCAGTCAAAGCTTTCTTTACATCTGCTTGCAGGCTGGCGCCAATCTTGATCTCTTTCTTAACATCCTTGGTGCCAATATTGATGATCTCTATGGTCTCTTGATGAGGCTGGATGGCCCTTTCATCTTGTTTTAACAATCTGGCCAGTTCCTCAGGGAGTTCACAGCCTTTCTCATCCCCTTCTTCGGCTTGATAAATCGGTTTGTCAAAGTCATACATAGCCATAGCAGAACCGTTATCAATGAAATCCGGAGGATCAAGTCTGCACGAACGGGTTCATGCTTTATTTTAGAATTTATTTTAAAACAAAAAGAAACGAAACATTGCCATTTTTAATTTTTTTTTGTGCAAAAATAAAAAATGAAAGACAGGGAACAAAATTTGAGTGCAAAACGTCCTTTATTGATGATTAAAATTGCAAATGAAAATGGGTGGCCCTACAAATGAATCTGAACGCCTTGGGCAGAGCGCCAGATTTTAACATGCATTATGATTAAAGAAAAACAAAGAAAATTACTCTGTTTGAAGAGTAACTTGGACGATTTCTTCAACGGACTAGTTTTGCAATTGTTGTCCCGAGGCACGTGGGCGTACCCAATTGTCTAAGTCACAGCCACTGTCAATGCCATCTTCTGTAGCTGCACAAGACTGGTCTGGGTAAATGATTCCCCCACTGCTGAAAGTGATGGGTCCACTGTATTTTGCAACCGAATCCATAGAGGGTTAATAGTCAATACCAAACTTGTCCTCCTTCATTGATGTCTCTATCAGCATTGCCCCAGCCTTGGACATTACCTGCTCTAAAAACTTCGACATCTTGCTTATAAGACGAAATGGACGTGCCGGCTCTATCTGGTGTAGGGGAAGATTCAGGCACTTTATCAATGTTCACTGCCTCAAACGACTGGCAAAGCATTTCGTGGATCTCCCCATCCATCTCAACATACTTGAATGTGGACAAATGACTGACAAAAATGTCCTCTTCACCACACACAGTCACTACTTGTCCCTCAAACTCGTATTTCAGCTTTTGATGTAATGTGGATGTAACAACCCCGGCCGTATGAATTCATGGGCGACCTAATAAACAGCTATAAGCAGGCTGTATATCCATCACGTGGAATGTAGACTTGAACACTTGAGGTCCAATTTGCACAGGTAATTCTACTTCACCAAACACAGATCTTTTCGTCCCATCGAACGCTCTGATAACCAAATCACTTGGCCTTAAAATCAACCCATCAACTTCCAGCTTCATCAGCGCCTTCTTAGGCAAGACATTGAGCGAGGAACCAGTGTCTACCAACACGTGGGACAACACCGCACCCTTACACTCCATTGTAATATGCAGAGCTTTGTTGTGGTTTCTACCTTCAGACGTCAAATCTCGGCTTGTGAAACCCAATCCATGACTGACATTGACATTAGAAATCACACTCTCGAGCTGATTGACGGTAATTTCCTATGAAACATAGGCTCTCTTCAACATTTTCAGAAAAGCCTCTCGGTGTGCATCAGAGCACATCAATAATGACAAAATTGAGATCTTCGAGGGCGTATGATTCAATTGATCGACGATTTTGTAATCACTTTTCTTTATTATTCTCATAAATTCTTCTACCTCCTTGTCGAAGGTAATTTTGGGCTCTGTTTCAGGTACGGGCACACTCTCAGCCACCTGTTTTCCTTTAGCTTTTGCCGCAGCCTCGACTTCTTTATCACTTCGAAGGGTTTGGGGAGCAAACAACCTTCCACTCCTGGTAAAGCCACCTACACCACCCACATTATCAATATTTGAACTGGCCGATGTCTCGACTTCCTGCTTTTTCCCCTCATAGTACACATCTGCCCCATAGTGCCATGGAATTGCTTTCTTAGAGGTAAACGGAACTGGTCCTGGCCCCGTGATGGTAATAGGAATGGGTCTTTCCGGCACAACGCTTGCTATAGGAGCTGCCCTTACAGGTACCTGAATTTCAGCAGGAGTATAATAAATGGTTACAGTTGACACCTCATCAATATATTTCACAACCCGGTCAAATTGTAGACGGCCTTCATTGATCAGATTCTGCAAACCAACTCTCAATTTATCACAGCCATTCTCTTTACCCATACACTCAGAACAATCTTGGTCACAACCTGGGAACACCTGTCCCTTCAACAGACGATCTTTCATAACCAGCAATGAAGTCTTCACCTGATTGATATCTTCCACCAAGTTCAATCTCTTTCCATCCTCAATGGCGTGCACATCTGCCACACCGTGATTAGGCATGGGATTCTGAAGAACATTAGGAGGTAGAGAAAAATTGATTGCTTTAGCATCTATCAGATCTTGCACCTTATTTTTAAATGCCCAGCACTTTTCAGTGGTGTGCCCCGGAGCACCTGAATGGAAATCGCAGCGAGCATTAGCATCATAATTAGGTGGCAAGTTACCAGCAGCAGGAGGTCTCATGGTACGAAGCTCAACCAGCTTCAATTGGAGTAACTGGGGTAACAATGCTGAGTAGGTCATAGGGAAAGGTTCAATCTTGCTGTCCCTCTGCCTAGACCTTTGTTGGAAAGGAGGTTGTTGTTATTGCTGCTGAGTCTGCTGTTGTGGCTGCTGTTGCTGAACAGATGGTGTTGGGATCATCACTGCACCTACTTGGTGATAAGCCTGAGAACCTCATCTTCCCCTTCCTCTATACACAGCGTTTATCTCGCCTTCTTTCCTTTTCTGACCATTAGCAAAGGGTTTCTTCGTTCCGGAAGAACCAGCACCACTTACATCTTGAATCTTCCCGAGTTTCAACAGACTCTCGATCCTTTCACCAGCAATCATGATATCAGAAAATCCTGTCGATGGACAAGTAGCCAATCTGTCAAGAAATGCCCCTTGCAGGGTGCCCATGAACATATCTGCCATTTCTCGCTCAAGTAAAAGGGGTTGAACCTGGGCGGCCATTTCTCTCCACCTTTGAGCGTATTCTTTGAAACTTTCCTTAGCATTCTGTGACAACCCTAGCAGCTGAGTGCGGTTGGGAGCCATGTCGATATTATACTGATATTGCTTCAGAAACACTTCTGCCAGATCTTTCCAGCTTCTCACAGCAACTCTGTTCAATTTCATGTACCAGGTCAATGAAGCTCCAGCCAAACTGTCTTGAAAGTAATGCATCCACAACTTCTCGTCATCAGTGTGGGCTGAGATCCTCCCAAAATATTCCTGAATATGTGTCTGGGGACACGTATTGCCATGATATTTGTCAAAAGTGGGTGGCTTGAACTTTGGAGGAATTCTGACCCCTGGTACCAGACCCAAATTAGTAACATCAATGCCCAGAGAATTCTTGCACTCCAAAGCCCTGATTTTCTCAGCCAGCTCATCATACCTTCTGTCATTGGGATTACCCATATCAGCATCCAGCAGGGTGAATTGATCTTCCTGAACATCTTCCTGAATAACACCAACATTTCTGACATTTCAATTACCCAGATTACCAACAGGAGGAGGGTTGCCAACAGGAGGAGGCGTGACCCTTGTCTGTGAATTGTCAACTTGATTACCTTCAGGCGTGGTCTCTGGACGCTCGACCAGAAGCCTCAATCTCTCTTGAGTCTATGCCGTACCATTCATGAGAGTCATGAACTGATCCATGCGTGCCCTCATCTCAGCCAAATCACTCTGCATTTGATCCATGATCTTAGCTTGATTTCTACGAGTTGCATATCGGTGGACGTGATTCTCAGCAATAATGCCTGAAACCAAATAAAGGTTAGGAAAAACCGGAACAAGTACCTGTTATACAAAAATGCTTATGATTATGAAAATGCAAATGTCATGTTTTTCATCCCCAGGGCGTTTTACACCCTAATTCCAGTCTTAATCACAAAATCTCAATAATAGTCACATAATGTTGAGAGAAAAATATTGCGAAGAACTGTGCTGTGATAATGTGCTGGTGAATAGTGTGATGCCGAAGAAACCCCTTTGAATAAGCCATTCATTGAATTCAAGAGAAAACTAATAAGTGCCGAAGCATTTTACAACGAGTCCGTAAATGGGAAGTACATCAAGGAAATGACTCCATCAACAAGCCTGATGGTAGCCAACAGTACATCAACAAAACTACATTAAAAAGATGGGAAAGTAAGATCAAACATCTAACTCCAAATCTTTCAATTTCTCACTAGAATGCTTGATTTCTTCAAAAAGGATTCTGGTGCGCTGATGACCCAACCTTTCAATCAACTCTTTGATCAAAATGTCTCTCCTCTTCAGAGCTTCGGCTAATGACTCTGCGTGCATCAAGAGAGCTTCATCAGTACTCACTTCCTTAAACCTTTTCACCCAGCTTGTATCTTGAGTCTTCCCATCTCCACCATGGCATCCTCAAGATTTTTCTTGGACATTTTCAGTTCATCATTAACATTCTTCAGCTGCTCTTGGCTTTTTCCAAAGTCTTCCTGATGCTTTCTCCGTTGTTCATGCGCTCTAAGAAGCTCATCGTCTTTGGCCTTTAATTGCTCTAGCAGCTCTGCATTCTCTATTCTGACCTCATCCCAGGCTTGCTGAAGCTTGGCTAACGTGTCTTTAGTCTGGGCTAAAGCTTGTTTGGTCTTCTTATGAGCTTGAGTGGCAGCATCAGCACCCTTACTAATTTTCTAGAAATGTTGAGCTCTTTCTGCAAAATCCCTTTCTCTTGCTGCTAAGATTTGTTCCACGTCTTGGGCTTTCAGTTCCAATCTTTTGTTGGTATGTAGCGCTTCTTGAAAACGGCTGCTCAGCTCAGAATTCTCTCCTTGAAGCTTTTTCACCGAGGCTTGCAACTTATCGAATTCTTCCACAGTGGCAGTACTTCCTTCTTTCTCACCCTCAGGATACAGAAGGGGCACCTTACCAAAAGGAAAGTGAAAATCTTCAACTCTTTTCTTCACCCACTCTTCATATGCTGGATAAGCCCGATTGTTGGGTTTGCCTAGAGCAACTTTCCCTTTCTTCAGTACGCTAACCCAGCTTTCAGAGACTTTTTGTGTTGTTTCCAAACCATCTGATGTGTGGAAATACAGGGACTCCTCCACATCTCTCTTAATGGGCGGACCCGTCAGAGCGTACCCAAATTGTCGGACGGCCAAAGAAGGATTGTAGTTAATTCCCCCCTTTCTTCCTATTAGTGGAACATTAGGAAACTCACCACAGCTATGGATAATGTTCTTGCCAATTAGCCCATGATCTACCCATATGATGTCCTTGGCAACTAGTCCCATTAAGCGCTGACTCCATTCTAGAGAATCTTTAGAATCCACAAAAGCTCCTGATTGCGGTAATCGACTTGCAAACCACTTATAAAACAAAGGTGCACAACAACGAACTACCTGTAATACCCCGTAAATTATTACTCCGGATAATATTAAATTGTGATCAACTAAGTCCAGTGTACTCTGAGAAATTATTTGATATAATAATTATTTGATATAATAATTAGAGTAACCGTATAACTTAGAGTAAATCCAAATAATATTATCTAACTCTGAGGTATTTTTGATATTCTAACTTTAGAGACTTTTTGGACATTTAGTAGTATTGTTTCTAATACTAGCTTACTATATATTCTTTTCCTCTCACTTGTGCCAAACAAAAGAAAAAGATAGAAAGAAGAAAGGAAAAGAGAAAGAAAGGAAAGGAAAGGAGACAAAAGAGGAAAAGGAAGGAAAAGCCCAAGAAGCATCAAGATCATCATCATCCATTCATCAATCTTCACCCAAGCTTCTCAATCATCTTCATCTTGCTCATCTCAAGGTGGGTTCTAGTTAGAAACCACATTTTTAGAGTTTTTGGAATGATTGAGTTTTTAGGTCAATATGTTGAATCGATGTTTTTAACGGTTATAAATCGATAGAAATTGCATAGAATGATCTCATTATGTTCATTATCAATTATGATGCTTATTTATGCTGTTTATGAATGTTTAGAGTTGAGAAAATGGGGCTTTGACCCTTGGGTAGGAGACGAAAACGCTGCTGAGCATGGCTGTTCTGGTGTAAAGTGTCGGGCGGTTCGAGGCTTCGCCTCTGCTTCGCCGGGCGATGCCAAGAGGCGCAGCGTGTCATGATCCTGGAATTTCATGTTTTTGGAGAGGTGTCTTACGCCTCTGCTTTGCCGAGCGAAGCGAGAGGAAAAATGGAATCCGCCGGGCGAAATTTCCCACCGCCGGGCACTCCTGGGACTTTCAATAATTTTTTCCTTTCTTTTAAATTCCATAACTTTCAACTCGGTCATCCGTTTTGAGTGATCTTGGTATCGATAGAAAGCTGTCGGAATAATCTATATGATGGAAGTGGAAAATGTCGATTTTACCGACCGATTAATTAATCGAGAAAGCCCAAAAGTGATGTAATTATGTTTTTAATGGTATTATGCTATTCTTTTATGCCAATATGATGTGTTTTGCCTATCCTATAGTTGCTTCACATGTTGTGATTAAATATGCATGTTATATGAAATGAAATAGGAAGAGTGAGGAAAACATTAACCTTAACCATAGGTGAACCTAGTAATGACTAGGAGGTTTATGATGAACTGAACGACAACGCTCGTGCAGAAGAGGCCGAGGCGTGTGTCCTTTCAATAATATAGGGAGAGTGAACACTAGTATGGAACATGTGTATAAACCTTTATGGTTTGGTGAAAAGACAAAAGAGGTCTTAAGGCGTATGTGGCCTTGTGATTGTCGAATACAATCCCATATAGTTATTATCATGTAATCATAACCGGTATAACTTGAGTGTAGTTTCATGGGTCTCGAGCTCCTCTGAAACGGGTACACAATTACTTGGTAGGTTTGATTCCCTATGCGTAGTACGATTAGAGCCTAAGGGTAAAGAGACTTGTGATGGTTAACAGGCCATGAGAAGTGACGGTTCACGGTTAACAAGCCGGTGATCCCGAATCCAATTCGTATGCCAAGTAACTACAAGGATCTATGACTCGGGTCGACTTCTAGACGTATGAGTGGACGGGAATAGGAGATGCCTTGGTATGGTTATCGATTAATGATGTGGTGAGTTGATGAACTCATGTCATGTTTCCATATAGTGTGAGATTATAAAGTGTGAACTCAAGAGTCCTTCCTTTTCCCCGGACTTGAGTTAGGATTGTTAGAACCGTAAATAATCCGAGAGAATCCATAAGATAGGGAACTCACTGAGATTTGATGTATCTCACCCCACGTTGTTGATGTATTTCAGGTGCTTCAGGTTCCGAGAAGGGTAAGGATAAGGTCGTGTGATCTTTTCTTTACTTGTTGATGGCTAGCTTCCGTAGCGAAGACTATTTTGAGATCATTGATGATCTAGTTCTTAGTTTTTATCGTTTGAACATCTTATGTATATTATGCCTTTAGAATTTTAGTTTATTGTATTTTGGGGCATGTAATATTCATAATGTGTTAACTAGGAACTTATAGTGTTTCAGTACCAAACACTTGGATTCATATATACTATTTATGCTTTGATGTATGGATTATATATATGGGTGTTACACTACCCCTCCTCTTTTCTTTTCATTTCTGTTGTATAAGGCGTAGTGAAGGTCTCCCAACAGCGTTGGTACCGGATTTTTCATCATGAATATCCGAATGGCGTCCGCATCAACAAAATCAGGCTCGTTGGGAAACAATACAATGTCGTATACACAAAGGGCTAGTAAAGCATTAAAAACAACCCAATTCCCGTCTTTCGCAGCCTCCTGAGCCTTCTTTATCAAATACCCCAGCTTGTAACCACGAAGCCTTCCTTTGTTAGAGATATTGGCTTCTAGTTCTAACTTGCTCAAATAAAGAGCACCAGCCACTAGGGGTGTTCAAAACCAAACCAACCCAATAGAAAACCGCAAACCAAACCAAACCAAACTGGAACCGCAAAAAACCGCATTTGGTTCGGATTTGTTCGGGTCATATTTTAACAAAACCGTGCTGTTCGGTTTGGTTTGCGGTTTGTATTTCACAAACCGAACTAAACCAAACCAAACCGCGTTATATTACAACCCAAACTTCACTTATCCCATATCCAACCCAAAACTCAAACCCATTAGTTTTTAAGTTTAAACCTTCTCAAACCTCTCCTAATAGTATTACACATTCTTCTCATCTTCATTGCCATATACATCTCACCTCTTCTACACTAATCTCTTATCTCACATGTTCTTTCTTTTTCATCTTCTCGTTTTTATGTTACTATTTTTCTCTTCTAATTACGTTTTTATCGCACTTTTCTTCTCTAATGTCACATCTCTTATGTTTTTTCTTTTTCATTTTTCTCTAATCTCCATTCTTCTCAATTTTTTGTTTAATTATATTATTTTTTATATTGTTTTATGCTACTATTTTTTCCACTTTTAATAAAATTGATTTTTGTATATTGAATGAGAAATTTTTGTCTAAATATGATGAGTTTTTTCGTTATTTGGTAATGTATGAATGACTAAACACAAAGTTATGTTGTTCTTTATATGTGGATGTATGGTTCAATAAAAATCTTGTAAAAAAACCGAACCAACCCAAACCGCATTGATTTGGTTTGGTTTGGTTCGGATTTTTTCTAAAACCCAACCAAACCAAACCGAACCGCATGCTTTTTTCTCTCGCGGTTCGGATGATTTTTAGCATCAAAACCGCCCAAACCGCACCGCGAACACCCCTACCAGCCACTTTTCCAAAGTCAAGATCATCCACAGACCCAAAGAAAGGAGGCTCCTCCTTGATTGCAATCCCTAGCATGTTGGAATACTCCTCCAAAGTAGGTACCAACAAATAATCTGGAAATACAAAACACCTCAGCGGAGGGTCGTAGAACTGCATCAAAGTATGAAGACCCTTGTATTCGTAATCACTGACATTGCAGACAAAAGATAAAATCCACCCATATTTTTCTTCGAAAGTTGTCCGCACTTCAGGGCTCGCCATTCCTTTCAGGACAATAATAGGGCCTAGAGTAGGCGTGAGGAATTTGTAACTGATGATATTCTTCCTCTCTTTAGTATTCATCCTTGTGAGAACCTGATGACTGGAATCGGGGGTAATATATGCACCTGGAAATGAATAAACATGTATATTAGGATATGTAAATGCAATGCAAAGGGCATGGTATCAAGGTGCCAAGTGTCTGTGCTGGACTGTGAACGGTGTCAGTGTAGCTCTGAGAACAATATAGAACCATAGATAGGGACCATCTAAATACAATAGGATGAATTCTCCTTTCGTGTAATGACAACAGCAAACCGGGTATGTAGGAGGTTATGGTTACCTGCAAACCTGTAAATAACCCGCCCTTCTCACTGTGTGAGTACTAAGATCCTCAGTATCCCGGGCTCTCAGGTCGAGAAATGATGATACGTTCACCATTTTTGGTTTGGCATCATCATCAATCGAGAAGGCCTCAACTGATTCTCCAAAACGAAAGGTCCTCAGCTTCAGGCACTGAGGTCGAGAAGCAATAGTACATTCATCCCTCGGGGTACAGTACTACCGCCAATCGAGGAATGCCTCCACTGATTCTCTTTCAAAAAGGAATCCTATAGCAAGTTCCCAGCATTGGGTCCTCGGATCGAGAATGTGCAATGGGTTTGCCACAAAATGTGGTCTGTCACTGTCACATCTCGGGAGGAGTGCCGCAACTGAGTCCTCGGGAATGGTTACCAGAGTCGACAGTTCCTCAAGAGAATAACTACTGGCCTATATAACATACAGTAGCAGATAGCTACTGATAGAACCTCGTCTGGTTATGGGTCTCATGAACAACCATACGTGGTCACCACCACGCAAGCGTCACGACTATCCACTCTAATACCTATGTGTGTACTCAAGCCTGGGTAGTGGGCTTATCTCTCAGAACACCCTATCCCGCCAAATAGGAAAACCAGCACAGGACATCATAATACAGTATATGAAATGAAAATGCTAAAATGCGGTAAATACAGTAAAGTACAGTAAAACGGTAATACGATAAACAACAATATAGTAAAACAATAAATACAGCAAAATACATCATCAAAGTAAACACCCAATGAACGAAAAACAAACAAGCGCTAGGATTGACTCGCTTAGGGAACCAGAGATTCTGGGTTCGATCCCCAGCAGAGTCGCCAGTTGTCGCTCCCGGGATTTTCATCCAAGTACAAACGCGAAAGTGGCACCGAAACAGAGTCGCCAGCAATGTGTATTTATCCTAAGAGAGGAAAGGAAACATTGTGTAAACCTGAGGGAAAGGAAAGAGCATGGTCTTGCGACCAAGAGAACTGGGTTCGGGAGTCGGTTACACGAAGGGAAGGTATTAGCACCCCCACGCGTCCATCGTACCCGATGGGATCAACGCTTGTTTGTCTCAATCAAAGGGTGTCGTCGACTGGAACTCCGCTGCTACTGGAAAGGAAAAGGAACAGGAATGGAAAAGAAAGGAGAGACAAATGTAGGGAAAATAAAAGAAGTACTCGAATGGGCCCTACCCCACTGCCTACGTATCTTATCGGAACATGAGAATTAGAGCGACGTAGTTCCCCTCAGCTAAGGGAAAGTTGTTTGTGTTTTTAGTGGAAACGTCAGAGTGCGTGTTCCAGCAGTTAGGTGTTGCAGCTCGCTGTAGGGAGACTTAGGCGTTACCTGTTTGTGGTGGAACGGACGTGACGAATCCTTAAGGAATAGAATGAAGGAGATAAGAAGAGAATTTGTTTGTTTTTGTCTTTTAAGGAGAAGTGTTTTGTTTATTGGTGTTTAGTAACACGCATTGTATTTAAGTCCTTCATGTAGGATCGAATGCCTCGCATATCGACCCAAGACGGGACGTACGCTAAACATTCTAAGAAAATGAGAGAAGACCCCTCACCTCCTTATTCCCACATGAAAGGCTCAAATATAATGCATGTTATGCCTTTTATTAAGTGTTTTTTATTTTGTTTTAAGGTGAGAAGAAGAGAGACCCAAATGGTTGAGAAAGGTAAACTCTAATGAGGGAGACTAAGACTCAAACCCTAAAGTTATCATACATGGATGTTCCTATGGCTAATGTGGTTTAAGAAACCTAATCCTAAGAGAAAGGAGAAGAAGAGTGAATTAAACAACTCACTTCTAAAGTAGAAGATGAGTTCTAACTCAAAAGGGGGAAGAAAGAAGTTATTCAAGGAAAACATATAAATGGTCATCATGATCACAAGTAGAATGATTAAAAGAGATAAGAGAAAATAAAAGAAATAAGTGTATGTGGAAGCATGTCCACACACTTACTTACCCTTAGCACCTACATGAAAAGGTTAGTTCAAAAACTATTTACAAGTAGTGAAATAAGGAAAGAATACCAAATAATGATCAAACAAAATAAGAATCAAAGAATAAAGATCCTAAGAGATGAAAATCAATCAAGGTTAGAACCTATGCTCTAAGGATATTCTCTAATGTTAAAATATCTAACCCACACAAACTATGCACAAGCAAGGTCTTAAACATCAAATAAAAGCACCTATGAAATGAATAGATGAAAGATGAGTGGACATGCAAAGTGATCATGCAATAATGCTTCACAAAAGATCAAGGCCAAAATAACATACCATTTATAAATGTCTCACAATGCATATGAATCATCATACAAATCATGGATGCAATGATACAAATAGAGGAAGTAAGATGAAGAAGAGATAAGGAGAAGAAACAAGTTTCTAATTAGATGCACAAAGTGACATACCAAAAGTGCATAACATGTTAAATGATTAATGAATGCATATGGGAAGTGGCATACTATTAATGAGATGCAAATGGAAGGTATGAAATGGCATACAAAATTGCGCACATAAAACATGTAGAGCTTAAGAAGAGATATGATGCAAATTTAATTCAATCAAGTTCATGTAATGGAACAAATTGAAACAAGCATGTTTAAATGGAAAGAAGTGAAAGCAAATGACCTATAATCATGGTTTAAGATGACCTATAATATCATACAAATGAGCTATAATATCATACAAATGAGCACAAAAGGTGGCACAAGTGCCTCATCAAAATCATATGAGAATGAAATAGAAGAATGTGCATACATGTTACTTCAAGTGCAAGGAATTAAACAAATATCAAAGCACATGAGAAAATATTAAAAATAAGGTCCTAAACAATCCAAGTCAGAAGCAAAACATGTACCAAAACTCATAGCAAAACTCAAAAGAAAACATGATCAAAGAATTTCACAAAATCACATTGAACAAACCAAAAGGAAGTGCAAAGATGAACATGCAAACATGTGATAAAATGACTTTAAAAATCAAAATAAAATTGATTTATATGCTTTAATGTGTTATCTAACCAATACAAAAAGAGTGAGTAAAAAATGTTGTATGAGATGGGAGAAATAAAATGCACAAGTTCAAGTGTCAAAGAAAGGTTCAAATGAAAAAGAAATTGAAAAGAAATTGTGGAATTATGCTCAAAAATTTATAAAACCAGAATTAAAAATTGTATAAAATTATTTAAATGAGTAAAGATGTCAAATGAATTTATTTAGAATTTTTCAATGTGTTTTGGTATTTTCAAAATAAGAAAATAGAAATAATATGAAAAAGAATTTAAAAAACAAAATAAAAGAGTGCAGGGGGTGCAGCGTGAGTAATTTTTAGTTCAAAAATAGGTTTGGGCTCAAACAGGGGGTGTGCCAATAGCAAATTGAGTTCAGTCCACAAAGCGTGTGTTTGTGTGTGATAGAGTGTATGTGCAGTCAACATGTGGATTCAAGCGAAACCATTGGATGCAGTCAAAGCAATCAAACAAGATATATATGCAAGATGAGTGGTCCAGATAAGATGCACATGCTAAGAAACATACACACACACACGTGGAAGCATCAGAACTAAAATATGAAGCACGTGAGAGCCACATGTTATTTTAATGCGCTGGCAAGGTCTAAGTCGTTGGATGAAAATGATCAGACGGTCAAGTTTTAAACCTGGCCTAAAACCCTAACGCCCATTTCACCGGCTGGAGAAGGACCTCCGGTCGTCTTCTCCGGCCACTCTCCGGCCACCTGCAACCTCAAACATTCCAGAAATACACATGGCATATATGAAAAGAAAGCTTAACTCATGTGCATTCCAAATCTAACATTGAAAATCACATAGCATGCATGTACAAAGAGATTCGAACATAAACAATTTTCCCTAATTTTCACCACTATGCTCCTAATGAGCCTATCACTAGCCGGATATATTACATTGCTTCTAGCAAGCTTCAAACAGCAAAAACAAGCTAAAATTACATGGTTTCGAAGAAATAAAGTTGAGGAGATTAGAACCTGAAAATGGAAGAACTCTTGGATCCAAAGAAAACCAGAGAGAAGCACTTGATCTTGAGCTTAAGTTGAGCAAAATAAATGCTGTTGAATCTTGAAATCTTGAAAATAGAGAGAGAGGTTTGAAAATGTGATGAAGCTACACTTGGAGAATTATTGTTCATTATGCTTGTTCTTGCTTCAATAACGCATTATTGATGATGATGATGATGAATCAAAGAGAAGTAGAGAATTCGTGAGAGAGAGAGAGAGAGAGAAAGTTCAGAGAGAAATCTTGAAGTGTTTTTGGAGTGAGAGTGAAAAATGAAGTTGTTGTTCAATTCTGAGTGAGTTTTCATTATATATGTTGGGTTAGTTATTTAACTCGTGGTTAAGTGAGTTGGTTAGATGAGTTGGAGCTTGGTTAAATGAGTTCATCCTAACTAACTGAGTTAAGTTAGTTAGGGGCGAGTTGGGAAGGTTTTGATATGGTGTGGGTGTGTTCATGGCCAATGGTGAGGATAATGGAGAAATAATGGTGATGATAGTGGTACTGATGTAGCAGTATGCTTGCAAGACAAGTTTTGTTCATTTCCTCTTGCATGTATGATGGCATGGAGTGTACATGGTGTAAGGGAGTGTGTTTGTCCAAAAGGAGTAATGTGGAGAAGTGTGTAAAGTGTATGTGTGTGAATTGAAGAACAATGTCAAATACTTCCAGCTTTGACAACTTGATATCAATGCAAACATGGATCTTTGGTGATGAATATCTCTCACTTAGATGGATGACAATGTTCAATTTTGGTGGCAAATGAAAGAGGGAACATGGGAGAATAAGTATGATGTTGAAATGAAAATGAATTGAAGCCTTTAAGATGGTGTAAAATGGCTTAAAACATCAAGGTTCAAAACTGGTGCATGGGCGTGGCAAGTGGTGCATGCATGGCAACATGACGTGTAGAAAATTCAGCATGAACCCCTCAACTTTGGACCACTCTAAATCACTCATAACTTGCTTAAATGGAAAAATGTCCAACATCAAAGTTGAAGAGGACATTGAGATGAACAACTTTGATGTTCAATATTTTTTCATTTGGAGCATCCATCATTGAGAAAAGTAGCTTGACATTTTTCACACCATGTGTTTGATAAAATTATGGCCTATGGGCCTGAACTTGCCTTGCCATGACTTGGTTTTTGCCTTGATTTTACCAAACTTTGATTGATCATAACTCCCTCAATTTTGATCCAATGGAAGAGTTATTTATATGGATTTGAAGCTTAGAACGTGAACTTTAATTGGCTCAACTTGGGCCTGAAGTTTGGACCTTTTATCATGGAGAAATAAAGCCTCAAAGTGTGGTGCAAAATGGTCCAAACTTGCCATTTTTGGAAACCCTAAGTTTCTAAAAATGGAAACTTTGTACATTTCTTGATTTTTCATGATTCCTCCATCATTTCTTGATCAAATATTGTCCAATGAACATATGTAACTTGAATTTCATGACTTTGACCTTAAAAAGTCAGGAGTTGACTTTTTTCAATGCACAATTGACTTTTTCCCCAATTTCTTGATTCTCAAGCAACTGATCAATTGAACCTCCTCTGAAATGAACCAATGGCCAATCTTCCATCCTTATATACTTGATATCATGTAGAAACATTGAGATCAAGTTTGAATCAAAATTTCATCAGGAGACTGCTTGAACCATAAACCCTAATTTGGACTGTTTTTTATAGGAGGTGATGCACTGCCTCATCTTCTTGATGAATTCCCATCTTCCAATGACTTGTGGGATCAATTGGGATGATATATGATGTAATAGACCCTTGAGACTTGTTGAGAGACCCTTGGCTCTTGTTCTCTTGCTTTGGATGGTCAATGCTCCACAATCCAATGATCACATGCCCTTATACAAGATGCAATGCAATGCTTTATTTTTCTATGCTTGAATGCAATGCAATGAAATGAAAGCATATGCTAAATGATATGAAAAATGAGAGGGAAAATTTTGGGGCATTACAACGACAACTCTTTGATTGTTGGTACGTGTTTCGTTAATGGACATCATTGCTTTGTATTATTTGATTGTGGAACTACACACTATTTTGTATCGATACAATGTGTGAAGCGACTTGGGTTACAAGCTATTCCGTTGTCTCCACCCATGGTGGTTACTACTGCCATGGATGAGATAGTTGAAACACCTTTAATGTGCGAAAATTGTGTTTTATCTGTGGATGGAAGAGTCTTGCAGATTGATCTGATTTGCTTACCGCTTAAGAAAGTGGATGTTGTTTTGGGAATGGATTGGCTTTCTGCTAATTTGTTTTTTATCGGTTGTGAAGAAAAGCTAATCATTATTCCATCCGTAGAGGCTACTCTGAAGGATGTGTTGACTACTATTTTGGAAGGTACGGTTGGAATGATAAATTTCTTGTTTGAGAAGGAAAAATCTATTCTTTTGGTTCTCACTAAAGAAGGGAGTAACAACCTTCAGGTTTTGAGTATTCCGGTAGTTTCTGAGTTTCCTGAAGTTTTCCCCGAGGATATCACTTCTCTTCCTCCGGAGAGGGAAGTGGAATTCTCTATTGACCTGATACCGGGAATGGCTCCAATATCCGTTTCTCCGTATCGGATGGCACCACTTGAATTAAGAGAATTAAAGGATCAATTGGAAGAGTTAATGGCTAAGCATTTTGTTCGACCCAGTGTTTCGCCCTGGGGAGCTCCAGTGTTGTTGGTAAAGAAGAAGGATGGTGAAATGCGGTTGTGTATTGATTACCGTCAGTTGAATAAGGTCACCATCAAGAATAAATACCCATTACCAAGGATAGACGATCTGTTAGATCAATTGAAAGGAGCCTGTGTGTTCTCTAAGATTGATTTACGGTCGGGTTATCATCAGATTCGTATGAAGAGTTTAGATGTACCAAAGACTGCGTTTAGAACCCGTTATGGTCATTATGAATTCTTAGTAATGCCTTTCGGTGTGTCGAATGCTCCGACAGTTTTCATGGATTATATGAATCGGATATTTCAACCTTATTTGGACCAATTTGTGGTGATTTTCATTGATGACATTCTTATCTATTCTCGTGATCCTCAAGAGCACGGGGAACACCTAAGGATCGTTTTATCCATCTTACAAGAGAGACAACATTTTGCTAAGCTAAGTAAGTGTGAGTTTTGGATGTCGGCGGTTAATTTTCTTGGTCATGTCATATCCCAGGGAGGTGTAGCGGTAGATCCATCAAAAGTTGAAGCAGTGATTAATTGGGAGAGACCGAAGAATGTTTTTGAAGTTAGAAGTTTCTTGGGATTGATAGTTATTATAGAAGGTTTATCAAAGGCTTTTCTCAATTGGATTTACCAATGACGAAACTTACTCGAAAGGATTGTCCATATGAGTGGGATTCGGCTTGTGAAAGAATTTTTATGAGTTTGAAGGAAAGGTTGACGACCGCTCCCGTTTTGATTATTCCTGATCCTAGTAAGTCGTACGAGGTATTTTGTGACGCATCAAAGATGGGATTAGGAGGTGTGTTAATGCAAGATGGTCATGTGGTGGCTTATGCTTCTCGACAGTTAAATGTTCATGAAGAGAACTATCCAACGCATGATTTGGAATTGGCGGCAGTTGTGTTTACACTAAAGGTGTGGCGTCATTATTTGTATGAGGTGCATTTTGAGATGTTCAGCGATCACAAGAGCTTAAAGTATCTTTTTGATCAGAAGGAGTTGAACATGCGTCAAAGGAGATGGATGGAGTATTTGAAAGATTATGACTTGGAACTAAGGTACCATCCGGGTAAAGCGAATAAGGTAGCGGATGCATTAAGCAGGAAAGTGTTACATAATGCCGAGTTGATGATGTTAGAGTATACCTTATTGGAAAAGTTTTGAGATCTCAATCTCCAATTTGTTTGGACTTCTAACTGTGTAATTATGGTAAATTTGAACATCAATTCTACTCTTAGGGAAGAAATCCAACAAGGTCAAGGGTTGGATGAGAGGTTACAAGAAGTGTTAGTACAACCGGGTTTCGTGCGGGCCACCGACAGAATTATTTTGTTTAACCAAAGGATGTGTGTTCCGGATGATGTGGTGTTAAAAAGAAGGATTTTGGAAGAAGCGCATAAGGGTGCTTTTACTATACATCCTGGTTCCTCGAAGATGTATCAAGATTTAAAAAGGGACTATTGGTCGTCCGGTATGAAAAAGGATATTGCGGTGTACGTATTAGAGTGTGCGATATGCCAACAGGTGAAGATTGAGCACCAAAGACCGGGTGGATTGCTACAACCGTTAGAAATTCCGGTGTGGAAGTGGGATAGTATTTCTATTGACTTCGCAGTGGGATTACCCCGTGCCCAAGGTGGTTATGATTCTATTTGGGTAATTGTTGATCGGTTGACGAAATCTGCACATTTCTTAGCCGTGAAGACTACCCTACAAGGCGAGCCATCTCGCAAGATTGTTCATTTCAGAAATTGTAAGGTTGCATGGTATTCCCTCTAGTATTGTTTCGGACAGAGATCCAAAGTTTACTTCCAGATTTTGGAGAGCTTTTCAACAATCTATGGGAACGAAGTTATGTTTGAGCACGTCGAATCATCCGCAAACGGATGGTCTGACGAAACGGACAATACAAACAATGGAAGATATGTTAAGAGCTTGTGTACTTGAAAGTGGAGGAAATTGGATAGAACTTTTACCATTGATTGAGTTCTCTTATAATAACAGTTATCATACAAGTATTGGTATGGCTCCTTATGAGGCATTGTATGGAAGGAAGTGTAGGACGCCATTGTGTTGGGCAGAAGTTGGTGAAGATAGAATTTTGGGACCAGAGATTATCCAAGATACTACGGAAAAGATTAGGATGATCCGTGATAAAGTTAAACAAGCACAAGATCGTCAGAAAAGTTATGCGGATAACCGTAGAAGACCGTTGGAGTTTGATGAGGGTAATCACGTGTTTTTGAAAGTTACTCCGAGGTTGAGGTTGAAAGGACGGTTTAAGTCGCGGAAGTTAAGTCCGAGATACGTGGGACCGTATCACATTTTGGAAAGAATTGGTGAAGTAGCTTACAGATTAGCCTTACCGCCTTCTCTGTCAGAGATGCACGATGTTTTTCATGTATCTCAGCTTCGGAAGTTTGTTCCAGATCCTCTTCATCCAATTCTACCAGATAAAATTGAGATAGAAGCTGATTTAACATTCGAACCTCAACCGAGTCGTATCACATGTAGAGAAACTAAGGTGTTAAGGAATAAAGAGATTCCTCTTGTTAAGGTTCAATGGGATGAGACGCATCCGGGTGATGCAACTTGGGAATTGGAATCCGAGATACGAGAAGTTTATCCTCATCTTTTCAGGTAATTGTTTTAAATTCGTGGGCGAATTTCTATTTAAGGGGGGGGGGATGTAATACCCCGTAAATTATTTTACTCTGGATAATATTATTATGATCAACTGGGTTCCGGTTTACTCTGAGAAGTTATTGGATAAAATAATTAGAGTAAACTGATGAGCTCAGAGCAAATCAAATTAATATTATCTGACTCTGAGATTTTAATTATTGGAGCTTTAGAGACTTTTTAGACAATTAGTAGTGTTACTAATTAATGATATTTTTGCTATATCATTTCCTTTCCACCCTTTTTCCACACTTAGAAGCAAAGAAGGAAAAAGATAGAAAGAAGTTTGTGAGAAGGAAGAAGCACGGAAGGAAAAAGAAGAGAAAACCCAAAGAACTCAAGACCAAGAATCATCACCCATTCTTCACCAAATCATCTCATCTTCTTCATCATCATCCTCTATTCAAGGTGGGTTCTAGATAGATGCTTTAAGTGTAGAGTTTCTTGAGTTTAGAGTTAGGTTAGGTTTTGTGAGAAAATTAGTAAACTTGCTAAACATTATGAACCTAACGGTTAAAAATCGATATAAATTGCGTAGTATAATCGTAGTGTGCATATGAACATTGGTGATACTTGTTTTGATTGTTTGACATTGGTTTGGGTTGGAAAAGTTGAATTTTTGGGGTTTGGAACCATGTAACCCGCAGCAGAAAAATTCTGTTTCTGGTGCGATTCGCCAGGCGAATCAGAACTCGCCAGGCGAATGGGGTCTCACCACAGGTTCGCCAGGCGAAGTGCTGGCGAGAAGGAATTCGCCAGGTGAAATCCTAAGTCGCCAGGCGAATAGGGGGAGACAGAAATGTGTTAGCTACTGGAACTTGTGGTTTTTCTAAAATGGTGTTTCGTCACTGGTTCGCCAGGCGAAGTACTGGCGAAGGGGGATTCGCCAGGCGAATTCTTAAGTCGCCAGGCGAATTTGGCTGTTTCTCAATAATTTTGTTTACTTCAAAAATTCATAACTTTTGTTTAGTGTATCCGATTTGAGTGTTCTTGGTACCGATAGAGAGCTATGAAAATACTCTATCTAATGGAAGTGAAAAATACTAGTTTTGATGCCCGATTAAATAATCAGAGGGAACCGGAATTGGTGTAACTTGTGATACGTTGAATTATGTGATTCCATTATATAATTGACTTATGTTTACCTATTTTCTTGTTGTTAAGCATGTATGAGAGAGTATGCATGTCAAAATATGAAATAGGTAGAGTGAGGAAACCTTACCATGAATTATGTTGAAACCTAGTAATGGCTAGGAAATTGTGGAATAACATAACGACGACGCTCGGACAAGAGAGGCCGAGGCGTGCGTCTATTACCGAAGGGTATAGAAAAGAATAATGACACTAGTATGGAACACGTGTAAATTATGTTAAATGTGGGGAAAGGCAAAAGAGGCTAAAAAGGCTAATGTATCCTAGAAATGTTGAATACGATTATGGTTGTATGTGAAATCACGAAATCGTAACCATTATTCTATTATGTGCCATTTCATGAGTAACGAGCTCCTCTGTAATGAATGCACGATTACTTGGTAGGTTTGATTCCCAATGTTATAATACGAATGGAGTCTACGGGTAAAGAGACTTGTGACGGTGTACGGACCATGTGAAGTGACGATTTAAGGTGATAATGTGTCCCTTATTTCCGAATCCATCTCGTATGCCAAGTAATCTACGAGGGTCCATGACTCGTTCCTACTTCTAGACGTAGAAGAGGGCGGGAGAAAGGGGATGCCTTGACAGGGTTGACGATAGTGATACACTTTCGAGTTAACGAACTCAATAACGTGTTTCCATATAGTGTGTGTGAGTACTTAAAGTCACTTCCCTTCCCCTTTGACTTGAGTTAGGTGTGATAGAACCTTGTGAAGCCGAGAGGACCTATAAGATAGGGAACTCACTGAGATTTAATGTATCTCACCCCATGTTGTTGATTATATTACAGGTACTACAGGTTCGGTGAAGGGTAAGGATAAAGTTGTTTGACTTTCCTTAGTATCTTGGCTTTTGGGATGGTAAGGCTTCCGTTGTGGAGTTTTTGAGATCGTTGTCGATCTAGTTCTTAGTATTTGTCTTTGGAACATCTTGTATATATATTATGCCATAGTTTTTTTTGTATTAGGGATTATTTTTTGGGCATGTATATGTATAATGTGTTTACTAGGGACTTGTATATTTCAGTACCAAACGTGGTATTCATGTATAATATATGCTTTGATGTATGTATTTATATATGGGTGTTACAGTCACAACCCCAATTAAACCAAGAGGTAGGGTCCTCTTCAACCTTGGCTTTTAATGTGTCCACTATAGAGTTTTTGAGGGCTTCCAATTCCATTTCGGAATCGGAAACCTTCTTCTCCAAATACGAGAAAATCTTTTTATTTAAGGCTAAGCGTTGAAATGCTTCCTTAGCCTCATAGTGTAACATGTCAAAAGCCTTTTGTAACTCTAAATGCGACATAGTATTAACATGATCATATTTAGAGTGCTTTACCTCTTTTGCTTTGTTGTAGCATGCCATAAGACAAAAGTTAACGAATTCACTTTCGTCGCTTGATGAATCATCTTTCTCCGACTCACTATCGCTTTCCCAAGCGATGTATGCTCGTCGAGACTTGTTGGACTTTTTGTTTGAGCGACTCTTATCATTATCCCTATCTTTGTCTTTCTTTAGAGATGGATAATCCGGCTTGTAGTGCCCAGATTTTCCACAGTTGTAGCACGTCCCTTTTACCTTGTAATTCTTATTTCCTTCGCTTCTAGATTGCTTCCTAAACTTGACTAGATTTCTGTCCGAGTGTTGAATCTCGTTCTTACGAACGTATATATTATACCTCTTCACAAATAAGCCCATATCATCACTGGATGCTTCATCTTTGTCATTATTGGCTTCATCATCACTTAGCTCTTGATGTGTGGACTTTGAACAATAAGCCTTAAGAGCTATCGACTTCGTCTCTGTATCTTTTGCCTTCTCTTTCTTGATACTCTTTTCATGTTTATCCAAGCTAATGAGCACTTGCTCATGCTCATCGAGTTTACCAAAAAGTGTTGTGAGGTCTAGTGTAGCAAGATCGTTGGCCTCCTTGATAGCGGTGACCTTCAATTGCCATTCCCTGTTTAAACACCTCAAAATCTTGTTAGTAGCAACCTCGTTTGGAATTGGTTTACCAAGAACATGCAATTTTTTGATAATGTGAGTAAATCGTTTTTGCATATCAGCAATGGTTTCCCCTTACTTCATGTAAAACAAATCAAACTCTTGCGTTAGTGTATTAATACAAGCCATCTTAACATCATTAGTGTCTTCGTGGGCTACTTGTAAAGCATCCCGCATGGATTTGGCCGTTTCACAATGGGAGACTCAATAATACTCGTCAACTCCCAATGAGGAGATGATCATATTACGAGCCTTCCAATCATAGCTGTAATTTTTCTCGTCCTCCCCATTCCATTGAGCTTCGGGTTTAGGAACGACAATGCCTTCAGCATTTGTCATAGTAATTTCCATGGGACCGTTTAAAATAACGTTCCAAACCTTCTGATCTATGGAATTTATATGAACATGCATACAATCATTCCAGTAGCTGTAATTTTCGCCTGTAAAAACTGGAGCTCTATTATAAGCCCCTTTAGGTTCGTTCGCCATGATCCAAGAAGTTTTATCGAAGCACCAGAATTAACCGGAGCTCGTGATACCACTTGTTAGACGATGGCTATGGATCTAGAAGGGGGTTTGAATAGATCCCTTGAGTTTTACACGCAAAAGGTTACCAAAAGTTTAGTTTTAAAATGTTTAACGGAAGCAACCACTGGATTGTACGTCTACCACGAACCTTCTACTAAAAGGATCGGATATGCACGAATATATTGAGAATGAGTATGGAAGAGAAAAATTCAGTTTGATTACTACACTTAAAAATGCAATCAACAAAATAACACTTGCTTGATATTTAATCCAAACCAATGAGGAAAAACGATAAACAATTAAAAGCAATGCGTTCGATTTTTGCTTTGAAACAAATTATCAAACACCTAGTGTGCGTAAACACACTAAGTGCAGAATTTCTATGGAATGTAATGTAAAGGTGCTCCAAGATACAATTCAAGGAATTGTATCAATTTAACAAAATAGTTTCTCAGCTCAAGATTACACTACGACAGAAATTTCGATAAATTGCGACTTCACAAATTCGAATAAACTGAAATGTAAAAGAGTTAAGGGAAAGAGAGAATAAATGAGATTTGATTAGGCAGTTCCCTAATCGTCCTCGCTTTGAGTATCTCTGTCCCCAATTCCACAATTGGAATTGAGATATATATATGTAGCTGTTGCAAATTGTTTATTACAAGAGAAGAACAATGAACATCCAAACCCTCAAACGTCTTCGATCGTTGATGCAGAGTCTTCTCTCCCCTTGATTCAAGATGAATCAAGTGCTTCGAATATGGCTGATCCAATTACCGTCCCACACTACTAAACCGAAAGAAACCATCGTTCTTCAGTTACCTTCACTCGATCAATTGCGATCTACCAAAAATTCGAACCCAAACCTCTCATCTACGATCCTCCGATTACAGCTACTAAACCGAACGATTACTCCAATCTTCGGTTACCTTCGCCCGGCTGAATCCCTGTAGAACGAAACGGTTTATGCAAAAACCCCCCAAAATCTACTAGATTCTTGGAGGACAAAACCAACTAGTTTTATTCAAGAAACACCTACCAAGCTCTCAACCCAGAAAATGAAGATCATACACTTCCTAAATTTTGAACGTTGTCACTTCGATCAATGGGCGACACAAACAAAGATGATTATATGTGATTGTTTGTTTACTCAATGAAGTAGATGAAGATGAAGAGAAAAATGGTATCTATTTTCACGTTTCTTGTTGTTTTGGATAATGAGATGACCAAACTATTTATAGAGAATAAATTGACCCACTAAAAATTATAACAGAAATAACAGAAAAAAAATTTAAGTGAAAAAAATCAGTTCAGGCAGGTTATGGGTCAACTCATACTTTAATGAGGGTCGGCGCGCGCTGACCCGTGGAAAATACTGTGGAAAATTGACAAGTATGCGTAGACCTCAAGGCATCATGTGTCGACGCATGAATGCAATTTCTGCATTCCCAGAATCATGCGCTTTCCCGGTTATTTCACAAGTCTTTCACCAGTATTCATGCGTCGACTCATGCATATGGTAGGTCAGTGCATAACCTGTATTTTTACATAAAATGCATTTTTTGCACATTGTAACTGACCAAGACCCAGACAAACATATTAGACACTAGTATAATGATCATGCACATATATTTATGGATAAGACAAAGTCCTATATGTCTAGACACATGAACAACAATGACTAGATGCAATTTTCCCGAAAAGTGAAGTGATACCGCTCAAATTACAATCTAATACTCAGCATATTTATTGACATCATTAAAACAAAATAGAGGAAAGACCATAGCCCTCACAAACAACCTTCTCAATATACACTTCAACCAACTTTTGTAATGAATAACTGATCTTAATCGGAATGGAATGACCAATTTAGTCAATCTATCCACTATAACCAAAACTAAATCATTCCCTTTTGAATTATTACACAAACTTGTCAAAAAATCCATGGAAATACCACCCCACTTCCATTCAGGAATATTCAATAGTTGCATCAAACCCAATAGTTTCTGATTTTCAAACTTTGACTATTGGTAAGTCAAACACGCATAAACGAACTCGACTATATCCTTCTTCATTCTTGGCCACCAAATCATTTTTCTTCAAGTCTTGATACATTTTAGTAGCACCGGGATGAATACTCATACCACGTCTATGATCTTCCTCTAGAATACTCTTCTTTAGTTCTGGTAAATCTGGTACACAAAACTTATCCCTGAATCTCATCACACTATTCTCGTCGATTCTGAAATCGCTTCCTTTGTCATGATTGATTAATACCAACTGGTCGATCAATCTCAAGTCGATTTTCTGACCTTCAACGATTTCTTAAAGGATACCGCTAGTTAACTTCAACATACCCAACTTTACACTGTTAGGAGTCCTTTCACATAGAAGACTTAGATCTATGAATTTCTCGATTAACTCCAATTCTCGAACCATAAGCATCGACATATTTAATGACTTTCTGCTCAAAGCATCGGCTACAAAATTGGCTTTACAAGGATGGTAACTCAAAACAAAATCATAGTGTAGCGAGCGATTTTGGACGCAGTTCTTAAGCGCCGGCCGTTCTCTGCGGTTGAGCTTAAAACTACAGGTCGATTCATTTTTTATCCTATTTTGAGCTGAATAAGGAAGGGAAATAGATGTCTCCAATTAAACCTGCTTGCATACTGAGTTTAAACAGCGGTCTGTTAGGTTACGGATGCTATCAATGTGGGGGGGCTTTTGTACTGGTTATTCGTATTTCGCCAATACGGTTCTTTCTTTCTTTTTTCTAGGTAAAGGGTTTCTGGTGGGGAATAAGGATTAGGATGTTAGGACTGATGCTTTTGAATTACTGCTTTTAATTGATGGAGATATGGGATTTGGGTTTTTTGTTGATTGCGCTCGCTAAGATCTTTTCTTTCGATCTTATGCCTACGTATTCCCATTTACCGAAACAGGGAAATCAGAGCGTTCGTAGTTCCTCCTATTCTATGGGAGGAAATTGGTTTTTGGTGTCTTGTTCAAAGCCCAAGACGTGAAGCGAAAGGTGATTTGTATCTTGTTCAAAGCCCAAGATGTGAAGCTAAAAGACCTCGACTTTAGAGAGAATTTGTCATCTCTAAAGAGGGGAGAAGGAGAATTACTTTAACTGGGATACGCGGATCCGAGCAATGCCATAATTTCTGAAGAAAGGGTTTTAACCTGAAGGAGAAGACTTTAACTCAGTGTAGAGCAATGCCATCTTTCCTTAGGAATTTCTCATGCTAAAAGAGGGACAGTGGCATGGATATAGATGATCCAGAGGCTTGCCGCTTACAGCGATTAGATGAAGGGAAAGGAGTTGTTGATGTTTGTGTACTGCGAACGAGGCACAACTTTGATGCTAAAAAGGTCGATTGGATCAACCAGTGGTTTTCTTATACAAAGCCTAAGAGGAGGCTAATTTCCGCTAGGAAAATCATTATACAAAGCCTAAGAGGAGGCTATTTTGTGTCTCGTACAAAGCCCGAGAGAGAGGCTAAAGGTTTTTGACCCGGTGGGGCATATCGTTATACAAAGCCTAAGAGGAGGTTAGCAAAGAGTTCGACTCATGCTTAAGGTATTTATATCTCGTACGAGGCCTGAGAGGGAGGCAAAAAAAGGGGTGATTGACTCAACGAGGGAATCTTTTGTGTCTCATACAAAGCCTGAGAGAGAGGCTAAAAGGCTGTTTTGACTCCACTGGGGAGAATTTTGGTATCTCGTACGAAGCCCGAGATGGAGGCTATTGTAACTGTTTCAGTTGAGTGACAGATCCAATATACTGATTTAAAAGAGAAAATCAGTTCTTATATGAGTAACACTGTACACAGGGATTTAATTTGAGGATCAGGGATTTTCCTTTTCTTTGAGGAAACGGGAAACCCAAAGGGTATTGAGACTATCCGAGTCTGCGGGTTTCCTTCCTATTTAACGAAGGGTGCTTGAGAATGTCTTTGAGACTCAAGGAAGTTAGATTGTCCAAGTCTAGAGTTTTTGTACTATGCTTCGAGAAACAGTAGTAGACTCTATGAAAGGACTGTTCTATGAGGATGACTAGGTTCTGTTCCTATACCTCTATGAGGTCGTCGGGACAATTTGTACGAAGCCCAAGAGGAGGCTGGAATCTTTTAAGAAGCCGACGGGTCCTTGTACGAAGCCCAAGAGGAGGCTATCATTCCCGGAGGAAGAGATCATTATACGAAGCCTAAGAGGAGGCTGTGAATACTTCTAAGAAGCCGTAGTGTCCTTGAATAATGCCCAAGAGGAGGCCGATGCTTTTAAGAAGCCCGTGGGTCTATCATCTCCTTTCCATTAGGAGAGATAACTCTTTTAAAAATAAAAACCACTGGTAAACGTGCGAGGTTTACTATCCAGCGACTTTAAGCTTTGAAAGAGGGTCCCTTAGTTAAGGTCCAAGATTATGACCGTAATGGGTACCCAAACCCCGAGACATTCAAGGCAAGCTATCCACAAGGAATAGATCAAGTCAGGAAAGTTCAAAAATTTGGAAGAAACTCAAAGATGCCATTCACGGAGAATACATTCATCTTTGGGAATAGAGTTCCTTGATAATTCCTAAGGAGGACAGCCGAAGAGAAGACTGTATCTGGTGCGCCTATTGGGGATCTAGGCGTCTATTTCTACGAATAAATGAAACAGCGTCACTTAGTTCTAGACGTAGTTTCCGGGGAAACTCGAAATATCTATACTATTATTACACAGTAGATATGAGTTTATGAAAGGAGACTTACAGTGAGCAGCCCCACAATACAGTTTATAATATGAAAGCAGTAAATGAAAGCGATAACCACTTACTCGGTTGTAGTGCTTCCATGCTGTTTGGTTAGTTGTTCAACAAAGAAAGATTAAAAACAATAGTATACTCAAAATCAAAGGAGAAAGTGCTTTGAAAAAGAAAGATTTGGGGCTTACAGCTCAAGGAGAGGCCCAGGGTTTTATCAGTGAGCGCACTGTTTGAATTTGTACAGAGGGACTTATACAAGTGACTGGGGCCCAAAAAGGTTTTCTGTACAAAGGGATGGGTCTTACACTCTCTCAAGAGGCCCAAAGTGTTTTAAAGAAAAAGAAATGGGTCTTACTACTCGAGGGTAGGCCCAGATGATTTTTGAAAAGGCGACGATCGCGCCGTTTGTTTTTTTACGGTATCGGGACTTATACAATAAGTGAGGCCCAAAGATAATTTGGTCAAAAAAAGGATTGGGTCTTACACTCTAATAGAGGCCCAAAGTGTTTTGAAAATGATTTATGAGGGTTGAATTAATCCAAAACCCTAATTTGTTTTCAAAAATGTATTTAATTAAATAAAAATTCAATTAAAATGATCAAAAATTGTTTTACACATGGGAAACAAATTGTGATCTTGGATTAATGCTTCAAAAATTAAGTATTGACCTACAAAATAATTAGAAAGCATTAAAAGTTGCAAAATCAATGTAGAAAAAATATTTAAAATGCCAAAAACAATCAAAATATTAATTCTTTACAAAAATATCAATTATATGAAATAAATAATATTTTTGGGATTTTTTGTGAAAATAAAATATTTTAACATTTTTGTGAATTATTAAAAAAAGAATCAACTCAAAAATCATTAAAACTCAGAGAGAAATTAATTTTTGAATCAATTAAACAAAATCACAAAATTCAAATATTCAAATATATGAAAATGGCGCCAAGAACAACACCAAGAACACGCGCGTTTTTCAGTTTGCCCAGATTTGCATTTTCCATCCAATCTCACTGAATACGTAATTATAACATGCAATCCACATATCATTATGCTCGCCTCAACCTCACGATCATGTCTATGTACTTTAATTTCATTTAAATTAAACACAAAACATGAAATCACGAAGAAACCTCAAGAACCCTAATTTCTGCATGAAGGCTAGGATTTTTGATACACGATTCAAACAATGCAATTAATTGAGGGAAAACATTCCATGCATGATTATGAACATATGACCAAATTATTGTGCGAGGAAATATGCATAGATTGAGAGATGCCCAAGTTTAGGCTTACCTCCAAGTCGTGACAGCAAGAGCAGATGTGATTTTGAGTTGGAGGTGTTACAGATGAGTTGTGATGATCTGGACAGCTTCCCTACACCATATGGAGTGTGTTTGAACACTTGGATTGAATTGAAATGGACTGGATCAGTTTATGGCATCTCAGCTGCAACTTCACTTCAAACTTGTGTGGATGGCAAGTGATTTTGAGATTTTGATGTTTCAGAAGTTATGTGAGTGTTTGATCAGCTCATATGTGATGTATGTGAGGTGTGTGAGTGATTGGTTTGTGCAGAATTGCTCTCAAACTCAAAACCTGATAGCTACCTTGCTAAGAAAGGCATTTTTGCCAAGAGAAAGAGATTTTGAGGAAAGCATCTGTTAGATGGCTTTGGTGTACTTAAACTGACCACAATTGAGCTCTATTTATAGTAGAGCAAGTTTGTTTTACAAGGAATAGTGTATGGCAGCTGGTAAGTAGGTTCCCTCAATGTTGGCCAATGGAAATGAAAGTCTCCTCTAGCCATTGACTAGAGGTTAGGGCACAGAGCTTTGGTCCCCATGGTCTTGGATAAGTCTTGACTGATTTCAGATGAGAATGGCTCAGTCCATGCCACCTTGATGGTTCCATTGAATGCCTCATTCCAAATTTGAAGTCTTGTCCCTATTTTGGCAATTCTAGGTTCAACATGCTATTCTTTGTTCCTTGGACCTTGGAGGCTTGGCTCAGTGATTGTCCCCTTTGGATTCAATCCTCTGAGGTGTCCAAGTGGATTGGAGCAATTGCAATTGGCTGATTTTGGCAAATCGAGCCAAAATGTAAATTCTGCCTTGCTTTGACAGATTTCAGCAAGGCAACTTGCCAATGTTGTATCTCATGATGTAGGTTGAATTTGGCAATGTTCTTGGCCATTTTGGAAAGCTCTTACATGATACAACAACTGTTTGAACAAGTTTGGTTTTGATCTCTTTTGATTCCAAGTGAAAAATCCCCCTACATTTGGCGAAAAGTGAAGCAGAATTCTGACTTAGTGAAAATTTCACTAAGTGTTGGAAAAAGTGACATTTTCACTTTTCAGCCACTTTGATCATTCCATAACTCAAAATCCTTAATGAATTGGAATGACTTGTAGTTGAAGTTTCTGTAGGTGATAATGAGGGCTACAAATCCATCTTTGGATGAGAAAAAATGGCCTTGTGGTTTAGGAGTTATGGTCCTCCAAAGTTGGTACCTTTGCCACTTTATTTTTAACTTAGAAAAATTTCTAAGTTTTATGGTTACCCCTTTTACAAGTTATCTCACTTTTCTTGATTTTTCTTTATGAATGATGATTCAAATCATACATTAACATCATTTTAGGGTTAAAAATCCATTTTGGTGAAAAATCTCAAAAAGTCAAAGTTGACTTTTGTGCACAGTTGACTTTTTATCAGATGAATTCCAAACTGTGCAATTCTTCAGGAAATCATGTCCTTGACCTAAATCAAACTTGATGGACAAGTTCCATGGGTGTCATAGGGTATATTGAATCATGTATTAGGGTTTGAGAGCATGTCTTGGTAAAAAGTCAAAGTTACAGTTGACTTTTCCCTTAAAACCCTAATTGTGGTGCAGATGAAAATGAAACTTGTTGCTCAAGCTTCTTGGATCAATCCATTGTTCCAAATGGATCAATATGGTGTATTAGAGACCCTCAAATCATCTCTTGAGGTCTTGGCTCATGGTTTGTCCCAAAAGTCAACTTAGGGGTGAATTAGGTCAAGAAACCCTAATTCCTGATTTTTGATGAATGCATCCCCTGAGGCAAAATTGACTTGATGCATGGGTTCATGAGGTTCCATGAAGCATATTAGGTTATGTTTTGGATCATTGCCTTGTGCCCAGATGAAAATTTCCATCTGGAGGCCCTGGTCGACCAAAACCCTAATTTGGTGATACTGTCGATCTTGAGACTTGATCCACCTAGAAGGGAGCAGCCTTGTGCTTAATCCTTGAAGTGGGAGTCCTTTTTAATCCATTGTGGATGTTTGAGAGATTAGACAAGTTGAAGACCATGTCATTTCTTGATTGATCCTTTGTCTAAAGCTCAGAGAGGGCTTGAAACCCTAATTTTGATTGTATTGGATGCTCACCCATCTTTGGGGAGACTGATGAAGCATAAAGGTACATCCATATTGTGATGATGATTGACACAATGATGGGAAATCTAAGTGGTCAAAATTTGGGGTATTACACATAGTCCTTCAAAAATTCGAGCCACCTCCTCTGTCTCATATTCAACTCTTTTTTATCGAACAAGTACTTCAAACTCTTGTGGTCACTGAACACATCAAATCTGGAACCAAACAGATAATGCCTCCAAATTTTTAACATAAATACAACGGCTACCAACTCTAGATCATGTGTAGGATAATTCCTCTCATGAACTCTCAACTGTCTCGAAGCATAAGCCACAACCTGACCATTCTGCATCAACACATCATTTAGACTCATCTTCGAAGCATCACTATACACATCAAAAGATTCACTTGGACTTCGTAAAATCAAAACTAGAGTTGATGTTAACTTCTTCTCGAGTTCTTGAAAACTCTCTTAACACTGAACACTCTACACATAAGCTTGACCTTTTCGAGTCAACTGAGTCAAAGGCAATGCTAACTTCAAAAAGCCTTCAATGAATCTTCTGTAGCCAAACCCAGAAAACTTCTAATCTTAGTAACAAACATCAGAGATTGACATTGCAACACATCATCTACCTTTGACGGATCCACTACAATACCACCACTAAATATCACATGACCAAGGAAACTCACGTCTTTCAACCAGAACTCACACTTAGATAATTTTGCATACATCTTCTTTTCTTTCAATGTCCGCAACACAACTCTCAGTTGCTCCGCATGCTCTTCATCAGACTTAGAATATATCAAAATATCGTCGATGAACACAACTGCAAGCTGATCTAAGTACTGATGAAATATTCTATACATGTACTCCATGAAAAACTCCAGGCGCATTAGACACACCAAACGATCATCACTGAATACTCATAGTGACCATATCTAATCCTGAATGTAGTCTTCGGAATATCGTCTGACTTAACACCAATCTGATGATATCCCAAACACAAATCATTCTTACTGAATACGCAAGCACCAATTAACTAATCCATCAAATCATCAATTCTCGGAAGAGGATACTTGTTTTTGATAGTAACCTTGTTCAGCTGTCGATAGTCAACACACAACCTCATGCTACCACCTTTCTTCTTAACTAACAGCACAGACACTCCCTACGACGAAACACTCGGTCAAACAAACTTCTTCTCAAGTAGATCCTCTAACTGTTTCTTCAGCTCACTCAACTCTGAAGCAGACATCCTGTACGACACCATCGAAACAGAACTAGTATCAGGTACTAAGTCTATAACAAACTCCACCTCACGCTCCGACGGTAAATCAATAATGTCATCTAGAAACACTTCAAGAAACTCACACAACATGTAAATTCCCGAATTCCCAAACAATAATGTTAAGACTCGTATATAAATACTATCTCAAAAGACAATATATCTTTACCTTCCTAAGAGTGTTTATATGTTTATGAACCATATACTCAAACTTCTGTACAAAAATCACTCAAATCAAATTAAAGAAATTCAATTCAATATCCAAGACTTTCATTTCTGTTATGAGTATTATGAAGAGGGGACATCTAGGATCAGATCCCTCCTATCAATTTTCTCATTTTTATAACATATTAACCACTAACAATTAGTATTAAAAACACATGGGAGGCTTCGAGTTACACAACCAAAAGTAGTTAACAACTTCTTAAGCACTTGTATGTAGAAACAACATTTTTTTATGGTGAATCTATGAGTCTGAAATTGAGCCTTCTAAGCCAAATTGAATGAAGTATCATATGCATCACATCAAAAGGCTTAGCAGGCCTATTCATAACAAAATGCTTTTGAACTTTCTTAACATTCATATGCAACTTCATGTACTTACTTTTTGAAACACTTTGTAATATAGTCTTAATCTCTGATATTTTCTCCACAGAAATCTCTACTGAAAATTCGCTCCAATTCAACACATCATTGAAAGGCAAAGAATAATTCTTAGAAATAATCACAGGCACACATCCAGCATTAATTGCTTCCACAATTCTTGGACTAGCCACTTCATATCCACTTGGACACAAACAAAATTTGCTTAGTCCCATTAATTCTGTATAGTTTTGACCCTTTGGAAGATACTCATGGACTTGAATTTGTGTATCTTTGTCTTTCCAATGGTTTAGTAACAGTTTTCTAATGTCACCATGGGCTCCACCAGAAAAGAAGGCTAATATAGTTCGGCTTATCGGGCTTTGGCCCAGATTTGGTGGGCCTAGTTTTCCAACTGGTAAGTTCATTTCAGGAATGGAAACATCTCTTTTGGGCTTGAACCCTTCAGAAGTGTTGGCATTGCATAAGACTCTTGTGAAGCTTTTGAAGAGATCTGGATTTGCATCTGAAATTTCTGGTGCCTGCATGAAATTTGAAAAAATAAATAAATTAAACGCAATCACAAGTGTCTGTGTCACTTTCAGACACAGACGCTGACATGTACACACATTTTTTCAAAGGTGTCGATGCTTAGAGGTTAAACAAAGTGATAAGAAAATTTGCATGGATACATTACCCAATCATGACAAGAAAGAAGAAAATGGTCAGCACCATTGCTTCTATTCCAATAAGGATACTTATGTGCAACAACATTTATATAATCCTCCACCAATCTTTGAAGTCGGTCGCGTTTGAAATCCCTTTTGGAAACAATAGGCTTATAAACATATTGAACCACATTTGCAACACTCAAGGGAAGGAAGAAAATGTGTGCTTCATTAGGGTTCTTAGCCTTAAAGGGACTCTTTTTGCTATTGTCTATTTCATCAATAAATTGTCCTTCGATCGCATATATGTTGTTCACTGGCCCATCATGTACTATTGGTTGTTCTCCTTCTTTGTAAACCCAAATCTTGAGCCTCTTCACCATCTCCTTGTGGCTCCTAATTTTCATATTTTTATGGACAAAAATAAAACAAGGACTTGTTAGCAATATATAACTGTTATTTCAACCACATTTGGATGTTACACTGCAACCGCAATTTTAAACCATGACTAGGAGTAAACAAGATGAAAGTTAACTGATGAAAAGCATATGGATTTCTGTAGATGGACACTTTTGGGACAAAGATATTATGCTTCTGTGAAATGCTACTGTAATTCCTTGACAGAATTGTTTTTCGAATCGAGGCTCGAGCTTCTGCTAAACTTTCTTCAACTCTATCAAAGCTAGTCATAATTTTCTGCATGCAACAAAAATGAAGAAAGAAAAAGCTGGATAAACAAAAGCTTGAGCTGAAACTTTTCTTCATGATTAATAATAATACCTTAATGCTATTGTTTGTTTTATGTTGAAAGCTTCTATATGCAGAGTTTGCAAGTAAATGATGATGAGGTTTAGTTATTACTTGTGTTGTGTTGTTAGTATCTTTTATGGTAGGAAGAAAGAAAGGAAAAACGAAGGAATTAAGATGGTATCCTTTATGGAGAAGAATGAGGAAAAAGAATGGTAGAAACAACAAGGATGCTGTGAAGCATCGAAAGGCTTCCATGGCATGACAGTTTCATCGGTGAAGGTTGAATGAATGTGTACATTCATATTTAAGGTAATGAAGTCATGTGAAGATGTCTAAGAAGTTGCAAACCTAAGTTATTGTTGTGAGACTATTCAACAAAGTTTTAGTATTAGGTGTTCGTGAGGTTGAAGGTATGTATTATCATCCTCAAAAGTAGAGCTTGTGTAGTTGTGAATAGATTTACAACCTTGCACATGGATGGGAAGTTTAGGACATTTATTTTTGTGCCGGTTTAAAAAGAAATTCTACTTTAACCACTTGAGAATTGAGATACAAGAAAGAGGGATATAATACACATAGTTTAACATGCTTTTACATAGTTTAACATGCTTTTTCTTGGCATTGTTCGAGGTGTTAAAAAATGATTTATTTTAAAATTCAATCCGAGTTTAATAAAAAAATTTAATTTAAATATAACTCAATTTAACTCATTAGCTTGATGTCGCACCTCGAAAAAAGACACGACCCTCGTGCGAAAGGCGCGGAAAACGGTTCGACAGAGTCGCCACCGAACTTTATTTATCCCAAAAAGAGGGAAAGGAAAATATCGAGAAAACCTTTAAAGAGATAGATAAGAACATGGTCGTCGCAACCACATTCCGGGTTCGGGAGTCGGTTACATGAGGGGAAGGTACGCGCACCCCTCACGTCCGTTGTACTCAACGGGAACCTCTTAGTTCGAATTGTGAGGAATGTTATCTAAGCTTGTTTGTTTTCTTCTCAATGGTAAACGCGAACGATAAGATAATGGGAAAAGATACTAAGGGGAAATGGGGTGGTTTTAGGATAGGGTACTCGGCAAGATCATCGCGACCTCGGGCCTACGTATGCTCATTCGGACGAGAATGAGGAATTAGAGCAATCGTAGTTCGACTACGGGGTTTGATGGAAAAAGATGAAAGTGTGCTCGCCAAGATCATCGCAATCTTGTGCCTACGTATCTTTACTCGGACGAGAATAAAGAATCAGAGCAGTCGTAGTTCGTGGTACGCCCACGAAGAGGGGTTAGGGTTTGAATTTTAGGAGACGAAAGATTGAATGACAAACAACCCAAGGGGCGTGCCTCGAGAGCAGTCACTCAAGAATCCAAGGAATGCGAGACTCCAAGAATTCAGTTCTTTCGTGAGTTGATTGCGAAAATGTTTGATAATGGTTAAGTGTTTTAAGACGAAAGGGTGAATGAATAACAACCCAAGGGCGTGTCTCAAGAGCCATTCATTCGAAGACCCAAGGAATGCTAGATTCCAAGAATCTCCTCCTTTCGTAAGTTGATTAAGAAAAACGTTTGAAAAAGATTGAGTCGAATTGGTTGCAAAATGAGGTAAGGATTGATACTAGTCCCTAGGGGTGCTCCTAATAACAAAACCTACAAAATGTGCAAGTGTGCATTTGACGACGAGGCAAAAGGCACTCGAATTACGATAATGTTTTGAAGAAGTAGCTCGACGACGAATCGAGTATTGGTTTGAAAATGATTCGGTTTGTTAAATGTTTTAGAGAGAATGACGATTATTCGATAAACGAGACGTCGGCCTCGCAACCAATTAATCGGGACATTATTGGGATGCTAGATCCCAACGACACCTTTTTCACTCGATTGATATATGAAATATTGTTTGTTGGACGATGAAAGTACCACGTGGAATGCTAGATTCCAGTGGCATTCCTTTGTCCAAATAGTTAAGACGAGTGTTTTAAGAACGAAAGGTCGAATGACTACCACCTAAGGCGTGCGCCTCGATAGCGGTCACTCAAGAACCCAAGAAGTGCTATACCTCAAGAATTCAATTCTTTCGCAATTTAATTAAGAAAAAAGATTTGATTAGGTGCGTTAAGTATTTTAGTCGGAAGTAGCGTTTGAACAAATGAAAATGGTTAGATAAACATGAATGTGAATAAGATATGGATATGATATAATCGAGATAATATTCGACGGATAATAAACAAGATAATGGTTAATCGGGTGAATCGGAAAATAAAATGTGACGATCTCGTCTTAATTATGAACTCTAAAATATGGTTCCATGATGTTTAAGACCTTCATTGATCGGAAATGAAAGGAATAAAATAAAAGAGTAAAGTGACATAAAAAATGTAAAATAAAATCGAAATCGAAGAAAGGTTTCATCTTTAACCGATAAAATTTGGTTTTAAGATGTTCATCGACCGATAAAATGAAAAGTAAATAAAATGATAATAAAAATGGAATAAAATCGTAAAGTGACCAAAAACGATAAAAGTCTCATCTTAACCGATAAAATGTGGTTTTAGATGTTCATCAACCCATAAAAATGAAAAGTAAATAAAATAATAAAATTGGTCTCGTCTTAATCGAGATTTAATCGAGAAGTCGATAAATCATTGATTTTTTGACTTTCATTGACCAAAGTGAAAATAAAAGAATATAAAATGAAAAAAAGAAATTAAATCAAAAATAAGAATACAAAGAATAAAGGTCTCACCTTTATCGAGATTTAATCGAGAAATCGACAAATCAATCGATATTTAGTTTTCATGGACCCAAAATGAATAAAAATAATAAAAATGAAATAAAATCGAAATAAATAGGAAAAAGAATAAAGGTCTCACCTTTATCGAGATTTAATCGAGAAACTGACAAATCAATCGATATTTTGGTTTTTCATTGACCCAATAAATGAATAAAAATAACATTATGAACAAAAAATCGAAAATAAATATAAATAAATTGTAGGCCTCAAATAAATCAAAATTTAATCGGTTTGATTAAATTATGAATTGAGTCATATCATTGGCCCATTAAATAAATAAAAATAACATTATGAACAAAAAATCGAAAATAAATATAAATAAATTGTAGGCCTCAAATAAATCAAAATTAATCGGTTTGATTAAATTATGAATTGAGTCATATCATTGGCCCAAATTAATAAATAATAAAAAATTCAAAATCAGAATAACACTAACCATTTAAAGTTTAGAAATTAAAATATTCAAAAGGATTTGAAAGCAAATTAAATAAAAACATAAAAAGAGGTGGGGGTTTGAAATTGAATAAAGAGTGTTAATAAGGACTTGGTGAGAATCATATGGGCTTAGCACCCATCATCCCACCATGACACGGTCGAAGGACAAACAATAAGGGGTGGCAACAAAGCCAACCGGGCTCTGAAGCCCAACAACCCAAAATACCAATCTAGACATGACTTTGAGAAACCAACAACATCATTCATTAATGTAACGCTTAAGAAAAAAACCAGGTTATGAAAAGGAAAAAATAAAGTCAAAGTTTCAACACGTTAATAGACACAGGGCATTCAAAAGCGAAACGGAAAGGAAACGAAGAACATATCAAGAAATACGCCACATCCCACCTTCTCTGTCTCTCACTCGACTTCTATCTCAATCTTAGTTCAGGTTAGTATTATTGTTTAAATCTCTCTCTGTTTCATCTCCTTCTCTGCGATTGGAAAGGGTTTGGGGTTTAAAGTTTGAAAGGTTGGTTTTTTGAAGATTTGTTTGGCGTTATTGGGTTCGATTTGTTCTCAACTCTTCTTTTCTACTCATTCTGTTTCTGGGTTTGAGGTGTGTAATGATTTTTGGGTTGAAGTGAAGAAGGTGGTGTATGAAGGTTGTTGTTGATTTGTAAGAAAAAGATGAAGATGGTGGGTTTGAAGAAAAGGTTCGTTTTAATGGAGGTTTCTATTTGGCAGAATTTGTTGTGAGGGATGATTGAAGGAAGGATTGTAGTTGGGTTTTTGAAGAATGGTTTAAGGAAGTTGGAGATGTGAGGAGCGTTGTGTTGTTGTTGATGGTTTTCAGCTTTGGAGAATGAAAGTTAAAGGAGGTCGAGGGGAATTTTGGCAGGGATCGGTGGCTTTTTGAAGCTGCTCCTGAGGTGTGAATGAGTTGTGCTATTTATAGGAAGAGATAGAGGGTAGATTGGGAAGAGGTGATTTGCGAGCTGGAAATTGTTAACGGTGCGCTGCGTTTTGGTAACATTGTGAAACGGTTATTCTTGAGTGGTGCGTGGTGAATCATTTTTTGTATTTGCAGTGTTGATACTTTTGGTGATTTTTTGCTGCAAGTTTGTGCATTGGCCGCAAGTGGAAAATGTGCAGGCTTGGTCATTATGTTGTGGTTGTCCTGTGTACCATGGCTGATGCAGAGTGCAGGTTGTGGGGTCAAGTGGGTATATGGTATGTTATGTGGCAAGTGATGATTTTTGATGATAGTGTTTTTTTATTATATAAGTTCCATGGCACGGCAGGTCTTGGTTGCAAATTATTGTGCCTCAACTTTTTGACTCATGCAGCAGCCGACTTGGTGGACGAGGGGTCAAGTTGGTGCGCACACTTTTGAAGGCTGAAGAATTGTTGGAAATGAGTATAAAGGCTGCAAAGCTTGGTGTATATAATATGTTATATTTTTTGTGATTTTTGGTATATGGTGGGCTTACGGTTTTTTGTAGGTGTAGAATTAAATGGACAGTGGCTGGTGCGTGTTGGAAAGATTGTTGTGTGATGCTTCCTTGGCTTGGAATTGATGTGGCTCATGTTGAATTTTGGCCATTGTTTCTTGCAGGAATTAGTACATGAAAGGCTATCCATAATTATTTGGATTACACTCATGGTAGCACTACGCATAAGCTTGAATAGGAATTTTGAAAAGTTATAGCTTAGCTGCTTGTACTCTTTGTGAACTCTCTATTATTTCCTATGAACTTTGGTAACATGACGATGGACCTTGGACCCTTTTTTAATGAATTTTTTGGACTTTGTATAATGAATTTTTTTTGTAATTTTATTGTAAAGGTTTAAATGGCCTTTTGGAAAATGAATATGGATGTGTAATTTTGGATATTAATGGCTAAAAGAGAAATGGTGATTTGGATTTTTTGAATTTTGTTTTGAAATGAATATAGAATTGAGAAATAAAAAGATATTGAACTATTTGACGGAAGAAAAAACACGGTTTAGAAATTGACGTGGATTGGAAATTTGAAAAAAAAGATAATGGATAAAAATGAATTTGGACTTTTTGAACTTAATAACACGGGCTTGATAAAAATAAAAAGAATAAAATGGATTGAATATAATGGAAATGGACATAAGTGGATGATGAATTATGGTTATGGATATGGACTTTAGAAATAGTATTGGACAAAGTGGAAATGGATATACAGATGAAAAGTTATACACAGGTAGGACAAATTTGGGGTATGACAGATGCCCCTATCTTATTGGCATGAACCGAATAAGATGAGATGCTACGACGTTCATTCTTTCAAGGTAGAAGTCAATTAGATATGAAGAAGACCATGAATTTGTCCGAAAAGAAAGAAAAGTGCTTGGGAGGTGAAATAACAGAATAACTTGCAAAAGTAGTTATCACCAAAAGGATGATAACAAGAGAATCTGACACCAAAAGGATGACAGACCTATCACCAAAAGGATGATAGTAAACACACGCACACAGACCCTTCCACCAAAAGGATGAAAATGAGGTCAAAGCCTGCTATTACCAAAAGGATAATAGGGCACACACACACACAGACCCTTCCACCAAAAGGATGGAAATGAGGTCAAAGCCTGCTATTACCAAAAGGATCATAGGGCACACACACACGCAGACCCTTCCACCAAAAGGATGAAAATGAGGTCAAAGCCTGCTATTACCAAAAGGATAATAGGGCATACACACACAGACCCTTCCACCAAAAGGATGGAAATGAGGTCAAAGCCTGCTATTACCAAAAGGATAATACAGAACACACCCACACAGACCCTTCCACCAAATGGATGGAAATGAGGTCAAAGCCTGCTATTACCAAAAGGATAATAGGGCACACACACACGCAGACCCTTCCACCAAAAGGATGGAAATGAGGTCAAAGCATGCTATTACCAAAAGGATAATATGGAACACACACACACAGACCCTTCCACCAAAAGGATGGAAATGAGGTCAAAGCCTACTATTACCAAAAGGATAATACGGCACACACCCACACACCACAAAAAGGATGGAAATGAGGTCAAAGTCTGCTATTACCAAAAGGATAATAGGGCACACACACACGCAGACCCTTCCACCAAAAGGATGCAAATGAGGTCAAAGCCTGCTATTACCAAAAGGATAATATGGCACACACACACAGCCTGCTACTACCAAAAGGATAATAGGGCACACACACACAGCACGCACATAGCCTACTACTACCAAAAGGGTAATAGGGCACACAACACAACCTGCTATTACCAAAAGGATAATAGGGCAGACACACACAGCCTGCTACTACCAAAAGGATAATATGGCACACACCCACACACCACCAAAAGGATGGAAATGAGGTCAAAGTCTGCTATTACCAAAAGGATAATAGGGCACACACACACACAGACCCTTCCACCAAAAGGATGGAAATGAGGTCAAAGCCTGCTATTACCAAAAGGATAATATGGCACACATACACACAGCCTGCTACTACCAAAAGGATAATAGGGCACACACACACAACACACACACACAACCTGCTACTACCAAAAGGGTAATAGGGCACACAACACAGCCTGCTATTACCAAAAGGATAATAGGGCACACACACATAGCCTGCTACTACCAAAAGGGTAATAGGGCACACACACACAGCCTGCTACTACCAAAAGGATAGTATGGCACATAACATAGCATGCTACTACCAAAAGGATAATAGGGCACACACACACACAAACTGCTACTACCAAAAGGATAGTATGGTACACAACACAGCCTACTATTACCAAAAGGATAATATGGCACACACACACATCCTGCTACTACCAAAAGGATAGTATGGCACACAACACAACCTGCTATTACAAAAAGGATAATAGGGCACACACACAAAGGTTGTCACTCACCAAAATGATGACACACAGACCAAGGGTTTATGGATCAGTGACATCACAAGGATGACGGATCGAAACAAGCTACTATCACCAAAAGGATGATAGGAACTTCTTATTTGTGAGGACCAACATCAAAAGGATGAAGGTTAAATTGAAATGACATGGTTTCGGCTATCACCAAAAGGATAACGGATCAAAACAAGCTATTATCACCAAAAGGATGATAGGAACTTCTTATTCGTGAGGACCAACATCAAAAGGATGAAGGTTGAATTGACATGGTTTCGGCTATCACCAAAAGGATGATAGGAAATTTCTGATTTGAGGGTTACCAACACCAAAAGGATGCAGGTTGAGTTGAGTTGATTGGGTTCGGCTATCACCAAAAGGATGATAGTAATGCAATTGACAAAAGGTCAAGTTTGCTGGGGATATGATGAGATTTATCTGGAGACATCAACAAAAGGTTGAGGTGACAATTCAATGAGGAACGCCCACAAAAAGGAAAGGGAAACAGTGAAAAATGGAGAAGGTAACCCGCCAAGATCTACGCAATCTTGTTCCTACGTATCTTTACTCGGACGAGAATAAAGAATCAGGGCAGCCGTAGTTCGACTTGAAGAAAAGATTCAATGAGGAACGCCCACTGACTCGGAGGAATGTTTATTGGTTGAGATGAGGATGATGACCTCAGCAACAAAAGGTTGAGGAACATAACCCAATGAGGAATGCACACTGACTTGCTTGGAGATCGCATCTTCATCAACAGAAGGTTGAAGACTTCATGGGGGACGCCCATGAACTTGAAGAAGATGCCCCTGGCTGGGCTGGAGATCGTCTTGAGCTTGTCTTGTTCGACCAAAGGTTGAAAACAACTTCGTGAGGGACGCCCACAGACTTGTATAAGATGCCCCTGGCTGGGCTGGAGATCGTCTTGAAAACTTGAGATCGATCCTAGACCTTGACTATGCATGCACGAATGCTTGATCTGCTTCATGTCGAATGGAAATGCAAATGCAAATGCTGACACGCGGAGATGCAGGTGCTGGGGAAGTATGATTTGGTATGCATATGATGCATATGATGTCTAATGCGATGCATACGATGCGTATGATGCATATGATTGCAGACGGGTGATTGGATATGTTTGGAGGTGCCAGCATGGCGGGCTTTTGGTAGTTGCCAATGCGGATTGGACTTCTGGGCGGTGGGAGGGATTTGACTTCCTCGACACTCAGTTCGTCACGATTGAAGCAGGCGAAGATGCTCTTGAAGCCTCGAATCTGATGACTTGCTTTTGTGCTTATCGGTCAGGATAACCTTCTGCAACATGGTTTGCCCCAGTTTGAACATGGTAATGGTCTGCCCCTGATTAACCAGTTCTGAAGTGGTCTGATCTTTGGAAAGATGAGTGAAATTCTGGTATCAGACGTGTGATGTTAAGGTGCGATGTCACAACAACACACTCTGCACAATGGACAGCAATAACAATAAAATAACACCAAGAATTGTTGACCCAGTTCGGTTACAACCAACCTACTCTAGGGGCTACCAAGCCAGGGATGGAATTCACTACTTGTAGATATAATTTACAGACTCAACAACCCGTTGACAATCTCCTAAACTTATACTCTACTAATGACTTCCTACCTAAGAAACCACTTAGGTATGAGAACACCACTCAATCCCTTACAAACTCTCAAAGAAACCACTTTGAGTACCCTTGATCTTACTTCACAGCTTCGATCAAGCAACCACTCTCTATTGCTTCACAGCTTCTAGAGAGGACAGAAACACAACACCTATTCAAACCCTAGAATAGTGTAAATACAAGCACTCTAAACAAACTCTAGACACTAAGCCTCCAGCTCCTGATCTTCTGAATGTTTTCTGTCCCTTTTTCCTTTGGCCTTGTGCGCTTTATATAGCTCCTTGAATTGGTCTTGGACTTGCTACAATATCTCCCAGATTTGTTATTTAAAACTGAATATTTAAAACAGATTTTCTCCTAAAATCTTTTTAAATCTTCAACCTTTTAAATCTCCTACAAATCTGCAACAGATCTCCTATGCAGCAGCAAATATCTATCCCAAGATATTCGCATCCAATGAGACAGCTTGCTCTCCACAATTCCAACTAATACGCAACCCTAACAACATCACAACCTGCTGTTGTTAATTCTGCAGATCTGATGTTACAACATCACCTGTGTGACATCAGACATCCAACTTCAGCAATTAAATACTTAACACAACCCAGTGTTAAGACTTCAATGTTGCAACATCAGCACCTTGACATCAATATTGAATATACTTTGTTTTACCAAAATTCTAGCCAATCCAGGAACTAACAATCTCCCCCTTTGGCTAATTTTGGCTAAAACAATCTCTGCATCTTCAGAGACTTCAGCAGCGGAATAATCTTCAAAAGTTTGAAACTCCATCAGCAGCAGTTTGACAATACTCTTAGTCTTCATCACTTGATCTGCTGCAGCACCATCTTCATTATTGACAACAGCCAATTGGTGCTCCCCCTCAAGAATATGAACCAGCATCACAGCTGTTCAGTAGCTCACAATGTGCAGCACTTTTCTCCCTTGATGTCTGCTTGGCTGCACTCTTCAAACAGCTGCACATATTATCACATATTATCTTCAATTTACTTTAGCATCTAGCAGCAGCCTTCACAACAACAATTTTCAATGTTGCTCCCCCTTAATGCAACAACCAGCATGGCATCTGTTAATTACTCCCCCTTAATATCTGCATCACATTAGCAGCATTTGGCATTCTCTTGACTCTCTTGGCTATTTCTCCCCCTTTTTAGCCACAATTTGACAAACCTCAACATGTACATCTTCTGTCTGCTCCTCTACCATTAGTCATAGTCTTCATCCATCCAGTCAAGAAGACTATGACTTCCACTGAATCATCCACAAGATCTGAAGCACACACACAATGCCTTCCACTGAATTCTAAGAATAACACACACCAAGACAAGTGTACAATCTATTCAAGGCCATGATTCAATCTTGTCTTCAGACATCTCCTCAGAAGCATGTGCGCACAAGATTCAAACAATTTGCTTCATATGACTAAAACCATTTAAGGCCACACCAAAACACCAATCAACAGCCTAATGTCATAACATGCTATCTGACATTATATCCTCATAAGAGGCAACCAATTTCCACAAGCTTGATCAGCATGCAATCTTCACAACAGATGCACCTTTGCTGCAAAATCCATAGACAAGTACTCCCCCTGTCATGATTAACAAATGCTCTAGATGGAGATGAACATTTGAGCACATTTTCTAAGTACATGCATTTTGGTACCACTGACCCTTTCTTCAAAGGCTATCATACAATTCATCTTCACCATCCAAGGCAACCCTTCTACTTCATCATTCTCCCGTATGACTATGTAGATGCTCCTTAGATATAATGTAAGCACTAAGCTTCAGATCCAGAACAAAGACATCCTTCACCAAGGATACTCTTGACACTCTTGACACCAGGGTATTACATATGCTCCACTACTGTATTTACTATCAGCAAAATAATCCAAACTCAACACTGTGTCACAAACTCCACAAATTCTCAGCTTACTTATAAGCTTTACTGAGATCCAGTCTCTTCAAGAGATCACAATTCCTCTATCCTTACATCCACCACTAGTTGTTGAAACTGGTGAAGTCTTCAAAGTCAGTAGTCATGCTTTGCCAGAACCAGCTACTAAACACATGACCATAATCTCCACCTCTTCTGACCAAAAATGCTAGAGCATCCAACTCCATATGTCCAATCTTAATCATCTTCCAGATATAACCACCAACAAACATGATGTTATAACATCTTTTGGGACATCAGCTTCTCATCACCATTCAAAGGACTCATTGCACAAAGAAGTCATTCAAGAAGCTCCCAATAAAACACAGTCAGAGCAACTTATTCATACACACCTGAATACCATAAGTTCCCACACCCTCTTTGAACCATATCCTAGCAAACTCAACCATATCCAGAGTATCTATACCAAATTCTTTTTCCAGAACATACTTCCGCCATTTTATGAAAAGCACAGGAATGTTATCTAGTATGGCCTTTTGAATTTTCTCAGAAGTTCTAACAACAACGACTTCCTTCATTTGAGAGATATCCTGGACATTATCATCAGACTTATCTTTGATCTTCCTATTTCTGGAAGAGATGAACACTTTACTCCTGGATTTTGTAGTATCATCCACATAGATCCTCTGCTTATCAGTTCTCATCTTTGGAGGTGACTCAATAGCTTTCCTCTTCCTTGATTTCAGTCGTTTAGCAACCCCAGGAACCACTTTTGCAATTAGTTCATCATCACTCTTCTTTATTTTAAGGCTTGAAGTACCTTTCTTGACTTGAGATGTTTTAACATCAGCTCTAACATCTGCATCTTCCAACCTAAGGATTGTCAACCTGTGAAATTTTTCTTCTGAACTATCGGAGTCATTAGTCAGGTTGTCATCTTTCTTGGCCTTGCAAGTATTCAGCTCCCAACACTTCTTAAGGTCACAGCTTTTGATCCTTCCATCAGCATTGTTGACTTCTTCATCTTGCTCACATAACTGACTACTCAAGTTGGCTTTTAACACATCATCCAACTTAGGAGTAACAGCACCATAAGTCATTAACCCAGATTGACTTTTCACCATACTTTCACACTTGATGTCACCATCTGATGTTACAGAATCATCCTTAACATCACTAGATAAGCTATCCACTTGAGGTATCCACTGATAGCAATTATCTTTGGATCTGACACCCTTCATAACAACCTGATTATGCTCATCAGATACCACACACTCATCTTTGGTGTAGTTAACTTTGTAACCTTCATCACATAGCTGACTTATGTTGATCAAATTTGCATTTAAACCACTAACAAACAGAACATTGTCAAGTTCAGGTCTACCATCACCTTTCACTTTCCCAACTCCTGCAACAACACCTTTTTCTCCATTGCCAAACATAACCTCATGAGAGGGACAATGATTGACTTCAGCAAACATGGATCTACATCCAGACATGTGTTTGGAACACCCACTGTCAAAATACCATGTTCCTTCTTTAAACTCTCTATCAGCCATGTGAGCCAATAAGCACTTCACCTTCTCCTTAGGTACCCATTGTTTAACAACTTTGGGCCTGTTCTCTCTCCATCTGTTTTGAGGTTGAGGGTATCCATGCAGCTTGTAGCAAGAGTACTGCATATGTCCAAACCTTCCACAATAATAGCATCTCACCCTTTCATCTCTGAATCTTCTGCCATGATGAGATTGCTTAGGCTGCCAGCCATAATGTGGTCTCCTCCTACCATAACTGGCCTGTATTATATTATGTTGGTATCTTCTCCCATAAGAAGGCTGAGAACGCTGTTTCCTGGATTGTCTCCCATGATGGTGTGGCTGTCTTCTTCCATAGAAATGAGGAACATCATTGGTGTATCCATATCCATAACCATACCAGTTGTCCTGATGTTGAAACACCTGATGAGACATGTGCTGTTTGAACTGAGCAGCTTGCATACTCTTGTGGTATTGTGGGGGCATATACTGACTAGCTCCTTGAGGCTGCATTTTCCTCTGTTGGGGACCATCCTTTTTCCCAACATTCTGAGGCTGAACAACCTTCTTAGGGGTAGACTCCAGTCTCTTTGTTTGAGACATAGGTTGGGACACCTCCTCCTTTGCTCCTGAGGTGCTTGCCACATATCCTATATCAGACTTATCACCTGCAACCTTTTCTATCTGGAGGATCTTGTCAAGTGTGTCTGTACCACAGCTCAGCATCCTAACAGATTTGGTCATTTGATCAAGGTGAGCTCTAACTAGCACAACTTCATTTTCCAGATCAGTCTTTTCATTCTCTAGCTGAGCAATCTGTTGCTTGTGGCATTTGTTTTCTTGACAAATCTCAGCACTTTTTAAACACAGCTCTTGATAGGTGGAAGCTAACTCCTCGTAGGTTACTTCTCCATCACTAGAATCATCATCAGAAACAACAGCTCCTGTTAAAGCTCTCACATGCTTCGCTGATCCACTTTCACTATCTGAGTCAGACCAGGAAACTGTCATGCCCTTCTTCTGCTTTTTCAAGAAGGTGGGACATTCTTTCTTGACATGCCCATATCCTTCACACTCAAAGCACTGAACTCCTTTATCTTGGGCAGTTTTCTCTTCATCCTTCTCTTTTGACTTGCTGATGTCAGAAGATATGTTCTTGACATTAGGCCTGGAGTTATTATTCATTCTCTTGAATACTTTGGTGAACTGTCTTCCCAACATCACTATGGCCTGAGATAGATCCTCCTGCGATTCAGAACTCTTTCCTTTTTCTTCTGCATCATTTGACACCAAGGCTATACTTTTTGGCTTCTTTTCTGGTTCTTCCTCATTCAACCCAAGCTCAAAAGTTTGAAGAGATCCAATGAGCTCATCAACTCTCATCTTGCTGATGTCTTGTGATTCTTCAATGGCAGTAACCTTCATCTTATACTTCTTAGGAAGGGATCTAATGATCTTCCTTGTAAGCTTTTCATCTGACATTTTCTCACCAAGAGCACTAGATGCATTAGCCAGCTCCAGAACATTCATGTGGAAGTCATGAATAGTCTCATCATCCTTCATCTTTAGGCTTTCAAATTTTGATGTTAAAATCTGAAGTCTTGACATCTTGACTCTAGATGTTCCTTCGTGAGTAGCCTGCAAGATATCCCACGCTTCCTTAGCAACTTCACAGGTATTGATTAACCTGAAGATATTCTTATCCACTCCATTAAAGATGGCATTTAGAGCTTTGGAATTTCCAAGGGCAAGCTCATCTTCCTCCTTGGTCCACTCTTCTTCAGGCTTAGGCTTAGAGGTGCCTTCTTTATCTTTGCCGGCATCATCTTTCTCACACATGACAGGTGCTTTCCATTCTTTAATAACAGCCTTCCAAGCCCTGTTGTCCAAGGATTTTAAGAAGGTGGTCATCCTTGGCTTCCAATAATCATAATTGGATCCATCCAAAATAGGGGGTCTGTTGACGAATCCTCCAACTTCTTTGTCCATCTTTACACCAGAAAGTAACTTCCCTAGATCTCACCCAGAGACAGACAGGATGCCTGCTCTGATACCAATTGAAATTCTGGTATCAGACGTGTGATGTTAAGGTGCGATGTCACAACAACACACTCTGCACAATGGACAGCAATAACAGTAAAATAACACCAAGAATTGTTGACCCAGTTCGGTTACAACCAACCTACTCTGGGGGCTACCAAGCCAGGGATGGAATTCACTACTTGTAGATATAATTTACAGACTCAACAACCCATTGACAATCTCCTAAACTTATACTCTACTAATGACTTCCTACCTAAGAAACCACTTAGGTATGAGAACACCACTCAATCCCTTACAAACTCTCAAAGAAACCACTTTGAGTACCCTTGATCTTACTTCACAGCTTCGATCAAGCAACCACTCTCTATTGCTTCACAGCTTCTAGAGAGGACAGAAACACAACACCTATTCAAACCCTAGAATAGTGTAAATACAAGCACTCTAAACAAACTCTAGACACTAAGCCTCCAGCTCCTGATCTTTTGAATGTTTTCTGTCCCTTTTTCCTTTGGTCTTGTGAGCTTTATATAGCTCCTTGAATTGGTCTTGGACTTGCTACAATATCTCCCAGATTTGTTATTTAAAACTGAATATTTAAAAACAGATTTTCTCCTAAAATCTTTTTAAATCTTCAACCTTTTAAATCTCCTACAAATCTGCAACAGATCTCCTATGCAGCAGCAAATATCTATCCCCAGATATTCGCATCCAATGAGACAGCTTGCTCTCCACAATTCCAGCTAATACGCATCCCTAACAACATCACAACCTGCTGTTGTTAATTCTGTAGATCTGATGTTACAACATCACCTGTGTGACATCAGACATCCAACTTCAGCAATTAAATACTTAACACAGCCCAGTGTTAAGACTTCAATGTTGCAACATCAGCACCTTGACATCAACATTGAATATACTTTGTTTTACCAAAATTCCAGCCAATCCAGGAACTAACAATGAGCTTTGATATGCTTTGAGAGATCGAGCTGTTGAAGGATTTGCCTGCTGATTGAGCTGTTGAGGTAGTCTTGCTTCGGGTTTGCACCACTGAAAGTTCAAATTCCTCTTCGATTGCCCCTTTTTGGAATCGTCTTGATGTCTAGCACTGATTTGCAGTTAAAGTTGTACATTCACAAATGGTAATCGTAATACGATGCTCGTGCAAGTTTTGAAAAAGAGTCATTTATTGGAGTGTCGTGATAGCGAATCGAATGGATCATTAGTCCATACGTGTGCTGATTTTGATGGTGTGAAAGATATAGCAAGGAGAACGACACCAACACTGAAGATTAGCAAATACGGGGAGTCAGTTTATGCAACCTTGCAATAGTATGCTTTCAGAATAAACCTCGCCTAAATTAGGTCTTTCAAGGGTTGTAACGTGGTCTGGTTCACGGTTATGAAACAAAGGATATTAGGCTCAAAGTATGATTTTTACCCACCCCTTCTTCGTGATGATCTCCAGTCCTACGTTCAGTTAAATCTGCACATGTTTGTATTCCAAATGGGTTGATGGTTCAAGGTATGCTTGAAATGACAGTCACCTTTGTTTGTTTTTTGATGGATGTTAGTGACCCTTTGGTTTTGATATGGTGGTCACTGGCTCTTTTATTGAGGATTTGAGGGCCTCTTTTGTTTTTTGATCCTTATCTTTTGCATGAACTGATTTTGCTTTTCGAGTCCATCAGGGTAGCCTTGATTTTTTCCTAAGTCTCCTTTGAGGTGCTCGACTTAGCAGGCTTTTGATTTTTTTTTTTTTTTGTTTTGTTGGATGGTTGTGACTGCCAAGTCATAGTTATTGATGAACAACCGTCATGTCTTTTGGAGTTTTGCTTTGTGATTTCGGTGTGTAGTAAGGATTAACTGAACACTACCCTGCCCCAGGTTGAGTGTAAGGGTTTGAACATCCGAAGGAAACTGCTACTTCTTGGCTCGAAGTGGTTTACTAGGGATTAACTCCTTGTCTCTCTAGTGTTTGGGGAATTGAAACAATGCCTGTATATCATCGGCGAGATTTTATTCGAAAGCACACATTTTGCAATTATGGGTATTTCGTTGTCATAATCCTCCCTCTAATCATTGCTAAACAACAGTTGATAAAGAGAGTGAAGTGGAAATAAATGTGTCGGTGTTTTGCAGTAAATGGAAGAAATGAGTGAATATGGCATAACTGATTCAAAACATGCATAGTCATTACATTAAGAAAATAAAATACAAACGGCAATGTTCAAAGCATACAGTACTTAAACAAATAAAGACGAAAATACAAGAATGCAAATGATGGGATGGCAACGTGGTTGCCTTCTACGGGGAATAAACTTGATTTGACTTGGCTTGCTGATGGCACTAGCTTGGCGGCGGCAGAGGGTTTTTGATGACGTTTGGAGCCCTTCCATTGAATGTGAGAAACTTTGAGTCGATCATGTCTTGAACCTTGTGTTTGAAAGCTCTGCAGTCCTCGATCGTATGCCCTGAAGCACCCTTATGAAACTCGCAATGAGCATTAGCATCATAATCTGGAGGAATGACAGTTGGAGGAGCCAAGTCTCTGGGAGTAACAACCCTCTTCTCCATCAATTGAGCAAATATCTGAGCATATGATGACGGTAGACGATCAAAGTCTCTATCTGACCTCCTTGTCCTCTGTTGATTAGGCTGACGTTGTTGAGCAGCTCCCTGTTGTTGATGTTGAGGAGGGTACTGATACCCTTGCTGGTTGTATGACTGTTGCTGAGGAACCTGTTGTTGAGGCATTGGAGCTTGAAAAACTTGAACAACTGGATGATAAGGCATTGGTGCATATTGCGCAGCAACAACATATGGATACTGGAAGTAGGGAATTTGAAAAGGCGTCGGAGGGGGAGCTTGTTGAGCTTGCCCTTTCTGAGCAGAGACAGCGTTTGTTTTGCCCTCTTTCTTTTTGAATCCATTGAAGGGCTTCTTGACTGCAGACTGACTGATAGAACCTCCTTGGATCTTTCCACTTTTCAGACCTTCTTCAATTCTCTCACCGACAATTACCAAATCAGAGAATCCGGCAGAAACATTACCAATCAATTTCTCATAGTATTGGCCTTGCAAAGTACCCATGAAGATGTCAATCAGTTCACGATCAACAATAGGTGGATGCACCCTTGCAGCTAGCTCTCTCCAGCGTTGTGCGTACTCCTTAAAGGATTCGTTATCCTTTTGAGCCATACTCTGAAGTTGAGTACGATTCGGAGCAAGGTCAATGTTGTATTTGTATTGCTTGACAAATGCATCAGCTAAATCATCCCAAGTACGCACATTGCTATGCTCCAACTGCATATACCATTCGAGTGATGCCCCAGACAAGCTGTCTTGGAAGCAATGGATCATCAGATTTTCGTCTTTGGCATAGGCAGCCATCTTGCGGCAGTACATACTTAGATGCATGTGGGGACAACTGAGGCCTTTGTACTTCGGGAACTCCTGTACCTTAAACTTGGAAGGAATGACAACATCTGGCACCAAGCACATTTCTAGAGCGTTCAGAGATTTTGAGTTGCGCCCCTCCATGACTCGGAGTTTTTCAGCTAGATCACGACACATCTTGATGGCTTCAGAATCCTGAGCAGCAGTAGATTGACAATTGGGATAACAGCATGGTAGTTCTGTACCACATCATACTTATCTACCAGATTTTCTTCAGCATGAGGAATAGGAATCTGAGTGACAACAGGTTGAGCTTGCTAAATGGCATTAACAGTGACTCTAGGGGTTGGAAGTGGTTGAGGAATGGCTCCTTCAGCGGAAGGAGTGAAGTTCATTGGTATCCCATAATTGATAGGGTTGGGAACAGGAACTGAGAGCCTTGAGGGTGACCCTTGCACAGGTGCAGTGTTGTTGGCAGCAGCGGCTTCACGCAGTTCTTCTTCTCTTCTGGCCATCATGATGGCTTCAAGAATCTGATCAATCTTTCCCTTCATAGAGTCCAATTCTTCTCTGAAGGCAGCTTGCTCTTGCTGAATCTGCTCCATCGTTCTTCTTGTGTTGGCTCGAGTTGCGTATCGGTGTCGAGGAATCAGCTTGATTTACTGGAGATGAAGGAAGGAGAAATGAGTTTCGGCTGTTGAAATGAAATGCAAGATGCGTAACAGATGCAATGCAATGCAATGATATGAGATGCAATGCAAGATGCAAGATCCAGAATCGCAGATCACAGGTTCAAACAGTTCTGAGGTTGGTCGTTCACGGGTAAATGACCAAAGTCTAAGATCAAAGAAACCCTATAGGTAGGCTCTATGAGGAAAGTTCTAGGTTCTTTACCCACAAACCCTACTCACGGGATAGTTTCTACGTTGACGGATAAGGTTCCCATAATTACGGACACTAATCGCATCAACGTCATGCAACAGGCTAGCTGTATTACGACGATAATGACGACAAGGTCTCCCCTGAGCGGGGTCTTCATGCTAGGCGCACAAGGAGCGAGTCCTTGGAGACTAACACTACACGACCACCAATATAGAACTTGGTTCTAAGAGTGGTTCATAGAGTCACGGACCCTTCATGAATCAAGTCGTGCGACAGGCTAGCTGTGTTACAACAGGATCTACGAAAAGGTCTACTCTTGGGGAGCTTTCATGCTAGGCACGCAAGGAGCGAGTCCTTGGAGACTAACACTACTCGACATCCAATTCTAAACTATGTGTTCTCTCTGCTTTTACCAAAGCTCGGGTGTAGAGTTTTACTCATGATATCCTCCCAAGATCCAACAGATAAGAATAATAGGAGAAAGCAATAAGAGAACAAATACGTAAGCGAGAAAAAACATACAAACAAAGATAACGCTCCTCATAAATCGCTCTAAGTTAGGCTCGACTCTCTCTTGCATGGAGCAATTGGTCCCCAGCAGAGTCACCATCTGTCGCACCTAAAAAAAACACGACCCTCGCGCGAAAGGCGCGGAAAACAAACGGTTCGACAGAGTCGCCACCAAACTTTATTTATCCCAAAAAGAGGGAAAGGAAAATATCCAAAAAACCTTTAAAGATATAGATAAGAACATGGTCGTCGCAACCATATTCTGGGTTCGGGAGTCGGTTACATGAGGGGAAGGTACGCGCACCCCCTCACGTCCGTTGTACTCAAAGGGAACCTCTTAGTTCGAATTGTGAGGAATGTTATCTAAGCTTGTTTATTTTCTTCTCAATGGTAAACACGAACAATAAGATAAAGCGAAAAGATACTAAGGGGAAATTGGGTGGTTTTAGGAAAGGGTGCTCGGCAAGATCATCGCGACCTCGGGCCTACGTATGCTCATTCGGACGAGAATGAGGAATCAAAGCAATCGTAGTTCGACTATGGGGGTTTGATGGAAAAAGATGGAAGTGTGCTCTCCAAGATCATCGCAATTTTGTGCCTACGTATCTTTACTCGGGCGAGAATAAAGAATCAGAGCAGTCGTAGTTCGTGGTACTCCCACGAAGAGGGGTTAGGGTTTAAATTTTAGGAGACGAAAGATTGAATGACAAACAACCCAAGGGGCGTGCCTCGAGAGCAGTCACTCAAGAATCCAAGGAATGCGAGACTCCAAGAATTTAGTTCTTTCGTGAGTTGATTGCGAAAATGTTTGATAATGGTTAAGTGTTTTAAGACGAAAGGGTGAATGAATAACAACCCCAAGGGCGTGTCTCAAGAGCCATTCATTCGAAGACCCAAGGAATGCTAGATTCCAAGAATCTCCTCCTTTCGTAAGTTGATTAAGAAAAACGTTTGAAAAAGATTGAGTCGAATTGGTTGGCAAAATGAGGTAAGGATCGATACTAGTCCCCTAGGGGTGCTCCTAGTAACAAAACCTACAAAATGTGCAAGTGTGCATTTGACGATGAGGCAAAAGGCACTCGAATTACGATAATGTTTTGAAGAAATAGCTCGACGACGAATCGAGTATTGGTTTGAAAATGATTCGGTTTGTTAAATGTTTTAGAGAGAATGACAATTATTCGATAAACGAGACGTCGGCCTCGCAACCAATTAATCGGGACATTATTGGGATGCTAGATCCCAACGACACCTTTTTCACTCGATTGATATATGAAATATTGTTTGTTGGACGATGAAAGTACCACGTGGAATGCTAGATTCCAGTGGCATTCCTTTGTCCAAATAGTTAAGACGAGTGTTTTAAGAACGAAAGGTCGAATGACTACCACCTAAGGCGTGCGCCTCGATAGCGGTCACTCAAGAACCCAAGAAGTGCTACACCTCAAGAATTCAATTCTTTCGCAATTTAATTAAGAAAAAAGATTTGATTAGTTGCGTTAAGTATTTTAGTCGGAAGTAGCGTTTGAACAAATGAAAATGGTTAGATAAACATGAATGTGAATAAGATATGGATATGATATAATCGAGATAATATTCGACGGACAATAAACAAGATAATGGTTAATCGGGTGAATCGGAAAATAAAATGTGACGATCTCGTCTTAATCATGAACTCTAAAAAATGGTTCCATGATGTTTAAGACCTTCATTGATCGGAAATGAAAGGAATAAAATAAAAGAGTAAAGTGACATAAAAAATGTAAAATAAAATCGAAATCGAAGAAAGGTCTCATCTTTAACCGATAAAATTTGGTTTTAAGATGTTCATCGACCGATAAAATGAAAAGTAAATAAAATGATAATAAAAATTGAATAAAATCGTAAAGTGACCAAAAACGATAAAAGTCTCATCTTAACCAATAAAATGTGGTTTTAGATGTTCATCGACCCATAAAAAATGAAAAGTAAATAAAATAATAAAATCGGTCTCATCTTAATCGAGATTTAATCGAGAAGTCGATAAATCATTGATTTTTTGACTTTCATTGACCAAAGTGAAAATAAAAGAATATAAAATAAAAAAAAGAAATTAAATCAAAAATATGAATACAAAGAATAAAGGTCTCACCTTTATCGAGATTTAATCGAGAAATCGAGAAATCAATCGATATTTAGTTTTCATGGACCCAAAATGAATAAAAATAATAAAAATGAAATAAAATCGAAATAAATAGGAAAAAGAATAAAGGTTTCACCTTTATCGAGATTTAAATCGAGAAACTGACAAATCAATAGATATTTTAGTTTTCATTTACCCAATAAATGAATAAAAATAACATTATGAACAAAAAATCGAAAATAAATATAAATAAATTGTAGGCCTCAAATAAATCAAAATTTAATCGGTTTGATTAAATTATGAATTTAGTCATATTATTGGCCCAATAAATGAATAAAAATAACATTATGAACAAAAAATCGAAAATAAATATAAAGAAATTGTAGGCCTCAAATAAATCAAAATTTAATCGGTTTGATTAAATTATGAATTGAGTCATATCATTGGCCCAAATTAATAAAAAAAAAATCAAAATCAGAATAACACTAACCATTTAATGTTTTAGAAATTAAAATATTCAAAAGGATTTGAAAGCAAATTAAATAAAAACATAAAAAGATGAGGGGGTTTGAAATTGAATAAAGAGTGTTAATAAGGACTTGGTGAGAATCATATGGGCTTAGCACCCATCATCCCACCATGACACGGTCGAAGGACAAACAATAAGGGGGTGGGTAACAAAGCCAACCGGGCTCTGAAGCCCAACAACCCAAAATACCAATCCAGACATGACTTTGAGAAATCAACAACATCATTCATTAATGTAACGCTTAAGAAAAAATCTAGGTTATGAAAAGGAAAAAATAAAGTCAAAGTTTCAACACGTTAATAGACACAGGGCATTCAAAAGCGAAACGGAAAGGAAACGAAGAACATATCAAGAAATACGCCACATCCCACCTTCTCCGTCTCTCACTCGACTTCTATCTCAATCTTAGTTCAGGTTAGTATTATTGTTTAAATCTCTCTCTGTTTCACCTCCTTCTCTGCGATTAGAAAGGGTTTGGGGTTTAAAGTTTGAAAGGTTGGTTTTTTGAAGATTTGTTTGGCGTTATTGGGTTCGATTTGTTCTCAACTCTTCTTTTCTACTCATTCTGTTTCTGGGTTTGAGGTGTGTAATGATTTTTGGCTTGAAGTGAAGAAGGTGGTGTATGAAGGTTGTTGTTGATTTGTAAGAAAAAGATGAAGATGGTGGGTTTGAAGAAAAGGTTTGTTTTAATAGAGGTTTGTATTTGGCAGGATTTGTTGTGAGGGATGATTGAAGGAAGGATTTTAGTTGGGTTATTGAAGAATGGTTTAAGGAAGTTGGAGATGTGAGGAGCGTTGTGTTGTTGTTGATGGTTTTTCAGCTTTGGAGAATGAAGGTTAAAGGAGGTCGAGGGGAATTTTGGCAGGGATCGGTGGCTTTTTGAAGCTGCTCCTGAGGTGTGAATGAGTTGTGCTATTTATAGGAAGAGATAGAGGGTAGATTGGGAAGAGGTGATTTACAAGCTGGAAATTGTTAACGGTGCGCTGCATTTTGGTAACATTATGAAACAGTTATTCTTGAGTGGTGCGAGGTGAATCATTTTTGTATTTGCAGTGTTGATACTTTTGGTGATTTTTGCTGCAGGTTTGTGCATTGGCCGCAAATGGAAAATGTGCAGGCTTGGTCATTGTGTTGTGGTTGTCCTGTGTACCATGGCTGATGCAGAGTGCAGGTTGTGGGGTCAAGTGGGTATATGGTATGTTATGTGGCAAGTGATGATTTTTGCTGATAGTGTTTTTTTTATTATATAAGTTCCATGGCACGGCAGGTCTTGGTTGCAAATTATTGTGCCTCAACTTTTTGACTCATGCAGCAGCCGACTTGGTGGACGAGGGGTCAAGTTGGTGCGCACACTTTTGAAGGCTGAAGAATTGTTGGAATTGAGTATAAAGGTTGCAAAGCTTGGTGTATATAATATGTTATATTTTTTGTGATTTTTGGTATATGGTGGGCTTACGGTTTTTTGTAGGTGTAGAATTAAATGGACAGTGGCTGGTGCGTGTTGGAAAGATTGTTGCGTGATGCTTCCTTGGCTTGGAATTGATGTGGCTCATGTTGAATTTTGGCCATTGTTTCTTGCAGGAATTAGTACATGAAAGGCTATCCATAATTATTTGGATTACACTCATGGTAGCACTACGCATAAGCTTGAATAGGAATTTTGAAAAGTTATAGCTTAGCTGCTTGTACTCTTTGTGAACTCTCTATTGTTTCCTATGAACTTTGGTAAAATGACGATGGACCTTGGACCCTTTTTTTTATGAATTTTTTGGACTTTGTATAATGAATTTTTTTTGTAATTTTATTGTAAAGGTTTAAATGGCCTTTTGGAAAATGAATATGGATGTGTAATTTTGGATATTAATGGCTAAAAGAGAAATGGTGATTTGGATTTTTTGAATTTTGTTTTGAAATGAATATAGAATTGAGAAATAAAAAGATATTGAACTATTTGACGGAAGAAAAAACACGGTTTAGAAACGGATGTGGATTGGAAATTTGAGAAAAAAGATAATGGATAAAAATGAATTTGGACTTTTTGAACTTAATAACATGGGCTTGATAAAAATAAAAAGAATAAAATGGATTGAATATAATGGAAATGGACATAAGTGGATGATGAATTATGGTTATGGATATGGACTTTAGAAATAGTATTGGACAAGGTGGAAATGGATATACAGATGAAAAGTTATACATAGGTAGGACAAATTAGGGGTATGACACTTGAATCACAAAATTTAAAAAAAAAAGTTATTTTTTATTAAAATTTTAAATTATGCCTGAAGTGTTCATGGATAATCTTAGACTTATCAAAGTTATTCTTTGAGGTTTTAAATTAGTATCGAGACTCTGCGTCAATTTTGTTGAGTTGTCTTATTGGTATAAAATGAGACTCTTCTTTTTTAGAGTTAGCAGGTGAGTTTTTTCATTGCAAGATTGAAACCTTTTCTTTTAAATACATAGGACTTCCTATGAGTGCTGGCTAACCCCCCGTCTTGAGTTTTCTGGGGATCATCTCAACAATCTTATATTTAGAAGATTTCTTACCTAACTTCATATGTATGCTAGCTTAGAGGGGGATTTATTATGCTAAATTCGGTTCTTAATTCGATTCTGATTTTCTATCTCCTATTCCTTTAGATGCTTAGTAAGGTTTGAAAGAAGATTGTAAAGGTTTAGATGAAGTTCTTATGGGGGAGGGCGAGGTGAATCTAATATACCTTGGGTTTGCTGGTCTAGTGTTTGTAAACCTAAATGGTGGTGCGGATTGAGAGTTTGGGATCTTCACTTGGTTAATTTGGCTTTGCTAGGATAGTGACATTGAAGACTTTTATCTCAAACTAATGGGTTATGGAGGGATATCCTTGCTCCTGGGTATGAGTCCCAAGTGGTTTCTTCTTTAAGAGGAGGTAGGTATTTCAATCATCGTTATACTATGTCTTGGTGGAAAGGGGTCTAGAGTATGAGAGTCTACTGACTAGTTTTTTTAGGGACTTCAAAGATTAGCCAAGTCTGAAAATTTTACTTCATTTTGAAAGATTTTTGTGTGAGTACTATTCTCCTTATGGAGGGATTTGAGAGACTTTATCTTGGCGATCGTCATCATGGTAGTAGGGTTAGTGAGGTAGCAGTGGTTAGGTGGAACTTTCAGTGGAGGATATCTTTTTTGTTTTGTTTAGGAGTTTGAGTTAGTTGATATGTTCTTCTAGATTCTTTAGCATATTATTCCATCACAAGAGAATGATTGTTAGTGGCACAAAGTTGCTAAAGACGGGATCTACTCATTAGCTTTAGCCTATAGCTCCATTATCGAGGCAAAAACTTTATTCTTTTCTTTCTTTAAAGAGGATGGATTGGGTTCTCTCTCGTATTTGAATTAGTTGGGATCCATCCAAGGTAATAGTCTTCTCTTGGCAGCTCCTTCTCAACAAGTTTTCTTATAGAGAGAATTTTTTCAGTGTGGGGTCCTTTTGGATTTGGATGGGGTTGGTTGTTGATTTTGTGGGATATTGGTAGAGTCGAAATCTCATTTGTTTGTCACTTGTGAGGTGGTTTTGGCAATGTGGTATATGATTTTTAGGTGGTTAAATTGGTTTTTCGTCATCCCATAAGATATTGTGTCTCTTTTTGAGATTTGATACGTTAGTTGTGTTTCCTTAGTTGTGTTTCCTGAAGTTGTTATGATTATAGTTTGGCACGCGGTGGCATGGTCTATTTGGAGGTCCCCGAACAATTACTGATGAGAAACACTTAGAACACATGATCATTATTTTAGCCCATAAATACTACTGATTAGATTATGCCAAACTCAATCCAGTCCGTTCAAATATTTTCAAGAATTTTTAAGTGAAACTATATCTTAACAATATCCCACAAATTTGCATAATGGGTGAAAAATACTTTAAAAAAAAGTCAAAGAAGACAAGTCGGAAATTGAATGTACGGACATAAGCATTGAAATGCCCGAATGTTAACTCAATCATTAAAAGTAGCAGAATTATTAATTAATGAACCAATTAAAAATCAATTACTCACAAATCAATTACTGACAAAGTACTAGTAGTTTGTTGTTCTTTTCTTTCAAGGAGTGGATGAACCTTATATCAAAAAAGAAAAGAAAAAGGGAGTGAATGCACCATACTATATCAAAACAAAACAAAAAACAAAAGGGAGTTAATGCATCCGTTATAGCGGCCAAAACATGTCAACGCCTCAACGTAGAATGCGGCAATAGAAAAGCGTAATAAATGCATGGGGTTCAAAATTCAAACATCTCTTGGATCACACATTTATAGTGGCGTGTGAGCATTCAACATTGAAATTCAAGTTGCACAGTTGAAACTTGAAAGTGAGAAAATCCAACCTCCTCGAGAGGTGATGAGATCCATGATCTTGAAGTAGTAGTGGTCAAATCTTATCATTTGATTTTGCAAACGTTTAACACTTAAGTACACTATACAGTAGTATTATCTACTCCGTCCGCCCCATAATGAGCCCCATAATGAATGACCCATTTGAAATAAAATGATGTTTCAAAATGTATGATCCATTTTAATTTTCAATGTAATTTTTCATATTTTACTCTCTAATTATTAATACTTTCATCATTCCCAATACATCATAAAGGTACTTTAGTAAAAATATCATTTTCTCTCCTTCATTTATTCCTTTTTTCTTAATCTATATGAAAAGTCAACTGGATCACTCATTGTGGGACGGAGGGAGTAGTAAATACTCCATTTATTATAAGGGAAAAAAACTTAAAAACTTATTACTTAGTATAAAGGAAACTAACAATATCATGAGTGGTACACACTAGAGTAGTATCTAATAAATACTCCATCTATTATTATAAGGAGAAAATTATTATTATAAAGGAAACTAACGATATCATGAGTTTGAAACCACTCTTAGGAATACATATATCAATTGCCACCTTCTCAATTAAACCGGCAGCCTGACATAGTGGATGCTAATACATTCATGCTCTTGTTATATATATATATATATATATATATATACATTTTTTTTTTTAATTTTCAATTACGTTAAAAGGAATTTTTGAAAAAATATCAGAATTTTTTAAAATTTTCGTATAAAATTAATGATTTCTGATAAAAATATTAAAAAAAAATTGAAAATTTTTTTTCACTATCGAAATTTTCAATAGTGTTAATTTATTTATTTTTTTGACTTATTGATTTTGCACTACTAAAATTTTTAAGAAAATCTGGAAAAATAAGACAAATATTGAATTTTTCGAAAAATCTAGTATGTTTGTATTTAAAAAAAAATGCTAAAAAAATCATATCGAAAATTTAAAATGAACTACTAAAAATTTGATTCATAATTTTTACTCAAATTTGTCTAAAGACAATTTGGAAATTACAAAAATATAGGATGTCCAGTTTAATTAAGGAGGTGACAAGTTAATTCCTCCTACATTTTTGAGCTTTTGAGTCGATTCATCAAGAGTGACTTAAATTTCAGCCTACATCCATGAGAGTCCGCCTTGATGGATAAGTCATTCAGTAATACAGCACTTGATGATTCATATTGATCATGTCGGCTTGATAGTCAAGTATGATTGTAACTACCATACATATAATTAATCAAGTTTTTATGTAAAATCTTATAAAACAATTTACTAAATCTTCATAATTTTTACATGAAATACTTAAAAGAAAAAAACTATATTTAGCTACAATTTAATAAATCTTCATAATTTACGAAATTATTATTTGACGTAGCTTTTTTTTTTAAACAAACATAAAAAGTTTTAAAAGTCAACACAACTTAACCCTCCACCATTTGATAAGGATGAATTTTTAGTCTCTTATTTGAAGACTTAACGGTGTAAGAGTAAAAGATTTGGAAATTTCTTACCACACCAGCCAACCTTCTTAGACACCATGCGCGCTGACGAAAATATCTCTGCGTTTCGGATTTACAAATTCGGACGCACCGTTTTTTTTAAAATTTTTCAGTTTTTTCCAGATGTGCACATCCAGTAAACGTTCGTATTTGCAAATCTGGAATAAAACCTGATGCAGAACACCAAAATTCCAACAATGTTTCTCACATTCATAAAATAAAATCGGGATTACATTTAGAAATTCTCCATGACATCGACAGAAATCTAAATATTACAAGATCAATAGTCCGGTGGACGCTTGCACATCTCTAAGATGTCATCGATCGTTCTTCGGATTTTGACGGTCGCCTCGAACTCGAGCGGGAATCGTTCTTCGTAACCGAAAAAAGTTTGCCACATCGCTCTAACATCCTCTTGATTCTTGAGCTCAACAAGGCTGTAAGCGACGTTCCCTTCGTTGTCAACCGAAGGTGAACGATACTGAAGCTTCGCAACCTTCCGTTTGTCTCCGTAAGGTAGGAGATGTTCGATGTCGTCAATGATCTCGCCGATGGAGATGTCCCTCGTTAGCTTATACTTGCGACCGCATGTTATGCCGTCGGTATAAGAGACACTTGCGACATACCAATGGATCTTGATATCATACAATTGAGACATTTAGTGTTTGTGTGAATGATATCAAATGAAACCCCTAATTTATAGAAAAGTTAGGGTAAAGTTATTTCTGCATAAGTCAGTTTCAGATGTGCAGATCCGGACAAACCCTACAAATATTGATTCCGGAAGTGCACATCTAGAAATTTCCCGGATCTGCAAATCAGAATATTTTACTGATACATTTTCAAACAGAATTGAATATGTTATGCAACCAATTGGAATGCTTTCATTGTAATAAAATTCATAAGTGTATTAAAAAGACATATGAATAAAAATTCAATATATTTCACTTCAAAAATGTACATTATGTCGTATGATTATACAAAAGAGTTAAATCAAAAATCTCCGTCTAAATCTATCGGAGCTTGACCTTTCGACTTTTCGGCATTTGATGTCTTTTCTATTGCGTTCAATCTTTTGAATACAAGCATCCTTTCGACAAAACTATCCGGCCACGACTTGGCAATTGCGGTTGCATGCGTCGCCCATTGCAGTGATTTAGGTGGTATGGGGCATCCGGGTTTCAAGATAACTTGTACAAAATGTCTTGATTTCGCAAGCCATCCGATACACATGATGCGATCATTTGGATTGGACGGAGGTGCGGTGTGGAGTGGAAAAAAGGTTTCCGAAAAACCGTATCATGTCAAGTCGATACACACCATATCGTAGGCGCATGCGATAAGATGCCTCATCTCGGGGAAGCTCATCCATTTCGATACCGGGGTCGGACCACTCAACCACGGAACAAGTGACTCGTACACCTTGTCGTATTTTTCTTGATTTTCATAGAGACGCAAGTATGCTTCTTTATGCGTGTCCAACTCTAGGATAAGTTGATGACGGACAAGTGCATGACCTTCCTCTCCTTTACCGAGTAGAGCCGACACGGCTCGGTAACCGCAATTACCATCCCCTACAACATCGATTATACCGTCGATATGCTTGTGCATAAAAACTGGCATCTCATCGATAAAGGAAATTATACGTGTAGTCGGAGTCGGAGTCGGAACTCGTGGAAATCGGGGAAATCGGCGCAACTAATTCTTTTGGCATGTTATCGTGGTGCACCATATCTATTTATAAACAAGAATAGAACAATAAATATGTATAAATAAAACATATTCAAAATTGCTGAAAATTTAAATTAATTAGTTTCAGACATTTTTCCGGATTTACACATCCGAAAATGTTCATGCTCAATTCGTTTCGGATGGGCACATCGTAGCGTAACTTGTTTTTTCAAAAAAAGTAGATTGATAATGTGAGCAATGTAGTGGATGAAGTTGAATATTTACCTGAAATTCAATCTTTTCTTGCTCCTTTAGATTTGTTGCACTAAAAATTTGAACTTTTTGAGTGAGAAATGGAATTGATGAAGTAGGGTTTTTTGAGTTGGTGAGAGTGAGTGTAGTAGAAGAAATGTTGAGAATGAGAAGGGGGAGTGGTCATGCAGCTTCAAATATATCCGCAATTCTTCCGGATATACAGATCCGGAAGCCTTCCGGATATGCACATCCGGAACAACTTTTTTTTATAAGGTTACGGTGCGTCCGGATGTGCACATCCGGAATCAGGGCGCAAAAAAGAAATTTCACGTGGTGCCTAAGAAACTTGGATGGTGTATTAAGAAATTCTCAAAGATTTTTGAGAAAAATGACTAAACCATCAAATTCTAATATTAAAGAGGTTAGTACTTTACTAAACCAAACCATAAAATTGACTAAACAATCTCTTAAAACATTTGAGTAAAATATACACATATTTTAACGCTTTAACCAATTTATCAGAGTAAATAATATCCCATTTTCATCAAATACATCCCCCCTTTTGTAATCAACCAAAAAGTACAACATGATTTCATCTTCATAAGCAAAACCATTTTTTGAGAGAAAATGTTTGACAAAACACAACATTAGGATAACCAAAAAATAATATCATCCACATGAACTTCAACATTCAAAATTTAATTATTAACATTTTTTTAAAGAATGTGCTATCAACATGACCTCTTTCAAAATCATTTTCCACAAAAATAATTACTGAAATGATCATAGCAAGCTCTGTAAACTTGTTTCACACTATAAAATTGTTTCTATATTTAAACACATGTTATGACTTCTTAGAGTCCTCAAATTCGAAAGGTTTTCTAACATACACTTATTTTGTAATCACGCCATTAAAAAATTCACTTTTTACATCCATATTACCATATAACAATGACTAATATCATGATTAACACTTAAAAAAACACTAATTTAGAAAAAAAAACACTAATTAGCCGATTGATAAACACGCTATAAACCACAAAATCATGTCACAAGACCCAAATTAGCGACGTGAGCAAACAGGCCGCAGGAGAGCAAGTCGCAACTCTGTTCCACGTAGAAAACACGTCTCAAACTTTTATCATGTAATAATCATGTCATTAATATATATATATATATATATATATATATCATCGTCTCTCAGCTGCCAATCAGAGTGCAGATATTGATGCAGAAAAAAGGATGTAGTTTTTACTGATTTGTGATGTGAAATAATACGCCACAAAGTTGAATGCATGTCTGGCGTTTTTCACGTGATTACCATTTCACAGTTATATTTAATAGAATAAAATAAAATGATGAAAAATAATAATTAATAAAACTATTTTCAAATAACAATTATAAAAAAGAAAATTTTTATAAAAATTCAATTAAAATTCCTTTAAAAATGATTATAAAGTAAACTAATAATTATAAATACGAAAAAAATAATATTATTTAAAAATAAAATAACAACAAAGAATCAGTCATCGACATCGATCTCATCATCATCTTCTTCTTCTTCTTATTCATCATCCTCATTTACCGCTCATTGGCCATCAACTGTTCCATTTCTGCCATTCCTATCAAATCTTTGATTTTCACCCATTGTACTATATGATTGGTTTGTTTGTCAGAACATCATATATTGCCGCATTTGCTCCTCCATCTCAATTTGTCTCTTCTTTATTTCCTTCAATTCGGCCTTTAGCGCCGCCTCGAGTGTAACACTTCGATTTATTTAATTATTTATTTATTTATTTGATTTAATTGATTAAATTATTTAAATAATTATTTTATGTGATTTATGACATGTTTGGCCGGTGGCGGTATTTGTGGTGAATTGTGCTGATTTAATTAGTTTAATGAGATTTAATTAACTAAATTAATAGAATTGAGAGAATAGTTAAGGTTGAGGTTTAAAGTGAAATAATAGAGAATCAAGTGGTTAGTGGAGAGACTTATATTTAGTTGGGCCAAAAATACAATTACGAGGAAATTAATTAGATTATTATATAATTAGAAAAATAGAGAAATAAGGGTAATTGGGAGTTATTATAAAACGTGAAAAGGAAAGGTTAGATAGCAACATCTTTTGGAGAGAGAGCTAGGGCTTAGAGAAGGAGATCGCATAGAAGGCTGCTTTAGTTAGAATTACAAGGTACCGGGGGGGGGGGGGGGGGGGGGGGGGGGATTATCCATCTAAGGGTGCCTTGATCATGAAAAGGTATAGAGGTTTCCCTTAACCTCCAATAGGATTTTATTCCTTCACTTTTGATTGATTGTTTGATGGGTAAATGAATGTGATATTGTTTATGCCATGAATTAGTCTGAAAATTCATACTTAGTGTTGTAAGATTTGTTGTTCATGTAAAATTGCTCATGGCTGAGGTGTTTATGTTGAAATTGGAGGAGTTTTTTTGTATTATTATGAATCTGATTTTTGTGATTAAATGATAGAATAACATGTTGAATTGATGTGGAATAACATGCTAATATGTGGCACTGTTGTTTGATAATGTTAATTGATGTAATTAACCGTTATCATGAGAGTTGGGATAAGGTATGAGAGATAAAGGATGAAGAAAATGAAGTTCATGGGAGAAACTGAGAATTTTGGCATTCTGGGACGATGTCAATCGATTGATACCATATGTCAATCAATTGCATGCATGGCGTTTTAGAAAAATTTGGAAAAATTAACCATGATAGTCGATTAATACAAAGAATTAATATATTGCATGCATCCAAAATATGAAAAATTAGGAAGGCAATGTGTAAAAGGTTTTGATGTCAATCGATTGTTATCCTATGTTAATCAATTGATGCTAGCCAATTTTTGAAAAATTTCTGAACTGAACAGTGTTTTGTTACCCCATTATTTTTGCCATAACTTTGGTTTTGTAAGTCCAAATGAGGTGTCATTTGAAGTTTTGGAGAGTTAACCACTCATGGTAGTGCCTTGTGAGATAATGAATGTGTGATATGTATGTTCAATGTTTGAATATGTGTTATGAATTGTATATATAATTGTGTGAATTATTATACATGCTTACTGATGATTGATGAGATGAGTGGTCCAGATTGAGAACTATTGGTAATGCATCGAAATCCTGATTGATTACAATCAGAGTGGGGCTGTATTCATTTCCATGTTATTGTTATTAGTGATTGTTTATAGTCAGAGTGGGGGTTGTATTCATTAATTGTGTTGTCGTCATTGCATTGTTATATGCCATGTATCATATGTTGTCGTTGTTGTGAAAGAGGCGAGTCACGAGTTCAGAGTGGGGGCTTAAAGCTTAGAGTGGGGGTTCGGGGTTCATATGTTGGATCCCGGTTCATATGAATAACCAAATGTTGAGTCAGTACCACATGCATATATATTTAAGTTGTGAGTCTGGTTCAGAGTGGGGACCGTGACAAGCATGAGTTGAGTCAATGTTGTATTACATTACATAATGGTTATGCAAATGATATGTTTGTGTAATGATGAATACTCTTGTATGATTTGTGTGATTGGTGATTGATCATTATGTGGGTGAAATATGAATACGTAATATTATGGTGCGTGTTTGATATGTGCATAATTTGTGATGTGTGAATCTACTTTGATTATTTTGTGCATCGATTATTATTTGAACGTATTCTCACCCTCTTTTGTGTTGTTGCATTTGTACTCCTCTTGAGTATAGATAATCAAGTACCTGAGTAGGAGTTTGATGTTGAGGATGACATTGTGCCTCTTTAGCTGCTTGTCGATTGGTTCTTATAGTTGTAGTCGTTCTGATATGTAACACGATAGGATCAGGTTGTTCTTTTATTTGTTTTCTTACATTGCATATCTTTTATTTTTTTTTTGATATTGAACCACTTTTTCAAACTTATTGTTGTTGAGGCTTTTTATGCCAACTATTTTATAATTCTGTTGTTTATCAAATGATTTAATTTTTAATTATGTGGTTCAAATATGTTTTGATTGTTGTTTGAGTAGCATTCTCTTTGGAGGATATATGTGTTATACGTGTTTTATTTAATTATTTGTCGAGTCAGGAAGTAGGGTATTACATAGTGGTATCAGAGCAGGTCGGTTCATCGGTCCAGGTTTTGTCATGTTGTTTATTTTATGGTATGCGACATGTGTATGAACACTGTCGATGCATGTTTATTCTAATGTGTGGTTGCTAGTGTGTAGAGTAATGACTGGAAGAAACGATCGTGCTATCACTAATGCTTTGGAGCCCATGCCTCAGGCATTGTAGGGTCATCAGAATCAGGATGGCAATGAATTCCATGGATTGGGGAAGGTCCAAAGAAATAACCTGCCAATCTTCAAAGGCAGATATGATTCAGAAGGTGCTCAGGCATGGCTCAGAGAGATTGAGAAGATTTTCCTAGTGATGGCTTGTACTGAGGATAAGAAAGTATTGTTTGGTACTCATATGTTGTCAAAGGAGGCCGGAGATTGGTGGGATAATACGCATCAGAGACTGGAGGCTCTGGGTACTAAGATTACTTGGGTTGTGTTCAAAGCTTATTTCATAGAGAAGTACTTCCTTAAGAATGTGCGCAGTAAGAAGGAGATCGAGTTCCTTAAGCTGAAACATGGAAATTCGACAGTTGTGGACTATGCTGCTAACTTTGAAGAGCTGGTGAATTTTTGTCCATATTATAATAGTGTTGATGCTAAGGGTTCGAAGTGCATCAAGTTCCAGAGCAGACTGCGTCCCGAGATTAAGCAAAGTATTGGGTATCAGTGGATTTACTAGTTTTTTATGCTGTTAAAAAAGTGAAGAATATATGATGAGGATAACATGGCCTGATCAGTTCACTATAAGAGTCTCAGTGAGAAGAAATGGAAGAATCAGAGTCATGGGAAATCGTATAGTGCTCCAGCTGACAAAGAGAACCTGATGGCCGATCAGAAGGCTACAGGTGGGAAATAGTGAAGTGGGGGAGGGGCTCATACTTTTGTGAGATGTTTTAGATGTGGTGAGTTTAGACATCGTGTTCTTGATTGCAAGAGCACAACTGTGAATTGCTTTAAGTGTGGGAAGCCAGTTCATCGAGCTACTGACTACTGGAACAATAATCTGACTTGCTTTAATTATGGAGAGCATGGTCATATTATTACTCAGTGTGAGAAACCTAAGAAGGCTCAGTTTAGAGGAAAAGTTTTTGCTTTGACTGGAGTAGAGACTACTGCATCTGATAACCTTGTTTGAGGTATGTTGTAACACCCCATTTTAATTAATTAATCGTCGTGTGTTATTTTGAATTGTTTGGTCTTGTTAAGGGTGTGTGTTTGAGTGCGTAGGGATAATAATAAGATAGTAATGAATAATGTGGGGGCATATTCAATAAAAGTAGTATGGAGTAGATTATTATTGTTATGCCTAATATTATTATTATTATTATTATTATTATTATTATTATTATTGAACTTAAGATTATTAAGTATTAATTTGAGTATTATTATTATTATTATTATTAGTATCACTATTAATATTATGATAATAAAATAAAAATCTGATTTAATTAGTAATATGGTTAGTGGGAGGAAAATAAGGAAAATAAACATTAATCAGAATTAGGGGCAGTTTAGCCATAATCTTATTTTCACAAAGAGAAGGGTTAGAGAAGGGAAGAACAACTACTAGGGCAATCTCCAGATCCAATTTTCGCAGGAATTTTCTGAGCAAATTCGAGGTAAGGGGGAGAATGGGTTCAATATAGGTGCTAATACCATGTAAGGGTAGTGAGGGTTCCTTCCCCTCTTAGAGATTTTCGTATTGTGTTTGAATTTGAATTATTTGCTTGATTGTGTGAAAATCCTTGATATGATGTTGATGTGAATCTAAAATTCATGTGCTTGAAACTCTGCTGTGTTGTTATTGTGTATCTGTTGCAGATCTGGTTTTGTTGCAGGTTGGGACAACGAATTTAGATATAGAAAATACCCAATTGATTAGTAATAATAAGTGAAAGAGGTAAGATGAAAAATATAACCTAAAACTGTGGTAGAAACAATTTTAGGACTGATGTGGGGTGTGGAAGGGATATCGCAGTGACAGAATTGGCACTGATATGAAAAATGGGGATTTTTCACAGTCTCTGCCCATACGCGTAACAGGGAAGGCGTTACGCGTATGGCTTCGCGTGCCAGAGGGCAATACGCGTAACATGCATGTTGTTACACGTATGGCCAAGCGTTACGAGGGGTATACGCGTATGAGGCTCACTTGTGACACGGCCCTTTGCCCGTACGCGTAATGGTACACGTATGGAATCAGGCCTTACGCGTATGAGAGGGAGTACGCGTATTTGGATCTAAAAAGTTGGATTTATGAGAGAATGAACGTCTCTGCCCATACGCGTAATAGGCAGGGCAATACGCGTATGGCAGGGCGGGAGGAGAGGCATTCCGCGTATGATACGCAGCAGGATGGTCGAGCGAGATGGGCAATGTGAGAGCAAGAATTGTCTCTACAAGTCAATCTATGTTTTGATGATAACAATAAGTATTTGTGAAAGAACCATTTTATGGTCTAACGTGTGTTGTGTGCAGATCATAAGAACTAAAGACATCAGAACCAACATACACCAGCGAGATGTACTATGATTGAATATATATATATATATATATATATATATATATATATATATATATATATGCGAAGTTACTATGTATGACTAAAGTCGCGAGAAGCAAGAACGCTTGTTTATCTAGTCATGATCAGCCAGATCCAAGGATTCCAAGATTGTTGTTGCAATGCTCTTGTGGATGCTCTCTGAAAGTGATCAAGAATCTGAAGATAACGAAGCTTCTGAAGAAGTAGACTTAGAAAGAACCAAAGTTCTGAAGACTCATATGACTTGAAGTTCTGATGGCTGAAGGCGCTGAAGACCAAGTACAGAAAGAATCTGAAGACTGACGAGTTCTGAAGATCAAGGTTTCAAACAAGAAGTTCTGAAGACAAGCTCTGAAAGATTCAGAAGACTTAAAGCAGAAAAGGATAACGCTCTTAAAGACCAAGTGCTGAAGTTCTGAAGACTGATTCCTAATAGAATTCTTCAACTAACGGAAGACTTGAAGCATCAGATATTCTACTATAAAGACTCCACTCATGCTTCATCAAATTAACATCAGAAGCCACTGAAGTTTCGAAGTATAAATATTACTGTTGTGAGTTAAATGTACACACTGCCCAATAAAAGACGTCTGGTCACTTCCTCCTATGCAAAAAGAAGATGTGTCAGTACAACTCATTATATCACAACGCCTCTTTTCCAAACAGCCAACAGTATTCTTTAACGGCTATATTTCTACTGGCTATTTAATGGAAAGAGTTTTTGCTTTTGATGTGTCGATCACTTGTAGAATTACGAACTAAATGTTCATCTACAAAATTAACCAAGTCATTGTGTGAAGATAGCAACAACGATGATTTCTCGTTGTAATACTTAGAATATTCAAAGCTGTCATTAACTCACTCATGGCAATTATTGTTGAATCTCCAAAGAACAAATTAACATAATAACAACAATCAAACAGAAGTTGTTGATGAAGAAGACAACAATTGAAGATCAGTCAAGTCATTAACCTACCTTCTCGTCAAAGCTACATTGAAGATCTGAAGCTAGGAGTTGCTGCTCAAAGCTTGCTCAACAAGATGACGAAGAAGAAGAAGATCTACAAGATGTCAACAATCATAATATTTAAATACATCTTTGTAGTTTCTTAGGAAACCAAGGAGCTGATTGCTCAAAACTTGCTTGAACACATGTGTGTGTTCTTTGTACTTTAACCTAGGAGAAACTTGCTTATTAAGAAGCACAATCTGTAATCTCCAGTTTGTCAATTCAACTAGATGAATTGAGACTCCTCAAGTGAACGTTATATCTTGATGGGATCCCTGAACGGTTCAGCTATGAGTTGAGGCCCTTGAGTAGATCATGTGGTGATCAGATACTTGAGATGACAATGGCTGAGGGTCATTGTGGAAAATCCTGAAATATGGTCAGTAGCGTTATATTCATTGTGATGAATCCCTGAACGGCTAGCTGTGAAATCCCAGCAGTGGGTCTGCTCGGTCAATGAACGTTATATCCTGTTGGATCCCTGAACGGTTCATTGGGTTGTTAGTCACAGTGCGGCTGTGCAAGTGGTTAGTCACCGACTGTTGCCCGTGCAAGTGTAATCATGATTTGGTTATAGTGGATTAAGTCATTGTGTTCAAGGCGAAATCACCTGAGGAGGGTGGACTGGATTAGCCCGCATGGTGAACCAAGATATATCGTGTGTCCTTTACTCTCTTGCTTAGTATCTCTATTTATGTTTCTGCCTTGAATATTAGAACCTCACATTAAGCAAGTCAGAACCTTGCAGCCTATCTCTGATAATCTTCCGCACTGCAAGTTCTGAGTATCGTATCTTATGAATAGAACTTATACGGTTCTCATACTCTTTAGTTAATAGATCAAAATCTCTCAACGAACATTGAAGGTTCTTGAGCGTCAAATTAACAAGATGCGAAAAGTTACAAAAAGAGTAAATACACAATTCAAACCCCCTTTCTTGTGTCTTTCTCGCACCTTCAATTGGTATCAGAGCTCCGGTTCTGTTATTGATTCACATTAAACACTTAACAGTGTCAGAAAAAGATCCAGACGTGGTGCGTAGAAGTACTCTTGGTGAGATGGTGAGATTGAAACCCACTTACAATTTCTGTAACAGTTCAGCAGTTAACTGTGTACAAAATTGTAATCAATCTGATTACTTCGTGAGCAAGTCACTGATTCTAGATGAAGCCTCACTAAAGTTGAAGAATCAATTGATAATATAAATTCATCAGATAAAAGGAAGTATTTATTGAATGCTCATTCTAGAAAATACGTGTGGATAAAACCACGTATATGATTAAAAGATGAATCATCAGAAAGCAAGAAATCTAGTTTGCTGAAGATTAATTCATTATGAGTTTTTGAGATGTTTTCAAGAAACGGATTAGGTCCACCCTTGACTTTCTCGTTTAAAAACTCATTCTGGATCTCTTCATGTAAAGAAGGAAGATTATTGTTCTAAGACTTTGAATTTCAGAAAGAAATCTGTTAATTTCAGAATCTGAAAAATTCAAATTATTAGAAATGATTCAATGTCAGAATCTGGAATGATCAAAAGATTCAATGGAGAACTGGATCCAAAAGATTCAGTTGTTTCCGAACAAACTCTTAACTGGTTCGGTGATCAAGCTCCAACAACCTGAAATCATCCAAGTAAAGATAAAATGTTGATAATTTGATTTTCAACAGATCAAGTGTTCTCAGAACCACTTGTACTATGAAATTGGATGCTATCATTTCAGGTATCTAGGTTCTCCAACTGATGTCATAAAAGATGACATTAATGATGTTCGTTTGAAGAAATTAGTTAACTCATAGATATGTGTGAACAACCCCAAATAAGTTGATCATCATTGTGAAAACAAGAGGTTCATGCAAATCATGTCTAGTGATGTACACATGGGGCATGATGATGTTTTGGTTCTGAACAAGTTCTGAAACAACCTTGAGGAACAAAGTCAGATGTTGATATGTCAACTCCTTCCTGAATAACCTCTCAAAGATTCTCACTAAACTGGTGAAATCAATCATCTTTCAAAGAAAAGAAACTCTCACAAAAACAAACTGAATACGGGCTATGAAAGGAGAACTTAACCAATTCTCAAAAGTTTGTTGTTTAAGATTCAGATCCATATCTTGGAACTGTATCGGAACTAAATAGGTTCTATGGATCAAGAAAATGAGAAGTAAGAAACATTAAAAACAGATGTAATATGTTATTTATGAATGGGGTCATCAAATGAAATTTACTGTTCACTCAGTACTGCTCCCACGCATATGAGTATCGCCTTATAAAAAAGGATTGCATGGAATTGGCTTAGTTCAAATAAAATGGCCATTCTGATCATGCTAAGTCCCTATCTCGGTTACTGTAACCTAGAGAACTAAAAGAAAAGGCTGAACAGGAAAAGAGGGAGAAAGCTATAATCCAACTAGGATCGCCTTCCAAGAAAAGATTCTCTTCAGGAGTCAGAAAGGAATGATTTCACGAGAAATTTTAGCTAAAAGATTTTCTTCAAAAAGGTTATGCATCCCTAAGGTATGGTCTCAATCATTACTCCTTTTATTATGGTAAGATTATCAAATATTTATGATTTCCAAGACAATCATAATTACGCATGTGTCAGCTACCTTATCTCTAACCATAGGCATACGGTAACTTAAGTCTATCATATGTCCTGTCAACTGACCGTCATAGCTATTCATAGCTTGTCTAGGAAATGATAACCTCGCGTGTGTCAAGCATGATAAATAATCATCACTCATAAGCTCACCTCACAACCCTACTTCTCTTCTATAAAGAATCACTATCTAGTAGGTTAGAACTCCCTTCTTCGTTTCTTGCTCGAAATGTCTTCACACAATATAGAGGAGAGATTTCTGATCTAGAGCTTCTAAAGGAATTAACATTGGATCTAAACCTTTTACCACAACTCAACAAAACTAGTATTCTCTCTGGTATTATATTTCATAATTAGGAAAACTATTTCGACATGCTTGTTGGACCTGTCTTCCCTTCTCTTGTAACTGAGTTCTGGGCAAATGCACGTGTACTTGAATATGACTATGGCAAAAATACTATTTTGTCCGTAGTTGCTGGATATCCAGTCTTGATCAACCCCACCATCATAGCTAAAGCTATTAGGTGCGTTGAAGATGGTGTGACTGTGGAAAGAAATTCCAGCAACCATTGCTTTGACAGACACCTGCACGCCATTTTCAAAACAGAGGGGCATCCCACTCAACCTTGCACTCTCACCCCAGTTTGCAAAGATTGGTACAATCTAATGGTAACAAACTTTAGATCGAGAGAAAGAGGAGGAGGATGGTTATCTGACACGGAGAGATTGTTTATTTTCTTTTTAATTTCTAGAATCAAAATAAACCTACCTCAATCCATGTACAATCATCTAAAGGAAGAAATTAACCTGTCAAGGGAAGACACTATCTACCAAGTTCCCTATTGCAGGGTCATCTCTCATATTCTTGATCTTCAAGGAGTGGTTATTCATTGTAGAAGAAATGGAATGACTGAGAAGATTCTTCCCGAGTTCTGTCAACCTATAACCTTCTTTACCTAGATAGAAATTAAGTTTCTCTTAAGATCATAAGTTTTTCTAGGATCCCTCTTTGTATGCCCCTATGATCTAAACTTAATATATTCTCTTGCCTAAGTATTCTAACTAAGAAATACTTTTATGATCGATTTAAATTCACAATATCCTTAATTAAAATTCATTACTTATCTACTAATAGATAGGCATATTTTTTACTAGAAATTATAGAATTGCTCACCGGTCATAATTAAGTAGCGGCTTCGTCACTCCTTTTTAGGGTTATGATTCTTGATTAATCATTAACCATCTTTCCCACGCTACTTAATGCTTCTAGGAAAATCAATCGGTGTGGTTTCAAACTCTCCACAAAATTTACCCTAGTTTCTCATCTATAAAAGCACTAGACAGCTACACATCCCTTACCCATCTAAATCTTCTGACCTAATTACCTTCTAACTCCTCATCATCTCTAAAATGGCCTTCGTCTCACAAAATGCTTTAACTCTCACAACCATACAAAATCCAGTTGATCATCTTGTCATTTTGTCAGAAACGATTATAAACTTCAACAACCTAAAGTCGAACGGATGTAATATTACTCCCTCAATGGAAGCACAAGGATGGAGTAACTACTTCAAGAGGTTGGAAGGACCAACCTATGGATATTTGGTTAAAGAGTTCTGGATTCATGCTAATGCAGGCTCGACTCTCATTAGTTCATCGGTCTTTGGAAGAAGAGTCTACATATCTGAAAAGACTATTGCAGATCTCTTGGAGAATAAGAATAATGGATTCAGAATTACCAAGGATCTACTCAGTGAGGAGAGAGAAGCCAAAGTCATAGCCGTTATTTTCAAAGAAGGAATAACAGTTGAGAACCAAGTACTCTCAAACCTGAAAGAACCACTACAAGTTTAGTTCAGAATCTTGCAGGGAAGCATTTTTCATCATCTTCCTGCAAATCAACTCAACGACACTCAGAAGTGTGTCTTGTTCCTTCTCCTAAAAGGAATTAAGCTCAATCTCCCCTCCTTCCTCTTCAAACTTCTGAAGGAAGCCATAAGAAACTCCAGAAATGGTTCTAATCTGGAGACCAAACTTATTCCGTACGGACGACTCATCTCTGACTTTTTAGTTGAATCTGGGGTAGTGGATGACATTTTAATCAATGAAGGTGAATCAAGAAAGTTGCTTAAAAGCGCTGTGAAGATTCTTAAGTTTGAGGATCTTATGAAAGAAGACACCGCTCTAGACAATACATTCTTTAGGGAACTAACTTTGTCCCCCAGGGTTCCAGTTAAAGATTTTCCAAAATTTGCCACTTACAATAAGGCAGAGGTCAGAAACTATTTGAATAGATTTAAGGATGAAGGTATCAGTGCTTGGATCAACATGGAGAATATTACTAATGTACTTCAAGAACTCACAAATTGGAAAGAAGGAAGTAAGAAGCAGAAAATGGTTGACAATGAGGAACCCCCATCTAAAAGATCAAAAACCGTGAATGATGCATTAAAATCCTTTAAGGATAATGCAATCACAAAAATCCAAAGCATAGTAGAAGCTTCCAGTTCCTGTGTGGACTCCATGGAAATAAGAACTATCTGGACTGAGTTCCTTGAATGGATCTCAAAAAAAAAAAAATTGTGAAGAGCAAGAAGCTGGCAATTACTCAAGCAGAAGAAAAACTGCATGCCTCAAGAACTGGCGGTTCTGAAAGCTTGTTCTCATCTTCATCATCTTTAGGCTCGCTTTAGTCTAACTCAATAGGACCCATGAAAACCAGCTTTATTAGGACTACGATTACTTAAAATGTTCTTCATTAGGAATCTGCGTTTAAATTCTCTATGATTATCTTGAACTTGTCTAGATTAAGATCAACCTATGATCTGAATTATAAAACCAAAACGAAATGATGAAATACTGAAATATTGTTACTTTTATCTGTTGTTCACAAATGAAATAATCTCTATAGATGCTTTAATCCTTCAATTAAGTAATCAGTTGATTCCATCTATCATCCTTCAATTAAATACATACTGAGTATAAATGTGTTTCCCTAAAATGAGTCTAAATGTTTCTAAATGTTTAAATGACTCTATGACTCTGTGCTTAAATGCTCATATGCCCTGACACTTTTTGATGATGTCAAAAAGGGGGAGAAATATATTAATTGATTTTGATTGAAAGAAGGAAATCTAAAAGAATGCAGAACTCAAACAAAGTACTCTTATAAAATGTGTTACTACTAACGTTTGTTGTTTGATGTTATCCGAGGAACTCTAAACAAGTTCACTAGGCATTCTAAAGACAAGATAAGAAGAAGAACTACGATCATAGAATAAAGAATCAGATTAAGTAAGAAAACTCTGAAAGCATTCAAGGCAAAGTCTACATTTCAAGATGCTCACTCAGAAGATCTATGCAAATCAGAAGTCAAGGACTGTCTGAAGATCTGGATTAAAGATCCAAGCAAGAAACCTTTCTGATGTTTATCAGGAACCATTTGAATTAAAGACGATTTGGTATCAGACTAAATCATCAATTGGAAATGAGATTCAGTACACAAAGATTAGTATCAGACTCTCAAAGCAAAGCTGTGGACTACTGTCAAAAACCTTCATTGGTATCAATATCAGCACTCTAATGAATTATCTCTTAAGTGTATAAGAAGAAATTCTTCACTTGGTATCAGACTCAAAATACTCTGGTATAAGAGTCAGCACATCATTTTTACATCCGATTAAAACAAGATGTACCAGATTCAGAATCAAGCGTTGATTGATCACAAGCTTTAACCTTTATTTGGTATCTGATCAAAAATCAAGCTTTGATAATTTAACTAAGTTGTGACAATAACAAGGTCTGAAATAAACCTGTGTTCAAAGTCAAACTCTGAAAAGTCATTATCAACACTGGTGATTAAATTTAGAAACTCTGAATTTCGATTCTGAAAGATCCCAATATCTGACTTATGGAAATTAAGGGGAGATTACCCAGAAGACTAAAATGCAAAACCTAAAATCTTCATATAGCCTGAAACTCAGGGGGAGTGTCTCAAAAGACAGTTTCTGATATACAGCGAAGCTATGTTTATCAGTCGAAGAATTGCTCTAATTCTGTGCTCAATTGAATCTACTAAAAAGTAGAAATGCTTCAGATGACTCTGAAGATAACAAGCACTGATATGACAACAAAGGAAACTGAGTTCTGAAGATCTGAAGATGGAAGTTCTGTTGAACTAGTCCAGATGCTAAAGACTCCTCGCTTTCCTAAAGACAAGATAGAAAAGTAACTCTTTTCTATTTTTGTTCTGGAAACTCAAGTTGTTACTCTGTATATCTTTGGATTATATAAAATCCTAGATGATCTCAGATAAAGCTATGAGGATAACTCATTCAGGGGGAGCTGTTGTTCCACACTCTGAATTTGTTTACTTTGGTGATTACCTTGTATAAAATGTTCAATCAAAATACTTGGTTTTGTCATCATCAAAAAGGGGGAGATTGTGAGAGCAAGAATTGTCTCTACAAGTCAATCTATGTTTTGATGATAACAATAAGTATTTGTGAAAGAACCATTTTATGGTCTAACGTGTGTTGTATGCAGATCATAAGAACTAAAGACATCAGAACCAACATACACCAGCCAGATGTACTATGATTAAATATATATTTATATATATGCGAAGTTACTATGTGTGACTAAAGTCGCGAGAAGCAAGAACGCTTGTTTATCTAGTCATGATCATCCAGATCCAAGGATGCCAAGATTGCTGTTGCAATGCTCTTGTAGATGCTCTCTGAAAGTGATCAAGATTCTGAAGATAGTGAAGCTTCTGAAGAAGTACACTCAGAAAGAACCAGAGTTCTGAAGACTCCTATGACTTGAAGTTCTGATGGCTGAAGGCGCTTAAGACCAAGTGCAGAAAGAATCTGAAGACTGACGAGTTCTGAAGATCAAGGTTTCAAACAAGAAGTTCTGAAGACTCTGAAGATTCGAAAGACTTAAAGTAGAAAAGGATAACGCTCTTAAAGACCAAGTGCTGAAGTTCTGAAGACTGATTCCCAATGAACTTCTTCAACTAACGGAAGACTTGAAGCATCAAATATTCTGCTATAAAGACTCCACTCATGCTTCGTCAAATTAACATCAGAAGCCACTGAAGTTTCAAAGTATAAATATTACCGTTGTGACTTAAATGTACACACTGCCCAAGAAAAGATGTCTGGTCACTTCCTCCTATGCAAAAAGAAGATGTGTCAGTACAACTCATTATATCACAACATCTATTTTCCAAACAGCCAACAATATTCTCTAACGGCTATATTTCTACTAGATATTTAATCGAAAGAGTTTTTGCTTCTGATGTGTCGATCACTTGTAGAATTACGAACTAAATGTTCATTTACAAAATTGACCAAGTCATTGTATAAAGATAGCAACAACGATGAGTTCTCGTTGTAATACTTAGAATATTCAAAGCTGTCATTAACTCACTCATGGCAATTGTTGTTGAATCTCCAAAGAACAAATTAACACAACAACAACAATCAAACAGAAGCTATTGATGAAGAAGACAACAATTGAAGATCAGTCAAGTCATCAACCTACCTTTTCGTCAAAGCTACATTGAAGATCTGAAGCAATGAGTTGCTGCTCAAAGCTTGCTCAACAAGATGACGAAGAAGAAGAAGGTCTACAAGATCTCAACAATCATAATATTTAAATACATCTTTGTAGTTTCTTAGGAAAGCAAGGAGCTGATTGCTCAAAACTTGCTTGAACACATGTGTGTGTTCTTTGTACTTTAACCTAGGAGAAACTTGCTTATTAAGAAGCACAATCTGTAATCTCCAGTTTTCCAATTCAACTAGATGAATTGAGACTCCTCAAGTGAACGTTATATCCTGATGGGATCCCTGAATGGTTTAGTTGTGAGTTGAGGCCCTTGAGTAGATCACGTGGTGATCAGATACTTGAGATGACAATGGCTGAGGGTCATTGTGGAAAATCCTGAAATATGGTCAGTAGCGTTATATTCATTGTGATGAATCCCTGAACGGCTAGCTGTGAAATCCCAGCAGTGGGTCTGCTCGGTCAATGAACGTTATATCCTGTTGGATCCCTGAACGGTTCATTGGGTTGTTAGTCACAGTACGGCTGTGCAAGTGGTTAGTCACCGGCTGTTGCCCGTGCAAGTGTAATCATGATTTGGTTATAGTGGATTAAGTCCTTGTGTTCAAGGCGAAATCACCTGAGGATGGTGGACTGGATTAGCCCGCGTGGTGAACCAGGATATACCGTGTGTCCTTTACTCTCTTACTTAGTATCTCTATTTATGTTTCTGCCTTGAATATCAGAACTTCACAATAAGCAAGTCAGAACCTTGCAGCCTATCTCTGATAAGCTTCCGCACTGCAAGTTCTGAGTATCGTATCTTATGAACAGAACTTATACGGTTCTCATACTCTTTAGTTAATAAATCAGAATCTCTCAACGAATAATGAAGGTTCTTGAGCGTCAAATTAACAAGATGCAAAAAGTTACAAAAAGAGTAAATACACAATTCAAACCCCCATTTCTTGTGTCTTTCTCGCACCTTCAGGCAATACGCGTACGACCCAGGGCAATACGCGTATGACCAGCAAGAGTGCATAATTTTCCCGTTTTCGCGATTTCTTTCCCGTTTTCGCGTCCGAAGCGGTTTCTTTTGGTTTAAGATGTTGGGAATAGATGTCAAAACCTAAGAAATGTAGAATTGGTGATACAAATAATTGATTTAGTAATTTTAGGTGAATTAATTAGATAGTTAACTAATTATTGGCGTGTGAGGTGTTTTTTGTTGTGGTGCGTATCTTGGTGAATAGATATCTGATGTATGATCTGGAGGATCGTGAGGATGTGTAATTAATATTGTACATGGGTGTCGTATGCATAAATATCGTCATGCATTCATGGTGTATTGGTGGTGATGAGTCATTGCTCAGGAGGAGTGTATGTGGTTCATCTGGACTCCAATGTGGAGTATGGTGGGATAGATCATTGCCAAGTAGGGGTGTATGTGATCTATCCGAATTCTATTATGAATCGGGTTCGATTGAATGAACCATGGTGTTTTGGTACCACATGCATTGTGTCAGTTGTTGAGTCACATCACATCTTTTTATGTCTATTGAATTATGTATGAAGTTGACAAGTGTGTCGTGATATTATGTGACTATGTGTGATGGTGGGATTACTACTCTCATCATATATTATGCACTGTTATGTATTGAATGTAGTTCTCACCCCTTTGTTGTTTGTTGCGTCTGTGCTTCTTCGGAAGTATAGATAATCCAGGTACTTGAGTGTGCATGGAGTGCGTGTTATTTGATCGAGTCTTAGGAGTCGCTCTGATACGTAACACGGGATTTGGGAATTTTTCTATCATTTGTTATTCGTTATTTATTTGTTACGTATCACTTCTTAATTGAACTTATGGTGGACCACGATTGATGTGGAATTTTGGTGTTGTTGGCAAATTGTCGTGATTTGAATAAAACATTTATTTCCGCTGTTTTACTTCATTAATGAAAAGGAGTTTTGTTGTTGGTTTTAATGATGTGACATCCTACTATTTGTTGTAAACTCTGATTATTTTAGTAATATTTATATATTTTGAAAAATGGGAAAGTGGGGTGTTATAATTGGTATCAGAGCAGGTCGGTCTGTCCGGCCAGGTGTAGTAGTAGAGTCTGTCCTTAGAATAGGAGTAGATTGTGTGTTCTAACCGTATGTTGATTGTTGAACAGTACGGCGGGAAGGAATGATGTTGCTCTTGCTGCTGCTATACAAGCTATGGCACAAGCGGTAGAGAACACCAATCAGGCTGGGGTTGCACAGTTCCGCGACTTAGCACAGTTCCAAAGCAATAAGCCGCCTACATATGAGGGAGGTATTCTGGATCCGGAGGCTGAACAGAAATGGCTGAAGGCTATTGAGAAGATCTTCAATACCATGGGATGCAGTGATGCTCAGAAAGTACGGTTTGGTACTCATATGCTGGAAGGAGAGGTTGAGGTCTGGTGGGACAATAGTCATCAGAGGTTAGAAGCTGCGGGTACTGAGATTACTTGGACAGTGTTCCAAACTGAGTTTCTGGAAAAGTACTTTCCGGAAGATATTCGTAGTGCAGAAGAGATTGAATTCCTGGAGCTGAAACAGGGTAATATGACTGTTGCTGAATATGCTGCTCGGTTTGAAGAGTTGGTACAATATTGTGCTCATTACAATATGGATGAAGCTATGAATTCGAAGTGCTTGAAGTTTGAGAATAGGCTGCGTCCCGAGATCAAACAGGGCATTGCTTGTCAGAAGATAAGGAATTATCCAGAACTGGTTAGCAAAAGCAGGATTTATGATAATGATAACAGGGCCCGAATTGTTCATTATAAGGTTGTGAGTGACCGGAAGGGTAAGCAGAGGTTTGGAGGTACTCCTTACAGTGCTCCAGCTGATAAGGGAAAATAGAAAGCTGATGTGGAAAAGAAACCAAAAGGGGGATGAGTGGTTCCTGATACTCTCAAGTGTTTCAGGTGTGGTGGCGCGGGTCACCGTGCTAACAACTGTTCGAATGAAGTGAAGAAATGTTTCAAGTGTGGACGACCAGGTCATGTTATAGCAGATTGTAGGGCAACTATGCCTACCTGTTATAACTGTGGAGAAAAGGGTCATATCAGCACTCACTGTGAGAAGCCAAAGAAATCTCAGGCCAGTGGGAAGGTGTTTACCTTGGTGGGAGCCCAATCCACCAATGAAGAGCGTTCCATCAAAGGTACTTGTTTTATTAATGATATTCCTTTGATTGCTATCATTGACACGGGTGCAACCCACTCGTTCATTTCTGTTGATTGTGTGAACAGACTAGGAATTATGTCATCTACTCTGGATCAGAGGATGACGATTAGACTCCGTCTATTGGTTCGGTGGTCACTTCCTTGGTGTGTTTGAAGTGTCCATTGATTATGTTTGGTAGAGATTTCAGAGTGGACTTGATTTGTTTGCCACTCAGTAATCTCGATGTTATTTTGGGGATGAACTGGTTGGAGTTCAACCGGGTTTACATTGATTGCTTTAGGAAGACGTTATTGTTTCTTACTCCTGAAGAGGAAGCATTAGCGGATTCTTTGTCTAACAGGGAGTTGAGAATATTGTTGGAGGATGAAGCTAAGATGTTTGCAGTGTTTGCCTCGTTATCTGTTGAAAGTAAGACTTCAGTTAATGAGTTACCAGTGGTGAGTGAATTTCCTGAAGTATTTCTAGATGACATTATAGAATTGCCTCCGACGAGAGAAGTTGAATTTACCATTGAGCTTGTTCCTGGTACCAGACCTATATCCATGGCACCGTATAGGATGTCGGCATCAGAATCGGCAGAGTTGAAATCTTAGATTGGAGAATGGCTTGATAAGAAGTTTATTAGACCAAGTGTGTCGCCGTGGGGAGCTCCAGTGTTGTTGGTGAAAAAGAAGGATGGTAGTATGCGCATGTGCATTGATTACCGTCAGTTGAATAAAGTGAGCATTAAAAATAAGTATCCACTTCCGAGGATTGATGACTTAGTGGATCAGCTTGTGGGAGCTCGTGTTTTTAGCAAAATTGATTTGAGGTCGGGTTACCATCAGATTAGAGTAAAGGAGGATGATATTCAGAAGACTGCGTTCAGAACCCGCTATGGACATTACGAATAGGCAGTGATGACTTTCGGAGTGTCTAATGCGTCGGGTGTGTTTATGGAGTATATGAATCGTATCTTTCACTCTTATTTGGATCAATTTATTGTGGTATTCATTGGTGACATACTAATTTATTCTAAGTCTGACGAGGACCATGCAGAACACTTGAGAATTGCATTGCAGGTGTTGAAGGATAATAAATTGTTTGCAAAGTTCTCTAAATGTGAATTCTGGTTGAAGACTGTGAGTTTCTTGGGTTATGTTATTTCTGGTGATGGTATAGCAGTGGATCCATCTAAAGTAAGTGCAGTACTTCAGTGGGAGCCTCCGAAGACAACAACAGAAATTAGAAGCTTTTTGGGTCTGGCAGGTTATTACCGAAGATTCATTGAAGGGTTTTCTAATTTGGCGTTACCATTGACTCAGTTAACTAGAAAGAATCAAGCTTTTGTTTGGGATGCGGCTTGTGAGGAAAGTTTTGAAGAATTGAGGAAGAAATTGACTACGGCGCTAGTATTAATTCTACCAAGTCCAAGTTAACCTTTTGTGGTGTATTGTGATGCGTCTAAGATGGGATTAGGCGGGGTATTAATGCAAGGTGGCAAGGTGGTGGCATATGCTTCGCGGAAATTGAGGGTGCATGAGAGGAACTATCTTACTCATGATCTTGAATTAGCTGTGGTGGTTTTTGTATTAAAAATATGGAGACATTATTTGTATGGATCAAGATTTGAAGTATTCAGTGATCACAAAAGTCTGAAGTATTTGTTCGATCAGAAGGAATTGAATATGAGGCAGAGAAGATGGTTAGAGTTCTTGAAAGATTATGATTTTAACTTGGATTACCATCCAGGAAAAGCTAATGTTGTAGTAGATGCTCTAAGTCAGAAGACAATTCATATGTCGGCATTAATGGTAAAAGAAATGGAATTGATTGAACAGTTCAGAGACTTGAGTATGGTTTGTGAAACTACACTGGAGAGTGTTAGGCTGGGTATGCTTAAGGTGAATAATGACTTCTTGGATGTAATTAAGGAAAATCAGAAACTTGATGTGAAGCTAGTGGACTTGATGCCTACCGGAGGAGATGATCCTGATGGTGATTTTAAAGTGGATAATGTTGGAGTATTGAGATTCCGGGGAAGAATTTGTGTACCGGATAACGTGGAATTGAAGAAGGCAATCTTAGAGGAGAGTCACCGGAGTAGCTTGAGTATTCACCCGGGAGCTACAAAAATGTATCATGACTTGAAGAAATTATTTTGGCGGTCCGGTATGAAGAGGGACATAACTCAGTTTGTTTATGCTTGTTTAACATGTCAGAAGTCCAAGGTAGAGCACCAGAAACCTTCAGGGTTAATGCAACAGTTGGAAATTCTAGAACGGAAGTGGGACAGTATCCCTATGGAATTTGTGACAAGGTTGCCGAATACGGCGAGAGGCTTCGATTCTATTTGGGTAGTGGTGGATCGGCTTACGAAATCTGCACATTTTATACCAATTAACATCAGTTTTCCGTTGTCAAAACTGGCGGAGATTTATATCAGAATAATTGTGAAGCTGCATGGTGTTCCGTCGAACATATTATCGGATAGAGATCCGAGGTTCACTTTAGAGTTTTGGAAGAGTCTTCAGGAAGCCTTGGGTTCTAAATTGAAGTTGAGCTCGACTTATCATCCTCAGATCGATGGTCAGTCAGAGAGGATTATTCAGTCGTTGGAAGATTTGCTGAGAGCTTGTGTGTTGGAGAAAGGTGGTGCGTGGGATACTCATTTACCATTGATAGAGTTCATGTATAATAATAGTAACCATTCTAGCATTGGAATGGCACCTTTCGAAGCTTTGTATGGTAGGAGGTGTAGGATGCCTCTGTGTTGGTATGAGACTGGTGAGAATGTGGTGCTTGGACCGGAGATTGTGCAACAGACTACTGAGACAATTCAGATGATCCGCGAGAAGATGAAAACGTCTCAGAGTAGGCAGAAGAGTTATCATGACAATCAGAAGAAAGACTTGGAATTCAGTGAAGGTGACCACGTGTTCCTGAGAGTCAACCTAGTGACCGGTGTTGGGTGTGCGTTGAAATCAAAGAAGCTGGATCCTAAGTTTATTGGACCATATCAGATCCTGCAGAGAGTTTGTGCAGTTTCTTATAGAGTGGGGTTGCCGCCCGAACTTTCGAACTTGCATGACGTGTTTCATGTGTCGCAACTTCGGAAGTATGTATCTGATCCATCTCATGTTATCCAGAGGGATGAGGTGCATATTAGAGATAATCTTACTGTGGAGGCGATGCCGATAAGGATCCAGGATCGCAAGATGAAGCAACTTAGAGGAAAGGAGATACCTCTGGTGAGAGTAGCTTGGGGAGGAGCTGCTGGAGGGAGTGCGACCTGGGAATCGGAAAGCAAGATGCGAGAGTCGTATTCGGAATTGTTTCCATCAGGTACATTTTCGAGGACGAAAATAATTTAAGTGGGGGAGAGTTGTAACACCCCATTTTAATTAATTAATCGTCGTGTGTTATTTGAATTGTTTGGCCTTGTTAAGGGTGTGTGTTTGAGTGCGTAGGGATAATAATAAGATAGTAATGAATAATGTGGGGGCATATCCAATAATAGTAGTATGGAGTAGATTATTATTGTTATGCCTAATAATAATAATATTATTATTATTATTATTATTATTATTACTATTATTATTAATAGTATTGAACTTAAGATTATTAATTATTAATTTGAGTATTATTATTATTATTATTATCACTATTAATATTATGATAATAAAATAAAAATCTGATTTAATTAGTAATATGGTTAGTGGGAGGAAAATAAGGAAAATAAACATTAATCAGAATTAGGGGCAGTTTAGCCATAATCTTATTTTCACAAAGAGAAGGGTTAGAGAAGGGAAGAACAACTGCTAGGGTAATCTCCAGGTCCAATTTTTGCAGGAATTTTCTGAGCAAATTCGAGGTAAGGGGGAGAATAAGTTCAATATAGGTGCTAATACCATGTAAGGGTAGTGAGGGTTCCTTCCCCTCTTAGAGATTTTCGTATTGTGTTTGAATTCGAATTATTTGCTTGATTGTGTGAAAATCCTTGATATGATGTTGATGTGAATCTGAAATTCGTGTCCTTGAAACTCTGATGTGTTGTTATTGTGTATCTGTTGCAGATATGGTTTTGTTGCTGGTTGGGACAACGAATTTAGATCTAGAAAATACCCAATTGATTAGTAATAATAGGTGAAAGAGGTAAGATGAAAAATAGAACCTAAAACTGTGGTAGAAACAATTTTAGGACTGATGTGGAGTGTGGAAGGGAAATCGAAGTGACAGAATTGGGACTGATATTAAAAATGGGGATTTTTCACAGTCTCTGCCCATACGCGTAACAGGGAAGGCGTTACGCATATGGCTTCGCGTGCCAGAGGGCAATACGCGTAACAGGCATGTTGTTACGCGTATGGCCAAGCGTTACGAGGGGTATACGCGTATGGGGCTCACTTGTGACACGACCCTCTGCCCGTAAGCGTAATGGTACGCGTATGGAATCTGGCCTTACGCGTATGAGAGGGAGTACGCGTATTTAGATCTGAAAAGTTGGATTTCTGAGAGAATGAACGTCTCTGCCCATACGCGTAATAGGTAGGCAATACGCGTATGACAGGGTGAGAGGAGAGGCATTCCGCGTATGATACGCAGTAGGATGGGCGAACGAGATGGGCAATACGCATACGGCCCAGGGCAATACGCGTATGACCAGCGAGAGTGCAGAATTTTGCCGTTTTCGCGATTTCTTTCCCGTTTTCGCGTCCGAAGCGGTTTCTTTTGGTTTGAGAGGTTGGGAATAGATGTCAGAACCTGAGAAATGTAGAATTGGTGATACAAATAATTGATTTAGTAATTTTAGGTGAATTAATTAGATAGTTAACTAATTATTGGCGTGTGAGGTGTTTTCTGTTGTGGTGCGTATCTTGGTGAATAGATATCTGATGTATGATCAGGAGGATCATGAGGATGTGTAATTAATATTGTACATGGGTGTCGTATGCATAAATATCGTCATGCATTCATGGTGTATTGGTGGTGATGAGTCATTGCTCAGGAGGAGTGTATGTGGCTCATCTGGACTCCAATGTGGAGTATGGTGGGATAGATCATTGCCAAGTAGGGGTGTATGTGATCTATCCGGATTCTATTATAAATCGGGTTCGATTGAATGAACCATGGTGTTTTGGTACCACATGCATTGTGTCAGTTGTTGAGTCATATCGCATCTTTTTATGTCTATTGAATTATGTATGAAGTTGACAAGTGTGTCGTGATATTATGTGACTATGTGTGATGGTTGGATTACTACTCTTATCATATATTATGCACTGTTATGCATTGAATGTAGTTCTCACCCCTTTGTTGTTTGTTGCGTCTGTGCTTCTTTAGAAGTACAGATAATCCAGGTACTTGAGTGTGCATGGAGTGCGTGTTGCTTGATCGAGTCTTAGGAGTCGCTCTGATACGTAACACGGGATTTGAGAATTTTTCTATCATTTGTTATTCGTTATTTATTTGTTACGTATCACTTCTTAATTTAACTTATGATGGACCACGATTGATGTGGAATTTTGGTGTTGTTGGAAAATTGCCGTGATTTGAATAAAACATTTATTTCCGCTGTTTTACTTCATTAATGAAAAGGAGTTTTGTTGCTGGTTTTAATGATGTGACATCCTACTATTTGTTGTAAACTCTGATTATTTTAGTAATATTTATATATTTTGAAAAATGGGAAAGTGGGGTGTTACATATGTGCTTTATTAATAGTATTCCTTTTATTACTATTATTGATACGGGAGTGACACATTTGTTTATATCTGCTGAGTGTTGGTCAAGATTGTTATAAGTGGTAGCATGGTCATTGATACCCCCAACTAATGGTTCAATGACCACTTCATTGGTGTGTTTGAATTGTCCTTTAACAATTTATGGTAGAGATTTTGGATTTGACTTTTGACTTGATGTTATTCTGTGAATGAATTGGTTAGAGTCCAACCATGTGCATATTAATTGTTTTAATAAATCGGTGAGGTTTCTTGAATCTGAGGAGAGTACAAAGTCGAGTTTCATGGCCGCGAGGCAAGTAGAGATGTCCTTGAGAGAGAGTGCTCAAGTATTCATGGTGTTCGCGTCCTTGAGTGGTGGAAGCGATATAATGATTATGGATATACATGTGTTGTGTGAGTTTCCTGAAGTGTTCCTAGATGACATTAGTGATTTTTCTCCGGAGCCCGAAGTTGAATTAGCTATAGACTTAGTACTTGATATTAGTCCTGTGTCGATGGCTCTTTATAGGATGTCTGCTTTAAAGCTGAGTGAGTTGAAGAGACAATTAGAGGATTAACTTGAAAAGAAATTTGTCCGACCGAGTATTTCGCTGTGGGGAGCGTCAGAGCTGTTAGTTTATTCGTCACCCACCTTTTTTGGATGTCGCATGGATAGTTCTTTGTAATCCAAATAGGGTTTTAACACTATGTCGGTGTTCATATGTGTTTTTAGCAAACAATCACGAGTTTAGTTCACTTGTGAGATTAACTTGAAAAATCTCAGAAGCAATATGTGCAAAATATATGTACAAGAAAACGTGTTTATATATTGAATGTGAATGTCTATACCAAGATAAAACAGACACAAACTTTAATGGTGAAAAAACTTAAAACAATGTAATAAACGAAAAGTACAATAAATGATATTAAACAAAAAATGCAGTAAATGACAATTAAAACAAAAATGTTTCAATTAAGGAAACATGAAAATAATGAAAGAAAGGGACGTAGAATCATACATGTTCTGCGTTAACTATTTTGCTCTTTGACTCGGGTACTTCAGTTTTATAGAGAAATATATGATTTTTTGCGACCTTTATTACAATGCATGAGCCTGCTATTTATACTAAACTAAATATAACTGTCTCCGACAATTTGTTCCTAAGAAGTGGACACGTATCAAGAACATTCACTTTAGTCTTCTGAAGCACCACCACGTTGTCAGAACTTGTAAACTCTTGAAAACTATTATCCCACGTTCATAATTACTCCAAGTAGATAGCTTCCTTCTTATCGAAGGCAGTTTATGAAAAACTATAATAATGAGACAACTTCTTTCAAGTCTTTGGATTCCAAAATATCTTAAGTTTTTGACGTTTGTCGAATGCTTCGACCTCGACATGGTGTCGATAGATCGACTAGGCTTGTTCTTACGATTCTTCCAAACCATGTCCAGCACATTAGTCGACACATTCTCGTCGATGTGGTTTGTTTCTGCGAAGCTTGTCAATAAATACCCTAAACCCTTCGACTAGCACTTTGTTGACTTTTCTTCAACTAGCAGCTACATGTTAACAATCGACCTCACTTCTTGTATTTGATACATTTAATACAACCTCGGAAAGTTTGGACCCAATTTATGACGTTGTAGAGGGAATCAATGTTTGTCACTTTATCACAGAAAGCCATAGTTCGTGAAGAGATGACCTCCATAAGGAACCCCATTGGTCTTGGAAAAGAAGACACTAAATCAACACTACTATTAGTAGAATTGTCACTATCACTAGATAAACTCTCATAACCACCTAACAATTCCTCCTCCAAAAAATTCAAATCTATTTTACCATCACCCTATTTTGATTTGTTTAATCATCACATTTATAACTCACCTCTCATAATCCGTGTCTTTTTCAATCACTTTTCACGAAGAATCACAATCTGTAATAACTACTATGCCTAGATTAACAAATAAAAAAAGATGAAAGAGTAAAAAAAGGAAATAATTGAGCACAGAATAGGCAACTAATATAACAAATGTATATTCTTCACTAAAGTTTGGACAAGACAAAGTGAAAAGTAATGGAAGAAAGAGAGAACGTATGAAAACTTTATAAATAAATGCCAAAGGGAAAAGGTGTGGGCGACAAGTCCTGATGTTTCATTAAACGTTATAGCTACTAGAGCCTGAAATCTTAGGCCTTTAAAACGCAAGTTCTCAGAGGAAATAATCAGTGCATTAGTTTAAGTGGAAGATATAACGTTGTCAACATTCCAACAAATGAGCACAATAAGGATTGAAAACTATTATAAGGACTAGGCAAAGCACTTTGCCCCTACACGCCTCGTGCTTGGGGGACTGTGTGTTGGTATGCTTATACCAACCTTTATATGTCTAATTTTCTTCTGGATCAAAGAAATTCACAACTATATGCCACATGCTTGGGAGACTATTAATTTGTATGTTTATATCGACCTTGTTAGGGAAAGATTTCTACTAGTGAGCATTGAACATTGTGGGTTTCTTTTTCTAGAGCAACACCTTTGTGAGAGACACACCACATACTCACCCAAAACCTTAAGGTGATAGGTGTGTGGGTTGTCTCACTTATAAATGCTCAGGTCACCATATTTCTATCCAATGTAGGATTATTATCCACAATACTCACACTTGTTAATACTTAACACTCCCCCTCAAGTGTGAGTTTATCCACAATGCTTCCACAAGTGTCAGTTTATCCACAATGATCCCCCTTAAGCGGAAGCTTCAACTGTGCAACTGCACTTTCTGTTGTGTGTTTCTTACTCAACACCCTTGTACCGCCGTTGACACTCTTCAGCGGGACACCTCCTAACCACCACCTGTGGAGAGTACTTTAGATACAAATAAGTCGGTCATTTACTCGAACCAAAGGTTGTGGTTGAATTTCCAACATCTGGTATCAGAGCTCTGGTTGCGATTCAAGGGAGGAAAATCGTGATGGCGATGAATCATTCGAACGAGCACTTTCCGGCGAGCCTTCCGATTCTCAAGAAAGATAATTATGAGAATTGGTACAAGCAGATTAAGGTGTTTTTCTGTTATCAAGATCTTTGGAATCTTGTGAAGGAAAGAGTAGCACCGCTTGCAGAGAACATGACAGATCAGAAAATGCTGCACACAAAGAATTAAAGAAGAAAGATTATAAAACTCTCTTTGTAATCCATCATTGTGTCGATCCTGATAACTCTTATACCATTGTTAGGGAAAGATTTCTACTAGGGAGCATTGAACATTGTGAGATTTCTTTTTCTAGAGCAACACCTTTGTGAGAGACACACCACATACTCACCCAAAACCTTAAGGTGATAGGTGTGTGGGTTCTCTCACTTATAAATGCTCAAGTCACCACATTCCTATCCAATGTGAGACTATTATCCACAATACTCACACTTGTTAATACTTAACAGACCTCTATGTGCCCATTTCACGTTGGTCAAGCTCCACACGACATACATAGGACCCGGAGAAGGCTCGTAGACACAAGATCGAGATAACCACCAACAATGTAGATGTTGAGCTTGTATGATATCTTAGTCAATTCAAGTTATAAGAGGGATGTGAACCCAACATTAATAGGCGATCTGAAGTCATAACTAGTTGTTATAATGAGTTTTGCATACATAGAGTTAGTTAGTTTAATAACCTTTATAATCATTAATCATAGGCAATGGAACATTAGTTAATAATCATACGAATGTTACACTCAAATGGAAAGGCAATGCCATTGATTGACATTAATACAATAATGGCCATTACCACTGGAAAAAGGAGGAAACAAAGTTATTAAAGGGAGAGGGATAACAGAGACAAAGGGAGACAAATAAATAAACACAAAAATTAGGACACTTAGTTGTCTATACGATCAACTAAGTTACATAAGGTGTACATTTTTTTAAGAACAGTAATAAATTAGGGAAAAGATAAAGTGGATATGATTTCAATAATGTGAATAACACAACTTATAAAATTAAGATCACAGAGCGTATACAATAAAATAGAAATAGACAAAATTATTCTAGGCCCATGAACTCAAAGATTGATTTCAAGACTTATGCTTAAAGAATCCATATTAATTTCAAACATTATTTTCAAGAAACAACACAATAATACATTGAGTAATAAATTCTAGGTACAATAATATAATGAATAACAAATTCAAAAAAGAAGACAAATATTATTTAACATTTTAATGAATGACAATAACATAGTCCTTGTAATATGCGTCACATAATCGTAGATCGTTTCCTTCTCTTCCATTTGCATTAACTTGAATTGCCTCTTGTGAGTTTGCAACCTCACCACCTTAGCTTTAACAGCCCCTCCATAAGCTTTCTCCAAGATCTCCCAAGCTTGCTTCGTTGACTCGCAATCGCCAACTTTCTCAAAGTTGTCATCATCGACACAAGAATGAATCAAGAAGAGTGTCTTGTAATCTTTCTTCTTTTCTTCCTTGAATGCAGCCTTTTGAGCATCTGTAGCTTCAACCCCAAGTGGTGTAACTCCATTGTTGATGATCTCAAGAACTTCTTGACACCCAAACAGAACTTTTATTTGCTTCGACCACTTGTCATAATTCTTCGAATCAAGAATCGGAAGGTTGGTGGGAATTCTAACGTTGAAAACGGTACTCATTGTTCCAGCGGAAATGGATCAGAACTAGAGCTCTTGATGCCAAATGTTAGAACATACAAAATCTCTAATGGTGAATTGAGTTAATTTGGAGAAGATGAAGTTGAAAAATTGAGAGAGAGAGAGAGAGAGTGTGAGAAGAATAATTGGCATTAGTTATAATGTGTGAGCTTACTAAGACTTTTATATTGAAAGTACACATACAATTGCATACAACAAAAATAGCTTAACTAAATAAGCTTTAATTAACAGAAAAGCTGAAAAACGGAAAAATGCATTTGTAACTGATTACGCTAAATCCCGTAATCGGTTACGAGCCCGATACTTGCAGTCCCAGATAAAAAATACACGCCGTAACCGGTTACCACAACTACAATGCCAAAAACTAGATTTTAACAGATATAACGTTGACAACATTTCAACAAATGAACACGATAACGATTAAAAACTATTATAAGGACTAGGCAAAGCACTTTGCCCCTACATGCCTCGTGCTGAGGGACTGTGTGTCGGTATGCTTATACCAACCTTTATATGTCTAATTTTCTTCTCGATCAAAGAAATTCACACATACATGCCACATGCTTTGGAGACTATGTATTTGTATGTTTATATCGACCTCTATGTGCCCATTTCATGTTGGTCAAGCTCCACACAGCATACTTAGAGCTCCACACAGCATACTTAGGGCTCGGAGAAGATGCATAGAGAAAAGGTCGAGATAACCACCAGCAGTGTAGATGGTGAGCTTGTATGATATCTTTTTCGATTCAAGTTAAAGGTGGGGTGTGAACCCAACATTAATAGCCCAACTTAAGTCATAGCTAGTTGTTATAATGAGTTTGGCATACATATAGTTAGTTAGTTTAATAACCTTTATAATCATTAATCATAGGCAATGGAACAATAGTTAATAGTCATCATGGCTATTACGAATGTTACACTCAAATGGAAAGGCAATGACATTCATTGACATTGGTACAATAATGGCCATCACCACTGGGGAAAAGGAGGAAACACAGCTATAAAAGGGATAGGGATAATAGAGACAAAGGGAAACATATAAATAAACACATAAATTAGGACTTGGTTGTCTATACGATCAACTAAGTTACATAAGGTGTACATTTTGTAAGAACAATAATAAATTAGGAAAAAGATAAAGTGGATATGGTTTTAATAATGTGAATAACACAACTTATAAAATTAAGGTCACAGAGAATATACAATAAAATAGAAATAGACAAAATTATTCTAGGCCCATGAATTCAAAGATTGATTTCAAGACCTTATGCTTAAAGAATCCATATCAATTTCAAACATTATTTTCAAGAAACAACACAATAATACATTGAGTAATAAATTCTAGGTACAATAATATAATGAATAACAAATTCAAAAAAGAAGACAAATATTATTTAACATTTTAATGAATGACAATAACATAAGCCTCTTCTGGCATTGGACTAGTGAATTATTTCACAGTTGCTTCAAATCCAACAATGTTGAAAATCCATATCATGGTGCATATACATAAATATATATATGTATTGAAACATAGATCCTTAACTTAAACCATGTCACAGCCAAAATTGTCACGCCATTCAAGCAACTTAAGAGTAGCTGCATAATGTGCCAATGCACCAACCACAACTAAAACATGAAATATTTGATGACTGTGTCCTGCTAAATCAAACCAACCAGGCTTCCATCGTTCCGGTATCCGCGTCACGTAGAACAATGTTCCAACCAAGTAAGAAAATGCCATGGCACATTCATACGCTAGTGTAATATTGCGCCGAGGATTTCCCCAATTCACAATACACGCATGAACCGCAGGCACAATACCGAAAAGTCCCATCGAGCAGAACAACATAGCACGAAACGCGCGGTGTTTTCCAGTAGAAAGTGTTGGAGAAAGCAACGTTATGATAGTGAATAGTCCCATGGCTGTAATACCGGCAAGGTAGAGGAGTTGCCAGTGAGGTTGGCATAGGAAAACATAGTAAATCTGAGGGAAAAATGAAGTTATGATCATGACAGCGATCCCGCAGTAGTCGAGTCTTAACAGAAAGAGGTTTAAGTCATGGGAGTGACATGAAAAAAGGTGACAGATACTGCTTGAGAGGAGACAGAACATAGAACCACCTAGGAAAACAAAGAATGGCCATCTTGCTATAACAAATTCTAAAGCTTCAACTTCCATTTTCAATGGTAGTTGATGTTTTAGATCAAACAGTAACGCCACACCCTGCATAATCTTACATTGTTAGAACTTAGAAGCCGATTTCATTTATTTCGTCGGTAATCCATTTGTTTAGCATGAACAGACTTACCAGGAAATCTTTGATGGTATCAGAGACATTTTTTTCAGCACCTGAAGAGAGAGACCTATGCAGAAAAAAAATATATAAGCAAAATTAGTTGAAAATTCTGGTAAAAGAAAATCTTATTAGTAGGGCTGACAAAACGGCCCGACCCGTCAGACATGACTGTTTTGTCCGCATTTTTCCGCAGAGCGTGTCAAAGTTGTAGGCCCATCGGACATACTTTTAGGCCTAAAAGATTTGATGTCTGTGGGTCCGTCCCACTCCGCCCTCACTTTTATACAGAGCGGTAGAAGGTTTTAGGCCTGTATTCTTAAATATGCTCGCTCCGTCCAATTTTTTTATAAACTTTTACCGAACGGTTCTAAATGGGACGGGATGCCGGTTTGTCACCCCTACTCATTATGCAGATAGTTCACCTAATATAAATTATATGATCAAAAGTGACCAATACAAAAAAGACAAAAAAAAAAAAAGTAGAAGCTACAGCTAAGTTGTTAATTCATAGAAGAGATTTTGAAAAAAAAAAATTCCTGAGGGCCCTTGTTCAAGTTAATTACCTGTCCACAACTAACAGCATACAAAATTTATTAATTGGTATATGTCTAGACGGTTACCTAAACTTGAATTTAAACAAATTCTAGAAGATCTAGTTGTTATTTTTAATTAAACTAATTTATTAAGTGAGTTTAGAAGAGTTAAGTAAAGGTAGATTAACATATTAATATGCATTCGTAGGTTTCTTTATTATGAAAATTCTACACAGCACCAACAAGAGCTGGTAACAGTTGGCATATCCTTTCAAAGAAATGTTGAGGAACCATATTCTTTCTGGAATTGGATCTCTAACTTTCATTCCCCAATAAAACACCAACACTATACAACATCGAAATGACACTGATACTCACATAAATAAATTAACCTTAATTATAAATGTCGGTGTCGTGTCAATACTCGCTCTCGAACACAGATCATAAATTATAAATAGAAAAGAAAAAGGTGAATACATAACATAACCATATAACAATATAGTACCTTGTAAATTGTTGTAACAGATCAACAACATGAGGCTTCATCAAATTGGCCAAGGTCAATCCAAGAAACAGAAAAAACCCAAGTAAATGTCTGAAACGGGATCAAAACAAAAACAAAACCAAATCAACATAAAAAACACAGACAAAAATTCACAGATCTCAATCAAAAAACAAGAAATCTTACGTCCAAACATTCAACGTTTCATTATGCCAGCGAAAGAGACTGAACAAAGCTTCTTTAAGAGGCCAATTAGCTCTATAATAACGTAAAATATATTCATTATCCTTCATATAATTAGGCAGCTCCCAAAACGACACAAGCGGAAACCGTTTTCCTTTGTTCCGATCATGTTGATGCGACATCTTGTTATTGTGATTGTTTGTAAATGACAACGTTTCATCAGTTTCTTTGCCTTTTCTCTTGACAACACTTTTGGTGGCACAATAATTCATTTCTCTTGGCCAAAGAAAAGAGAAGATGAGAAAAAAAATGAAAAAATGTTAGAACATATATTTGTGTATGTGTGTGTGTGAGTTGTTGTGTGGCTAATTGTTGAGGATGGAGTAATGAGGGCTGCACTGCACCAACTGCAAGCATTTAAGGGATACTCTTTCCGTATGGTTTGGCACTATGTTTGTGGGGTTTGTTAAATTATGACTCAAACTTTATGATAGCTCAAATAAACAGGTTTCATTTTTGTTTGCTTTCATGTGAGACTCATATCATATGTATACATATTTATATATGAAATGTATCATCATCCCACACGTGTGTGGTAGTAGAGAAAGGTAAAATAAAGATCATAGAAATGTGAGTAGTGCCTTGATTTCGTAACTTTATGAATTTTCAAATAGATTAAGAAATAATTTAATTAGTAGTATTGTTTATATTGGAGTATTTTACTTTTTATAATTAGTAGTATTGTTTATATTGAAGTATTTTACTTTTTAATATTAAGAAATGTTATTATTGAAAATAGAATAGACTGAGCTAGGTTTTACAAAGTCTAAATTTTATCGTTAAAAAAATTAAAGCATGTAGTATATCATAAATTTATTTTTAGATTTGAACTTGTCAATTTCAAAACTCTGGTTGGTTTATTAGTGTATTTAAAAGTTTATTTTATTTGAATATATGCAAACTCACAAGGTCACTTCAATCATACAATATTTTAATTGAAATATTTTTCATGACTTATCCATTTTGACTCTAGTTAAAGACATTTTGAAGATTAACTTGTCGTTTGATAATACTTCTGCTGATAAACTCATTTGATCAGGATTTGCAATTGGGCGATCTATCTATTAAAGATATTTATGAATGTATCAAAAGGAGTCACATTGAGCATTCTTGGACGAAATTCATTTAGCATCCCTACATACTACCTGTTAAGTCATTAGTGATTTGAAAGTTAATGCATAATGTTATTGCAATAGAAGGAAACTTGATTCTAAGGGGAATGCATATGGTTTCGAGGTGCTCTCTCTGCAATCATGGTGTGAAAACTTCTGACCACTTATTTCTTAGATGCAGGTACACGTTACATTTTGTTAGGCATTTAATGGATTGATTATTTGATATGAACATTGATAGAACTATTCACGAAATCTTACTCAAACTTGCCAGCAGAAGTTTGAGCTCTCAAATTCAAAATTTGATCATGACTCTCATCTAATAATTCATTCGAAAGCTTGGTACACAAGAAATGATATCAGATTTCATATTACTAAAATTGACTTTGATAGAGACACTCTTCATGTTAAATAATTAGTCTATATGGCATTTACTTCTTTCAAGTGGCTCATATACTCTTCAATTCACAAGTTTATAGTTATTAAATGTTTTGACATCAAATGTCGATCTCCTCCCACATCTAGAATCATACAAGTTAATTGGTGTTTTTCTAATCATAATTGGATTAAGTGCGTCAATAATGGAGCTTCGAGAATAAATTCTAGAATCTAGTGGTGGCATATTTAGGGATGATTTAGAAACATTTTTGAGAGCTTTCTCAACTAAGATGAAACTTACACCTCCTTTCAATCTAAATTACATGGATTCTTGATTGCTATCGAATATACTAATAATGTTGGGGTATGAGAATGAGCGTCATCATTGGGTCAAGAGCAACACAAGTGAGAGAGACACCACATATTCACCTAAAACTTTAATGTGATAGGTGTATGGGTTCTAACTCTCCACATTTATAACCAATGTGGAACTCCAACTCACACTTGAATTTATTATTCTCAACACTCCCCCTCAAGTGTGAGTCCACAATGCTCTTCAAGTGTGAGTCCACAATGCCCCCTCAAGTGGAAACTCTTTTGTCCACATACACTTGCACCGCCGTTGACACCTCTTTCATGGGCATTTCGATATACCTCTTCCTGGGCATTTCGATTTCAACGGGACACCACCTTCTGGGCATTTCGATACAAGTAAGTCGGTCCCTTTTCTCTAACCAAAAGCTCTGATACCATTTGCTGGGGTATGAGAAAGAGCATCATCATTGGGCCAAGAGCAACACGAGTGAGAGAAACACCACATATTCACTCAAAACCTTACGGTGATAAGTGTATGAGTTCTAACTCTCCACATTTATAACCAATGTGGAACTCTAACTCACACTTGAAATTATTATTCTCAACAAATAAGAGGTATTGAAGAAATTTATGGTTTTTTTTAAAAGCAGAGAGATTCCATTAAGTGACTCAATGTTGGTAATTTGTGCATTTGCTAATGTGAATATTGTCTCTTGATATCTTTTAATTAAATTGAATAATACTTTAAACAATATATGTTTTTTTATATTCAAAATATCTCAAATTTTTAGAGAGGGAAATACATGTGCAGATAAATTAGTAAATGCATTTTTTTTTATTATGATACTTAGTAGGATTCTCTTCTTATTTGTGCTTTTGAAAATATTTTTGAGAGATAGATTAAGCATGCTCAACTATCATTTTTGTTAGTTGTTTCATAAATTAGGTTTTATGTCCCTCATCCTTTTTATTTTTGTTTTTTATTCAATAATTTATCTTTATTAAAAAATAAAATAATAAATTAAAATAATAACTAACATAAATATTTGTTTTTATTGTCTATCTAAGTTTTGTGAATTACCTATTTAAGAGAATATATATAAATAATTTATGATATTGTTTACAAATTTTTTTTAACTTATTTTTATTTTTATAAGTTTTTTAAGATAATTAAATTTTTTTAATTTTAATTTATAGAATAAAATATAATATAATAATAATAATAATAATAATAATAATAATAATAATAATAAATCTATTTATATTTATTTAAATAGATCAATCTAATAAATTAAAAGATTTTTTTATAGTATGTGACCTAACTTTAAAAAAAATGTAGTCTAAATTGAGTTTGTGTAATTTAGATAGGAGACTTCTATTAGTTAATCGAATCACTCACTATTATATCTTGACTTTTAAAAAATAGTCTTTGTTTCCTTTATGAAAAGTTATTATTATTTTGAAGCAAAAATAAATTGATAAGGTCACCAAATATTTGAAATAGAGGAAGTAGTAGTTAATATCCATTACGTCAAAGATTCTATTTATCTTGTTGACCAAGAAAAATAATTTATACTTTTAATTAATTTCGACAAATTAAAATATCAAACACTAGTTTTTACTCTTTCTGATGCTATAAGAAAAATAAAAAAATATGGTGTGAAAAGAAAAACGTTATTCGAATTGCTCGTGAGGGTGTCACGGTTTGAGCGGTGACCAAAACAAAGTCATTAATATTATTGATGTATTGTCTAATCTACCAACCTACACCTATCTTTTTTTCCAAATCAATAAATAAACTTGTAGTATGCAACTAAACCATAGGTTTCGTATATAAATCAAAATGAGTAAACCATAAATCACATTTGGACAAATTTTAAACCACGTTTTATTTTGTTTATGTTATACTTCAAATTTATAGCTTCAAATTCAAAATGTAGATTCTTTCAAAGAGACAAAGTACACATAAAATGGATAACATTTTATGGTCATCATATTAATTTATTAATTTATGCATTTGTTTAAGGGATATAATTTAAATGATAATAGAAGAGAGTATAATTGTATAACATAAATGAAAGTATCACTTATGTTATAACACTTTATTGAACTCGACTTTAACATTTTATTTATAGAAGTTGAATTCATGAAAGAAGAAAATATTGATATTGTGATTGAGACGTTTAAAGAAAAGAGTCTTTCGATTAGGTGTATTGTAAGAATGATGAGTCGTTGTTGGAATTCCTTTAGAATTAATGTTCAAAAAAGAGGTTATATTGTATCCTCATTGATGTTCAATTTTTGAAAAATTATTTGAGCAAATCTTCGAAAGAATCGAAAGAAATGAAATCTCTGAATAGACACAGGCTAAGGAACAATTAACACATAAGAAAACCACTTCCATGCAAAGGGATTTTCAAAGGAAAATTCGGAATGAAAAAGAAGAAAATAGTTCCTCTTATGAACATGGGGACTTATTTGCTTTCCAGAGAAAAAAACACTTACACCCCTCCTTAATTTAATAGGACTATGGTTCAAAATATATAAATCTTTCCAAAGTAATCCAAGGCATTACTTCAAATCTTTACAAATAGCATTCCAATTGACTTTACCAAAGTGATTCAACATTTCATGTTTATATGCACCCAAATTGGAACAAATAAGGTTTGTTGTAAATGTGCTTTAAAGCCTTTATTGATGAAGAGAGAGAAAATATATTTTGGAGATTGTTGAAATTAACCCAAAACTTTTTTAGAATTCCTATTCAATCTTGATCTCAAGATTGTTAACAATCACACGCAATGGCAACGAAAAGAAAAATTGAGAAAGAAAGAAAGAAAGAGAAAAGAGAAATAGTAGCGTTGGAGAAGAAGATGAAAAACTGTAGAATTCTTTCTGAAAGCATCTGTTGTTTGATTAAATTTTGCTAAAACATTCTGATGATAAACTTGAAGAATCTGCAGAAGAAAAAGATGTCGAAGGAAATGTCTCGACATCCTGACTGACTTGGTAAGTTAGCAAGTTTTAATTTGTTGCAAGAATTAAGGAGTGGATCAAGGAAACACAGGATCAAAGATAGAAAGCCCAACAGAAGACTATATAAGGAGACTTAGACCTAGGAATAAGTACTATACTTTTTGTATCACTTGTAACTTTGTAACCTAGTTCTCTTGTGTTGAATAAGGGTTTAGGGTTTGAGAGTCGTTGGCTCTTTTAGGAGTTGTAAGTCTTCACTCTGTAATATGGGATGCAGAGTGGAAGGCATAGGTACAGGGACACAACCAGAAGCCTGTAGGTAATGGTTGTTGTATTGTTCTTGGACGAAGCTTTGAAGCATGTCCAAGATAACTTGGAGGTCAAGAAATCGCAACAGGTTCTGTATTGGCAGAAGACAGAGATATCACAGGTTGTGATTAGGATGTGAGTGAGGTATCTCATATCAAGGTTGTAAACGTTTGAGTTTAGCCTTGGTAAAGATGTTCAATGGGTAGATGTTAGGGATAAAGTTGTAAACGGGGGAGTTTAGCTTTGTAACAGTTCTACAGATAGTGAAGTCTTCATCCTGGATTGGTATCCCCCAGATGTAGGTGAGTTGCACTGAACTGGGTTATCACATACTGTCTTATTTAACATTCTGCAATTTACAGTTGTGTTATTGTTCTTGACTGACATGTTGGATCAGATGTCGTGACATCTGTGAGTCTGCAGTTCTGATATTCAAGGTATCAGTCTGTTGTCGTGCCTCTGAGTTTAAATGATTATGTAGCACAATGTCTTGACATGTGTTAGGACATCTGTTGTCTGCATAGGCCAGAATTTCAATTGGTATCAGAGCAGGCATCCTGTCTGGTTCTGGATGAGATCTTTGGGAGATACTTTCTGGCGTTTAAACAAGGAGGAGTTTTGAAGATCAGATCAATCAACTCAGACATACTCAAGGGTATTAATGGACGAGATGGATGTTCTGGATCAAAGGGAGCAACCCAGAGGTTGTTCATGTTGCTGAGGAGATTCTACAACAACTACAGGAGAAGTGGATAGTTCTCTTGTTGGTGTGTCTTATAGGATGTTGTGACATCTTATTAGGGCAAGCTGGATATGTTCCTTGGTGGTTCCGCTGCATGTGTTTCTAATGAAAGAACTCTAGAATTATGGGATTCTGGAGTTGTTACTAAAGACAGTTGGTGGAAGATCTCAATCGTCGGCCTCTATATTTGAAGATATCTGCATTCTTTTATTCCAAAGTCGGGAGCGATGGAATGAAAGGAGTTGTGGTTGGATATCTAGTATGATGACTTGGTACTTGGAAGCTTGGTTTCTTGGTACATTTGAAGTCAGTTGAAGAGGAGAGGAGTTGAGTTAAGTTTATCAGGTTCTTGATCTAGGAGTTTGATAAATTGTTGATCGGCTAGGCTGTTAAAGATACTTGAGAATTCTCTCAAGTCCACTCATAAAGGCATCTATGTCGTGTATCTGGAGTCTTCTAGTTACTCTTCTGACTAGAAGGTGTTTCTTTGAAACACAATCTGAAGAAAGTGGAAGTGATTTATTTTCACCATTCAAAAATAGCAAGGAAGGATTCATCTCTCTTGACCCTAAGAGTGGATCCAATCTGATTGAAGAATTGTTGAGGTAAATAAGATTTGTTCATAGAAAGTCTTAGTTACTTGAGTCAAGGGTGGCAGCCTTGGTATCTCAACATTGTCCTTTGAAGAAGATACTTGCAAAAAGATTGAATACTTTATAAGTGTTCATGACATGATCTGGTGGAGCTTAGCTACAGCAGTGAAGAAGGGTTATTGGACAAGGATTTAAGATCAATTGCTATTTGTGGAATTCACAAGTATTTAATTGATTATCCTTGAAAGTCAAGATTGTTGATGTTCAACAAGATGTTGAAACATCTCATCATCAGAGTTTGTGCAAAATCATGGGAGGGGTACTGCATACGCTTTAGCATCTGTTTTAGTCTTAGGTGGTGACCTAAGAAGTGGCTTCAGTCGGGTGTGACAGAAGCATGTGTTCTCTGGAGAGTTTCCTGGCAAGAATCTAGTCTGGACTTTTATGTTGTTGAAGATGAAGATGAAGACATCATAATCTTGATGGTTATAGCTTGGATCAGTTTATTTCTGATCTAGGTGCTTTGGAGCATGGATCTTGCTCTGTTTGTGAAGGTCGAGGATAAGTGACAGTTATCTCTGGCTTTTTACTAACGACTCTACTGAGGAAAGTGACATTCTTTAGTATGGCTATGGGGTAGTCTTGGACTACTTATTTTCAGAAGATTCAGACGTGGCAGGTGTGAAGTCTTTGGAGTTTTAAAGCAGGATGAAGGTTGTCTACTCAAACTTGGTTGTTGAATAAAGTCTATGAGAGCATGGAACTCTTGTTCTGCGAAAGGAGAAGATTCTTCTAAGTGGCAGAAGAAGGAGCTGAATTCAACAGTTGGATGTCATATCAGAATGTTCTGACATCTAGCTTAACATCAGAAGTCTCAGCTGGTGATGTGGCATATCAGCTTAAGATAAGGTGATCTACAGGAGAATGGAAGTTATGGATGCTTCAAAAAGGTCTATCTCATGCAGTTTGCAGGAGCTGTGGATGGGAAGATGTTACATGATTAAGAGGCTTGGTGGATCCAAGATGTTTTGCTATGGGGAAAGTAGTTCATGTGACTTTAAGATTTGATTTCATTAGAGGATCAGTGTATCTTGTGGGAGTTCTGAAGAAGAGTGAGGTCAATCAAAAAGTGGCATTTGGTTGATTTCATAATGTGCATTCAAGCAGGATGCTTGAAACTGATTGCTCTTGTGCAGAAGAGTAGTTAGTTGAAATTGTAAGGAGGTTCTGATTCTCAGGGAGCTTGTGGCAGAAATTCTGGGTTGAGGATGGAAGCATACCTTCTTTGGTGGATGAGAGTTTATTTCTCTCCGGGTTTCTGAAGTTTTCTTTGTTCAAGCTGGTGGCGCAGTGTTGTGTGAAGATCTTCAGTGTGGATTACTATGCTAATAGTAAGTCCAGTGGTGGAGCATATCAAGAGCCATGGTGTGTGGTGTCTGTGATGTGTGGAAGATGTCATAATTGTTGTTAAAACATCTTTGGGTTGGTTATCCTTGGTGAAGGATTTCAGGTTCTGTGAGGAACTGGTTACTTGCATCGTTTCTAAGAAGTATCTACATTGTCATACGGGAGAATGATAGAGTAGAAGAACTGTCTTGGAAGATTTATGTAAGTGTTTTAGAAGACTGGAGTGGATCATGGGTTGGTTGCACAAAGGTCTGGATTCTGAGGCGTTCAGAAGTGGATATTCACCAGAAAATTAGAAGTATTCCAGGTTATCATACGGGAGGATGATAAGGAATGATTGTCTTGGATTGCGGGGTGTCTATCTCTATTGTTGGCTGGGTAAGGTCAGTGGAAAATCTTGCGAAGGGGATGTTGCCCTGGCTGCAAGTCATGCTAGTAGTGGATCAGTTTAGCAGCTGTGAAGTTCTGGAGCATGCATACGATAGCTGACATCGTTATAACAAACTAAGGGGCCTTGTGCGCTCTTTGAGGAATGTGAAGCATTCTGATTCAATTGGTTTGTGCCTCAAGCAGCTGGAGGTCTATACATGAGAATTCAAGAGGAGTTCGTGTGGTGTGTAGATGGTTGCAGGATGGGGGGATCAATGGGACTTTGATCTCAAGCCAAGAGTTTGTTATAGTTGGTATACATTTCCTCACGGGTAGCATGATGGTGATCATATGTGAGTGATTATTGTTTCTTGTCAGAGGAAGCAATAAGAGAGTTGATGATTATGTTCAGCTGGTAAGTTGAACTGAGAGTGGGCTCTAGAAGGCATGAAGATGCGTCTTATGTTTTCTATTCATTATCTTAGGTGTTTTGTGGAGGAGCACTGGTTACCTTAGATAGGGGGAGATGCCTCTTGATCTAAGATGAAGTACTGCGAGGATGCAGTTGAAGTTCCAGTTTGCATTTGTGCGTCAAGCAAGCTGAGATGTCAAGGAGGATGTCTTGACATTGGTGTATTGTTGCAAGTTGTGGGAAACTTGGCAGTGCATGTTAAATGGTTCTTATTGGATGCTTAAGAATCATTGATTCAGTCTGAGGGAATTTATTTTTCTCTGCAGACTGTGATCATAATTTTGTGAAGAAATCTCAGCTTTGTCAAATCAGAAGAAGAATCTAGGGATAACAGACAATGTCTGACATGATGTCAGGAAATTGTTATAAAACATGTGTGCATATAATAGGTTCTTTGGTCGGTGTTCTTAAAAGAAGAAATAGTCAAAGCAGTCTTGGTCAGTGCGGTACTGGTGGAGTTGTTGCCTTCGATTAATGATCCTTTGAATTGACTAGCGTTATTTTCTGTGGATCGTTACTTTCTAAGAAAATGGCTAGGCTATAAATAGGATTGCTTTGATTTTCTTTAGTCTCAATACTCTCCTTGGGTTGGTGGCAGATGAGGTTCTTCAAAATTTGGGTATGTTGCGTTTGGGTTTGGGGCTGTCTTGGTCACTTTTGCCAAGTTTTGGCTAAAAAGGGGGAGAATGGTTTTCTGATGCTGTCCGGGTTTGGGTACATTCCTGCAGTTGTTTTGCAAGAATGTTGGTTAAGATGTTCTGACATCTTAACAATCTTATTTTCCTTGTGTCTTGTGATCTGAGTTGTGAAGCAGGTTGTGTCTTGTGACCTGAGTTACGCAATCTATGTTCTCAGTGTTACGAAGCCTACAACTGCTGTTGCTTTTCTGGAGGAGTCTTCTGGTTCCCAAGACCTCTCTTGGAAGGAGGGGGAATATGTTGAGGGGGAGACTCTCTCTGACCTTAGCTCCAATCAATTCTCAAGATAAAGGAGTCTTGATGAAGGAGCCTTGCTATTTACAGAATGCAGAAGAAAATGTTTATTTTAGCCAAAATTTGTCAAAAAGGGGAGATTGAAAGCACTTGTTGTTTGACTAAATTTTGCTAAAACATTCTGATGATAAACTTAACGAATCTGCAGAAGAAAAAGATGTCGAACAAAATGTCTCGACATCCTGACTGACTTGGTAAGTTAGCAGGTTTTAATCTGTTGCAAGAATTAAGGAGCAGATCAAGGAAACACAGGATCAAAGATAGAAAGCCCAACAGAAGGCTATATAAGGAGACTTAGACCTAGGAATAAGTACTGTACTTTTTGTATGACTTGTAACTTTGTAACCTAGTTCTCTTGTGTTGAATAAGGGTTTAGGGTTTGAGAGTCGTTGGCTCTCTTAGGAGTTGTAAGTCTCCACTCTGTAATATGGGATGCAGAGTGGAAGGCATAGGTACAGGGACATAACCAGAAGCCTGTAGGTAATGGTTGTTGTATTGTTCTTGGATGAAGCTTTGAAGCAAGTCCAAGATAACTTAGAGGTCAAGAAATCGTGACAGGTTCTGTATTGGCAGAAGACAGAGATATCACAGGTTGTGATTAGGATGTGAGTGAGATATCGCATATCAAGGATGTAAATGTTTGAATTTAGCCTTGGTAAAGATGTTCACTGGGTAGATGTTAGGGATAAAGTTGTAAACGGGGGAGTTTAGCTTTGTAACAGTTCTACAGATAGTGAAGTCTTCATCCTGGATTGGTATCCCCCTGATGTAGGTGAGTTGCACCGAACTGGGTTATCACATACTGTCTTATTTAACATTTTGCAATTTACAGTTGTGTTATTGTTCTTGACTGACATGTTGGATTAGATGTCGTGACATCTGTGAGTGTGCAGTTCTGATATTCAAGGTATCAGTCTGCTGTTGTGCCTCTGAGTTTAAATGATTATGTAGCACAATGTCTTGACATGTGTTAGGACATCTGTTGTCTGCATAGGCCAGAATTTCACTTTCTGCCCACAAACTGTGGAAACTTTAAATATTCACTTGCAACTGCAAACTGTGAATTATCAAACTTGATTATTACAATGATAAGGGTTCCTCCCTATTTATAGATTTAGGTTGACTTGCATCTCAAGCAAAAGCCCAAACTATAAAAGCCCAAAAATATCTAATCTAATCTTTCTAAATCAAATCTGATCTATCTAAATCAAATAACAGCAATTATCAGAGTAAAGTCCCAAAAGGGCGTCACATTTCGTCATAACACATCAAAACTATCATCCTGCTCCGTAACACGGGTTATAACATCAAAATTAAAATCAAATATCTCGCAGCAGAAAAAATTCAAAAAAACGTCATCATAGTTTATAACTCAAAAGTGTTACGACAACTACAAAACATCATAATAATCATCAAACAAAAGAACACTATGGTTCGACTCAAACGTCCCGACCCGATGTTACATATCAGAGCAAGACCCTCTACATCGACCAAAATAACCAAAAGCACTTCAAGTAAGCTCTTCATGCACCAAAAGCTAATCCTGATCACCTGCACGTTACCCATGTGGAGGCAACATTCAAACAGGCAAGGTGAGTAATCATAACCCATTTTACAAGATATAAGATAAGAAATAATAAGGTAGCATGCATCAAAACAAAATAACATCGTCATTATACATCATTATCATCATCATATATCATAGAAATCGTGTCATCTACATCATTCATTCACAGTCATGCAATGCCACATAATATGAAATGCACAACAAGACTCATGCATGTGGTACCAATTCGTCATATTTGATGGACACTGGGCCATCACCCTCCAAAGATCCCTACCAACAGGATCAATTCTACATAAGAACCGGAGCAACGTCATACACTCCAATCCGCACAATGGGATTGAAGCCACCACTGGACCAAAGTCCTAAAACTGTCACTGGACCGAAGTCCTAGGATGCTATGAATGCATGATGCAAACGTCATAATCGTCATCATCATAAAATCATCACATTGCATCATCATTTATAAAATTAAACATCATATTATCTCATCATCGTCATGCATCGAAAGTCATCAAGGTCACACATCATCATATACATCAAAACATCATCATAATCTACTCATCAAAACACAACACATCAATTACCCAAGGTTTACGAACAACAAGGCACAAGGCAGTCCAAAGAATAAGAAAAGAAAATCAAAATAAACAAAAACATTGCTCCTGATCGCTTGAAACTCGTCCAGCAAAGCAGCGCGCTCGCCTGGGTTTCGCCCGGCAAAGCAGGGGCGAAGTACCTCCCCTATAAAAATACAGTAGCTCACAATTCCCCCATCTCCCTTCGCTTCTCTTTCGCCTGGCGAAGCCACTGGTTCGCTTGAGTGTTCGCCCGCCGATTTAGTCAACCTGTCTACAATCACCCAAATAGAATCATTCCCTCTTGCAGTCTTCGGTAATCCCGACACAAAATCCATGGAAATACTATCCCATTTCCATTCTGGAATATTCAATGGCTGCATCATACCCAAAGGCTTCTGATGTTCAATCTTGGACTTCTGACAAATCAAAAAGGCGTAAACAAATTCATCAATATCCTTCTTCATACCTGGCCACCAAAACAGTTTCTGCAAATCCTGGTACATCTTCATAGCACCGGGATGAATACTTAATATACTTTGATGTCCTTCTTCAAGAATACTCTTCTTAATTTAGGGAACATATGGAACACACACTCTGTCTCTGAACCTTATCATACCATTCTCATCAATCCAGAATTCACCTCTGTTACCTTGGTTAATTAAAACCGACTGATCAACCAACTTCAAATCAGATTATTGTCCCACTCTGATCTCTTCCAGAATACCACTAGTCAACTTCAACATACCCAATTTCACACTGTCAGGAGTCTCTTCGCATACCAAACTCAAATCTCGTAATTGCTCAATTAATTCCAACTCTCTCATCATAAGCATTGACATATGCAATGAATTCCTGCTCAATGCATCAGCCACCATATTTGCCTTACCAGGATGGTAATTCAAATCGAAATCATAGTCTTTCAACATTTCCAACCACCTCCTCTGCCTCATGTTCAACTCTTTCTGATCGAATAAGTACTTTAAACTCTTATGATCGCTGAACAATTCAAATTTAGAGCTAAAAAGGTTATGTCTCCAAATTTTCAACACGAACACCACAGCTGCCAATTCTAAGTCATGCGTAGGATAATTCATTTCATGAACTCTCAATTGTCTCGAAGCATAAGTAACAACCTGTTCATTCTGCATCAACACTCCACCAAGACCCATCTTCGAAGCATCACAATACACCATAAAGGATTCGTTCAGATTAGGAAAAATCAAAACCAGAGTGGTCGTCAATTTCTTCTTCACTTCCACAAAACTCTCTTCACATGCAACATCCCACACATAAGCCTGACCCTTACGAGTCAACTGCGTTAACGGTAACGACAATCTAGAAAAACCTTCTATGAACTTGCGATAGTAACCTACCAACCCAAGAAAACTTCGTATCTCAGTAGCAGACTTTGGAGTCTCCCACTGTAGAACAACATCGATCTTAGCAGGATCAACAGCAATTCCACCACTTGAAATCACATTGAAAGTGTGAAAAACACAAGAAAAGGGGGTTTGAATTGGTTTTTCAAAATAAAATTGTTTCTTTTAGGAAAACTTTCTTTTTATAAGACTCTTTCGTTTATCAGTAAAAATCTTTCTGAATCACAACACAATAACATGTTATGTTTATACTAGTTCACTTGAGAAACACTCAAGTTAGTCTAGTCCACCCGCCAAGGTGATTTTGCCTCTCTCAACGAGGTCTTAATCCACTATTCAATCAAAATAGTACGATGCACTAGACAAAACGCTGGTGACTAACACAACCTCTAAAACTCTCAAGTTTTAGACTTCTCAAGTAATACAACCTCACAGGTCTTACTCAAGGAACAACCTCTAAGACTACACATCCTAGACTTCTCAAGAAATACAACCACACGGTCTTTCTCAAGGAACACAAACCTGTGTTTGAATAAATTTCGTTTATAGACAAGTGCTTCTATACAAGCTGATAATGTAAACAAGTTTTGCCCAGAATGACTTAAGAAAGATTTCAGATGGAAAGAATATTGCAGTAGCGTTCGTGTGTATCTTTCTTCAAGTCTTTTTCTTCCTTTTATAGCCGTGTAGAAAGAGTCGTTGAAGTGTAATCATGATAGCTAGGCTGGCGGCTAGAAGCATGAGGACAGATAAAAACTTTTGCCTGCTGTGCGTCCTGTTTTTGTCAGAATATCTTTGATTGTACCGTTGCACTGTTACCAAGATATTTTCGCTTTGTATTGAGGTACATCTGTACTATGTAGCTTTGTCTTCTTGGCTTCTCAACTTCAGAGGCTTTTTACGAGCATGAGTAAGAAGGGAAAACATCGCTTGGTTCTTGAGATTTTCAAGTCTTCGAATCTTCAGAGTAGCGTCTTTAGAGTCTTCAGCACTTGATCTTCAGAACCTTGTTCACTTGGTGCATTGTCTTCATATCTTCAGAGGCTTCTGATAGTACTTGGTTGAAGCATGAGTAGAGACTTGATTTAGGTCTTCAGAACCTTGATCAGAGAGCTTAAGTCTTCAGCATCTGGACTTCGTTCAATCAGAACCTATGTCTTCAGATCTTCAGAACTCATTCTCTTTTCCTTTTGTATCAGAGTCTTGAGAGCTTCTTATTATCTTAAAATGAGTTCTGCTTTTCAAGAGTGTAGGCGGAGTATTTTCCTTTAAGCACTGTGTTCGCACCAATTTACAGAAGCATAACCTATTTGTTAAGTTCTCACAAATAACAAACATTAGCTGTACATAATTGTTCATACAGAAATACTCATTTGATATCATCAAAACTTAGAGATAATATTGCAAAACCAAATCTTGTTCTCACAATCTCCCCCTTTTTTATTATGACAAAACTAGTATTTTGATGACACAATTTTGATATATATATGATGCAGGGAAAATAATAGATTATAAAGATAGCTTATCCTTCATATGAAGTGCTCCCCCTGAGTCTTAGACTTGATGAATTTCTGTGCTTGGGCTCCCCCTGACTTTAATAAGTCATGAGATTTTAGTCTTGATTCTCTTTTCAGCAGAGTTCTGATTTTCTTAATGAATCTTGATTTGGATCAGAATTCCTGAAAAAGAAAAACACTCTAATAGAAATAGCAGTTTATCTGTTAGCATGTAAACAACGTTGTTTTTCATAGATTGACTATGGAATCAAAATATCACATATATTACTTCTCCCCCTTTTTGTCATTGATAAAAAAAAATAGTGGTGAAAGTGTGAAAGGGTGAAAAACAAAGATCTAAAGTCTTAAAAATTAGGCGCTTCCAGAGGACATCTTGTCCCATATCTTCTGAAGCATGCCCTAAAGATTAGCATTAATAGTCTTTTGTTCCTCAAAGTTATCTCTGAACTTCTGTTGTTCTTGTCTGATTTCTCCAATTGCGTCTTCCAAACGCTTTACAACATGATCAGATGTAGAAACACCTGTAGCAGCTTGCTTGGCCTTTTCCATGGCTTCAGCTTCTTGTGCTATTCTAGCTTCTTCAGCAGTTTTTCTGCAAGAAGTCTTGCTTCCTTAGCAGCCATTTCTTTAACTTTTTTCTGCTTTGTAGCCAAGAACTTAAGTATCCTGATCAGCTCTTCAGCTTCTGCTCTCTCCTTTGCCCGTTGAATTCCACTAGTGATGGTTGCATTTGAGAAACTTATAATTCTTCCAAGTACAGTATCCAACCATTTCTGGAAGCTTTGACAAGAGCTTTTAAGTTCCATAGGCTTGGTACTTGTGTTAAAGTCTTTTCTTAAGTTAGCAAACTTGTTTAATGCCTTTTCACTGAATTGACCTATGCATTCTTCAAAAGATTTTGGAGGTGGTACATTATAGATAACCAAAGCAAAGTCAGGTTTGGTAGAATTTGTTTCAGGTGGTGTTTGCTGAGATGAAACAATCTCAGTAGGAGTATGTTCACTGATTTGTTGATTAGCAGGAGATGTCACTTCTAGAGTGTCTGAGTCTATGAGTGATTCAGGGGTGACGATCTCTAGAGATTCAGAGATTGTATCCTTAGAGATAGACTCAATGCTAAGGACTTGAGATTCAGAGATTAGGTTCATGGAACTTTGTTCATTTGCCTGAATGATTGACGAGGTGTAGGTAGGAATGGCTTCAGACGAGATAGGGGTACTGATTGATGAGTTGGGTGAAGATTGGATAGTGGTAGTTGAAGGAGGAATTGAAAAAGATGGTGGTTTAAACTTCACTTGTGGATTGGAGGTAGGGATGAAGGTGGTTTGAGATGATGATGGTGCAGTAACAGTCTTAGTGACATTCATGGACCCAGAAGAATTGATAACTGATTTATTGATTTTCTCAAGAAGAAGAGATTTCAGTCTAGAAGTTTTGGAGGTTTCAGTTTCATCCTTTTTCTTCTTCTTAGGCTCGGCATCCTCTTTAGTTTGCTTCCTCTTACTCCTTGTGATGTATTTAGATTTGGGAGCAATCTCTTCAACTCTAGATTTTGGCATGTCATGCCCTTCTTCTCTCATTAGAGCCACAAACGAAGTAATTGTTGTTGGATTATCTTCTTTGCGATAGTAGGGGTAGTTTATTACTGGATGTCTGTTTTCGATCACAGTGTCTTGAGGGATGGATGTGGGTTTCACATCAACACTTGTAATCATTTTCATATGTTTAAGGTTCACATCATTGAAAGCTTCTCCTACTTTGCCAGTTAGATAATCTGTGTACTTGGCTTCCTTGACTAGATACTCCACTAGGCCGCTTTCAACAAAGATATCAGAGAAAAGTCTTCCAAACGGGATGTAGTTTACAATCTTCCTATCCGATGAAGCTGTTTTTCTTGTCTTGCGCACCATATCTCCAAGGTAGTAGAATAGAATGGATGGAAGACACATTTTCTCATTCTTGTGCAAGTAGTACAACATGTACTTTTGATTTGTGTTGAAGAAATCTGCAGCACTCTTTGGAGGTCTTGGATTGATACATCCAAAATAATTTTATGCCAGATTCTCAGATTGTCACGCAGATTCTTGCTTTTATACTCTATAGTCCCAGGTTGACAATTTCTTAAAATTGCTTTGTTGATGACAGAGTCAGATATTTCAATTTTTCCATAAACTCTTTTCCTTCCAAGAATTGTATCCCTAGTAGGTCTGAAATAGATTTTTCAGTGATAATGATCTTTTGATCCATAACAAAAGATACAACATGAAGATCGTCTGTTTCAGCGTGCCTCCAGAATTCCTTTACTAGGTCATCAAAGGTTGGACCTCTAAGTCTGTCAAAGTAATTTTTCCATCCTTGAGTGTTTAGTTGATCAATTAGGTTAAACCCATTATCACGAAGATTGTAGAAGTCGACATACAACTCTTTCAGAACGATTACTTCATTTGCATGCATAACACAAGTAACAGAGGAATTTCTCTGTGTTACATGGTTTGCATTGATTGTGGGAAGAGATAATGGATTTGAAGCAATCGTCGCAGTGGTTGCTGAGGTTGTAGAAGGTGTGATAGATGAAGATGGTAGCTCTTGAGAGGGATTTAGTGATGCTTCAAAATCTTTGGAGAGGAGAGCGTTTTCTTGTTGAATGATGTTCATCTTGATGATAGTTAAGATCGGAGAGGATGAGAACAGGGATTGAGTTGGTTCGATAGAGAGATTTAGAGATTTAGGGTTTTAGAATTTCCTTTTGAGTGAGAGTGGGAAGAGGAATGGTTTTTGAGAATTTAAAGAAATAGACACCCTGGAATAGGTGAATAAATGTGATAAAGTTTTGATTCAATCCCAAGAAAATTACTGTTCGTTTAATTTGAATAGATGTAGTGACTTAGATATAATCTAATCACATGCGAAATTTATTTTCTAATGATACGTCAGAACTGACTTAGAAGAAAAATTTATCAGATCTGAGACACGTCTCACAAAAGTGATTCTGATGATTTTAAAAATTCTTATTTCCTCTGACTATACACATTGGGTTCTGAAATAATCTCATTCTGAACAGTACTCTATTTTCAGATGTTTTAAAATTATTTGAAATCTATCTTCAGCTAAGGTTTTGTAAAAATATCAGCCCATTGATGGTCTGTATCAATAAATTTTAAGCATAAGGTTACCTTCTGAACATAGTCTCTGATAAAATGGTGTTTTATTTCAATATGTTTAGCCCTAGAATGTAAAATTGGATTTTTACTTAAGCAAATAGCAGCAGTATTATCACAGAAGATATGGATGTTACTCTCATAAATCTGATAGTCTTCCAACTGATTTTTCATCCAAAGCATTTGTGTACTGCATAGAGAAACAGAGATGTATTCAGCTTCTGATGTAGAGAGCAATTGTAGATTGCCTCTTACTTGACCATGAGATTAGATTGTTCCCTAGGAACTGATAGTTTCCAGATGTGCTCTTTCTTTCCAATCTGTCTCCAGCATAATCTGCATCGCAGTAACCAGAAAGAGTATACTTTGATGTTTTCTCATACATCAAGCCAAGGTTAGTTGTTCCTTTCAGATACCTTAAAATTTGCTTAACAACAGTTAAATGAGATTCTCTTGGATCTGATTGAAATCTAGCACCAAAATGTACACTAAATAATATATCAGGTCTAGAAGCAGTTAGATATAAGAGAGAGCCTGTCATACCACGATAAAGCTTCTGACAAACCTTAATTTATATTTCTTCTTTTCTCATGACACATGTTGGATGCATTGGTGTTTTAGCTGTATTACAATCCATCATGTTGAATTTCTTCAGAAGTTCCTTCGTGTACTTACTTTGATGATTATAAGTGGCTTCTGGTTTCTGATCTATTTGAATTCCCAGGAAGAACTTTAACTCACCCATCAGACTCATTTCGAATTCTGCTTGCATTAACTTTGAAAATTCTTCACATAAAGAGGGGTTAGCAGAACCAAAAATGATATCATCAACGTAGATTTGAACTATAAGAATATCATTCTTATATGTTTTACAGAAGAGAGTTGTGTCAACCTTTCCTCTGGTGAACTGATTTTCTAAAAGAAATTTGCTCAATCTATCATACCAAGCTCTGGGAGCTTGCTTTAAGCCATAGAGTGACTTTTTGAGTTTAAAAACAAAATCTGATTTTTCTGAATTTTCAAAACCAGGAGGTTGTTTGACATAGACTTCTTCTGATATATAACCATTTAAGAATGCACTCTTAACATCCATCTAATATAGGGTGATGTTATGGTTTACTGAGAATGAAATTAGTAACCGTATTGCTTCAAGTCTGGCGACCGAAGAAAAGGTTTCGTTGTAATCAATTCCTTATTGTTGACTGTATCCTTGAGCAACAAGTCGTGCCTTGTTTCTGATAACTTCTCCCTTCTCATTTAGCTTGTTCCTGAATACCCACTTGGTTCCAATAACATGAACATTCTTAGGTTTTGGAACTAGATCCCAAACATCATTCTTTGAGAATTGATTCAGTTCTTCTTCCATATCCAGAACCCAGTCCTTGTCCATAAGAGCTTCTTCAACTGTAGCTGGTTCGATCAACGACACCAGTCCCAAGAGTGTTTCTTCTGATGGTCTGAAAGCTGATCTGGTTCTGATTGGAGCATCCTTGCTACCCAGAATTAGTTCCTCAGGGTGAGAAGTAAACATTCTTCTTTTCTTTTGCTGTGGTGTATTCGGAGTTACATCAGAGGTATCCGACGTAGTATCTTGCTGGTCTTTGACTTCATCTGCCTTTTCTTTAGGTTCTGAAAAGCTAATTTCTAAACCTGCAAGTTTTTCAGCTAGCTCTGACTTTTCAGAGTCAGGCTTGTCATTGAATCTAACATGAATTGATTCTTCCACAATCCGTGATTCTGTGTTATAAACTCTGTAGCCTTTTGAGCGTTTAGAGTATCCTAACAGCAGACACTTCTGCACTTTGGAGTCAAACTTGCCAAGATTCTCTTTAGTGTTAAGCATAAAACAAGTACATCCAAATGGATGAAAGTAAGAAACATTGGGAATCTTATTCTTCCATAATTCATAGGGAGTTTTATTCAAGATAGGTCTAATAGAGATTCTATTTTGAATATAACATGTTGTGTTAATTGCTTCTGCCCAAAAGTGCTTAGCCGTGTCAGTTTCTTGGATCATGGTACGAGCCATTTCTTGTAAAGTTCTGTTCTTTCTTTCTACAACTCCATTTTGTTGTGGAGTTCTAGGACAAGAAAAATCATGGGATATCCCATGTGAATCAAAAAGTTTTTCAAAGTCTTTGTTTTCAAATTCTCCACCATGATCACTTCTGACTTTGATGATTTTGCAATTTTTCTCATTTTGAACTTGAGTACAAAAGGAAGCAAACACAGAATGTGACTCATCCTTGTGTTTTAAGAATTTCACCCATGTCCAACGACTGTAATCGTCAACGATGACTAGTCCATATTTCTTACCATTGATAGAAGCAGTTTTCACTAGTCCAAAAAGATTAATGTGAAGAAGTTCTAACGGTGTGGAGGTGGAAACAATATTCTTTGATTTAAAAGAGGTTTTTGAAAATTTGCCTTTCTGACATGCTTCATAAAGAGCATCTGAAGAGTACTTCAGATTTGGCAAGCCTCTGACAAGTCCAAGCTTGTTCAGCTGAGAAATTCTTCTCAAGCTAACATGACTAAGACGTCTATGCCAGACCCATTGCTCTTCATTTACAGAAAGAAGACATTTTACATTTTGATGTTTTAAATATGATAATTTAATTTTATAAGTATTGTTCTTCTTCTTTCCGTTGAACAGGGCAAATCCATCCTTTTGACTTACAGCTTTACAGGATGTCTGATTAAAAATAACGTCATAACCATTGTCACTAAGTTGACTAATTGACAATAGATTATGCATTAGACCTTCAACTAGTAGAACATTATTAATAGAAGGAAGCTTACCATTTCCAATAGTTCCGGAGCCAATAATTCTTCCTTTCTGATTTCCTCTGAAACCAACGACACCTCCAGGCTTAAGTTTCAAATCTTGGAACATATGCCTTTCTCCCGTCATGTGTCGCGAGCATCCACTGTCCAGGTACCATGACTGGTGTTTCAATGGTGCCATTAAGGATGTATGCAACATAAATGATCTTATTCTTAGGTACCCATTTTGTGGGCCCTTTCACATTAGCTTTTCCAAAGGTTCTGACACCTTTGGACTTCCTTATATTGGAATAATAGTGTGGAATTTGTGCATATTGTGTAAGTTTGGGAGTTTTCTTTAGTGTTTGTGGTTGTGTTGTGATAGATTTTGAACCTTTTTGTTTAGAACATTTCAAGATAGTGCGAGAGGGCACAAAATGTTTGGTCCTGAATATCCCAGACCTCTGTTACCATTTCTGCTGACTCCATAGATTATTGAAGCCATTTTGCTTCTGTCTATGCTCTTAGCGAGAAAGTGTTGGAAAGCTTTACAAGTGACTTCAAGAACAAGAGGGGGGTGAATTGTGGTATTCAAAATTCATGATTAATTTTAAACTTTATTAATTAAGATCGTGGGTAATTGAAGAAAATAAAGAGATAAGGTTAGAAGGATTTCACTAGAGATTTATACAGGTTTGACCGACGTTGGCCTAGTCCTGTCCCTAAGAGGTATTCTTAAGACTTTCACTCACTACTACAAAACACGCAAACAACAACGCTCAAGTCACCACGGTTCTTCCAAAAACCGTGGTGATATCTCTAAACTCAGGCGCTAACTTTATATTATATTTTTTAATTAAAATTTTATAAGGTATAATAACGGTTGTAAGTATAACCAATATGATAGAATCAATCTTTCATGGGTTCGAACCTTGGCTGTGGCAAAAATGTTTTTCATTTAAGGTTAAGGCGCTCCTTTCTTTTTTATTTATTTTTAAATAAGGGATATCACTACATTTATTATGAGTAATCGTCGTGATATAGTTTGCTATTATTTTAAAATATAAAATATAATTACGATTGTAGTTTAAACTGTAACGAAAAGTGATAGTTTTTAATATATAAACGAAACTATCTGTGACCTAGTTCATAACTGTCGTTTCTCTCTAAAGAAAACCCTAACACAACCCTCTTCTCTCATGAATCTTAACCAATACTGTTACAAGTGAATGGAGAAAAGAAGCTTAAAGGATATCTGACGGGAGCAACGTCCGGCCCAAACTCCTACAGCGGTGAAGATGTTATGTTCTCCTGCTCTCTTCTTTCTAGGATTATTGTTTTAGGGTTTGGTTTTAGGATGTTGTGGAAAACATTATGTTATTGATGTTTTAGGGTTAAGTTTGATTTTTGTTGTGTTACCTTGTAGATACATGGTGATTATGGTGGTAGCAAGCGTATACTATGGTGAAGTTTCATATGGTTTTTGAAGCATGAAGAAAAATATAAGAAGTATGAAGTTATTGTATAAACTTCATCCACCTTATATTTCTTCTTCATTGCTTCACAAACTAGATGAACTTGATATATCTTGATTTGCTACAGTTCCAAGATTATTTTGAATAAGAGGTGCGTGTAACACCCCAAAATTTTCCCTCATATTTTACCATCAATAAGTTACTTATGCTTCACATACATATGCATTTAGGTCATAAACATCATACATGCATCATTGGCTTTCCCAAGGCATGGCATCAGAGGCTTCTATGTCATTGATTGTTCAAAGCAAGAAGAATGAGATATACTCAAGCACTCAAGCTACAAAGGCTATTTATGCCTCCTGACATCATATTTGGTTCACCATTTCATCAGAAGATTGAGATTTACAAGAAACTTGAAGAGGATCACTATCTCCTATCTTTGGTCCTCAAATTAGTGTTTTACCTATCTGTGTATGTGGTATCCTCATGGGCAAGGATTTTGGAACTTCAACATCATCATGCCACATACAACTTCTTGGTTCAAGGGAATCTCAACTTACCTCAGGGGAATTAGGGTTTTGGACATTGGACAACATCTCCCATCTTTTGGGGCTAAAATTAGGGTTTTGTTTCAAAGAAGTTTATTTCTGATTTTTGAGCTAGACTTGATTCCATGGTATTATATATGTTTTCAAGTATCTATAAGTGGAGTATTGACCATCACTTTCATTCAGAAGGGTTTCAATTGGTCAGATCGTTGAGAATTAGCTGAATTGGGATAAAGTCAACTGGGTAGTGAAAAAAGTCAACTCCTAACTTTTTGAGGTTAATCTTGTGTTCATCATGTTAAATGTGACCAATGGGTGGAATTTGATCAAGAAATATCAAAGGAATCATGAAAAATCAAGGATTCTGGAAAGTTTCTATTTTTGGCAAATTAAGGTTTTGGAACATTCCATTTTTGGCAAGTTTTCATGGTTGTGCAACCACTTTCAAGGCCATTTTTCCCATGTTCAAAGCTTTATTTCATTTTTTATCAAACATGAAAGTTGTAGTGCTCATTTCAAGCTTTCCAACCATATAAAATTCATCTCCATTGGATCATTTTTGAGCAAGTTATGATTGTTGGAAATTGGACATTTTCACACTTTCATTTTCCAACACTTAGATTTTTTTCAAAGTGTTAAGGGTCAGTTTTTTGTGCCAATGTTCAAGCTCGATTTTGAGTGGCTTCCCATCCCCATTTGGAAATCATGTTCAAATCAAAGTTGTAGAGGGATCTTCCACCTTTCCAACCATATAGAGAACATGTGAATTAAGAGAAAACACTTTCCATATAAGAAGTATGAAGTTATTGTATAAACTTCATCCACCTTTCCATATAAGAAGTATGAAGTTATTGTATAAAATTCATCCACCTTTCCAACTTCTTGGTTTATATAGTGCCCCCAAGCACGTGGCCAACGACCCTATTTTCGGGGCGAAATAACCGTTTTCCCAAAGAATAGGTAACTGCTCAAACTAGCCGTTATGTCGGCCAGGGTGCCCAAAACTAGTCGTTATGTCGGGCATAGGCATAGTTTCGGGCACATACCCTTAGCTGTTCGGGGAGTGAAGAAGCCGTGCAAAACAGGCAGCTGTTCCGGGGAGGAGCGGTTCATCCCTTGCCCGGTTGGAGGGACAGAAAGGTAACTTTTGCCCTTTATGGATTAGACTTAAGCAATTGGACCGTTCTGGGAGCAGAAGTGGATTGGGTCGTGCCTGGTCGTCGGTCCAGTCCAGAACAACAATAAAAAAACATACATTATTTAAGCAACAAAATCCCAAATAGGACTGTAACAAATCAAGATACATTGAGTCAATAACGCACTGTCGCAATGTAAAAAACAACCGGCAGAACAAAAGAGTCGCCATTGAACGTTATTTTTCCCGGCGCAAGGAATGAAACGATTGAAGAAACCTGAAGAAAGGAAAGGAATGGTCTTGCAACCAAGATCGGGGTTTGGGAGTCGGTTACGTGAAGAGAAAGATTAGCACCCTTCCACATCCATCGTACTCAATGGGATTCACGTTTGTTGTTCTGATCAAAAGGTGTAGATATCTGAGGCTCCACTGCTAACTGGAAAGGAATAGAATGAGAAACAAAGAAGAGGGGAAAGAAAACAAAAGAGGACTCGCAAGGATCATCGCAATCCTATGCCTACGTATCTTCATGGACAAATGAAGAATTAAAGTTGACGTAGTTCGAAGGACTACGGGTGGATGGGGGAAGGTTTGCTCGCCAAGACGTCGCATCTTGTGCCTACGTACCCTGAATCAGACGAGAATAAGGAAATTGGAGCAGTCGTAGTTCGTCCCACTATGGGTTGCCTTGTTTGTTTGGTGTTTTTTAGGTGGACGATGCTAATATTCGCGTTCCAGCAGTTTAGGTGTTGCTGCTCGTTGTATGAAGACTTACGCATTTACCTGTTTGCGATAGAACAGAAATAGTGTGTCCTTACGATTAGGGGGAGTGAGATGAGAAGAGAATCCCGAAGGAAGACGATTGATTTGTTTATGTCTTTTAGAAGAAGTGTTTTAATTTGTTTTGTTTGTGATATGTATTGTGCTAAAGACTATGACATAGGAGTGAATACTTTGACAAGGTCGCCCCCAACGGGACGTTTGCAAAGTACTCTAGAAGAGCAAAGGAGACCTTCACTAATCATTTCCCATGTGCTTAAGGCTCATCGCGCACTACACATACAATATTTGTTAAGTGTTTTTGCTTTTCTTTTTGGAGAGAGAAGAGAGACTCAAATGGTTAAAAGAAAAATCTAAGGGGACCTCCATCCTAGAAGTTGTCATGCAATGATTGACCCTATAGTTGAAGTAAGGAAAAGGGAATCTTTACCTATGTTAGCATGCTTGGATTGATATCCTAATGTCTATCCTACTTTGAACCTAATCCAAAATTAGATTCAAGCTAGGAACCTTAAGGGAACATGTGATCATACATAAGTAAACATTAGATGATTCAATCACAATTCAAAGAAGTAATAAAGAAGAAGTGAGATGAAAGAGGGACCTCATAAGAGTTGATGTCAATGTAAAGTTATACAAGTTTTCATCAAATTCAAATCAAGCTCAACTATTGGATATTTGAAAGAAATATGCAAAACAATGCACTTATGCTCATTCAAATGTCCTAAGACTATCCTAAAAGTAATGTCAATCATTTAACAAAAAGAAATGAGTCCTAAAAGGTTGAGAACCCTAGTGGGGCAGTAGTTATGTCCTAATATATCTCATTCATGTTATTTTCCTAAGAAGTGTAAAAGAATTCAAGTTACGTCTCATGTTAGCACACAAACAATTGTCAATCAAAAAGTCATGCAAATCACACCTTAAAAGGCTACACAAATGAAGTTAACCCACACATATAAGTTGGGTCAGTAGCACACATGGTATTATCATCACAAAGTGAGTCTTAGGATGTTAAAAACTTATTATGAAACCCACAGCAAGTCATGTTCAAAAGATTAGGCAATTCTACACAAGTATGTCACTTTTATGATGCATCATTCACTTATGATTACATAATGCACAAGTAAGCATGAAGTTGACTTGTAAATGACCTAAGTCAGAAGCTAACTCATGGATTTAATGCTTCAAAGTAACCTCAAGTTGTCACAAAGTTGTCATGGCAAAACATTTTTAAGGGCTAATGCAAGTAGGAGTCAAAGTTAACCCTAATCACCCTCTAAAAGCATGTAGACTTACACTCAAGTCAAAGAATGAACAAAGTCCTGTCAAGTGAGTATCTAAAAATAAAATTAAGTAGAAAATAATCTATAAAGTTTCAAATTTGAGTTTCAAAAGCATTGGATAAATGAAGCATACAAAAGCTCAAGTGAAGTTGTCAAAGTTGATGCACAATCATGTTCAAGTTTGTGCAAGTTTTACACCAACTGTAAGCATGCAAAAGGACCTATAAATGGGGTTAGAAGGATTTACCTCATGCTATATCAAGTATACATAAATGATAAACATGACCTATAATCATGGCACAAGTGTCTTCCCTACACATTGCAAAGATCTACCCTAAAGTTCAAGTAAGGATGCATACATTGAATTGCTCATGAAAAATAGTTAGATGACTTGAAAAATTATGAGATTTTAATCATATCATGATGAAGTCAGTAGGTAATTATGTGCTAAAAATATGCCCAATATTATGTGCACAAGATGTTCAAACAATATCAAACATATGACAAGTTACAAAGCAATGGTTAATCAAAACAAGCTTCAAAAGACGATTCAAAAGTAAACAAACACAAAATGGAAAAGATTCCAAGTGATCATAAACATGTCCTATAATCACGTGACTAGGTGAATGCAAAAGTTGAGATCAAAACCAATTAGGAATCATCAAGAAACAAGCCCTAATGTAAAAACTAGGTCAACTTGTACAACTTTAATCATAAAATCCAAAACAATTACCAAAATAATCCAAAAATGAAATTAAAAATTATGAAAAATTAATTTATATGCCAAAGATCATCCATGATTTTTTGTGGAATTTTTAGATGATTAAAATATTTTTAATAAAGCAAAATGAAACGTGTATCAAAAATAAAATGAAAAAAGAATACAATGCAATGGGGGGTGTACAAATAGTAAAATCCCTTGGTCAGAATCTTATTGGGCCAAAACTGGGGGCGGGGATATAAAAATGCATGTGACCCAAACCTTTTCACATTAACATAATAACCATTTTATTATTTGATTTTTATTTAAAATCATTTTATTCAGAAATAAAGGAAACAAATAGAGCACGTGGGTTTTTTCTTTGGTCTCATTAATGTGCTGGCATTCATGTACAAGTGGAATTAAAAAATTTACACACGCGCCCTCTAACCAAAATTGAAATAACCCAGACACCGGAGCTAGGGCTCTGGTCGTCTTCTCCGGTGGACCTCCACCGTGAGCAGCGGCCAAACACTCTAGAAATTAAAAAGAAGACCACTCCCTCACTCATTTTTTCATGCTGATTACAAATTCCATGTTTCGAATTCTCATTTGATTACTCTATAATGCAAAACGAATGAAAATAAATTAAGCTCTCAAATCAAGATCTTCACATTTTGCCCTGAATTACACCACAACCATTGCCTCGGGTAGGAGGGCTTCAGATGCAACTAATCACATACCCTAAATCACCACAACTTGTTCTAAAATGATGCTGAAAGTTTCAAGATTTATGACCTGTTAGAGATACTCTTCACGTGCAAGGAAACCCTGGAAACTTCCTGCAATGGTCTTGAGATCTCCGCTAGAGCAAAATAAATGCTCAATCTCCTTTGAATCTGACTTGAAAATGCAGTTTTGATGATGATAAAAAAATGGATTCGCAGGTGACGATACAATGCTTCCAGGTGGAGATTCTTGCAAACAGTAGCAAGTAGGAAGTGTAGTGATGAAAATGGTGGAAGAATCTTGGAAAAAGCTCTCAAAATGAATCAGTTTCGAAAGCTTAAAGATGAGAGAATGAAATGTGATTTTTGATATATTTTCTCAAAATGTGATGTGTAACTATTTCTGTTAGGGTGATAATGGGGACTTTATATGTGTGGTAATGCATGGTTAAGATGTAATCATGGTTAGAAGTCAGTTATAAGCATGTTTAAGGGAAATTTGGAAAAAAATGAGAGTGAAGTGTGGCACGGGTTTATGTGTGAGGTGCATGATTATTATTATGGTGTACTACAAGATGGTGATGATATTGATGTGTGATGGTAATGTTGGCTAGTACAATTAGAAAAAACAACAACTTGTTGATTAAGTTTCTTTTTCTTTTTCATTTATATGAGGTAAAGGTGGTATGTGTGAACGTTATGTGAAGAAAGTGCATGGCCAAATGGGGTAAAGAGGTGGTGACATAAGATGATGCGCATACAACAACAATGCAATATCTTATGGTTTAAAATTTTAGGGGTTTGAACACTTGCATGGGGGTGACTTTGAGGTGATATATCTTGATGATTAGTGAACCAAATGGTAAAGTCTTGATATCATGAGAAAGAGGGAATTGCATGGAATAATTTTCATGTTGGATACAACTTGAATTGAAGTCTTGAACATCAAGAAAAATGGCCTTGAAGTCATGGGTACCAAAACTGACTTTTACATTGAAAAAATTCTAAGTGTTTTCTCTTAATTCACATCTTTGAGATCCATAGAACATGATTTCCACCAAACACTTAGAGGGATCCTCCACCTTTCCACCAAATCAAAGATGTGAGAGGGTCAGGTATCAAATATTCACCCTACAAAATAATACTTTATACTTGCCCTTTTTCTGTGACCCTTTCTTACTTGAGCGTCGGAGTGCCTTGCAGGTACACCCCCCTCCTCCTATCCATACACCCAACATCTCAGACGTACTTGGTGGCCCACTTCAACAGGGTCTGAACCAACCTTCACGATCAGTGGCGCCGTCTGTGGGAACTCTGGTTCTCCCCATCTTTCTTTCCTCAAAAACCAAAGATCAAAGCAAATTTTCAAGATCATCATCATGGCCTCTTAAGATCACGCCAAAGGTGCTCTCCAGTCCGCTGTCCTCCCCGTCAACAAGACTGACGTTGACGGTCCATCTGCTCTCCTCGGAGATCCCCATTTATGAGAGACGAGGCCATAGCCTCTCTCTCCCCTACTCCTGCTGATTGCAAAGACGACCAGCCCCTCGCTGGCCATCCATCTCGTTCTTGCTCCACCCAATGTCGACCCGGCCGTGGTGGCCCTTCTGGAGGCGCTCAACAAAACTAACCTGCTGATCCTTCAGCAGAATGAAAGGATCGGGGCTTTGGAGGAATCCGCCCGTCCAAGATCCCCACCTCTGAGGAAGAACCATTGACGATCCAAGAGCTCGCGGCCTCGGTGAGAAGTCGACCGAAGGGCTATGCCAAGAGCCAGAATCTCGCGCCGTTCAGAAACGCGACCAGGTTTCCCCACGGAACCAGCACTCTCCCAGCCGCAAGAGGACCCGAAGAGACAAGCAGTCACCTTCGGTCAGGTCAAAGGGCCGGGCCCGTTCACCTTCCCATTGAAGAAGTCGTCGACACGAGCGACTCATCCGGTCCTCGTAACCAACCAGCTCCAGCAGCGATGATGAGCCTCACGGCCCGTTATCCCAAGAGATCTTGGCAACACGCCTCCCCCAAGGGCCTGGAGAAGCCCCCAGTACTGGGCACGTACGACGGCATGACCGACCCTGATGAGCACATCGAAAACATCGATGCGCTATTGGATTACCATGGCATCCGGGGCACCATCAAGTGCTGACTATTTCTGACTACCCTCCGAAAAGGGGCAATGACGTGGTACAAGCAGTTACCCGAAGAATCTATTGCGTCGTGGAAGCAACTGGGGAGGATGTTCTCCCGGTATTTCACTGCGTCACGACGTCACCCAAAAACTGAAGCCTCCCTTGGGGCCATAATCCAAGTAAAGGACGAACCTCTCCGGACATACATCGAGAGGTTCAACAAAGAAGCGGTATAGGTCCCTACAACTGACGAGATGAAAAAATTCCTACTCGAGCAAGAACTCTGCTCAGGCTCAGAATTTTCTAAAGTCGTTGGCCTCGCACCTCCGAGGAACCTGGATACCCTCCTCCTCAAGGCACAGTCACACATTCAGTACGAGGAGAAGGAGGCAGCCAACTCCGTCCAAGCCTCCCGCCACCAGGAGAACGCCCGGGCCTCCAGAGGCGAAGAAGCCTTGACATCTCGTCGAGGAGAAAGGAAGTGCAAAGACCATCCTCGGGACTCTCACGACAGCAAGGGACCCTCCGAACGATTCCACGACTATACCCCCTTCACCGTCTCCAGGGAGAAAATACTGTCCGAATGCGCGAATTCAGAATTTTAGCAAGCGGGGGTCCACTTCCCCAAACAAATACCGGCCAAACCCAACACCGAAAAATCGAAGTACTGCCGTTTCCATAAGACTCACGGCCACATTACCGAAGACTGCATCTATTTGAAAGATTCCATCGAGATACTGATCAGGGATGGCCACCGGAAACAGTTCACAAAAAAGAAAGACGCTCCCCGGCAAGACGCCCAGGAGTCCAAAAAGGTAGAGGAAGAGGCACCTTCCTCGGAAGAGGCCAACATCCAGATCTCCATGTCCGTATCACGACCAGAGGACTTCTACGTCCCAGATGAGCTCAGCACTCCTGCCTACTTCGCGGCCCACAGCCCGTGGGAAACATTCCCCTCCGCCATGGTCATCTCGAGCGGGGGCTTCGATAAAGTCACGGTGGGCTCCGTGAAAAGGAAATTCGAGCACCTAATCAGCACGAGCTCCAGCAAGATAACGACGCTCGACCAAGCCCAGAAGGGCTCTATCCCCATCTCCTTCTACCAGGAAGAGCTCCTCGGAGGATCTCCAAACTCGAGCATACCCTTACTCGTCAGAGCTCGAATGGTGAACTTCGACGTTCGCAAAATCCTCGTCGACCAAGGCAGCTCGGTCGACATTATGTACTCCCAATTGTTTTCAATGCTTCAGCTGGACGAATCACACCTCACCCCCTACGTAGGGTCTGATTTGCAAGGATTCAATGGATCAGTGACCAAACCCTGGGGATACGTTGAACTGATCGTCACTTTTGGATCAGCAGAGATGGCCAGATCCGTCAAAGTGCAGTTTTTGGTGATCGATTAATCGTCACTATACCAGTGTATCTTCGGAAGACCAACATTGGTTGAGTTGGTAGTTATGCCCTCAACTGTCCACCTGAATATGAAGTATTACACTTCAAAGGGGATGGTCGCCACCCTCCACAACAACATCGAAGTCGTACGACGATGTTTCGAAGCAGCCACAAAGGGACTCAACACCATCACGTCGAAGCCAAAGGTTTCAAACAAGCCAGCCTTGCCCAGCAGTTCCGAGGAAGCCAAGCCTCTGCCTCAGGTCGACTCCATTGACCTCGACAGCCGCTTCCCCAAAGAAGACTAGCAGGAGGACCAAGCAGCTTCAACCAACTCATCTACCCTGCCCAGCAGAAGCTCCCATCCGATGCGCCCAATCCCGGATGACAACTTCGAGCTTGTTTTGTTCGGCGACGACCCCCAGCGGGGAGTGAAGATTGGAGCGGACCTCCCTGACATCGCAAGGAAGCAACTCAAAGCCTGCCTCCGTGAGAACGCCAATCTCTTCGCCTGGAGCACCACCGAGATGCCCGGCTTGGACCCGTTTGTCGCCTGCCATCAACTCAAGATTGACCCGGCCGTCAAAGCAGTAACACAACGTAGGAGAGAGCAGTCTCTGGAGAAAACGGAGGCTGCAGAAAAAGCTGTAAAGGACATCCTCGAGGCCAAATTTATCTCGGAGGCCAAGTACACCACTTGGTTGTCCAACGTTGTACTCGTGAAAAAATCTAATGGCAAATGGAGAATGTGCATTGACTACACCGATCTTAATAAGGCATGCCCGAAGGACGCCTACCCCCTCCCCAATATTGATAAACTTGTTGATAATTCTGCCAGTTTTAAACTTTTATCATTCATAGACGCCTATTCGGGCTATAATCAAATTCCAATGGCAATGAGCGATAAAAAATACATGGTCTTCATGACCGAATCGGGCAACTATTACTACAACGTAATGCCCTTCGGCTTGAAGAATGCCAGCGCGACCTATCAAAGAATGATGAACAAGGTCTTTCGGGGAGAGATAGGTGACATGCTCTAAGTCTATATGGACGACATGATCGTCAAATCCCACGAGGAGACCGATCATACCGCCCATCTGAGGAAGGTCTTCGAACAGGCCAGGAAGTATAAGATGCGTTTCAACCCGGAGAAAATGCACGTTCGGTGTCCGGGCAGGCAAATTCCTCGGCTTCTACTTAACAGAATGAGGAATAGAGGCCAATCCTGATAAGTGTCGGGCGTTCTCTGAGTTTCCAACGCCCAAGTTGAAGAAGTCCATCCAATACCTCAACGGGATGCTCGCGTCATTATCCCGCTTCGTTGCCAAATCTGCCCAGCACGCCCTGCCATTCTTCAAACTCCTCTGCAAGGAGGCAGCGTTCGAATGGACCGAGGAATGCGACCAAGCTTTCCTCCACCTGAAACGGGCACTTTCGGAACCACCAGTCCTCTCACGCCCAGACAACGGCGAAACTTTGTACCTGTATCTCGCCGTAGCAACCGAGGCAGTAAGCGCCACTCTCATCCGCGAGACACCTGGCGGGCAGAAGCCCATATACTTCACGAGCAAAGCACTACAGGGACCAGAGTTGAGGTACCAACAGATTGAAAAGGTGGCACTGGCCCTCATCAATGCAGCTAGAAGACTGAGACACTACTTTCTAGCCCACACGATTGTGGTTCGAACAGATCAACCCGTAAAGCAGCTATTGGGACGACCAGACATGGCCGATAGAATGCTCAAATGGTTGCTCGAGCTGTCCGAATTTGACATCCAGTATGAGAGCAGGAAAGCCCTCAAAGCCCAGGCCCTGGCCGACTTCGTCGCAGAAATGACGTTCGCAGACTCCCCCACTTGCGGAGCACGCAAATGGACCATTTTCGTAGACGGGGCCTCTAGCTCGGCGGGGAGCAGGGCAGGCATCATACTGGAAAGCGATGAAGGAATCATCGTTGAATTTTCACTCACCCTGTCCTTCCCCACCTCTAACAACCAGGCTGAGTACGAGGCCTTCCTCGTCGGGTTAGGCTTGGCCGAAGACCTTGGCGCAGAGGAAGTCGTTATTTGCACAGATTCATAACTCGTGGCCCTTCAAGTCCGAGGGGAATATTAAGCCAAAAACAACAACCTGGCCGAATACTTAGCCCTGGTCAGGAAGAGGATGACGAAGTTCATAGCGGTAGAGGTAAAACACGTTCCCCACGAACACAATGTCCGGGCAGACGTTTTGTCCAAACTAGCCATCACGAAGAAGAACGGCGGAAACAAGTCCGTCATACAGGAGATACTTCCTCGACCCAGTATCGAGAAAGCTTCCCTGACCCTCGATATACAGATGATCGGCAACAGCAATTGCTGGATGACCCCCGTTTACAACTACCTCGCTAAAGACGAACTTTCGTCCGACCCCAAAGAGGCCAGCATAGTTAGGCGAAGAGCCTGCTCCTACGTCCTGGTCGAAGATAAACTCTACAGGCGAGGGTTCTCCATCCCGCTACTCAAGTGTGTCGAAGAAGAAATAGTCGCCCATATCTTGCACGAAATTCACGAAGGAATCAACGCCCAACACCTCGGAGGAAGGTCCCTTGCCCGAATGGCCCTCCGAGCAGGGTACTACTGGCCAACCATGCAACATGATGCTAAAGAGCACGTAAAGAAATGTGACAAGTGCCAACGACATGGGGACATGCACCTAGCTCCTTCTAACGAGCTCAAGGCTATGTCCTCCCCGTGGCCATTTGCCTGGTGGGGCCTGGATTGTAACGCCCAAATATTTAATTATTTATTTAATTGAATATTTAATTATTTGTTTGTGATTATTCGATCGATTTTGGTGTTTTGATAAATTAAGTCGGGATATTAAGTCGGAAAGTCATGGAATAATATTAGTAGTAATATTATCGTTGTTGGAGTGTGTTGGTTTCGTGGGCTTGGATTCGTGTCGGAATTAGTAAATTAAGGGGTGTATGATTTAGGCCCATTAGATATTATATTAGAATAATATTATTTTAATAAAATAAAAGTAATAGAAAAGAATAGTGAGGTTTTGGTATCAGTTAGAGGAGAAGAGGAAGAACGTGAGAGAAGAAGTTGCGAGAGAAACTGCTACCGGTGCCAAAATTCCCCGAATCCGATCGAACCTAGAGCTGCCTTTAATCCAAGGTAAGGGTGGTTATGATGAATGATATAAGGGTTTGGGATTATATGATTTTTTTTTCCATTGATTTTTGATAAGTGTTGTTGTCTGTGAGGAAATTAATATTGATGTTGTTAAATTGTGATTCTGCTGTGTGATGATTGATTTTGTGAACCTTGTAGTGAAATTGATTGATTCTGTGAAAATGTTAATTAGTCGATTTTTGTGAAATTTGTTGCTGGTAATTTTTATGAATGTTGTAGTGAAGATTTGATTTTATGAGAAATTTTGGTTGGGACTAGATAACACTGTGCAAATGCATGGGTGGCGCAGGCCACCCAGAACAAAATAAAATACATGTGGCGCAGGCCACCCAAAAGTAAAGAAGAAAACACATGGCGTGGGACACATGTTGGTGGCGCCAACCACTACCCCTTCATAGATGCAAGTGGCGCAAGCCACTAGGAATAAGCATAAGGGTGGCGTCAGCCACCCATAAAAGAAAAGAGGAAGCACTTAGTTTAATTCAATTAAAATACTATTGCATATAAGCGAAAATTATGTACTTCATGATACCATCCTATCAATTTCTATAATTAAGTAACACAAAATCAATGTCATGTTTCTACTTAATAAAATGAATTGAATTAATGAAATAGGACTGATAGTGTGATGTATTTGAACTGCATAGGATATAATGTTATCAGTATGCCAGCATATCAGATAAGTATGAATAACAGGTTTTTTTAATTATAAACAGAGGGAATTTTTGACAGGAACTGAACTGTTTAAAATTCATGACAGAAACTGGGAATTTATTTTAATGGCAGTAGTAACAGAAAACATAATTTTTCCATAAGTCGTATTAATCGCAGAAGTGAAACAGTACAGTTTTAGTCGGTTTAGTGGATTTAGGCGGAAAAAGTAGTTGCTCGGAATTTAATGAAACTTGACGTGGTATGTCGGGTAGTTTAGTAGATGATTTTCGTGGATTTGTTTTGTTAAAATTATGTCGAAAAAGTCGAATTACAGGTACAGCTGGGTTGTAATATTGTTCCGATTTACGGACAGATTTTAAGTTGAAGGCTTGATAAGCCAACGTTGATATAAGTTGTTTATGTCGTAAAAGTTGTTATGTTGTTTTAAGTTGATTATGTGGTGGATGTTGTTGAGTTGTGTATGTTGATGAGTTGTGCATGTCATAAAGCATACATTGCATTTTATGTCGGAGCCGTTGCTCACACCACGTTGGCCTGGATTGGCACAAGTTGAAAGTTGAAAGTTGAAGGCTTATGCCTTGATGCCTCGATAAACTGGCAATTTTAAGTTAGGAGTTTTACTCCGATGGTACCACATACATAACATAGTCGAGTCGCATTAAAGTTGCATTTTTCAAGTTGTTGTTGATTTTGTTGGTTGTTGATGTGAAGTGGTGATATTTGTATGATTCCTACCTATGTATTATTTATCATACTTCGTTTATAATATTCAATATCTCACCCCTTCTGTTTGAATGTTGCCCCTATGTTGGCAACGTGCAGATAATCAAGAGGAGTAGCCGGTTACCTTAGTTCGAGTCGGTGTTTGTCGCTCTGATACGTAGCATTCGGGGGGATGACGCGTGTCATTTTGTTTATTTGCCTACATGCTGAATTTTTAGTGAAATTGCCGAAAAACACTCTGTTGTTTAATTTGAAGTTGTTTTATGTTGGATAAAGATGCTACTAATTTGATTATGAATCCGTTGCGTTGCATTTAATAAAGTTGATTATAAGTTGAAGACTATTTGTTGGTTTATGTTCCCTTTAATCGTTATGTATCTTTCATGATTAACTATTATGTGATTGATTTTAAAGTTGAAAATGTGATATCCCATTTCATGTTGAAAATTTTATAACTCTGATTTTAATAGAATTATCAGGTAGAAAATGGGGTGTTACATTAGTGGGATCAGAGCAGGTCGGTCCGTCCGGCCAAGTGTCGAGTCGTAGTTGTTTAACAATCGAGTATTGTTATTTGGTTCTAACTTTTGTTTGTGTTGTAGTGATAAGTTGAGATGGCTGGAAGGAACGATGCTGCAATGGCTGCTACAATGCAAGCAATGGCTCAGGCTGTGCTGAATTTACCGAACGCTGGCGAGAATGATGGATCTCGTAGTTTGGTTACTTTTCAGAGGGAGAATCCGCCTACCTTCAAGGGCAAGTATGATCCTGATGGAGCGTTGGATTGGTTGAAAGAGATTGAGAGGATCTTCCGTGTGATGGACTGTACTCCAGCGCAGAAGGTTTGTTATGGGACTCATATGCTAGCAGTCGAAGCTGATGACTGGTGGCTAGAGACTCGTCAGAGGTTGGAGACTACAGGTGAGGTTATCACTTGGGAGGTATTCCAAAAGGAATTTCTGAGGAAGTATTATCCAGAGGATGTTCGTGGTAAGAAGCAGATTGAGTTTCTTGAGCTGAAACAAGGAACTATGTCGGTTACCGATTATGCTGTGAAGTTTGTTGAGTTGGCTAAGTTTTATCCGTACTATACCGGGGATGATGCTGAGTTCTCTAAATGCATCAAGTTTGAGAGCGGGTTGCGCTCTGAAATCAAGAAAGTTGTTGGGTATCAGAAGATTCGTGTCTTCTCTGATTTGGTTGACAGTTGCAGAATATATGAAGAGGACAACAATGCTCACTACAAGATTGTTAGTGATAGAAGCGACAAGCAACAACAGAACCGTGGCAAGCCTTATGATGCTCCAGCTGGAAAGGGAAAACAGAGAGTGATTGAGGGCAAGAAGACTAGTAGGGGAGATGCTCCTGCTGGCATAACTTGTTTCAAGTGTGGAAAACCTGGTCATAAGAGTACTGTGTGTACTGCTGAGGTGAAGAGGTGTTTCCGATGTGGTAAGATTGGACATGCAATATCTGATTGCAAGCACAAGGAGATGATCTGTTTTAATTGTGGTGAAGAGGGGCATATTGGTAGTCAGTGTCAGAAGCCAAAGAAAGCTCAGACCGGAAAAGTGTTCGCGTTGGCAGGAACTCAGACAGCTAACGAGGACAGACTTATTAGAGGTACATGCTTCATTAATAGTACTCCTTTAATTACTATTATTGATACTGGTGCTACGCATTGTTTTATTGCTGCTGATTGTGTTAAAAGATTGGGTCTTAAATTGTCTGCTATGAATGAAGAATTAATCGTCGAGATTCCAGCTAAGGGATCGGTGACTACTTCTCTTGTGTGTTTAAGGTGCCCTTTATCGATCTTCGATAAAGACTTTTATGTTGATTGGTATGTTTGCCGCTGACCGGAATGGATGTAATCCTAGGTATGAACTGGTTAGAGTATAACTACGTTCATATAAATTGTTATCGCAAATCAGTGAGGTTTTCTTCTTCTGAAGAGGAAGGAATTGGATTGTTGTCTTTCAGAGAGTTACAACAATTGATGAAAGAAGAAGCTCAGATGTTTTCGTTGATGGCAACATTGTCTATTGAGAGCAAAGCTAAGATTGAGGAATTGCAAGTGGTGAGTGAATTTCCTGAAGTTTTCCCTGATGAAATTCCTGATGTACCACCAGAGAGAGAGGTTGAATTTGCAATTGATCTTGTACTTGGTACTAGACCTGTTTCGATGGCACCGTACAGAATGCCGGCATCCGAGTTGTCTGAATTAAAGAAGCAATTGGAAGAGTTACTTGAGAAGAAATTTATAAGATCAAGTGTATCGCCGTGGGGAGCTCCAGTGTTGTTAGTAAAGAAGAAAGATGGAAGTATGAGACTTTGTGTTGATTATAGACAGCTGAATAAAGTAACAATCAAGAACAAGTATCCACTTTCGAGGATAGATGATTTGATGGATCAGTTGGTGGGTGCTCGTGTGTTTAGCAAGATTAATTTGAGATCGAGTTATCATCAGATTAAAGTGAAGGATGAGGATATTCAGAAGACGGCGTTCAAAACACGGTATGGACATTATGAGTATTCAGTGATGCCTTTCGATGTTACTAATGCGCCGGGAGTATTCATGGAATACATGAACCGCATTTTTCATACTTATCTGGATCATTTTGTGGTTGTATTCATTGATGATATTATGATTTATTCTAAGTCAAAAGAAGAGCATAAGGAACATTTGAGAATAGTGTTAGAAGTTTTGAAAGACAACAAGTTGTATACGAAGTTGTCCAAGTGCGAGTTCTGGTTGAAAGAAGTTAGTTTTCTTGGTCATGTGATTTCAAGTAGTGGTATTGTCGTGGATCCTTCTAAAGTAGATGTTGTGTTGCAATGGGAAACTCCAAGGTCGGCTACTGAGATTAGAAGCTTTTTGGGGCTAGCTGGTTATTATAGAAGGTTTATTGAAGGGTTTTCTAAGTTGGCACTTCCGTTAACTAGATTAGCTTGTAAAAGTAAAGCTTTTGTGTGGGATGTTCAGTGCGAAGAAAGTTTTACAGAATTGAAGAAGAGGTTGACGTCGGCTCCGATTTTGACATTATCGAATCCAGGAGAACCGTTTGTAGTTTATTGTGATGCTTCGTTGATGGGTTTAGGAGGTGTGCTTATGCAGAATAATAAGGTAAATGCTTATGCGTCTCAACAGTTGAGAACTCATGAAAGGAATTATCCTACGCATGATTTGGAACTTGCTGCAGTGGTTTTTGTGCTGAAGATTTGGAGGCATTATCTCTATGGTTCTAGATTTGAAGTTTATAGTGATCATAAGAGCTTAAAGTATTTGTTTGATTAGAAGGAGTTGAATATGAGACAGCGAAGGTGGTTAGAGTTGCTGAAAGATTATGATTTGAATTATCATCTGGGAAAAGCTAATGTTGTGGCCGATGCTTTAAGCCGAAAGACCTTGCATATGTCAGCAATGATGATTAAGGAATTGGAATTAATTGAGCAGTTTCGAGATATGAGTTTGGTTTGTGAAGTGACACCGCAGAGTGTTATGCTGGGTATGTTGAAGATTAACAATGATTTTCTGGACAGTATTCGAGAGGCTCAGAAGCGGGATGTGAAACTAGTGGACATCATGAATAGTTATGGTCAATCGGATGAGAGTGACTTTAAGATTGATGCACGAGGTGTGTTGAGACTGCATGATCGAATTTGTATACCAGATGATGCAGATATGAAAAAGAAGATTCTTGAAGAGGGTCATAGAAGTAATCTGAGTATTCATCCGGGAGTTACTAAAATGTATCAAGACTTAAAGAAGATATTTTGGTGGTCCAGAATGAAAGAAGATGTGGCACGATTTGTGTATGCATGTTTGACTTGTCAAAAGTCAAAAATCGAACACCAGAAGCCTGCGGGGTTGATGCAACCGTTAGAAGTTCCAGAATGAAAATGGGATAGCATTTCTATGGACTTTGTGATAGGGTTGCCTATTACTTCAAGAGGACATGATTCAATTTGGGTGATTGTTGATAGGCTTACGAAATCGGCTCATTTTATACCTATTAACATCACATATCCAATTGCGAAATTGGCAGAGATTTATATCCGAGTAATTGTGAAGTTGCATGGTGTTCCTTTGTGTATCGTGTCGGATAGAGATCCGAGGTTTACGTCGGAGTTTTGGAAGAGTCTACAGGAAGCGTTGGGTTTTAAGTTGAGGTTGAGTTCGGCGTATCATCCTCAGACGGATGGTAAAACTGAGAGGTCTATTCAATCGTTGGAGGATTTGTTGAGAGCTTGTGTTCTTGAGCAGGGAGGTTCGTGGGATACTTACCTTCCATTGATCGAGTTCACTTATAATAATAGTCACCATTCTAGTATCGGAATGGCATCTTTTGAAGCGCTGTATGGTCGGAGGTGTAGAACTCCGTTGTGTTGGCATGAATCTGGTGAAAGTGTAGTACTTGGACCAACATTAGTTCGAGAAACTACCGAGAAAGTGAAGTTGATTTGAGAGAAAATGAAAGCTTTTCAAAGTAGACAGAAAAGTTACCATGACAAGCGGAAGAAGGATTTAGAATTCCAAGCGGGAGATCATGTGTTTTTGAGAGTCACGCCTGTGACTGGTGTTGGGAGACCTTTGAAGTCTAAGAAGCTCACTCCTCGTTTTATCGGGCCGTATCAGATTCTGGACAGAGTTGGAAAAGTTGCTTATCGAGTGGCGTTACCGCCAAATCTTTCAAATTTGCATGATGTGTTTCATGTGTCGCAGCTTCGGAAGTACATTTCAGATCCGTCTCATGTGGTTAATATGGACGATGTGCAAGTACGGGATAATCTCACGGTGGAGACGAAGCCTGTACGAATCGCGGATCGTGAAATGAAGACTTTGCGAGGGAAAGAGATCACGTTGGTGAAAGTTGTCTGGTTGGGAGCTACTGGAGAAAACATGACGTGGGAATTGGAGAGCAAGATGCGAGACTCCTATCCCGAGCTGTTTGAATCAGGTAAATTTTCGAGGACGAAAATATTCTAAGTGGGGGAGAGTTATAACGCCCAAATATATAATTATTTATTTAATTGAATATTTAATAATTTATTTGTGATTATTCGATCGATTTTGGTGTTTTGATAAATTAAGTCGGGATATTAAGTCGGAAAGTCGTGGAATAATATTAGTAGTAATATTATCGTTGTTGGAGTGTGTTGGTTTCGTGGGCTTGGATTCGTGTCGGAATTAGTAAATTAAGGGGTGTATGATTTAGGCCCATTAGATATTATATTAGAATAATATTATTTTAATAAAATAAAAGTAATAGAAAAGAATAGTGAGGTTTTGGTATCAGTTAGAGGAGAAAAGGAAAAACGTCAGAGAAGAAGTTGCAAGAGAAACTGCTACCGGTGCCAAAATTCCCCGAATCCGATCGAACCTAGAGCTGCCTTTAATCCAAGGTAAGGGTGGGTTTGACTATTACAACCGGGTTATGATGAATGATATAAGGGTTTGGGATTATATGATTTTTTTTCCATTGATTTTCGATAAGTGTTGTTGTCTGTGAGGAAATTAATATTGATGTTGTTAAATTGTGATTCTGCTGTGTGATGATTGATTTTGTGAACCTTGCAGTGAAATTGATTGATTCTGTGAAAATGTTAATTAGTCAATTTTTGTGAAATTTGTTGCTGGTAATTTTTATGAATGTTGTAGTGAAGATTTGATTTTCTGAGAAATTTTGGTTGGGACTAGATAACACCGTGCAAATGCACGGGTGGCGCAGGCCACCCAGAACAAAAGAAAATACATGTGGCGCAGGCCACCTAAAACTAAAGAAGAAAACACATGGCGTGGGCCACATGTTGGTGGCGCCAGCCACTACCCCTTCATAGATGCAAGTGGCGCAAGCCACTAGGAATAAGCATAAGGGTGGCGTCAGCCACCCATAAAAGAAAAGAGGAAGCACTTAGTTTAATTCAATTAAAATACTATTGCATATAAACGAAAATTATGTACTTCATGATACCATCCTATCAATTTCTATAATTAAGTAACACAAAATCAATGTCATGTTTCTACTTAATAAAATGAATTGAATTAATGAAATAGGACTGATAGTGTGATGTATTTGAACTGCACGGGATATAATGTTATCAGTATGCCAGTATATCAGATAAGTATGAATAACAGGTTTTTTTTTATTATAAACAGAGGGAATTTTTGACAGGAACTGAACTGATTAAAGTTCATGACAGAAACTGGGAATTTGTTTTGATGGCAGTAGTAACAGAAAACAGAATTTTTCCATAAGTCGTATTAATCGCAGAAGTGAAACAATACAGTTTTAGTCGGTTTAGTCGATTTAGGCGGAAAAATTAGTTGCTCGGAATTTAACGAAACTTGACGTGGTATGTCGGGTAGTTTAGTAGATGATTTTCATGGATTTGTTTTGTTGAAATTATGTCGAAAAAGTCAAATTGCAGGTACAGCTGAGTTGTAATATTGTTCCGATTTACGGACAGATTTTAAGTTGAAGGCTTGATAAGCCAACGTTGATATAAGTTGTTTATGTCGTAAAAGTTGTTATGTTGTTTTAAGTTGATTATGTGGTGGATGTTGTTGAGTTGTCTATGTTGATGAGTTGTGCATGTCATAAAGCATACATTGGATTTTATGTCGGAGCCGTTGCTCACACCACCTTGGCCTGGATTGGCACAAGTTGAAAGTTGAAAGTTGAAGGCTTATGCCTTGATGCCTCGATAAACTGGCAATTTTAAGTTGGGAGTTTTACTCCGATGGTACCACATGCATAACATAGTCGAGTTGCATTAAAGTTGCATTTTTCAAGTTGTTGTTGATTTTGTTGGTTGTTGATGTGAAGTGGTGATATTTGTATGATTCCTACCTATGTATTATTTATCATACTTCGTTTATAATATTCGATATCTCACCCCTTCTGTTTGAATGTTGCCCCTATGTTGGCAACGTGCAGGTAATCAAGAGGAGTAGCCGGTTACCTTAGTTCGAGTCGGTGTTTGTCGCTCTGATACGTAGCACTCGGGAGGATGACGCGTGTCATTTTGTTTATTTTCCTACATGCTGAATTTTTAGTGAAATTGCCGAAAAACACTCTGTTGTTTAATTTGAAGTTGTTTTATGTTGGATAAAGATGCTACTAATTTGATTATGAATCCGCTGCGTTGCATTTAATAAAGTTGATTATAAGTTGAAGACTATTTGTTGGTTTATGTTCCCTTGAATCGTTATGTATCTTTCATGATTAACTATTATGTGATTGATTTTAAAGTTGAAAATGTGATATCCCGTTTCATGTTGAAAATTTTATAACTCTGATTTTAATAGAATTATCGGGTAGAAAATGGGGTGTTACATGGACATCCTAGGACCATTCGTGGTAGAATCAAGTCAGAATAAATACTTAATAGTAGGCGTGGACTACTTCACAAAATGGATAGAAGCGGAGGCTCTAGCCAAGATAAATGCCCTTAACATACTGCATTTCTACAGACGAAACATCCTTGCACGTTTTGGCATGCCTCAAGCGATAGTCACAGACAATGGGACACAATTCATGGACAGGAAGTTCCAAGACTTCGTCGCCCAGCTGGGCACGAAGCAACACTTCGCATCCGTCGAACATCCCCAGACAAACGGGAAAGCTGAAGCAACAAACTGATTCATCCTTTGAGGCCTCAAACGAAGGCTGGACGAAACGAAGAAATCTTGGGTCGAGGAGCTGCTCAGTGTCTTATGGGCATACCGCACAACTCCGCACTCTTCAACCGGGGAGACACCCTTTCGCCTGGCTTACAGGACTGAAGTTGTGATCCCCATCGAAGTTCACGTACCCTCTAGGTGGACATAGTCACCCTTAGACGAGGAGATGAACGGAGAATCATTAAGAGAGGAACTCGATCTCGTCGAGGAAATCAGAACAGGAGCAACTATCCGCGAAGCCTCATTAAAACAAAAAATTGCCATAAGGCACAACGCCAAAGTCATACGACGAGAGTTTGACGTGGGCATCCTCGTCCTAAGGAGAAACCATAAAGACTCTCGCGAAGGCAAACTAGCCGCTAACTAGGAAGAACCCTATCGCGTTCGGGCAACAACGGAGAATGGGGCCTATTACCTAGAACACCTCAACGGGGAAGAACTTGCTCGACCATGGAATGCCGAAAAGCTAAAGAAATACTACAGCTAAGGCCCAAACTGTCGGTTTGACCCGTCACAATGACGAGCATCGCCTACCGACCATGATGCACGCCTAGGTACAAGCGTCGCATACTAGTAAAGCAGAACCCCGCTCAGGAACGAGTCGGGTCTCTGCTCGACAGCGGTCCCTCAACCGAGCACCGCCTTCGTCAAAGTACCACGACAGGTAGAACACCCAGCTCACGATGGGAGGTTCACGTTGCGAACTCAGTCCTCAAACGTGACCTGAGCTCCGCATCCTCGCTCGGATATTCCCCGACCGTTCGTCCAGTACCCCTCACTGACAAACACATCTACAACGAGCAATCCCCCAAAACTTAAAGCAAATCAAAGTAATCCCTATTACGGGCATACATACATGAACGAGCATAAGTAACAACACTTAGTAAAATTTAAAGCAGATAAAGCCATGCAAATCACAAAATTGGACACGAGGACCGGGCACATAATTAAAAATTATAAGTGGCCGCAAGGACCACAATTGTACATGGTTACATAAACCGGGGGCCACGCCCCCCTCCAAAATAAATTACAACAAATTACACGACACGCAGGCCGGACAAAATTACAACAACAACAAAAATCTTCACTCATCCATCTGGTCGGTCTGCTCGGCATTAGGCTAAAGCTCATGACTCTCCACGGGCTGATCCTCGGCAGGCTCTTCGAGGAGGGCGTCCGGTCTGATTATCCAGCCATCTTCGACGTGCGCCAGATAGTGGGTACCCTCGGTGGAAAAGTCAAGTTCAGGGTTCACCACCCGCAGTTGAGACACGGCGTTCCTGAAGGATTCGTCCGCGATAACGATGTTGTCGTCCTCGGCCGCCAACATACGGGAAACCAGCTCATACCTTGTCTTAATCTCCTTCACGTTCTCGGGTTCATCTTCGCCTGGAGCATTAGCTGACCTCAACTGCTCGACCAGTTCCTCTGACGTTTTCTTCTCCGCGGCCAGCGTGGAGTTCTCCTTCTTCAACCTGGACACCTCCTCGACCGCCTTCTTTCGGGAATCATCAGAACTCCTAGCCTCCTCCTTGGCCTTCCTCGCCGTCTCCTCAAGGGATGCTATGGTGGCCCGAGCAGTTCTCAGTTCAGACTCAGTCGCAGAGTCCCCTTCAGCATAAACGGCCGCCATCTCCAACATTCTGAATAGAGCAGAAGCATCTTGGGCCACCAGCGCCCTCTAGCTCGGGCGATCCATGCCTTCCATCCAGAGAGATTCTGCCTGCGGCACAACCAAGGACGTTCCCTCGAAGAACCTTCTGTCATAAATGCATGGAGGAAGTTCGAACTTCCCTTTTTCCGGTGTCCGGGTAAGATCCACCCCTTCGGTGGCCCTGAACCGCTTGGGCCGTGAGGCCAGAGGCGAGGGAGATCCCTGGGAAGTAGGAGTGGGAGAAGAGACCCCCGCGGAAGGCTGAGGAGGAGTGGGAGCATGCTGGGAGAATCGGATCTTTGGAGCAGCCACCCCGGATTTGTTCCTCGCGAGAGCATTCTTTACCATTCTTTCATGAGCAAGAGGCATCTCACCTGCACAAAAGAAATACGAACATGTTAGACGAGGAAGAAAACACAAGTCATAAGTTAAAACAACTAAAACTACCGAGTAATTTATAAGCTTCCGCGGGAGTCTTGCACTCCAAAAGCGCCTTGGTGTTGATAAAACGATACTCCACCCTCTGGCTTCCATCCTCCTCGAAGATGGGGTCACCCTTCTTCATCCAGCATTCAGCAAGCCGGAAGGAGTTGACATATTTCACCAGTGTATCGTAAGCAATGGTACCATGCTCGTCTAGGTTGTTCGGCTGGAGAACATACTCATTGGACGCCTTGGTAAAATGGCCAGGTCCCCAGTGGATAGGGAACTTGAACCGTCTCTCCCTGATAAACCTCCCAGCCTCATCGCGCAACTCGTTACCCTCCTCGTCAACTTCGATCTCCCAGACATACGTGCTATCCTGGGCAGCTTCTGATACAGGCTCTATGATGTAAAACCTCTCCTTGAACGTCCGTATCGATTTTGAAAAGGGCTTGAACAGCTTGTGAGGCTGTTTCAACGAAACCCAACCGTACTTCCTCCCCGTCAGTTGCCGTTGAAGATGAAAGACAGTGAAAAACAAAGGGAGAGTAGCCCCTATCTTTAAAAACTCGCACGTTAATTTAAATGCCCGGATGAAGGCCAGAGAGTTTGGATGCAGCTGCGTCAGGGCCAAATCCAGATGCACGAACACTGACTGCTAGAAATTAGTGAACGTCAGCCTCAGTCCCAACTCCTTGAAAGCGTACTCGTACATGGTAAAATGCTCCCCAAAATTCGTACAGACCAAGTCATCCTCGGAGGGAAAGTGCACCTTCCACTCCCCTTCTGGTCCGACTACCGTGAAAACGTCCCCCAGATATGACGCGAAGGTGGAGACATGCTCGCCTGGCTCAGCCATCATCCACTCCTCTGGGGAATCTTCAACAGTATCCTCCTCTATTTCCTCCCCCTCCCCGGCTTCGCTAGGGACACTTGAGGATTCCGAGCTACTGCTTTCCGAGGAACTCGCTTCCTCCTCTGACGAATCTATTATTATCTCCCCGTCTGGTCCTGTTGCCATGTCAATCACCTGAAAAACAGAGAAAAAAGTGAATTCGACGAAGAATCAAATCCACCCTTCCACCACTAGTCAAGTGAAAGGGTGCACGAAGGGCTTAGGACGACGTCCCCGACCTAAGCCCTAACATCAAAGGAAAAATTCAAGAGCCTCCCCGCGGGGAGACGCTTGGGACAAACCACTCCCAGACGAGGAACTTTCCCGAGCCTATTCCCAATTTCTGTGTGAAGCTCCGCCGGAAACTGCAAAGCTTCACCGGAAACTGCAAATGCTTAACCGGAAAATTCGTCGTCACCCCAGAATATGAACGACCATGGCGATTGCACATGCATCATCATTGCGACGATATAGGGAACCGCCCTCCTCACCAGAATGTCCTAGAAGCCCAGTGACACATCAGCGGCGGAAAATGGCATAACCACCGTCCACCACCAACAACCACCGGAAACAGAGCAAATCATCATCTAAACCTAGTCCTAACCGCATGCTATCGACTAGTAATCATAAAAAAGGGATGAAAAAGCATAAAATCAGCACTTACTTGGACTAAGAAGACGAAAACTGGTTGCCCGGAGTTGATACGGTGGCCAGGACAGTTGACGGCTTGAACGGACAAGAACTTTGAAGAAGACGAAGAGAAACGAGAGCAAAAAGTTCAAAATGAAATGGGTCTCCCCCTTTTATACTAAGGGGCACGTGCGGAGGCACGCCCTCGTAGGTCATGATGGCTATTAACTAGCCATCATTGCCTAGTAACTGCTACACAAGACTCGGGGCACACGTGGCATCCGAACGTTTCAATTCCTCCTAACCGTTGGTCTCCCAGTACGACGGGCAATCCAATCACGGCCAAGGATCTCACGAACACCAGGGGTCACGGGCACCACGAGGCAACTTTCTCCGTCACCAAATGACGACTTTATGCTAGCTCCCCGGAGCCACGAGCTGTCCTTAAGTCATCACTCCCATGCTCGGGAGCAACGACTTGGGGGGCTTCTGTTCAGTACTAGACTGACGGCCAGGCACGGCCCAATCCATTTCTGCTCCTAGAACGGCCCAATTGCCTAAGTCCAATCCACGAAGGACAAAAGTTACCTTTCTGCCCCTCCAACTGGGCAAGGGATGAACCGCTCCTCCCCGGAACATCTGTCCGTTCTGCACGGCTTCTTCACTCCCCGAACAGCTAAGGGTATGTGCCCAAAACTATGCCTATGCCCGACATAACGGCTAGTTTGAGCAGTTACCTATTCTTCGGAAAAACGGTTATTTCGCCCCGAAAATAGGGCCGTTGGCCACGCGCTTGGGGCACTATATAAACCCTCTCACTTGAGAGGGTCGGGTATCAAATATTCACTCTACGAACTAATACTTTGTACTTGCCCTTTTTCTTTGACCCTTTCTTACTTGAGCGTCGGAGTGCCTTGCAGGTACACCCCCTCCTCCTCTCTATACGCCCAGCATCTCAGACGTACTTGGTGGCCCATTTCAACAGGATCTGATCCAGGCTTCATGATCAATTGTGTTGTATGGTGGTTTGTTGTATGTTGTTGTTGACAAATGTTCTCAAAACAAGAACAAAACATTGTTAAGTCACAAGATAGAGGCTTCTTGTGACTTAGCAATATTTTGTTCTTTAATTTCTTATACAGGTTAACAAGTTTAGTTTATTATATACTATGTATATTGTTTGTTTCACTTACCTTTTAATGAAAATGCAATCATTTATATTGACATAGAAACTTATATTCTGAAAATTAAGATGTATTTGAAAACTAACCTATATCAATCAATGTTTTTCGAATCGCATCCATCTCATTCAGCACATTTTATGATCCTTAACACATAATATATGGTTTAATGGTCTGTTTGCTTCAATTCATCGATATAATTTACAATCGCGTTGATAAGCGACGATGATGAGATAAACTATAATAAAAGATATCGATGCATTAAAGGAATCAGACCATTGAATCGTATATTATGTGTTAAAGAACATAAAATATGCTGAATGAGACAGGTTCAATTCGAAAAAAATTGATGTGTTTAAGTTGGTTTTCAAGAATAGTTTAATTTTCAGATTATATATTTCTTTGTCAATTTGAATGGTTGTATTTCTTTAAATAGGTGTATGGTAAACCAATCAATATATATATGTATATAAAAAACTATGGGTACTTTCCACGACGGTTGTCTACATTAACCGTCATCTAAAGTAATTAATTTGTTGTTGCTGGGTTTCGAACCCAGTACCTTATCTATCATAACAGTTGTTAAGAATAACCATTGTGATATACCGCGCACTTTTTAAAATATAACAACGGTCTCAGGGCCGTGATTATAAGTAGCGCATTTACCCCAACACTCTATATAACAACGCCTTGATCTGCATTATTATATATATTTTTCAACCATTGTTAAAGGGGTTTTACGTAGTAGTGACTATAGACCATGAGCTTTTAAAGGTTATGCCCACAAACCTTAAATAAATATAATATTGAGATTTTAACAGGCTTATCCTCAACCAAATGATAACTTGTATCCCAGACTAAACTATCGAACCGTTTAGAGATTTATAGTTGATCTCAATAACCAAAACAAAACTTTTTCCAGCAAAGCTTAATAAACCAATAATAGAGATTTTATGACAGGTTGATCTCAATAACCAATCTAAATCTCTTAAAGGTATCCCACCTTTAAAAATATAAACGACCAACACGACCACTTACAAAGATCATCTTCCTTACAAGTAAAGCTTCACTTAGTAGCACTAAGGCAATTTAAGGTGAATAGAAATATTTTCTAAAGAAATGGAGAGAAATAAATTCCAAATAAATATAAAAACATTGGAAAATGGCGAGGTTTTAAGTGAAAAGGCCCTCTCTAATATAGTAGTTGGAACCACCAAAAAGGGAAATGATCCATGGGCCAAAATAAATTTCCAATTTGTTAGCAAAATGTTCCAACCGATTGGACAACTCAAATACAATCAATTATAAGACCTAAAAAGGAAAGTTTAGATATAGATATGTTGCAAGATTTTAGTTTGATGCCCTTATTTATTTCACAGTAGATTGCCATATTTCTAATCAGTTGTCATAGTGTTACAATCAATTGGTTGGTTACAAAAAATTTCCAATCGATTGACACATATTTCAAATCGATTAGAAGTTTTAAAAAAGTTTTGAACAACTTTTTAACCACTTGATTTTGGTTTATAAAAAATTTTGTAAGTGTGTGGTGAGTTTGTCTTAGTACTCTTGAGCTACTGATTACTTTTACAATACTTGGTTCACTAAGATAGATTGGCTAACAAGACCTGGCGAGCTTTCACACCTTTCTTTATGGAGCTTCAAGACTTTTCTAGATATTTTATAATCAAGGTTGAAATCTATTGCCATGCATTGTCGTCATCAAAACTCCAGAGGCTGATCTTCAATACCAGGAAGCACATAGATCCAATCCATAAATTTCCTATATTAACATAATTGATTGAAATCTCAAGATCATTCTTGTTTTATGTTTCATTATCAATGATATCATTATCATTATCTTGTGCTTCTTAGAGTGTACATTTTTCATTAGTTGATTCATTATTACCTAATGTCTTTTGAAGATCGCTTTCAATCATATTTACCTTTTCTATTCTTTTTCTTTTTTGTAGATTTTTGTTTTTGGATCCCATTGGTCGGCCACGCTTCAAGTGTGCATTAGATGTTCTTGCTATATCATTTAGCTTTGAAATCTCAATTCGAGCTGGGATATTTACAACTGGTATATGTGACTCTGTCACTCTTTTCAAATCAGTAAATGAATTTGGCACTTAATTTGATAGGCCTTGTAAGTGCACTATTTTCTTTACATTTTCTTCCCATGATTTATTATATGGGTCCAAATATAATAAGTGGGGTACATACCATGTTATCTCATTTTCCAATTGTTAATTTTCTCCCCATATTGTTGGAAATTTTGTTTCGTCAAAATGACAATTAGCAAATCTCGCTGGGAAAACATCACACGTCAAAGATTCAAGATATTTAATAATAGATGGTGATTCATACCCCATATATATTCCCAAACTCTTTTGAGGTCCCATCTTCGTTCTTTGTGGTGGAGATATTGAAACATATACTGCACAACCAAAAATGGGAAATATTTGGTTCCTTACCAATTGCAAGTTGATAAGGGGTATGTTTATGATCAACACTTGGCCTTAGACGGATGAGTTTTGCAACATTAAAAATTGCATGACCCGAAACAATAACTAGCAGTTTAGTTCGCATTATTAATGGTCTAGCAATATATTGAAGACATTTGATTAATGATTTGGCGCAACCATTTTGTGTATGTACATGAGAAACAAGATGTTCAATAATAATTCCAATTGACATAAAATAATTATTAAATAATTTAGATGTAAATTCACCGACATTGTCAAGTTTAATTTTTTTTATAGTATAATCAGGGAATTGAGCCCTTAGTGTAATTATTTGTGCAGGAAATTTTGCAAATGCTATATCACGACTTGAAAATAAACATACATATGACCATCTACTAGATGCATCAATTAATACCATAAAATGCTTGAACGGTCCTGACGGTGGATGGATAGGTCCACATATATCGCCTTGAATTCTTTTAAGAAATGCAGGTGATTCTATCTGAATATTTCTTGGTGAATGCTTTGTTATTAGTTTTCCAAAAGAATCAACTTCACATGGTCTATCTTCTTTTGTAAGTTTTAAACCTTTTAATGAATGACCATGGGTACTTTCAATTTTTTATGCATTATTGTTGAACCAGGGTGGCCTAAGTCGTCATGCCATAAAGCCATAATTTTGAGATCTTCTTTTATAGCTAAATTACATTCATATATATATATATATATATATATATATATATATATATATATATATATAAAATGTAATCCAGAAGGCAATTTTGGTAGTTTTTCTAAAGTTTTCTTCTTTCTCAAAACATAAGCAGTAATATTAATGTATTTCATTTTACCATTAATCACAGTTTCAATATCATATCCTTGATGATATACGTCATTAAAAGTCAAAAGATTTCTCTTTGATTTTGGAGAGTATAAAACATTATTAATGACAAACGTTGTCCTATTTGATAACATGAACATGACATTACTTGTTCTTTCAATTAAATTCTACCGGACATGTGGTTGTATTTATTATAGCTTTAGTGGGATTTATTTCAGTAAAATATTTTTTACTTTTGAGGATCGTGTGGTGATAAGTGTTTTATTCAAGATGAAATAGCACATAAAATAGGGCATTTATCTTACTTTAATGACAAGATTCCAACATAAATACCTCAACTAATGAATGAAAGTAATATGGTGCAAAGTCTTCTTGGTTTGGTTTACATTTGTGCAGGAAAAGGCTAAAGAATGCATCAAAAAAATAACAAAGAAAAGTTGTGCCCTACAGACTTCGCATAGCGAAGGTTCGCGATGCGACAAGAAGTGACATGCAGTGGAAGGAACCGAAAACCAGCAGAGCAAAATAAAACCAAATTACTCAGATTTCGCTTGAAGCGACAGAGTTCGCGATGCGAACTTTACTTCGCATAGTGAAGTATGGCGGTCCCAGAAAGGCAGTTTGAAAGTTCAAATCTTAATGGAGAAGAAAGGAAGTTCGCATAGCAACCAGAACTTCGCATAGCGAACTTAGGCGGCCAAAAACTCTATAAAAGGAGTTCAGAGGCAATGCACCAGAGATATCTTGTACTCTATCATATAGAATACTTTGTAATAGATTAGGAAAGGGGAAATAGAAGAGGTTGTAAGGAGAAGGAGCTGGATTTGCATCAAGAGTCGGGAAATCGTCGTTGATGCTCATTAAACTCAATTCTTCCATTATGCTTCAAGCTACCATGAGTAGCTAAATCCCTCTCTTGTTGGGATCGGTCGTAGTTCACCAAAACAGTATGTATTTTCGTTAATCATGGTGTTATATGCAATTTATGTATGAATCATTATTGATGTTATCTTTGTTTCACCATTTATTTCATGGATTGAATTGATATTGACAAATACGATTCTAATCTCGATCTAAGATAACATCTATTAAACCCTAAATGCTAAACATAGATTTAGGTTTAATATTCACAAAAAGTATCGAATCTTAATGCTACCATATTGTTTAATAGGCTGAGAAATCGTCGATTAAACCATAAGGTAGAACTCTCATCAAGGTTTAGACATGAACTTTGTTTGTAAGCGATACGTGATAATATTGAAACATGCTTAAATTGTGTATAACTGATTTGTGATATACATATTGAATCGGTGAATGAAAACCAAATTCCCAATAAGCCTATTCCTCTGAAAACTATCTTCTTTTATCATACGCATTTACTTTTCACCATTTACAAACCAAACATCTTGAAACTTTTACTTAGAATCATAGAGAATATTGAACGGTTTTGATATCGCTCCAATCCCTGTGGATACGATAAAAAAATACTTACATTTGATTGTACTCTACATCAAATTGCCGCCGTTGCTGGGGATTGGCTTTTAAGATATTAAAACATCACAATAGTTTCTATACTTCTAAGTTGTTATATATTGTATATATTTGTTTTTTGCAACGTGTGTTCAATTGTTGGATAGGTGGTGAAACTTCTGTTTATGATTCAAGGCAAGACTTCGGAAGAACAACTTCTTTTTTATCCTGAGATCGAAAGAACCATCCGAAAGAACAAAAGACAAAAGAAGAAATAGAAACAACTATCCAAAAAGAAAAATCACAAAGGAGTTTCCACATCAACTTCCTCAACAAAAGAAACAATGGCTGAAGTTGTCAACGGTGGACCTTGTCGGAGCAGTCCAAGACAATTAGCTCGTCTCACCAATACTCCAAATAACCGACAAGCTGAAATGAAAACGGGACTGCTGCAGATTATTTATGCTAACCCTTTTGGTGGTTTGGATCCTGAAGATCCATATTCCCACCTCACCAAGTTATATGAGCTGGCTGGTACGTTAGGTGCACCCGAGACTGAAGAAGAAGCAGTATTTATGAGGTTATTCCCTCATTCCTTGATCGGAAAAGTGAAGGATTGGTATCTTGACCAACCTACTGAAACTATGACAAACTGGAATGTTTTGGAAGAAAACTTTCTGAACAGATTCTTTCCACACAACCAGTTCATGGATGCGAAAACATCCATTGCCGCATTTGCTCAATCTGCAAATGAAACTCTATGTGAAGCTTGGGAACGTTATAAATCCATGCTACGGAAATGTCCAAATCATGGTTTTGATAGCCTAACACAAGTCCACATCTTTCTCAATGGATTGCAGCTCCAACCAAAGCTCCTACTTGACGCAACAGCTGGTGGTTCTTTATTGGCAAAAATTGCAGAAGAAGCAGTTGCAATTATTAACCGAATGGATCTCACTGATCATCAAGTTCAATATAATCGAGGAACCACAAAAAAGAAACCTGAAATTCTTGAGTTGGATACAAACACTGCAATCTTGGCACAAAATAAGCTTCTCACCCAAACTGTGGAAGAACTCACCAAGCAATTATCCACTCTTCCACAACAACTCAAACAAGTGCACGAAGCGCCTAAACCACAACAAGTAGCCATGTGCGAACTTTGTGCAGGAGATCACCCAACCGGTTTTTGTCCTCCGATTAATGAAGAGGTCAATTATGTGGGAAACCAGCAGCAGAGACAGTTCCCATACCAGAACAATCAAGGTTACTCATACAACAACAATGCAAGCTATGGCCAAAACAGGCAGAACCAATACCAAAGCTATACTTAGCTAGATAAGCTTACAAAGATCGAAGAAACCTTGAATCAATTTATGCAGATGTCCATGGCAAACCAGAAAAATACAGATGCATCGATCAGAAATCTGGAAACGCAAGTAGGGCAAATCGCAAAACAGTTGAATGAGCAACAAAAAGGTATGTTTTCTGCTATCACTCAAAATAATCCTAAGGAAACTTGTAATGCAATTACGACGAAGAGTGGTGACATGGTTCAAAACAAAGTTGGGGAGAATTCAAAAGAGATGGTTGTGGAGGAAAATCAAGAAAAAGAGAAAAATAAGAAAAAGGAGGTAGAAAACAATGTTGATCCTGGAAAAGTCACCGTACTAGTTACCATTGGAAGAATCCACTTTGATAAAGCTTTGATTGATCTTGGTTCAAGCACCAATATTCTTCCGTTATCCGTTCTTAAAAATATTGGTAACCCTAAAATAGAGCCTACAACAATGTTGTTAGAACTTGCTAACAAATCTATCACAAAACCAATTGGCATGGTAAGAGGTGTAATGGTGAAACTCGAAAGCTTTCTATTCCCGACAGATTTTTTGGTGATGGATAATGACGAGGATAGAGACACACCTCTGATTTTAGGCCGTCCTTTCATAATTAAGGATAAAGGATGTTAAAGGAAGGCCAGAAGATGGTGGCATAGATGCTTTGGCAAATTCATACAAGCCACCTTGATTTTACGCGAAACAGACGTCAAGCTAACGGCGTTAAACAAGCACTTGTTGGGAGGTAACCCAACCTTTTTATTTGTTTATGTTTGTTTCCTATTGCATAACTAGTTTAAATGGTAGGAAGAAAATAGCATGAATAAGCCAAAAGAAAATTCTGCAGATTTCGCATCGCGAAATATACTTCGCATAGCGAAAGTAGCAGAATCAGCAAAAATGCCATTCATGCCATTCTCCTTCACTTTAATGTTTTTCTTTTGGTTCAGCTGTGGGTGTCATATGACCAATCCATATAGTTGATACTTGTCCTTTAAATGAGATTGGAAAAGCAAAAGAGTGAATGATCACATTCACATGAATCAACAAAGGTACAATGGTAATGATACAAAATTTTGGAAGAATCACACAATCCAAGGTACTTGTTTATTGCTTTCTTAGAACTTAGCATGATTATGACATAAGTAGTCTACATAAAATCAAGTCATTGAAGCTTATGCAATATCATGTTTTCATTGTGAATCATGTAGTTCCAAAACCAGAAAAAGTGAGGTAACCTTTCATTGATTACTATATGCTTAAGAGACTGATACATTCTTGTTTTAACTCGTTTGGTTCATGCTTAATCTTGCATTTATGTTAATAATTGTGGAGACATGGAAAGGATCAAGGTAATTCTTCAAAGTGAGCATAACTAGTAAACCAAATGGAGCCTCATTGTCCCTTGTGAGTGAGTGAGCATTTGCAACCCCTTTTGAGCCATACGACATTGAATCAATCATTGATGAACTGAGCAACGCATTAAGTAAACCACTTAATGGATATTGTTCCACATCTTAAAAATTCATAAAAGTTCATCCATGATAGATTCACAATCTTCTTGAATTAAACCCTTGAAACCATTGCAAAATCTTGAAGAGCATTCAAAGTAAAAAGAAAGGTTTTATTCAAGTTGGGGAGAGGAAGAAAAATTCCTTTGTCAAGAAAAAGAAAAATTAGAAAATGAAGAGATCAAGAAAAATATGAAAGAAAAAGAAAAGTAAGAAAGAAAAAGGCAAATACCAAAAGATGGATATATTCAAAAGAAAGAAACAAGGAAGGTTTGAAGGAGTAATATGGTACAAAGACTCAAATTCTATGAATGCTCTTCTAAAAAAGAAAGAAAAACTCAAAAACCACTTTGTTTCCACTAGCCTTAGAAATGACACTTCCTTGGTACCTTGGCCACATTACAACCTTAAAAAGACCTTAGTGATCTATGTTTTTGCTTATCGACATTTTATGCTTAAGATGAATTCATGAATTAATCTAGATGTTAGCAAGTTTATCAAGTGAGAGTTCAAAAGACCTTGATATTTCCACTTGTACAAAAAGTGTGATAGTTGTGATTCATGATAAGACATGTTTATTGCTTGGACTGATTGACAAAGAACTTTATGTGGAAAACTTGTTTCATAAACATGTCTAAATGCTTGGAAAGTAGTAGTGCATAATAACTTGGATGTGGAATTCACCATGGAACCATGTACTTCATTGAAACATTGTTGGTTGATCATGTGACAAATGGTATAGAAACTCTTGTTTTTATATAGCTTTGATTGAGGACAAACAAAGATTCAAGTTGGGGAGAGTTTGATAAGTGTTTTATTCAAGATGAAATAGCACATAAAATAGGGCATTTATCTTACTTTAATGACAAGATTCTAACATAAATACCTCAACTAAGGAATGAAAGTAATATGGTGCAAAATCTTCTTGGTTTGGTTTACATTTGTGCAGGAAATGGCTAAAGAATGCATCAAAGAAAGAATAAAGAAAAGTTATGCCCTGCAGACTTCGCATAGCGAAGCAAAGCGAAGGTTCGCGATGCGACAGGAAGCGACATGCAGTGGAAGGAACCGAAAACCAGCACAGCAAAACAAAACCAAATTACTCAGACTTCGCTTGAAGCGACAGGAAGCGACAGAGTTCGCGATGCGAACTTTCCTTCGCGTAGCGAAAGTTCGCGATGCAAACTTTACTTCGCATAGCGAAGTATGATGGTCCCAGAAAGGCAGTTTGAAAGTTCAAATCTTAATGGAGAAGAAAGGAAGTTCGCATAGCGACCAGAACTTCGCATAGCGAACTTAGGCGGCCAAAAACTCTATAAAAGGAGATCAGAGGCAATGCACCAGAGATATCTTGTACTCTATCATATAGAATACTTTGTAATAGATTAGGAAAAGAGAAATAGAAGAGGTTGTAAGGAGAAGGAGCTGGATTTGCATCAAGAGTCGGGAAATCGTCGTTGATGCTCATTCAACTCAATTCTTCCATTATGCTTCAAGCTACCATGAGTAGCTAAATCCCTCTCTTGTTGGGATCGGTCGTAGTTCACTGAAACAGTATTTATTTTCGTTAATCATGGTGTTATATGCAATTTATGTATGAATCATTATTGATGTTATCTTTGTTTCACCGTTTATTTCATGGATTGAATTGATATTGACAAATACGATTCTAATCTCGATCTAAGATAACATCTATTAAACCCTAAATGCTAGACATAGATTTAGGTTTAATATTCACAAAAAGTATCGAATCTTAACGCTACTGTATTGTTTAATCGGCTGAGAAATCGTCGATTAAACCATAAGGTAGAACTCTCATCAAGGTTTAGACATGAACTTTGTTTGTAAGCGATACGTGATAATATTGAAACATGCTTAAATTGTGTATAACTGATTCGTGATATACATATTGAATCGGTGAATGAAAACCAAATTCCCAACAAGCCTATTCCTCTGAAAACTATCTTCTTTTATCATACGCATTTACTTTACGCAATTTACAAACCAAACATCTTGAAACTTTTACTTAGAATCATAGAGAATATTGAACGGTTTTGATATCGCTCCAATCCCTTTGGATACGATAAAACAAATACTTACATTTGATTGTACTCTACATCAAAGTTTGATAAGTGTTTTATTCAAGATGAAATAGCACACAAAATAGGGCATTTATCTTACTTTAATGACAAGATTCTAACATAAATACCTTAACTAATGAATGAAATTAATATGGTGCGAACTCTTATTGGTTTGGTTTACATTTGTGCAGGAAAAGGCTAAAGAATGCATCAAAGAAAGAACAAAGAAAAGTTGTGCCCTGCAGACTTCGCATAGCGAAGCAAAGCGAAGGTTCGCGATGCGACAAGAAGCGACAGGCAGCGAAAGGAAGCGAAAACCAGCAGAGAAAAACAGAACCAAATTACTCAGACTTCGCTTGAAGCGACAGAGTTCGCGATGCGAACTTTCCTTCGCGTAGAGAAAGTTCGCGATGCGAACTTTACTTCGCATAGCGAAGTATGGCGGTCCCAGAAAGGAGGTTTGAAAGTTGAAATCTTAATGGAGAAGAAAGGAAGTTCGCATAGCGACCAGAACTTCGTATAGCGAACTTAGGCGGCCAAAAACTCTATAAAAGGAGATCAGAGGCAATGCACCAGATATATCTTGTACTCTATCATATAGAATACTTTGTAATAGATTAGGAAAGGAGAAATAGAAGAGGTTGTAAGGAGAAGGAGCTGGATTTGCATCAAGAGTATGAATCATTATTGATGTTATCTTTGTTTCACCGTTTATTTCACGGATTGAATTGATATTGACAAATACGATTCTAATCTCGATTTAAGATAGCATCTATTAAACCCTAAATGCTAGACATAGATTTAGGTTTAACATTCACAAAAAGTATCGAATCTTAACGCTATCGTATTGTTTAATAGGCTGAGAAATCGTTGATTAAACCATAAGGTAGAACTCTCATTAAGGTTTAGACATGAACTTTATTTGTAAGCGATACGTGATAATATTGAAACATGCTTAAATTGTGTATAACTGATTCGTGATATACATATTGAATCGGTGAATGAAAACCAAATTCCCAACAAGCCTATTCCTCTGAAAACTATCTTCTTTTATCATACGCATTTACTTTTTGCAATTTACAAACCAAACATCTTGAAACTTTTACTTAAAATCATAGAGAATATTGAACGGTTTTGATATCAACCAAACATCTTGAAACTTTTACTTAAAATCATAAAATAAAAATAAGATGAAAGGGAAAGTAAATCAACACGACATATTTAAAATTATTATTTCAAGTAAACATTGGACATTATATACAACACAACATACATATTCTTAAATTAGTACATAGTGCAAATATAAAATTAATACAAGCACACCACACATTATTTAAATACATGTTCTTGAGTATTTACTTAATCCATATCGATTTCATTTGTTCCTTCATTTGTTACCTTTATATTAATGATTATTATTAGTTTCCTAATATTTGGGAGACCTATAATTATTCGCATGACCCCGTCCACGACCTCAACCACGAATATGGGTTTGACTATGATATCCACCTTGACTAGGACCATCAAGTCGAGCATACCTACCACGTATTTTAATACAATTATAGTCATCATGCCCTTAATTAAATATTGTGGCATTTATCTCAAGATGTGTTGTTGTTCTCATGGGACATGACTGATGGCTTTTTATAAGGAGCTCATTATTTTGTTTTTCCACTAGAAGGAGGTGTAACTAAATCAAAATACTCAGTCAATTCCCTCATTCTATATTGTTGTTGTAACAATACCTAGGATGCATGGAAGGTTGAAAATATTTTTTTATAACTTTTCTTCTTCGGTTACAACTATGCCACTAAACTCTAACTGTGTTACAATTTGGTGCATAGCAGAGTTATATGCAACGACACTTTTATAATCTTGAAACCTTAATTTGTTCCACAGATCCATCAATGAGGGAAGTAAGACTTTTCTCTGATGTCCAAATCTTGCCTTAAGTTTATCCCACAATATCTTGTGATCTTTTGAATGTGAGTATCTTGTTTGTAATCTATCACTAAGGTGGTGCTTGATTATCCGATTTACTTTTGACTTTTTCATCACCATTTCCTTTGGGTCAACTGTCGACTTCCCCTAATTGTCTCCTTCAAGGATTTTTTTCGAGTCCCTTGGATGCAAGATACTCAATTAAGTTGTTGTTCCAAGTTATGTAATAGTCCCCAATTATGTTTAAAATTTTGAATTGATGTTTAAAGTTGGACATGGTTATATCTAGAATACAGACTAACATAATCAACATTTAATGTATAAACTAAAAATATCAATTTGTTCAATCATAACGATTACAAAAAAATGATCATATTTTATTTAAAACCTCTATCAATAAACCAAGTTAGTTAAGACTAATAATGGTAAAATGATAAATACTATTAATGCTACGTAATATTTACCTAATTCTTCATGCTTGACAATACTGATAAGGAACAAAATAATGACAAATAGAGTGATGAATACATGAACGTATTTAGCCATTTTGATAATGTCAATAAATATTTTGAGAATGAAGTTGAAGTATTTATAGAGTGAATTTATAAAATAGTCGTTATTGTTACCGTTGGAGAAAATGGGGGAAAAGAAAACAATTTAAGTGTGTTAAATATCATCTAATCAAATTTTAAGTGTGTTAAATATCATCTAGCCGTTAGGATGATCAAGTGTTAGAGATTATTATAATATAAAACACATATGATAAAACATTAATAATTTAAAAGATATCAAACTATTATAAATTTTTTGTGAAGCAATATTATAGATGGGGATCTTAGTCGTCCATTCAGTATGAAAGTTAGAATTTGTAGAAGGGATTTTAGAGCTCCATTAAGTATAAAAAATAGCATATGTTATATAGGATTTTAGACTTCCATTAAGTATAAAAGTTAGTATCTGTTAGACGGGGTTTTAAACCTCCATTAAGTATAAAAGTTAGTATATATATATATATATATATATATATATATATATATATATATATATATATATATATATATATGGAGTTTTAAACCTCCATTAAATATAAAAGTTAGTGTGTATATATATATATATATGGGATTTTAGTCATCCACAAAAAATTTATACAATAATAACCACACTTATTATAGAGCACTTGACAAATTACTAGTTTTATATAACAAAGGGTAATGATAATAACCACTCTAGTTATAAATCACTTGACGAATTATCAATCTTTTATAGCAAGGGGTCAAGTAATAATAAAGATAATAGTCACTCAAGTTATAAATCACTTGACAGGTTGCAGTTTTCTATAACCGAGACTAATAATAATAATAATAAAGTGATAAAGTTAGATGATGTACCTAGTAGCAGTAAACACTTTTCATAGAATCTATTGTATTGATAATGTGTTGAGAAAACCAGATATTTGAGTGAAACTAAGGAAATAAAAAGAGAAGAAAGTAGTATGATATCTTATATTTCTCAAAGAAATGGTGTATCTTTACATGTCTTAAAGAGGTTATTTATCCTACTTAGAATTAAAATTATTACATGAATGTAACACTTTACATTACTATTCTAAATTGACATTATAAATAGAACATTACTATTTTCAGTTGATACTTTGATAGATAATTCACATGATTATTTTAAGATGACTTTTTAGTTAGATATTTTAAAATAATAGTAATGGTTTTCTAATTTATTATAACATATACGTCTTTTTTCTCCATTGAAGTTAGGGATGGCAATTTGGCCCATCCATAGTGGATACCTAGAAAATTATCCACAACGGGTAGGGGAAAAACCCGCAAAAATAGGTACGGGTACGGACTCGAGTAATTACCCATTTAAATAAGCGGGGATGAGTGTGAGGATGGGCACCTTAGTACCCAGCCCGCCCCATACCCGCACAATATATATTTATATATTTTAATTTATATTATTATATAAAAATAAATATTTATAAAATTTAAAAAAAACATCAATTTTAAACTACTACATATTTAATATACGTGATCATTTATTTCATAATTCAACAATAAATTTTTTAAAAAACTTTTTAATATTTTTAGAAACTTAAAATATTATGATATTTTATATTTGATATATTTATTTTTATTAGAAATGCGGGTAACAGGTACGGGTACGGGCACTTATATACCCATAGGGTACGGGGACGGGTGCCAATTTTGATACCTAAGCGGGTATGGGCTCGGGTACGGGGATTTTTTTCAACTGCGGATATGGGGACAGGTACTATAGTACCCTACCCATACCCTGCCCATTGCCATCCCTAATTGAAGTCTCGACATTCTGTCTGTCTAAAGTGCAACGTGGATAAATAAGTTACGGTACGGCGATACGACAATTTGAAAGGCATATAAATTGTTCGGAAAATTTTAATTCTACCAATTTTATTTAATTTCGACTCTGATACTATTTGTTAGAATTAATTTAAGAATAGTCAATCAAATATATATGCTTAACAAAATATAACATATAATTTAGTATGGAAACTAGATAGTCATACACGCATGTATATAACTAAAAGACCAACAAAATGATTTTAGAATTACCTGATTTCGTTGAGAAAGTTCATGTTGGTGGTAATCTTGAAGGTTAGGAGACAAACTAGGAATATCTGATGGCTTGTGTGCTTCTTCCTCAAGTAATACTTCTAATGACTTGAATATTATTCAGATAGAGAGAAAAGGTAAATTGCTTGAGTATGGTATATTGGGGACCATAACTTATTTATACAGTGAAAGTCAATTAGGGTTCCAATTATTCTGAAATGGGTCATCCGGATATTCACTCATATTTGAACTCATATTCGATTAATTAATTTCTAAATAAAATCTAATTAGTCTTTTAATTTTATTTGATCACTTAATTATTTAAGGCACATAATTTGATTATATATATATATATATATATATACTTAATAATTATTTAAATATTAAATAATATATATAAAAATATTCCAACACTTTTTATTTTCAAAATTTATAAATCAGTCCCTCAATTTTTTGAAAATAAAAATCAATCCTTAAAAATAAAATAAAAATTATTAGTTTATCCACACACAAAAAAAAAACAAAAAAAAAATTCAATTAAAAAATTTAAATTAACTAAAATTTTAATTTCTTTAAAACTTTAATAACCTCATTCAAACACACTCTAATCAAAACTATATTCAAAATTGGCCTATATAAATAAGATCTCAATTTTTCTAAGAGAGGGAGTGATATTTGGAATTAGAACTCTAAAAATCTTTAATAAAGTTATTTGAATAATATTTTGACATTAAATATCAATAAATTAACTTTAATAAATTTAAGAGTGAAGACCCATTTTGATTTCTCATAAAAATTATAAAAACCAATTTAAATTCTGGAAAAAAATTATATTTAATTTCTTATAAAATATAACATTATATTTAATCGAGTCATATTAGTCTCTTTTTTAATATTTTTTCAAATCGTTTTTTTATTTATTTTTAAACCGTAGTATTTTTTATGCCACATGTATTTTTAATTAATTTTTATATTTAATCTCAATTTTATTTTTAAACAATTCAAATTTAAAAATAGCGAGAATAGCCAAAATTTGTCTTAGAAGAAATCGAATTCACAGACCTTTAAGCAAGGTTCTATGTCTTTACCACTAAGTCAACCTACATTGGTGACAAATAATTCCTATAATTTATAGTGATATTAAATAATTCTGAATTAAAAACAAAAAAATACAATAATTGTACACATAAGATCTAAAATCCAAGTCCCTTCAAGTCAACTGATAGTTACTTCACAACTAGACCAATCAATTTCTGTCGGTAGTATTGTCATTAAAATTTCTAATAATGAATACTTAATTTAATAATTCATTTACTTATTTATTTACTTATTTCAAATAACACACAAATAAATATTTAATTATTTCAACTTAATTAAAATTGAATAATAATTAATTAATTTAATAGTTATTCAATTAATTTATAAAATATTAAATTGATTCAAATTAAATAATCAATTAATTATTAAAGAAATTTAATTACTTCCTATTAAATAATAATCACACTACGCCAAAATTCACTTTTGGCAGCACAAAAAAGAGAGCGCTTTTATTACAAAGCGCTGCTATAAGTTTTGAGAAAAAATCGCTAAATAAAAGCGCTGCTAAAGGCTACCTTTAGAAAGCGCTTTCTAAAAGCACTGTTAAAGGCCTTACATAGACACCACCTGAGAAAGCGCTTTTATAAAGCGCTGCTAAATGTATAATCTTAGAAAGCGCTTTCTAAAAGCGCTGCTAAAGGTATAACCTTAGAACGCGCTTTCTAAAAGCGCTACTAAATGTTAACCTTAGAAAGCGCTTTCGAAAAAGTGCTGCTAAAGGCCTTAAATTGGCCCCACATTACAAAGCGCTTATATGGAAAAAGCGCTGCTAAATATAGCACTTAAGAAGGCGCTTTTCAAAAGATAGTGACCACCATAAATTGTACTGATGCTAGTGAAAAAGAGAAAAATGCAGTAGAAGCAGATGCAATAGAAGTTGTTAATGAAGAAGAATAATGGAGTGTGGGAAGAAGAACTACAAGAGACAAAGGTAAGAAACATATTGTCTCAACATCTGAAATTACATGTGTCAATGGCTTTGAGGCTCTAGAGGTTTTGAATGACCATCTAGAAGCCACAAGCAGTGGAACATGATTGTGTCATGGAACACAAGGGGGCTGAATAGAGTAGGCAAGATAAAGGAGGTTAGCTCCCATCTCCATGATATTAAGGCTACTGTTATAATTCTAATTGAAACCAGGGTAAAAAGAAATAAAGCTAATAGCATTAGAAACAAGTTGCATCTTACCGATAACTATGTGGATAATTACAATGATCACGAGAATGGAAGAATTTGGATTGGGTGGGATAACAACAAAGTTGAGGTTCAGTATGTTCATAGCACTAGTCAATATATCCATTGTAGAATTCTTAATGAAAATGGTGTTTTCTACTATTGGCTTACTGCAGTCTATGCACACAACCAATTGGATCAGAGGAAGAAGTTATGGGAAGACCTGGAGAGAATTCATCACAATCAACAAGGCCCTTGGTGTGTAATAGGGGACTTCAACAACGTGGCTAAGGCTCAGGACAGAATTGGGGGTAGAATTATGACTGAAAATGAATATAGAGATCTTCAGAATATGATGGCAAGTACAGGACTCAGTGAAATGGAGAGTTATGGTGATTATTTTACCTGGTTTAACAAGCATACATCTGATCTAATCTATTCTAGAATAGATAGATTGCTTGCAAATATTGAATGGTTTCAAGAAAATCTTGACACTAGATTACATATCCTCCCTCCTAGTGTGTCAGATCACTCTTTATTGCATGTGAGTGCTAGCAGTGCTGGTAGAAGACCTTTAAGACAATTTAGATTCAGTAATTGTCTAACTGATCTTAATGGTTTTGAGGAGGTTGTGAGAAATAGTTGGGATCAACCTGTTAGGGGTATGCCTATGAATGTTTTGTGGAAGAAACTTAAGAGATTACAGCCTGTACTGAGAAGGTTTAGTAAGCCTTTAAGTAATCTGAAGCAGAACTTATTAAAGGCTAGAGAAGAGCTCAAGAAATCCCAAGAAGATCTTATCAATAATAGATTTGATGCTGGAATTATTGAGAGGATGAAAACTTGTACTGAAGATGTCATTAAGTTGAATGACTTGGAGGAACAAATCCTCATGCAGAGATCTAAAATAGATTGGCTTAAGAAGGGAGATGGAAATAATTCTTATTTCTATGCTTCTATAAAAGCTAAGCAGAACATGAAGAGTATTAGAGGGTTACAAGCTGCTGATGGAACTATTTTACAGAAGCAAGAAGATATTGAGAAGGAAGTTATGGAGTTCTATAGTCAGCTTATGGGGAAAGAAGACAACAATCTCCAGCATATTGATATTGAGGCTATGAGGCAGGGTCCCCAGTTGAGTTTGGAGCAAAGAGGTGAGCTTGTTAACAGCATTACTGAACATGAAATCCTGAAGGCTCTAAATGGTATAGGGGATATGAAGGCCCCTGGGATAGATGGTTATGGATCCAAAATTTTCAAAGCTTGTTGGCATATCATAAAAGAAGATGTGATTGCAGCTGTGAAGTATTTCTTTGAAACATGTACCATTTACAAACCCTTTAATAGTACAATTGTCACTCTAATTCCCAAGGGTGATAGTCCCAAAAGCATAAAGGATTTTAGGCCTATTGTTGGATGCACAACATTCTACAAAATCATTTCTAAAGTGATGACTGAAAGGCTTGGTAAGGTGCTTCCTAGCATTATTAATAGTAATCAGGCAGCTTTTGTGCCAGGTCAGAATATCCATAATCATATTCTTCTAGCTTATGAGTTGTTGAAGGGTTACAATAGGCAAAAGGGTACTCCAAGGAAAGGATAATGATGCAAGTGGATCTGCAGAAGGCATATGACATGATTAACTGGAAGGCTTTGGAAAGTATTCTTAAGGAGATTAGGATACCTAGGCAGTTCATCAAGTGGGTTATGGCAAGTGTTTGTACTGTATCTTATAAGTTCAATGTGAATGGTGAACACACTGAGTTTTTGCAAGCCAAGAGGGGGATCAGACAAGGTGATCCAATATCACCTATGCTGTTTGTTATAGTGATGGAATATCTGAAGAGGATCATGCACAAAATGTAGAGGAACAATAATTTTAACCATTATGCTAAGTGTGAAAGGTTGAAGTTAACTAATCTAATTTTTGCTGATGATGTTTTGCTTTTCTGTAGAGGGGATCCTATTTCAGTTGACATGATGCAGGGTGCTTTCAAGCAGTTTACTCATTCTACTGGGTTTATAGCTAATCCTGCTAAAAGCAAAATTTATTTTGGAGGTATTGAAGATAGTCTGAAGAGCATGTTGAAGAATATAACAGGATACCATGAAGGGAGTTTACCTGTTAGGTACCTTGGGGTTCCTCTCACATGTAAGAAACTGTCTGTTAACCATTACCTGCCTCTTATAGATAAAATTGTGGGGAGAATGCATCACTGGACTACTAAAATGCTCAGCTATGCAGGAAGAGTTCAACTTGTCAAAAGCATTATTAGAGCCATAGCTCAGTATTGGATGCAGGTGTTTCCATTGCCTAGAATTATTATAAAGAAGATTGAAGCCATATGTAGAGGGTTTGTCTGGGCTGGCACTACTAAAAAGAGCAGGAAAAATCCTGTGGCTTGGAAGAAAGTGTGCAGTAGCTATGAGCAAGGTGGACTGCAGATCATAAATCTAAAAATTTGGAATGATGCTTTATTGTTGAAGTGTTTATGGAATCTTAACATGAAAGCTGATACTCTTTGGTTTAGATGAGTGCATTGTTACTATCTCAAAGAAGAGAATGTTATGGATTATGAGATGAAGATCCATAACAGTTGGATGTTTAAAGGTATCCTTAAGCAAAGAGAGAAAGTTCTGAATATGCAGACTGATTGGGATATAGCCATACAGAAGAAGAAATTAAGAGTTACAACTTTCTACAAAACCATGAATGAAGAGGGGAATAGAGAGCCTTGGAGTAAGATGATTCAATTTAATAAGGCAAGACCTAGAGTTGTGTTCTGCCTTTGGATGGCTTGTCATAGAAGACTTGCCACCAAGGATAGATTGATGAGGATTGGAGTAATTCATGAAAACTTATGTGTGCTTTGCAAAAAAGAAGAGGAATCCATAAATCATCTGATGTTTAATTGTGATAGTATTGGTCCTATATGGATACATGTGTTATCTCGGATAGGGATAAGACATAGACCGCAGCAGTGGGACATGGAGATGGATTGGTTAATTGGTATTACTAGAGGCAAGGGATGGAAAGCTACATTAGTGAAAATGGCAATTGCTGAAACATTATACTGTATATGGAATATGAGGAATTCTGTTTGTTTTACAGGTTTAGAAAATAGTGGCTGTATAGAAAAGAAAATCAAGGATAGTATAGTTTATAGAGGGTGGAGAAATCTCAAATTGAGAACCCATTTAGCTAGAATATTGATGGCTGAATAGCCTTTTGTCTTGTTGGTTGGTTGGATCTTAGGATCACCATGTTTGTATAGTGTTTTTGAATTAATATATATCTTTTTGACTCAGAAAAAAATGGGTCTTCAATCTAAATTTAATATTTATTTTATAAAAATTTAAAAAACTAATTATACTAGCATTTAACTAAATGTTTATTTTATAAAATTTTAAAAAATAATTACACCATCATTTAACTAATTTTATAATCATTGTAAAATTATTTATTTTTACTTATAATATTAATTAGAAAAAATATATGATTTTCCTACACTACTTATTCCGTTTCACAATGAGTGACATAATGACTATTTTACACAAATTAAGGAAAATAAATAAATGAAAGAGAAAATAATATTTTTACTAAAATATCCCTTATCAAATATTAAAAATAATATTAATTAAAAGATATAATTGATAAACATGCATTGGAAAATCAAATTGATTATTTATTTTAAAATACTTTTTATTTTAAACAAATCACTAATCGTCGGAGTATTACTACATATAGATATTGTACAATACCGCAAATATAGGGGATATTTAATGGCAAAATACAATGCAAATAGGGATTGCTTGTAACTCTACCGCCAACGGAGGAAATTGTATATTACCCAAACACATGCGGTTTGGGAGGAAAAGGACGGTTGTGAATTATTCCACCACTCTGAAGTAAATGAATGCGTGTGATGAAAGGAAATTTGTCGGTTTTGTTAATTTGGTAATATAGTTGAACCATACTAGATATAAGTGGGAAGATGCAAATAATTCTCAGTTTAGAGCTGACCATGAGGGTGATGGGAATGAGAAATTGAGTACATTTTACTCTTTTTAAATGTCACCTACATAACTCCAAGAGAAAGGGAAAAGTTGACATCCAAGGAAAATGGGTCTATATTATAAAGAATAATGTAATCTTCATATTAAACTTTACACATACACGATGAACATTTACTTGAACAATGACATAGACAGTGACTTTTTATATATTTTTTTCTCTAAAATAATTTTGATTAATAGTGTATAAAAATTTGATTAATACAATTCATACTATCGTTAATATATATCATGACATTAAAAAATAGTTTTAAGTGGTAAAATAAAATTAATTAATTGAGTATAGAAAGTTGGTTAATATAATTTATAGTTTGATTATTGAATATCTTGACATTAAAAAATAAAGTCTAACTATATTTAATGATGAGTAAAATGTTAGTTAATATTGTTTATTATTTGGTTAGTGAATGTCAAAATATTAAAATAATTTTTAATAATAAAATAAAGTTGATTAATGAAATATAAAATGTTGATACGTGAAGTAACAAAAGCGATTAATAAGTTATAAGCAAAATATATGGTTAATAATATGGTGAACACTCTGATACCCTTAAAATTTGTTAGGTACGAATACTCTCAATCAATCAATTACTATGATTCAACGCCACATCACTTTATTATTTTATTTTATTTTAAAATAAATTATAATTTACACTAAAGGTACTGGTACGCAACTTAGATTATGGGTACCAAAGAATTTACCTAATAATATTTATTTTTGTGATTAATGAATTGGTGAAATTTATTAATAATACAATTATATATCGACCCTCCTTAATTTCAAAAAAGAATTAAAAAAAAAGAATTAAAATATTTTTTTAAATAAAAAATTATTTTATTTATAAAAAAAATACTATTCACCTTATTGGTAAACATTTAATAGGGTGTAGTGTAAATTTTGGTGTCAAAATTGTTGGAATTCAACCACAGCCTATAGAGAAATCTTCTATTCAATCTTGATCTCAAGATTGTTAACAATCACACAATAGCAATGAAAAGAAAATGGTTGAGAAACAGAAAAAATAATGTTGGAGAAGAAGATGAAAATCTGCAGAGTTTCTATCTGCCCCTAAACTGTGGAAACTTTCTATATTCACTTGCAACTGCAAACTGTGAATTATGTTATAAGTTCTTACAAAAATAAGGGTTTCTCCCTATTTATAGATTTAGGTTAGCCTGCACTCCAAGCTAAAGTCCAAAACTATAAAAAGCCCAAAATAGATAACATTACTAAAATAGGCCTAAGTCGAAATCCTGCGTGAAGCAACCTGCTTCGACACTTCGACACACTATTATAACTCGTCACACACACATTATAACAATTCGACTACTCCTTGTTTTTGTCGATCTACACTGCTTCGACACAAGGAATTACAAGTCAACACACCACCTAATTCATTGTGTCTAAGCTGTCTACATTCATCACGACTCTTAGTCTTCTGAAAACTTCGACATGCCTCCCTTCGTCATGATATCTGCAATCTGATTCTCAGTTCTGCAGTGTTCCAAGTTCATATTCCCTTCAACTACCTGCTTTCGAAGATAATGGAACCTCATTTCGATGTGCTTGCTTCGATCATGTGTTATTGGATTCTTCGTCAAGTTGATAGTTGACATGTTGTCGATCTTAATGGTAATTGCTCCATGACTCTTCCCTGTAATCTCTTCGACCAGGTTCACCATCCAGGTTGCTTGACATGCACATAGAGAAGCAGCTATGTACTCTGCTTCGCATGATGACAATGGCACTACTGGCTCCTTTCTTGAACTCTAAGCAACTGGTGCACCACCTAGCATAAACACATATCCAGTTGTAGATTTTTTATCCTCAGCATCACTACACCAACTTGAGTCAGTGTATCCCACTAACTTGCATTCTTTTCCTTCATCAGTTGTGTAACGCCCTAATTTATTTTATTTATTATCGTAATTTAAAGTTTATAATGTTGTGTGTATGTATGTGTTTATGTGTGTTGGGTTATGTTTAGATTGCCCTTTGTATGGGGTAGTGACCTTAGAATTATAGAGAATAAGGTATTAGAGGTGTGTGATCAATTGTGTAGAGATGAGTGGTGTGGTTAGTAAGTAATTATTAATATTAGTTAGTAATTAATTATTGGAATAATATTATATGGGTAATAATAATTGGATAATTATTTTATATAAATAATTTAGTTGGAATTATTTAGATTTAAAATAATCGGTTTAATTATTTTATTAATTTAAAAGTGGATAATATGAGTAGAGAAATAGTAAGGACAAAGTGGTCCATTCACGATGTTTAGTAAGGGTAAGGAAGGAAAAGCATATTAGGGGTCTAGGGTTTATAGTAGGAAAAGAAGAAAATTAGAAGGGAGAGTCATTGTGAACGATCGTATTCTGGAGAAAAGAGGGACGAAAGAGAGAAGCAGAGCTAGGGCTTAGAGAGTATTTGAAGAATCATCACTAAGGTAAGGGTGGGGTTCTTTGATCACTTAAGGGATAAATAATATATGTATAAGGGTAGACAAATCATTAGGTTCATATCTATGTGTTTCTCTCATTGTGTTGGTTGTTTCGGTGCAAAGTTGAAGTTTTGCGTGTCGGTGATTCTAATAATAGGTAAATTGTACAAATTAATTTTGATTGGATTGTGATTTTGTGTTGAAAGTGATTATAATTGATGTGTGTTCTGTTGTATGATAATCATGTATTCTATGTGCATTCTTGAACTGTATGTTATCGAAATTGGAGAAGTGATGGGGGCTGGACTGTGTAGAATCACAACTGCAGGGTTGCTGATTCGCTCATTTTTGCCGGGCGAATGGGGTGTCTCGCCGGGCAAACTGAGAGGTGAGCGAAGAGTGGGAAAATAGGTGCTACTGGAATTTGTATGGGGGAGGAATTTCGCTTCTGCTTCGCCGGGCGAGTATTGGGCGAAAGGGAAATTTTGCTAAGCGAGTGGGGTGTTTCGCCGGGAGAAGGTGTGTCGCTCACGTCTCGCTGGGTGAACATCAAGAGAGCAGGGACAGTGTTTGGTTACCACTGGAATGGACAGAATTTTCTAAAACTTTAAAAATTCATATCTTTTGATCCGTAGGTCAGTTTCAGTCGCCGTTCGAATCGTTGGAAAGCTGGTTTAGTACATTTTCTGTTAAAATTATTTTTAATGCCAGAATTCCAACTATTCCATGCATTAATTGTGTTTCCGTGTATGTTGTGATGTGTTGAATGTTGAAATGTGGAGTTCGGTTGTGCGAATGTGTGTTGTAGCTGTGAATTGCAATTGTTGCATGTTTTGGCAGGTATATGTTTCTTGTTGTACAGTTATGGAGTGATGTATTGGCTGTATGATAGTCATATGCATTGGTCGTCGTTGTATATTGTCGTTGAATGCATGTCATGTTGCATAAGTTGTATGATAAGTCGTGTGCCCATGTGGGGTGTGAGCGCCTTATCTGGATTCTTTGAAATAGAATCGTGTTATTGTTGTTATTGTTGAGGTAATCATGTGCCCATGTGGGGTGTGAGCGATTACGGGTGTTCGTGTACTGTTAATGTAGTAATAGGGGGGTGTTTTTATCATCTCCACAGGGATTGCCTGATATTTGATGCTTGCCGTTCAATAGTTACACCGTTTTAAGTTTAAAGGTTTCAATTGGTTCTCAATTTCGTTTAACATCAATTGGTACCAAAGAGTAATTTTTGACAAAGAGTTTCAAAGGTTTTTATAAAAGCATGTCAAGGTTAGGTTTCACTAATCCTTTTCACATATATACGATTAATCAAGCATATGAACTCAGTTTCCGACCAATACAACCGCGTATCCTCCCGACTAAGTTTATGTCTAAAGCAAAGTCGTGAGTATCGTTGTTTAGACCGTCAGATGATGTCTCACGCTAAAAATCTAAACAACAATCGTTAAGATCAACACAAAGGGAATAGCAAATCCCAAATCTATGTCTAGAGTTTGGTTTTTAAGAGATGAATTTATTAGGTCATGATTTGTAGAATCTATGTCTAGAGCAAGACAAATCACACATAAAGCATTAAGAGAAAATAACTTCATCTATATTGATCGAAGACTTGGTTCATATACAACAGATGAAAAGCAATACATATAATCAGGATCAACTACTTCTAACCTCAACATTGAGTGTTTAGCTACACATTCCCATGGTAGCTATGATGACAAGTAAAAAGAGGAGATGAATGAACATCCATGTCGAATAATCAAGAATGGATGTGACTTCAGCTTCTCAAAGTGAAATTACACTCTTAGATGATCAAAATGCAGAATACTATGATTTTGGGTGAAAATGAGCAAAAGATCCTTTACAAACAAAGTGAAAATCTATTTATACACACCAGAATTCTGCAGCATTCGCACTGCGAGTGAATCATTCGCACAGCGAATGAGAGAAAATGGCACCTTAAGTGCCTCTGAGACTTAAACCGCCCAATGCTGATGTCGTGGGTTCGTACTGCGAACAATCCATTCGCACTGCGAATGAGAGAAAATTTGCCTCAAAACCTTACTGCCACCCTTCGCCTGGACCTTCGCACGACGAACCACCCAGCGAGCCTTCGTAGTGCGAACTTTGGGATATTTTCCAAGAAAAACATTTTGCCACCATTCGTTGGAAGCCTCGCTGACGTTCGCAGTGCGAACCTTCGCTGCACCTTCGCCAGCTCCTTCGCACTGCGAATACCCTGTTGCAGCTACAAATTCAGTGGAAACTTGCATCCACTCATTGTGTCTCACAATTTTAATCCTTTCATGGCTATACCTGCACACTAACACACAAATTACAAGCTCCACACATGTATTCCAATGTACGCACTACAACACAATTCACCACTTAAATCAACCAATTACACATGGAAAGTAATGAAAAATGCCAATTATTGCATACCAATATATAACATGTTTGACATCTAACATGTACCCATGTGGGGTGTGAGCAATCACAGATGTTGTGTGACCATATGGGGTGTGAGCGACTTATATTAAAATTTCGACGAGAATTATGATCATGAAAAAGGGATCAAATTAGTACCACATGCATTGAGTCGAGTTGTGCGTCTCATTGCATTGCATTGTATTGTGTTGTGTTGTGGATTATAAGATTGTCTTCTTGTGAGGAAAGTTGTAATTTTGTTGATGTTGTGATGATAGGGTGAATTGTGTAATGATTATATACTCTTATATTCATATTATGCATTTCTTTTGTTGATTTGAGAATCTCAACCCTTCTGTTTGAATGTTACCTCTACGCGGGTAACGTGCAGATAATCAAGGATAGTGCGGAGTTGCAGTTAGTGAAGACGAAATCCTTCACTTTATGTTTTGAGTTAGCGTCTGCTCTGATATGTAACATTGGGGATTATGAAACGCTTTATGTCTTATTTCCATTATAGTTATGATATTTTGTTTTAATTGATGATAAATATGTGGTTTAAACATGTTAAGTCTTTGATTTTCGATTCAAATAAGTTTTCCGCTACTTATTGAGAAGAATCTTTAATAATGATTTCGTAGTACCATTTTTAATAATAAATATGTGTTACATGTCATATGCATGAGCAGGTGTATATTGGAGAGTAACATCCTATGTGCTGAATTTTTATGAATTTTTACTCTGAAAATTGGATTATTTTATGTGAGGGTTGAGGGTGTTACATAGTGGTATCAGAGTAGGTCGGTCTGTCCGGCCAAGTTGTCGAGTCGTTGTTGTGTGACAGTTGATTATTGTTGATGCCGTTTCCTTAACCATTGTGTTCTGTTGTTGATGCGTAACAGATTTAGAATGGCTGGAAGGAACGATGCTGCTATTGCTGTTGCTTTACAGGCTATTGCTCAGGCGGTATAGAACCCGCCTCATGCTAGTGAGAATGATGAGTTTCGTAAGAATAGATTGCCTACCTTCAAGGGAAGATATGATCCGGATGGAGCGTAGGCTTGGCTGAAGGAGATCGAGAGAATCTTCGGGGTTATGGAATGTTCTGAGGCACAGAAGGTGCGGTTAGGTACTCACATGCTGGCTAAGGAGGCTGATGACTGGTGGATTAGCACTCATCAAAAGTTTGACAATGGATTGAGACCTGAGATCAAACAGACGATTGGTTATCAGCGAATTAGAAGGTTTCTAGATTTGGTGGATTGTTGTAGGATATTTGAGGAAGATAGCAAGGCTTGATCGGCTCACTTTAAGGGGCTGGCCAAGAGAAGGGGAAAACAACCGATGAACCGTGGGAAGCCTTATGCACCTCCAGCTAAGAAAGGTAAACAGAAATACACTGATGGAAAGAAGCCGAGTGGGGGAGGTGCCCCTGCTCCTCTTAAGTGTTACAGGTGTGGTGAGCTAGGTCATCGTGTTCATGAGTGCACGAGTGATGTGAAGAAATGCTTCAAGTGTGGATATGCAGGACATCTGATTGCTAACTGCAAGGTTAAGGTGGTGACTTGTTACTACTGTGGAGAATAGGGTCATATTAGTACTCGTTGCCAGAAGCCAAAGCAAGATTCAGCTGAAGGAAAGGTGTTCGGTTTGACAGGGACTTAGACTTCCAGGGATGACGGACTTATCAGAGGCATATGTTACATTAATAACACGTCTTTGATTGCTATTATTGATACTGGTGCTACTCATTATTTTATTGCTGCTGATTGTATGGTAATGCTAGGCCTCGTTGTTTCTCCTATGAAGGGAGAGATGGTTGTCGAAACTCCTGCAAAGGGATCGATGATCACTTCCCTAGTTTGTTTGAATTATCCACTATCAATTTTTGGTAAGGACTTTGGTGTGGATCTTATTTACTTGCCGTTGGGAAATCTTGATGTGATCTTCGGTATGAACTGGTTGGGGTTCAATCATGTTCATATTAACTGTTTTAACAAGTCGGTGCGATTTCTTGCTCTTGAGGAAGAAGAAGAAGAAGATGGTTTTATATCTGCTAGAGAGTTGAGAGAGCTCTTAGAAGAAGAAGCTCATGTGCTTACATTGTTTGCATCCTTGTTAGTGGAGAGTGAGTCGACGATTAATGAATTGCAAGTAGTGCGTGAATTTCCAAAAGTGTTTCCGGATGATATTACTGATGTACTGCCAGAGAGAGAAGTGGAGTTTACTATTGATTTTGTCCCTGGTACCAGACCTATTTCTATGGCACCATACAGGATGTCAGCATCAGAACTAACAGAGTTGGAGAAGCAACTGGAAGAGTTGTTAGAAAAGAAATTAGTGAGACCAAGTGTATCGCTTTGGGGAGCTCCGGTGTTGTTGGTGAAGAAAAAGGATGGCAGTATGAGGTTATGTATTGATTACAGATAGCTGAATAAAGTGACGTTTAAGAACAAGTATCCACTTCCAAGAATAGATGACTTGATGGATCAGTTAGTGGGTGCCCGTGTGTTTAGCAAGATTGACTTGAGGTCGGGTTATCATCAGATACGAGTAAAGGATGAAGATATTTAGAAGACGACTTTCAGGACTCGATATGGACATTATGAGTATGTAGTGATGTCGTTCGGAGTTACTAATGCACCTGGTGTATTCATGGAGTATATGAGTCAAATTTTTCATGCTTACTTGGATCAATTTATGGTTATCTTTATTGACGACATTCTAATATATTCTAAGTTAGAAGAGGAACATGCTGAGCATTTGCGGATCGTGATGCAAGTGTTAAAAGAAAAGAAGCTCTATGCTAAGTTATCTAAGTGCCAATTCTGGTTGAGAGAGGTAAGTTTTCTTGGTCATGTTATTTCAGGTGATGGTATTGCTGTGGATCCATCCAAGGTAGATGCAGTTCTACAGTGGGAGACTCCGAAGTCGGTAACTGAGATTAGAAGCTTTTTGGGTTTGGCTGGTTATTACCGTATGTTTATTGAAGGCTTTTCGAAGTTGGCACTTCCGTTGACTCAGTTAACTTGCAAAGGTAAAGCGTTTGTGTGGGATGTTTGTAACACCACTTTCCCATTTTACAAAATAAGTAAATACTGCGAAAATAATCAGAGTTTACGACAACAGTAGGATGTCACATCATTAAAACCAACAACAAAACTCCTTGTTCATTAATAAGCAGCGGAAATAATTGTTTTATTCAAAATACGACAATTTGCCAACAACACCAAAAATCCACATAAATCGTGGTCCACCAAAGTTTCAAATAAAGAATGATACGTAAAAAAACAATAAAGAATAACAAATAACGAAAAACTCCCAAAATCCCGTGTTACGTATCTGAGCGACTCCTAAGACTCGATCAAGCAACACGCACTCCATGCACACTCAAGTACCTGGATTATCTGTACTTCCAAAGAAGCACAGACGCAACAAATAACAAAGGGGTGAGAACTACATTCAATAAATAACGGTGTATAATACATGCTAAAGGTAGTACTCACACAATCATATATCAGAAACACACCATCATGACATACTTGTCATTTTCATTCAGATTTCACCAAACACATAATAATGCAATACGACTCAAAGACATCGACACAATGCATGTGGTACCAATACACCATGGTTCATTCAATCGAACCCGGATAAATCACATACACCCCTACTTGGCAATGATTTATCTCCACCACACTCCACCTTGGAGTTCGGATGAATCACATACACTCCTCTTGAGCAATGATTCATCATCACCGACACCATGAATGCATGACAGTAAATATGCATGCAACACACATGTATGACAACAATCATATATCTTCACGATCCTCCTGATCACACGTGAGATACCTGCTCACCATCACACAAATCACAACAAGAAATTCCTCACATAACGTTCAATTAGCTAATTATCTAATTAATCCACCAAAATCACTAAATCGATTATTTTTATCACCAATTCTACAATTCTCAGGTTCTGCCGTACGCGTATTGCCCTACCTATTACGCGTATGGGCAGGGACGTTTCATTCCCTCAAAAATCCATTTTCAGATCTAGATACGCGTAACCTATCTCATACGCGTAAGGCCAAGCCTCCATACGCGTACCATTACACGTACGGGCAGAGGGCCATGTCAAATTGGGTTTCATACGCGTATCCTTCACGTAACGCTTTGCCATACGCGTACAAATTCTGCTACGGGGATCCTCACTTTTCACTCCAATTCAGTCCTAAACTTATTTCTACATCAGTTTTAGGTCCTAATTTTCATCTTACTTCTTTCACCTATCATTACCAATCAAAATTACAGGTCTTAGATCTAATTTGTTCTCTCAACCTGCACCAAAAACCAGATCTACAACACCAACGTTCACATAGCAGCAACAACACCATGTATTTACACACAAATCATGACAGAGTAAATCGATTCATGCAATGTTCATCATAATTTCAACCATAAAACAATAGATTCATAAAACAGAATTTATACATACAAATTCCTACGAGGATAAGGACTCCTCACTACCCTCTCATGATATAAACACCTAAATTGAAATCCATTCCCCCCTTACCTCTAAATTGCTCAGAAATTCTGCGAAAATTGATGATGCAAAACCCTAGTTCTTCCTCTCCCTAGCCTTTCTCTTTGTGAAATTCTTATTATGACTAACCCTACTCACTAATCCTCACTAATCTCTGCTTAATGACCAAACTGTCCTTATTTTTCTCCAATAGTCCATTATCCATTTAATTAAATCAGATTTTTAATTTAATAGAAATAATAATATTACTAGTAATGATACTCACATAATTATTATAATAATACTAGTAATAATATTAATAACAATAATAATAATATTATTAATAATAATACTACTATTACTACTCATACTCAAAATTACTCTCGACATCTCTAGTCTACCCGTACCACTAAGGACTCCACGCCTACGCGCTCAACCCCACACCCTCAACAAGGCCAAACAACAGAAAAATAACACGACGATCAAATAATTTAAATTAGGGTGTTACAACTCTCCCCCACTTAAATTATTTTCATCCTCGAAAATGTACCTGATGGAAATAGTTCCCGATACGACTCTCGCATCCTGCTCTCCAACTCCCAGGTCACACTTCCTCCAGCAGCTTCTCCCCAAGCTACTCTCACCAAAGGAATCTTCTTCCCTCTGAGTTGTTTCATCTTGAAATCCTCGATCCTTACCGGCATCGCCTCTACAGTAAGATTATCTATAATCTGCACCTCATCCTTCTGGATAACATGAGATGGATCAGATACATACTTCCGAAGTTGCGACACATGAAATACGTCATGCAAGTTCAAAAGTTCAGGCGGAAACGCCACCCTATATGCAACTGCGCCCACTCTTTGCAAGATCTGATACGGTCCAATAAACTTAGGATCCAGTTTCTTCAACTTCAATGCATGCCCAACACCGGTCACTGGGTTGACTCTCAGGAACACGTGGTCACCTTCACTGAATTCCAAGTCTTTCTTTCGATTATCATGATAACTTTTCTGCCTACTCTGAGACGTTTTTATCTTCTCGCGGATCATCTGAATTGTCTCAGTAGTCTGTTGCACAATCTCCGGTCCAAGCACCACATTCTCACCGGTCTCATACCAACACAGAGGCGTCCTACACCTCCTACCATACAAAGCTTTGAAGGGTGCCATCCCAATACTAGAATGGTAACTATTATTATACGTGAACTCAATCAATGGCAAATGAGTGTCCCACGCACCACCGTTCTCTAACACACAGGCTCTTAACAAATCTTCTAACGACTGAATAGTCCTCTCTGATTGACCATCGGTCTAAGGATAATAAGCCGAGCTCAACTTCAATTTAGAACCCAAAGCTTCCTGCAGACGCTTCCAAAATTCCGAAGTAAACCTCGGATCTCTATCCGACACTATGCTCAACGGAACACCATGTAACTTCACAATTATTCTGATATAAATCTCCGCCAGCTTTGACAACGAAAAACTGATGTTAATTGGTATAAAATGAGCGGATTTCGCAAGTCGATCCACCACTACCCAAATAGCATCAAAGCCTCTCGCCGTATTTCGCAAACCAGTAACAAAGTCTATAGTAATACTGTCCCATTTCCACTCCGGAATTTCCAACGGTTGCATTAACCCCGAAGGTTTCTGGTGTTCCACCTTTGACTTCTGACAGATCAAACAAGCATAAACGAACTGAGCTATGTCCCTCTTCATACGGACCACCAAAATAACTTCTTCAAGTCATGATACATTTTTGTAGCTCCCGGGTGAATACTCAAGCTACTCCGGTGACTTTCCTCTAAGATCGCCTTCCTCAATTCATCATTATCCGATACACAAATTCTGCCCCGGAATCTCAATACACCAACATTATCCACTCTAAAATCATTATTAGGATCACCTCCTTCTGTAGGCATCAAATCCACTAGCTTCACATCAAGTCTCTGGTTTTTCCTTAATCACATCCAAAAAGTCATTATTCACCTTAAGCATACCCAATCTAACACTCTCAGGTGTAGTTTCACAAACCATACTCAAGTCTCTAAGCTGTTCAATTAATTCCATTTCTTTTACCATCAATGCCGACATATGAATGGTCTTCCGACTGAGAGCATCTGCTACAACATTAGCTTTCCCCGGATGATAACTCAAATTAAAATCATAGTCTTTCAAGAACTATAACCATCTCCTCTGCCTCATATTCAATTCCTTCTGATCGAACAAATACTTCAGACTTTTATGATCACTGAATACTTCAAATCTTGATCCATATAGATAATGTCTCCAATTTTTTAATACAAAAACCACTGCAGCTAATTCAAGATCATGGTAAGATAATTCCTCTCATGCACCCTCAATTTTCGCGAAGCATAAGCCACTACCTTGCCATCTTGCATTAACACACCACCTAATCCCATCTTAGACGCATCACAATACACCACAAAAGGTTCACTTGGACTTGGTAGTGTCATACCCCAAATTTTGACCACTAAGATTTCCCATCATTGTGCAAATCATCATCACAATATGGATGAACCATCATGCCTCATAAAATGCCTCAAGGGTTGTTGAGCATTCACTACAATCAAAATTAGGGTTTCAAGCCCTCTCTGAGTGCTTAGACAAAGGATCAATCAAGAAACAACATGATCTTCAACTTGTCTAACCTCTCAAACATCCACAATGGACCAAAAGGACTCCCACTTCAAGGATCAAGCACAAGGATGCTCCCTTCTAGGTGGATCAAGTCTCAAGATCGACAGTGTCACCAAATTAGGGTTTTGGTCGACCAGGGCCTCCAAAGGGAAATTTTCCTCTGGGAATGAGCCAATGCTTCAAAGCACAACCTAAGATACTCCATGGAACCTCATGGACCCAATCATCAAGTCAATTTTGCCTCAGGGGATGCATACATAAAAAATCAGGAATTAGGGTTTCTTGACCTAATTCACCACTAAGTTGACTTTTAGGGAAAATCATGAGCCAAGACCTCAAGAGAGGGTTTGAGGGTCTTTAATGAACTATATTGATCCATTTGGAACAATGGATTAATCCAAGAAGCTTGAGCAATAAGTCTCAATTTCATCTGCACCACAATTAGGGTTTTAAGGAAAAAGTCAACTGTAACTTTGACTTTTGACCAGGACATGCTCCCAAACCCTAGGACATACCTCAATGTACCCTATGACACCCATGGAACATGTCCATCAAGTTTGATTTAGATCAAGGACATGATTTCCTGAAGAATGGCACAATTTGGAATTCATCTGATAAAAAGTCAACTGTGCACAAAAGTCAACTTTGACTTTTTGAGATTTTTCACCAAAATGGATTTTTAACCCTAAAATGATGTTAATGTGTGATTTGAATCATCATTCATCAAGAAAAATCAAGAAAAGTTGGATAACTTGTAAAAGGGGTAACCATAAAAACTTAGAAAATTTTCTAAGTTAAAAATAAAGTGACAAGGGTACCTACTTTGGAGGATCATAACTACTAAACCACAAAGCCATTTTTTCTCATCCAAAGATGGATTTGTAGCCCTCATTACCCTCTACAAAAACTTCAACTACAAATCATTCCAATTCATTAAGGATTTTAAGTTATGGAGTGATCAAAATGGCTGAAAAATGAAAATGTCACTTTTTCCAACACTTAGTGAAATTTTCACTAAGTCCAAATCTGTCTTCATTTTTTTCCAAATGTAGGGGGATTTTTCACTTGGATTCAAAAGAGATCAAAACCAAACATGTTCAAACAGTTGTTGTATCATGTAAGGGCTTTCCAAAATGGCCAAGAACATTACCAAATTCCATTTGGGCTATGAGTTATGACATTGTCAAGTTGCCTTGTTGAAATCTGTCAAGGCAAGGCAGAATTTGCATTTTTGCTCGATTTGCCAAAATTGGCCAAATCCAAATGCTCCTATCCACTTGGACACATCTGAGGATTGAATCTCAAGGGGACAATCATTGAGCCAAGCCTCCAAAGTCCTTGGAACAAGAAAAAGCATGTTGAACCTAGAATTGCCAAAATAGGGACAAGACTCCAAATTTGGATTGGAGCATTCAATGGAAGCATCAAGGTGGCATGGACTGAGCCATTTTCATTTGAATTCAGTCAAGACTTATCCAAGACCAAGGGAACCAGCAGCCTGTGCCCTAACCTCTAGTCAATGGCTAGAGGAGACTTGAACTTCCATTGGCCAACATTGAACAAACCTACTCAGCAGTTGCCATTCACTATTCCTTGCAAAACAAACTTGCTCTACTATAAATAGAGCTCAATTGTGATCAGTTTGAGTACACCAAATCCATCAAACAGATGCTTTCCTCAAAATCTCTTCTTTCACTCCAATTTTGCCTTCTAAGGCAAGTCACTACCGGGTTTTGAGTTTGAGAGCTTTTCCAATCAAACCAATCACTCACACACCTCACATACATCATATAGAAGTGATATAAACACTCACATAACATCTGGAACACTGATTTCACAAAATCACCAGCCAATTGCTCAAGTTCATGACAGTTTTGCAGTTGAGGTACCATCTTCAACACCAAACCATTTCAATCCATTCCAAGCATTCATACACACTCCATGGCACCTAGGGAAGCTATCCACATCATTGGAACCAAGCTGTAACACCTCCAACACCAAACACGATCACCAGCTGCAAGTGGTAAGCATGAGCTCTTCTAACTCTATGATCCATGCATTTTTTGCTGCACAATAATTTGGCCATATGTTCATAATCATGCATGGAACGTTTCCCCTCAATAAATTACATTGTTTGAATCGTGTGTGAAATTTCTGAGCCTTCATGCAAAAATTAGGGTTCTTGAGGTTTCTCTTTGATTTCTTGTTTTATGTTTAATTTAAATGAAATTAATTGACATAGACATGATCGTGAGATTGAGACGAGCATAATGATATGTGGATTGCATGATATAATCAAGTATTCAATGAGATTGGATAGAAAATGCAAATCTGACCAAACCCAGAACACGCGCGTGTTCTTGGTGTGTTCTTGGCGCCATTTCTTTCAAATTCAAATATTTGAATTTTATATTTTATTTAATTGATTCAAAAATTAATTTCTCTCTGAGTTTTAATGATTTTGAGTTGATTTTTTTTAATAATTCACAAAAATGTTAAAATATTTTATTTTATCAAAAAATCCCAAAAATATTATTTATTTCATATAATTGATATTTTTGCAAAGAATTAATATTTTAATTATTTTTGACATTTAAATATTTATTCTACATTGATTTTGCAACTTTTAATGCTTTCTAATTGTTTTGTAGGTCAATACTTAATTTTTGAAGCATTAATCCAAGATCACAATTTGTTTTTCATATGTTAAACAATTTTGATCATTTTAATTGAATTTTTATTCAATTAAATACATTTTTGAAAACAAATTAGGGTTTTTGGATTAATTCAACCCTCATAAATCATTTTCAAAACTCTTTGGGCCTCTAATAGAGTGTAAGACCCAATCCTTTTTTGACCAAATTATTTTTGGGCCTCAGTGTATTGTATAAGTTCCGATACCGTTAAAAACAAACGGCACGATCGTCGCCTTTTCAAAATAACCCTGGGCCTCTCCTTGAGCTATAAGACCCATTCAAAAACATTTTGGGCCTCTAATAGAGTGTAAGACCCAATCCTCTTTTAACCAAAACATTTTGGGCCTCACTTATTGTATAAGTCCCTTCACGTTAAAAGAAAATCTCGGCGCGACCACCATTTTAAACGAAAAGTCAACTGGGCCTACCCTCGAGTAGTAAGACCCATTTCCTTTCTTAAAACTTTTTGGGCCTCTTAAGAGAGTGTAAGAGCCATCCCTTTGTACATAAAACCTTTTTTTTGGGCCTCAGTCACTTGTATAAGTCCCTCTGTACAAATTCAAACAGTGCGCTCACTGATAAAACCCTGGGTCTCTCCTTGAGCTGTAAGCCCCAAATCTTTCTTTTTCAAAGCACTTTCTCCTTTGATTTTAAATATACTGTTGTTTTCAATCTTTCTTTGTTGAACAACTAACCAAACAACATGGAAGCTCTACAACCGAGTAAGTGGTTATTGCTTTCATTTACCGCTTTCATATACATATAACTGTATTGTGGGGTTGTTTCACTGTAAGTCTTCTTTCATAAACTCATATCAACTGTGTAATAATAGTATAGATATTTAGAGTTTCCCCGGCAACTACGTCTAGTATTAAAGCCCGTTGATCACTCTTAGAAATAGTCTAAACTAGATCCCCATAGGATTACCAGACACAGTCTTCCCTCCTCTTGGGGTTAAACAATATGGAGACATGAAAGGCAGCATTCCTTGTGAACCCTTTCAGAGACTGTCACTCATAGAAGTTTTCAAAGAAACTCTATTCCCCAGAGATAATATTTTCTCCGTGAATGGCATCTCTTGAGTTTCTTCCAAATTCTCAAACTTTCCTGGCTTGATCTATTCTCGGTGAATGGCAAGTCTTGAACTTCTCGGGGTTTGGGGACCCACAGGCTTCTTAAAAGCACTTGTCAAGAAACTCTACTCCCCAGAGATGATCTTTTCTCCGTGAATGGCATCTCTTGAGTTTCTTCCAAATTCTCGAACTTTCCTGACTTGATCTATTCCTTGTGAATAGCTTGCCTTGAATTTCTCGGGGTTTGGGGACCCATTGGCTTCTTAAAAGCATCGGCCTCCTCTTGGACATCATACAAGGACCCACAGGCTTCCTAAAAGTACCCCCGCCTCCTCTTGGGCTTAGTACAAGGACCCGTCAGCTTCTTAGAAGTATTCACAGCCTCCTCTTAGGCTTCGTATAATGATCTCTTCCTCCGGGAATGATAGCCTCCTCTTGGGCTTCGTACAAGGACCGATCGGCTTCTTAAAAGTTTCCAGCCTCCTCTTGGGCTTCGTACAAATTGTCCCGAAGACCTCCTAAAGGTATAGGAACAGAACTTAATCATCTGCATAGAGCAGTCTTTCAAAGAGTCTACTACTGTTTCTCAAAGCATAGTACAAAAGATGAAACTCTAGACTTGGACAATCTAACCTCCTTGAGTCTCAAAGACATTCTCAAGCACCCCTTCAAGAATAGGAAAGAACCCCGTAGACTCGGACAGTCTCAATACCCTTCGGATTTCCCGCTTCCTTAAAGAACAGGAATAACCCGGATCATTGAATCAAATCCTTGAGTACAGTGTTGCTCATATAAGAACTGATTTTCTCTTTAAAAATCAGTATACTGGACCTGTCACTTAACTTAAACAGTCACCATAGCCTCCTCTTGGGCTTTGTACAATGATCCTCCCCAGCGGAGTTAAACAAACAATAGCCTCACCTCGGGCTTTATACGAGATACCAAAAGATTCCCTTGTCGAGTCAAACCTTTTCGCCTTCATCTCGGGCTTTGTACGAGATACAAAAACACTCTCTTGTTGAGTATAAAAGATCCTCTTGTAGGATCAACCCCTTTTAGCCTCTTTCTCGGGCTTCGTACGAGACACATATTAGCCTCCTCTTAGGCTTTATATAAGAAAACCACTGGTTGATCCAATCAACCTTTTAGCATCAAAGTTGTGCCTCGTTCACAGTACACAAACATCAACAACTCCTTCCCCTTCATCTAATCGCTGTAAACTGCAAGCCTCTGGATCATCTACATCCATGCCACTGTCCCTCTTTTAGCATGAGAAATTCCTAAGGAAAGATAGCCTTGCTCTACACTGAGTTAAAGTCTTCTCCTTCAGGTTGGAAATCCCCTATAAAGGAAATTATGGCATTGCCGGATCCGCGTATCCCGGTTAAAGTAATTCTCCTTTATAACCAGTCACCCAACAGTTGTGACAGACAAACCCCTCTTTAGAGATGACAAATTCTCTCTAAAGTCAACATTTTTAGCTTCATATCTTGGGCTTTCAACAAGATACAAATAGACCTTTCAGCTTCACATCTCGGGCTTTGAACAAGATACAAACCACTTTTCGCTTCACGTTTTGGCCTTTGAACAAGACACCAAAAACACCCATTTCCTCCCATAGAATAGGAGGAACTACGAACGCTCTGATTTCCCTGTTTCGGTAAACGGGAATACGTAGGCATAAGATTGAAAGAAAAATCTTAGCGAGCACACTAAACAAAAACCCAAAATCCCATACTCTCATGTATCTATCAAAAAAGCATCAGTCCTTACATCCTAACCCTTATTCCCCGCTAGAAAGTCCTAGAAAGAAAGAAACCCGTATTGGCGAAAATACAAATAACCAGTACAAAGGCCTCCCCACATTGATAGCATTCGTAACCTAACAAATCGCTGTTTAAACTCAGTATGCAAAGCAGGGTTAATTGGAGACAACTATTTCCCTTCCTTCATCAGCTTTAATAGAATAAAAAATGAATCGACTTGTTGTAAGCTCAACCGTAGAGAGCGACCAGCGCTTAAGAACCGCGTCCAAAATCGCTCACTACAGGTAGAATTAACACCGGTGCCGTAGTCAATTTCTTCTTTAATTCCTCAAACTTTCCTCGCAAGCCGCATCCCAAACAAAAACTTGGTTCTTTCTAGTTAACTGCGTCAACGGTAATGCCAAATTAGAAAACCCTTCAATGATTCTTCGGTAATAACCTGCCAAACCCAAGAAACTTCTAATTTCAGTCGCTGTCTTCAGTGGCTCCCACTGAAGTACTGCACTTACTTTAGATGGATCCACCGCTATGCCATCACCAGAAATAACATAACCCAAGAAACTTACGGTCTTCAACCAAAATTCACATTTCGAGAACTTTGCAAACAATTTATTATCTTTCAACACCTGCAATGCAATCCTCAAATGTTCTGCGTGATCCTCGTCAGATTTAGAATAAATCAGTATATCATTAATGAATACCACAATAAACTGATCCAAATAAGAGTGAAAGATACGATTCATATACTTCATAAACACACCTGGCGCATTAGACACTCCGAAAGGCATCACTGCATATTTGTAATGTCCATAGCGAGTTCTGAACGCAGTCTTCTGAATATCATCCTCCTTTACTCTAATCTGATGGTAACCCGGCCTCAAATCAATTTTGCTGAAAACACGAGCTCCCACAAGCTGATCCATTAAGTCATCAATCCTCGGGAGTGGATACTTATTTTTAATGGTCACTTTATTCAACTGACGGTAATCAATGCACAGACTCATACCACCATCCTTCTTTTTCACCAACAACACTGGAGCTCCCCAAGGCGACACACTCGGTCTAATAAACTTCTTATCCAGCAATTCTCCAATATGAGATTTCAACTCTGCCAATTCTGATGCAGACATCCTGTACGGTGCCATGGATATAGGTCTGGTACCAGGAACAAGATCAATAGTAAATTCAACTTCCCACGTCGGAGGCAACTCAGTAATATCATCTGGAAACACTTCAGGGAATTCACTCACCACCGGTATCTCATTAACTGAAGTCTTGCTTTCCACAGATAATGAGGCAAACACTGCAAACATCTTAGCTTCATCCTCCAACAACGTCCTCAACTCTCTGCTAGACAAATAATCCGCTAATGCTTCCTTTTCAGGAGTAAAAAACAATAACGTCTTCCTAAAGCAATCAATGTAAATCCGGTTGAACTCCAACCAGTTCATCCCCAAAATAACATCGAGATTACCGAGTGGCAAACAAATAAAGTCCACTCTGAAATCTCTACCAAACATAGTCAACGAACACTTCAAACACACTAAGGAAGTAACTACAGAACCTATAGACAAAGTTTCAATCGTCATCCTCTAATGTAGAGTAGACGACACAATTCCTAATCTCTTCACACACTCAACAGAAATGAACGAGTGGGTTGCACCCGTATCAATGATAACAATCAAAGGAATATCATTAATAAAACAAGTACCTTTGATGAAGCACTCTTCATTGGCAGATTGGGCTCCCACCAAGGCAAACACTTTTCCACTGGCCTGAGATTTCTTTGGATTCTCACAGTGAGTGCTGATATGGCCTTTTTCTCCACAGTTATAACAGGTAGGCATAGTGGCCCTACAATCTGTTATAACATAACCTGGTCGCCCACACTTGAAACACTTCTTCACCTCATTCAGATAATTATTAGCACGGTGACCCATGCCACCACATCTGAAACACTTGAGAGCATCAGGAACCACTCCTCCCTCTTTTGGTTTCTTCCCCACAACAGCTTTCTGTTTTCCCTTGTCAGCTAGAGCACTATAAGGGGTACCCCCAAACCTCTTCTTACCCTTCCGATCACTCACAGCTTTGTAATGAGCAATCCGGGCCCTGTTATCATTATCATAAATTCTGCTTCTGCTAACCAGTTCTGGATAATTCCTTATCTTCTGACAAGCAATGCCCTGTTTGATCTTGGGATGCAGCCCATTCTCAAACTTTAAGCATTTTGAATTCATAGCTTCTTCCATATTGTAGTGACCACGATACTGCACCAACTCTTCAAACCGAGCAGCATATTCAACAACAGTCATGCTACCCTGTTTCAGCTCCAGGAATTCAATCTCTTTTTCACTACGAATATCTTCCGGAAAGTACTTTTCCAAAAACTCAGCTTGAAACATTGTCCAAGTAATATCAGTACCCGCAGCTTCCAACCTCTAACGACTATTGTCCCACCAGACTTCAGTCTCTCCCTCCAGCATATGAGTGCCAAATCGTACTTTTTGAGCATCACTGCATCCCATGGTCCTGAAGATCTTCTCAACAGCCTTCAGCCATTTCTGTGCAGCCTCAGGATCCAGAATACCTCCCTCATATGTAGGAGGCTTATTGCTCTGAAACTGTACTAAGTCGCGGAACAGCGCACCCCCAGCCTGATTGGTGTTCTCTACCGCTTATGCCATAGTTTGCATAGCAGCAGCAAGAGCATCATCATTCCTTCCTGCCATACTGTTCAACAATCAACATACAGTCAGAACACACAACTTACTCCTACTCTAAGGACAGACTCTACTACAACACCTGGCTGGACGGACCGACCTGCTCTGATACCAATTGTAAAACCACATTTTCCAATTTTACAAAATAAGTAAATACTGCCAAAATAATCAGAGTTTACGACAACAGTAGGATGTCACATCATTAAAACCAACAACAAAACTCCTTGTTCATTAATAAGCAGCGGAAATAATTGTTTTATTCAAAATACGACAATTTGCCAACAACACCAAAAATCCACATAAATCGTGGTCCACCAAAGTTTCAAATAAAGAATGATACGTAACAAAACAATAAAGAATAACAAATAACGAAAAACTCCCAAAATCCCGTGTTACGTATCAGAGCGATTCCTAAGACTCGATCAAGCAACACGCACTCCATGCACACTCAAGTACCTGGATTATCTGTACTTCCAAAGAAGCACAGACGCAACAAACAACAAAGGGGTGAGAACTACATTCAATAAATAATGGTGTATAATACATGCTAAAGGTAGTACTCACACAATCATATATCATAAACACACTATTACGACATACTTGTCATTTTCATTCAGCTTTCACCAAACACATAATAATGCAATGCGACTCAAAGACATCGACACAATGCATGTGGTACCAGTACACCATGGTTCATTTAATCAAACCCGGATAAATCACATACACCCCTACTTGGCAATGATTTATCTCCACCACACTCCACCTTGGAGTTCAGATGAATCACATACACTCCTCCTGAGTAATGATTCATCACCACCGAAACCATGAATGCATGACAGTAAATATGCATGCAACACACATGTATGACAACAATCATACATCTTCACGATCCTCCTGATCACACGTGAGATACCTGCCCACTATCACACACATCACAACAAGAAATTCCTCACGTAACGTTCAATTAGCTAATTATCTAATTAATCCACCAAAATCACTAAATCGATTATTTTTATCACCAATTCTACAATTCTCAGGTTCTGGCATCTATCCCCAACCTCTCAAACCAAAAGAAATCACTTCGTACGCGAAAATGGGAAAGAAATTGTCAAACGGCAAAATTTTGCACTCTCTCTGGTCATACGCGTATTGCCTTGGGACGTACGCGTATTACCCAGCTCGTTCGCCCATCCTACTGCGTATCATACGCGTAGGGCCTCTCCCCTCTCTCTGCCATACGTGTATTGCCCTACCTTTTACCCGTATGGGCAGGGATGTTTCATTCCCTCAGAAATCCATTTTCAGATCCAGATACGCGTAACCTATCTCATACGCGTAAGGCCAAGCCTCCATACGCGTACGGGCAGAGGGCCGTGTCAAATTGGGTTTCATATGCGTATCCTTCACGTAACGCTTTGCCATACGCGTAACAACATGCTTGTTATGCGTAATGGCATCCTGGAACACTTAGCCATACGCGTAATGCCTTCCCTGATACGCGTATGGGCAGAGACTGTGCAATTTACCCATTTTCATACCAGTCTGAATTCTGCTACGGGGATCCTCACTCTTCACTCCAATTCAGTCCTAAACTTGTTTCTACATCAGTTTTAGGTCATAATTTTCATCTTACTTCTTTCACCTATCATTACCAATCAAAATTACATGTCTTAGATCTAATTTATTCTCTCAACCTGCACCAAAAACCAGATCTACAACACCAACATTCACATAGCAGCTACAACACCATGTATTTACACACAAATCATGACAGAGTAAATCGATTCATGCAACGTTCATCATAATTTCAACCATAGAACAACAGATTCATAAAACAGAATTTATACATACAAATTCCTACGAGGATAAGGACTCCTCACTACCCTCTCATGATATAAACACCTAAATTAAAATCCATTCCCCCCCCCCCCCCTTTACCTCGAAATTGCTCAGAAATTCTGCGAAAATTGATGATGCAAAACCCTAGTTCTTCCTTGCTCTTCCTCTCCCTAGCCTTTCTCTTTGTAAAATTCTAATTATGACTAACCCTACTCACTAATCCTCACTAATCTCTGCTTAATGACCAAACTGTCCTTATTTTTCTCCAATAGTCCATTATCCATTTAATTAAATCAGATTTTTAATTTAATAAAAATATTAATATTACTAGTAATGATACTCACATAATAATTATAATAATACTAGTCATAATATTAATAACAATAATAATATTAATAATAATAATACTACTATTACTACTCATACTCAAAATTACTCTTGACATCTCTAGTCTACCCGTCCCACTAAGGACTCCATGCTACGCGCTCAACCTAAATCCTCAACAAGGCCAAACAACGGAAAAATAACACGACGATCAAATAATTTAAATTGGGGTGTTACAATGTTCACTGCGAGAAGAGTTTCATTGAGCTGAAGAAGAGATTTACTATAGCTCCAGTTTTGATTCTACCCGAACCAAATGAACCGTTTGTGGTGTATTGTGATGCTTCTTTGATAGGTTTAGGAGGTGTGTTAATGCAGGATGGTAAGGTCGTGGCTTATGCTTCACGACAGTTAAGGGTCCATGAGAGGAATTATCCAACTCATGATTTGGAATTAGCTGCAGTGGTATTCGTATTGAAAATTTGGAGGCACTATCTTTATGGTTCTAGATTTGAATTGTATAATGATTATAAAAGCTTAAGGTATCTGTTTGATCAGAAGGAGTTGAATATGAGACAAAGGAGGTGGTTAGAATTCTTAAAGTATTATGATTTCGGCTTGAACTATCATCCCAGTAAAGCTAATGTCGTGGCTGATGCTTTGAGTCAGAAGACCTTGCATATGTCTGCTATGATGGTTAAAGAGTTTGAATTGATTGATCAGTTCAGAGATATGAGTTTAGTTTGCGAACAGACACCACATAGTGTGATGTTGTATGCAGAAGATCAACAATGAATTTCTTAATAGTATCAGAGAGGCTCAGAAGTTGGATGTGAAACTGGTGGATTTGATGATTGGAAATGAACAAGCAGAAAGTAACGAATTCAGAGTGGATGAACAAGGTGTGTTGAGGTTTCGTGATAGGATTTGTATTCCTGGTGATTCTGAGTTGAAAAGAATGATTCTAGAAGAAAGTCATAGGAGTAGCTTGAGTATCCATCCAGGAGCTACAAAGATGTATCAAGACTTGGAGAAGATATTTTGGTGGCCTGGATTGAAGCGTGGTGTGGCTAAGCTTGTATATGCTTGTTTGACTTGTCAGAAGGCGAAGGTGAAACATCAGAAACCTGCTGGTTTGTTGCAAGTGTTAGATATTCCAGAGTGGAAGTGGGACAACATTTCTATGGATTTTGTGACTGGGTTGCCTAATACTCCGAGAGGGCATGATGCCATTTGTGTAGTGGTGGATAGACTGGCAAAGTTGAGACATTTTATCCCTATTAATATTAGCTTTCCTTTACAGAGGCTGACAGAGATTTATATTCAGGTGATTATGAAGTTGCATGGAGTTCCATTGAGTATTGTGTCAGATAGAGATCCAAGGTTCACTTCCAAATTTTGGGAGAGTTTGCAAGAAGCTTTGGGATCGAAACGAGATTGAGTTCAACTTATCACCCGCAGACGGAGAGAACTATACAATCTTTGGAGGATTTGTTAAGGGCTTGTGTGCTTGAACAGGGAGGTGTTTGGGATAGCCATTTTTTGTTGATTGAGTTCACTTATAATAACAGTTATCATTCCAGTATTGGAATTGGCGCCTTTTGAAGCATTGTATGGTCAGAGGTGTCAGACGCCTATGTGTTGGCATGAATCTGGTGAGAGCGTAGTACTTGGACCTGAGATTGTTCAGTAGACTAATGAAAAGGTGAAGTTGATTCGGGAAAAGATGAAAGCTTTGCAGAGTAGGCAGAAGAGCTACCATGATAAGAGGAGGAAAGATCTTGAGTTTCAAGAAGGAGACCATGTGTTCTTGAGAGTCACTCTGGTGATCGGTGTTGGACGTGCATTGAAGTCGAGAAAGCTTACTCCTTGATTTATTGGTCCATATCAGATTTCTGCAAGAGTTGAACCTATTGCCTACAGAGTGGCGTTGCCACCCAATTTGTCAAATTTTCATGATGTGTTCCATGTGTCACAACTTCGGAAGTATGTTCCAGATCCGTCGCACGTGATTCCAATGGATGATGTAGAAGTAAGGGATAACCTTACGGTTGAGGCTTTACCAATAGGTATTGAAGACCGCGAGGTGAAGTAATTGAGAGGTAAAGAGATCACTCTTGTGAAGGTAGTGTGGGGAGGCACTGCCGATGGAAATATGACTTGGGAGTTAGAGAGAAGGATACGAGAGTCGTATTCGGAGTTATTCGTATAAGGTAAATTTTCGAGGATAGAAATATTCTAAGTGGGGGAGAGTTGTAACGCCCCGATTTATTTTATTTATTCTCGTAATTTAAAGTTTATGATGTTGTGTGTATGTATGTGTTTATGTGTGATGGGTTATGTCTAGATTGCCCTTTGTCTGGGGTAGTGACCTTAGAATTATAGAGAATAAGGTATTGGGGGTGTGTGACCAATTGTGTAGAGATGAGTAGTGTGGTTAGTAAGTAATTATTAATATTAGTTAGTAATTATTTATTGGAATAATATTATATGGGTAATAATAATTGAATAATAAATTTATTTAAATAATTTAGTTGGGATTATTTAGATTTAAAATAATCAGTTTAACTATTTTATTAATTTAAAAGTGAATAATATGAGTAGAGAAATAGTAAGGGCAAAGTGGTCCATTCACGATGTTTAGTAAGGGTAAGGAAGGAAGGGCATATTAGGGGTATAAGGTTTATAGTAGGAAAAGAAGAAAATTATAAGGGAAAGTCATTGTGAACGATCATATTTTGGAGAAAAGAGGAACGAAAGAGAGAAGCAGAGTTAGGGCATAGAGAGCATTTGAAGAATCATCACTAAGGTAAGGGTGGGGTTCTTTGATCACTTAAGGGATAAATAATGTATGTATAAGGGTAGACAAATCACTAAGTTCATATCTATGTATTTCTCTCATTGTGTTGGTTGTTTCGGTGCAAAGTTGAAGTTTTGTGTGTCGGTGATTCTAATAATAGGTAAATTGTACAAATTGATTTTGGTTAAATTGTGATTTTGTGTTGAAAGTGATTATAATTGATGTGTGTTATGTTGTATGATAATCATGTATTCTATGTGCATTCTTGGACTGTAAGCTATCGAAATTGGAGAAGTCATGGGGGTTGGACTATGTAGAATCGCAACTGCAGGGTTGCTGATTTACAAATTTTCTCCGGGCAAAGCGATCTCGCTTGGAGGTTGCCGGGCGAACTGAGAGGCGAGTGAAGGGTGGAAAAATAGGTGCTACTGGAATTTGTATGGGGGAGGAATTTCGCTTTTGCTTCGTCGGGCGAGCATTGGGCGAAAGGGAAATTTTTCGGAGCGAGTGGGGTGTTTCGCTCGGCGAAGGTGTATTGCTCGCGTCTCGCTGGGTGAACATCAGGCGAGCAGGGACATTGTTTGGTTACCACTGGAACAGACAGAATTTTCTAAAACTTTAAAAATTCATATCTTTTGATCCGTAGGTCAGTTTCAGTCGTCGTTCGAATCGTTGGAAAATTGGTTTAGTATACTTTATGTTAAAATTATTTTCAATGCCATAATTCCAACTATTCGATGCATTAATTGTGTTTCCGTGTACGTTGTGATGTGTTGAATGTTGAAATGTGGAGTTCAGTTGTGCGAATGTGTGTTGTAGCTGTGGATTGCAATTGTTGCATGTTTTCGCAAGTATATATTGCGTGTTGTACAGTTGTGGGGTGATATATTGGTTTTATGATAGTCATATGCATTGGTCGTCGTTGTATATTGTCGTTGAATGCATGTCATGTTGCATAAGTTGTATGATAAGTCGTGTGCCCATGTGGGGTGTGAGCGCCTTATCTGGATTCTTTGAAATAGAATCGTGTTGTTGTTGTTGAGGTAATCGTGTACCCATGTGGGGTGTGAGTGGTTACGGGTGTTCGTGTTCCCATGTGGGGTGTGAGGGATCATAGATGTTGTGTGCCCATGTGGGGTGTGAGCGACTTATATGGAAATTCCGACGGGAATTATGATCATGAAAAAGGGATCGAATTGGAACCACATGCATTGAGTCGAGTTGTAAGTCTCATTGCATTGCATTGTGTTGTGTTGTGTTGTGGATTATATGATTGTCTACTTGTGTGGGAAGTTGTAATTGTGTTGATGTTGTGATGATAGGGTGAATTGTGTAATGATTATATGCTCTTATATTCATATTATGCATTTCTTTTGTTGATTTGAGAATCTCACCCCTTATGTTTGAATGTTGCCTCCATGCGGGTAACGTGCAGTTAATCAAGGGTAGTGCGGAGTTACGGTTAGTGAAGACGAATTCCTTCACTTTATGTTTTGAGTTAGCGTCTGCTCTGATATGTAACACTGAGGATTATGGAACGCTTTATGTCTTATTTCCGTTATAGTTATGATATTTTTTTTTAATTGATGATGCATATGTGGTTTAAACATGTTAAGTATTTGATTGTCGATTCAAAGAAGTTTTCCGCTGCTTATTGAGAAGAATCTTTAATAATGATTTTGTAGTACCGTTTTTAATAATAAATATGTGTTACATGTCGTATGCATGAGCAGGTGTATGTTGGAGAGTAACATCCTATGTGCTGAATTATTATGAATTTTTACTCTGATAATTGGATTATTTTACGCGTGGGTTGAGGGTGTTACAAGCTGCAGGAAACAAAATTCCGTAGTCGAGAGTCCCTTTCAGATACCTCAGTATCCTGTTCGTTGCTGTTAGGTGTGATTCCTTTGGCTTCTGTATGAATCTACTAACCATACCAACACTGTATGCTAAGTCAGGCCTTGTATGACAAAGGTATTGAAGTGACCCAATAAGTCTTGTGTATTGGGTTGGGTCAACATCATCTTCATCTGACTCCTTCGACAGTTACATTCTGGTCTCAACTGGAGTCGAAGTTGGGTTACAATCTTGCATCTCAAATCTTTTGAGTATTTTGTATGCATATCTTCTTTGGTGCATCATTAAACCTCTACTGGTCTTGTAGAATTCGATGCCAAGGAAATATGAGAGATTTCCTAAGTCTGACATTTCAAACTCCTCACTTAGGTCATGTTTGAAATCTTCGATCTCCTTCTTGCAACTTCCTGTTATCAACAGGTCATCGACATAGAGGCATAATATAAGCAATTCACTACTTCTTCTTCTTACATACACTCCATGCTCAGTCGTACACTTCTCAAATTCCTTCTCCCTTAAGAAGCTGTCGATTTTCTTATTCCAAGATCTTGGAGCTTACTTAAGTCCATACAGGGCTTTATACAGCTTGTACACCTTTCTTTCTTCACCTCGTTTCATATACCCAGCTGGTTGTGCGTCATAAACTTCTTCGTCTAAGGGACCATTAAGAAATGCACATTTCACGTCCATCTGACATATGTGCCAATTGTTCATATTTGCTAGACCAACAACCAACCTGATTGTTTCGATCCTAGCAACAGGTACAAACACTTCATCGAAGTCGATTCCTTCCTTCTGAATAAATCCTTTTGCTACAAGTCTCGCCTTGTGTCGATTTACTTCTCCTTTTGGGTTCACCTTCACCTTGTAAACCCACTTCACATCAATTATCTTTTTGCCTTAAGGTAATTCGAGAAATAACCAGGTGTTGTTAACTTCGATGGAGTCTAACTCCTCATTCATTGCTTTCACCCACTTCAAATCTTTCAATGCCTCAGCTGCATTGGATGGTTCGACATTTGCGTAAAAAGCATAATGTACCAAATCACCCTCTTCATCGACCACATCATTTGATGTAATCACACATTCTTGCAACCTTGTAGGCACGTGTCTTATTCGTCGAGGTCTACTTGGGCCTACTTCATCTCTGACTTGTTCCTGTCGAACTTCTCTTTTGACTTTAATGGATGGTTCTTCACAAGAGATTCTCACTGAATCCTTCTTGACATTCTCAGTCCAATCCAATTCTTTAAGCTCATCTATGATCACGTCCCTGCTGATCATTACCTGCTTATTCACTGGGTCAAACAGCTTGTAACCTCCAGTCGAATGATATCCTATCAAGATCATCTGATTCAACTTGTCATCAAGCTTCCTTCTCTACTAATCTAGCACATGTTTATGTGCTATAGATCTAAACACCTTCAAGTGACTGAGACTAGGCTTTACACCAGACCAACATTCTTCTGGTGTGATTCCTTCAAGCTTCTTCGTCGGACATCTATTTAATATGTATGTTTCTATCGAAACCGCTTCTCCCCATAATTCTTTGGGTATATGCTTTCCATTCAACATACTTCTCACTGTGTTCATGATGGTTCTGTTCTTTCTTTTTGCAATTCCATTTTGTTGTGGAGTGTAGGGTGGCACCACCTCATGCACGATCCCTTCTTTTTCCCATAATGCATCAAACTCTTTCGATAAATACTCTCCACCACCATCAGTCCTCAGAATTTTCAGCTTTCGACCACTCTGTCTTTGGACCATTGATTTGAATCTGGAAAATACCTCGATCACATCACTTTTCTTCTTGATGAGGTAAGTCCACAACTTTCAACTGTAATCATCTATGAACGTGACAAAGTATCTGTTGCCTGCAATTGAATCCACCTGGATTGGACCACATACATCAGAGTATATGACTTCCAGAATTGTCTTCGACTTCCTTCCTGCATCCTTGTTGAAGCTATTCTTGTGTTGTTTCGATTGAACACACTCTTCATAAACTTCACTTGGAATGTCGATTTCAGGTAATCCTGAAGCCATATTTCTTCTCTTTAGCTCTCTGATGTCATTGAAGTTGAGATGGCGTAGTCGAAAATTCCATAACCACTCATCTCTATTGGTTGCAATTGCTAGGCACTTGTGCTCCATCACATTGAGTTCAATCTTGAAGGTCCTATTATGAGACATTGGAGCCTTCAAGATTAACCTACCACTTGAGTCGAGAACTCTCATCATCTTATCTTCGATCGACACTTTGTAGTTCTTTTCGACTAACTGCCCTATACTGAGCAAATTACTCTTCATGTCTGGTATGTATAACACATTGGAAATTGTTGGCCTCTTGCCATCTTTCCTCATAATCAGAACATCACCAAGACCTTCATCTGCTAGAGTGTTGTCATTTGCAAACTTCATCGTGTTCTTTGACGAGGGCTTCATGTTGACAAACCAATCTTTCCTTCCAGTCATGTGTGATGAGCATCCTAAGTCCAAGTACCATTGGTCCTGGAATCTCTCTTCGTCTCTTGTTATGACCATCAGCAACATTTCTTGTTCTTCATGTTTTGCCAGCCTTGCATCAGTTTCATGATTCTTCTTCTTTTCTGGACAATCACTAAAATAGTGTTCATACTTCTGACAGTTAAAACACTGAATGTGACTTTTGTCAGGCTTTCGACCACCACCTCTTCCTCTACCTGCAGCACCACCTCTTTGGTTGCCTTGGTTTCAGGGTTTTCTCTGATTCAACCAGTTTCCTTCCTGTTGATTTCGGCCATTCGAATTGGTGTAGCCTTGTCATACCCTAAATTTTGACAACAATATTTCACATCATTGTGCAAATCATCACCATAATATGGATGTACCTTCATGCCTCATCAATCCTCTCAAAGATTGTTGAGCATTCACCTCAACCAAGAATTAGGGTTTTGGACCCTCTCAGAGCACTCAGATAAAGGATCAATCAAGAATTGACATGATCTTCAACTTGTCAAGTCTCTCAAACATCCATGAAGGATCAAGACGTCTCCCATATCAAGAATCAAGCACAAGAGTGTAACATTTCAAGCTGATAAGGTCTCAAAATCATCAGTGTCACCAAATTAGGGTTTTGTTTGACCAAGGCCTCCAGAGAGAAATTTTCATCTGGGCATGAGCCAAGAAGCTCAAAGGGACCTCATGGATCCAATCATAAGTTCAAAATAACCTCAGGGGACACATTCATCAAAATTCAGGAATTAGGGTTTCTTGGCCTAATTCACCCCTAAGTTGACTTTGGAGCAAGACATGAGCCCAGACCTCAAATATCTTGTATAATCCTGTCACAAGTTTAAATTGTCACAAAGAACTTGGTTCATGATCAATATAAAGATTCAAATTCATCTGGACCACAAATTAGGGTTTTTGAGAAAAAGTCAACCATATCTTTGACTTTTGACCAAGACATGATCACAAACCTTGGGAAATGATTCAAGAAACTCTAAAATGCCTATAAAATCCATCCATTAATTTTAAATTAGGTCAAGAACTTGATTTCATAAAGGATCATAAAGTTTGAAATTCATCTGACAAAAAGTCAACTGTGCCCAAAAACCAAGTTTGACTTTTGAGAATTCTTGACAAACATGGCTTCTTTAAGTCAAAAACAATGTTAACTTATGGTTTGATCATCATCCATCAAGAAAAATCAAGAAAATTGGAGTTACTTGCAAAAGGGGCAACCTTAAGGAACTTGAATTTTCACTAAGTCATGGAAAAAAGTGATTTTTACCCAACTTTGCAAGACCATAACTTGTGATCCAAGCAACCTTTTTCTTCCATCCAAAGCTCAAATGAAAGCTCTCATTACATACTACAAGATTGCCAACTACAACATATTCAAAATCCTCCTGAATTTTGAGTTATAGATTGATCAAAATCACAAAAAATGAAAAAATGGACATTTTTCAAACACTTAGAAAAATTTGAGACAGAATCTGTCTCATGGTTTGTCCAACTTTGGAGGCATTTTTCACCATGATCCAAGATGATTCAAGACCAAAGTTAAACATCAAAGTTGAATTATGATATACAAGCTTTCCAAAGAGTACAAGAACATCATTAAACTCCATTTGAGCAAAGAGATATGGAGTGACCAACATGCCTTGATGCTAACTATTTTGCAAAATTAGTTTGGTCATTACTTGCCATACACGATTTTCTTGTCAAGAGCAATGATCAATTCCACTCACATTCATTAAATAACAGAAGAAATCATCGCAAGCCTGCAAATTTGAGTCAAAAGGTCAAGAAATCTTTCAACTTGGAGTAATGGCTTTTGTCACATTATGCCTTGAATTCAAAGGCATTTATGTGCAATAGTACATATTCAACAAAAGGACATTCCTCAGTCAAGATGCTCACATAAGCAACAATAAAAATGACTGAGGAATGTGGAATTTGTCAATTGGTAGCTGAGCTATTTGGACAGATTGATGTACCTTGCATTAGGGGTAATGATACTATTCCAAAACCATTGAACCAAGATCTTATCTTCCAATCTGAAGCTGTTCATCCAAGACAAACTTCCTCCACTATAAATAGAGGTCATTTGTGACTGAATTCAACACACCAAAACATCACAACACATGTTTTCCACTCTCTCCCTCTTATGAATCAAAGTTTCTTTTTCAAAGAATTGAGAATCGTGTTTTGAGATAGAGAGCAATTCATCTCAAACCAACCATCCTAACACCTCACATACATCATATATGAGTGATCCATAACCTCAAAACACATCTGGAACACCGGAATTATCAAGTCACTATCCATTTGCTCAAAGTTTCTTTAAAGTTGCAGATAGGGTCGAGCCAAGTGATCCAGAGGTTTTCAATCTATTCTAATCATTGGAACACCATCCTTGAGGTCCAAGGAAGCTATTCAAATCATCAAAACACTTCTGTAACATCTCTAACTGAGGATTTGATTTCCTCTTGCAAGGTAAGCTTCCTCAAAACTGAACTCTATGATCCATGCATCATTAATGTGTTTTCAAGTTACCAACATGTTTCTGCACTTATATAGAGTGTTTCCCCTTAATTAATTGCTTTGTATCTATCGTGTATAGAGTTTCATGATGTTTTTGCAAAAATTAGGGTTCATCTGTTCTTCACTTGAATTCTCACTCCACACTTAAAATAAATGCAATTAATTGGTACCATTGGAAACCTTGTTTAAAACGAGTAACTTTCATGTTTACAAAAGTCAAAACCATTATGTATTAAGGGAGATATGAGAGGTTTTGCAAATCTGGCAACGGTGGTTCGCGCGAGGAAGGAGAAGATGGCCTTGGCGCCATTTTTTGAATTTTCAAATATTTGAATTTTTGTTATTTTCTTAATTGATTTCAAAAATTAATTTCTCTCTGATTTTTAATCATTTTTTATTGATTCTTTTTTTCAAAATTCACAAAAATGTTAAAATATTTTATTCTACAAAAAAAACCAAAATTATATTATTCATTTAATATATATTGAATTTTTGTAAAGAATTGTATTTTAATTGTTTTAAAACATTTTTAATAAAAAATTTCTCTTGATTTTTAAAATTCAAATGAATTTCAAGCTTTCATGTGAATAAAACATGATTTTTAAAAACATTTTTCAAAGTTCAAAATTTGTTTTTAAATGTATTTGATATTTTATATCATTTTTTATTTAATTTTCTTTGAAAATAATATTTTTAATCAAAATTAGGATTTTCCCTTTGATTTTAAATTTTAAAACTTCATTTGAAACACTTTTTGGCCTCTAATAGAGTGTAAGACCCATTCCTTTTTGTACATAAATATTTTGGGCATCAGTCATTGTGTAAGTCCCACTATGGTTTTCAAAACTGCGGCGCGATCGTCGCCTTTCAAATAAAAATTCTGGGCATATCCTTGAGTGTAAGCCCCATTTTTTTTCTTTACAAACACTCTTGGGCCTCTAATAGAGTGTAAGATCCAACCCTCTTTATACATAAACAAATTTTTGGGCCTATGCTATAGTATAAGTCCCACAACGTCGTTCGACATCACAGTACGATCACTGTTTTCAAATAAGCCATTTGAGCCTCTCCTTGAGTATAATCCCCAATCTTTTGTACATAAACTTTGTTTTAAAAAATAAACAACCTCCATGGGCCTCTCCTTGAGTTGTAAGCCCCATACCTCTGTTTTCAAAACCATCTGTCTGTTTTAAATTGGTACTAGGAGGAGCATTATTCCCGGTGAAACTGCTCTTAGACCACTTGGGTCTCTCTTTGACTTATAAGCCCCTAACATTCTTTTCTTTTGAACAACTTTCTTTTAATCAAAGTTCAAATTCAACTTTTCTCAAAAATTTCTTCAATTTCTTAAAACCCTAATCATAAGTTGAAATCATAACAAGTCACAATACACTTGGGTCTCTTTTCAAAGTATAAGACCCAAACATCTTTTTGTTGCATATTTGTTTATATAACTGTTAATACACTTGTCTGTATATACTTTTAAATATATGTCTAGAGTTTCCCCAATAGTTAAGTCTACAATTAGGTCAAACCAGAGGTTAGTTCTAACTTAGTCATAACTAGTTCCCACGTAGGAAACTCCCATCAATACAGTCTGCCTCCTCTTGAGCTTATTCAATATGGAACAGAGAAAAGCATTATTCCTGGTGAAACTTTTCTCAAGACTGTCAAAACTTAGAAATATATATATTACAAGAAATTCATTTCCCCAGAGAGGATTAATTCCCGGTGAAACCTCTATTGAATTTCTTCAAACCTTAGAACTGTTCAACAAAGAAATGACTTATTCCCGGTGAAACCTTTCTTGAACTTTCCTTAGGCTTGGACCCATATGCTTCCTAGAAGCATCCCTAGCCTCCTCTTGGGCTTACTACAAGGACCACCAGGCTTCTTAAAAGTTCCCCAGCCTTCTCTTGGGCTTAGTACAAGGACCCCAAAGGCTTCCTAAAAGAATATGAGAGAAATTATTCATCTCTACTAGTTCAATCCTCAGGAGAGTCAAAAGCCTAGAACATTCTACCATTCAAAAGTTGATCTTCAACCAACAGCCTCCTCTTGGGCATCATACAAAGATATTTTTACAACCAGAGTCTATCTCTGTTTAATGAGATTTGGACAGTCTCAGCCTCCTCTTGGGCTTCATTCAAGTAGACTTAGAAAGTCTCATAGTCTCCTTCTTTACTAAACACAAAAACCCACAAGTTTCCTAAAGGCATAGGATAGATCCTGATCATTTTACCAATACACCAGTCTCTAGCAGAGTTAAAAACTTCTAAGTTTTTTTAAACTCAACCTTAAACTCCTTTGACCCCCAACAAGACTCAACTTTCACCTTAAACATATTAACCAGGGTCAATTTACCATCAACAAATCCCTAATAGAATTAAAGCCTCGTGGCATCTGGTACTTCAACTCTTTCCTGATTCCCAGCAAGAGTAAAACCCTTTTAGATTCCCTAATATAATTTATACCTTCTCCTGGATTTCAATAATCCTCAGCAAGAGTCAGCTTCCTCTTGGGCTTCATATAATGATTTTTCCAATCAGCCTCAATCTTGGGCTTTGTACAAGACAAATAGCATCCTCCCAGTTGAGTCAGTCTTCTTTGAAACTACACTCAAACTTTTCAGCCTCAATCTTGGGCTTTGTACAAGACAGATAAAACCCTCCCCAGAAGAGTCAGTTTCCTTTAACTTAAACCTTGGGCTTTGATCAAGGCACACAAAAATCAACATCCTCTCAGATGAGACCATGAGTTATCTCTGCAGGAAGATACTTCTTCTATACATCACATATCAAAACAAACAATCAAAACCTTTTTCCAGATAATTGTTGTAAGTGGCACACTTGTTGATTTAAAATCCAAGCTGGAGTCCTTCCCTTATCTTAGCTAAAACTTCTCTTTCCTCTAATTGCTGTAAGTGGCAAGCCTCTGGATTCCATACATCCAAGCCAATGTCCCTCTCTTAGCATGAAAGACTCATAAGGAAAAAGTGGCATTGCTCTACACTGAGTTAAAGCTTCTTCCTTCACGACATCTCTCTTATAAGGGAAATGCATTATTGGATTCTACATATCCCATTTAAAGTAACTCCCCTTATAACCAATTACTCAATATATGTGATGAATAAGTGAGATTTCTCCCTTTAGAGATGACAAATTCTTTCTCAGTCAACCTTTAGCTTCAATCTTGGGCTTTAAACAAGACATAAATACTCAGATAGCTTCAATCTTGGGTTTTAAACAAGACACCAAATACATTTCCTCCCATAGAATAGGAGGAACTACGATTGCTCTGATTTCCCAAATCTCTTTACGTGAATACGTAGGCATAAGATTGTGAAATCTTAGCGAGCACACAAATCAAAAACCTTAGGTCAAGCACCTTCCCAAAAACAACAGAAAACCCGAAAACAATAAAAACATTTCCTCAGTCCTCCCAAAGTAGAAACTTTCCTAATCCATGACAGATAAACACAAGAAAGCATTTCAAAATTAGCACAAATACATGCAAAAAAAGGTTCCTATAGATTACTATAGATACTCTGGGTGTTAATAGCTTCCCTTTGTATAACCAGACCCCGATCTCCGATCTCTTAGCATTTTTTAAAGAAAACATTTGCGTGCAGGGTTAGTTTAAGATATCTTCGCCTTCCTTTCAAGCTTCATAGGATAAATACAAAAATCAGAAAGTAGCACCAATCACGCGGTAAGGTGGTCGTGTCACCAGGAAAAAACTGACAGTCAACAGAAAAATGGTGACTCTGCTGGGAACTTTAGGATTAGATTTCCTAAGAGGTCTAGGCCTTGCTTTGCATTTATTTTTCTTCTATCTTACTTGCTTTCTCGTTTTTTATATCATCTGTTATCATATTACTTGATATACTTGTTTAAATTACTATTATCTTAGAATGCGATTAATACGCATGTGGTGAGTCCGAGAGAATATTAAGATAAGTGGTGGCATTTTCAGGGAGGCTTATAAGGAGTGAATCCCGACCAAGCTAACTTGAGAGTCCATCGAATCTATGGAGGTGCCCGAGTGGAATTACCAATGTTGAACGAGCAAGTCGTGAAAGCATTGTTTTTTCCCGTTGGGCTACCCTTGAAACTGAGGATTAGTAGACATTTAACCATTTGACCATTAGGTAGTGTGGTGACTATCAGGAATAGTTGATACACGATACTACACTCAAAAGAGATTCATCTTGGGATATTACAGCTCTCATGAGTCAGTCGGTTTCTTGTTAATATCCTCAAGAGGGGTCAACGATTTTGGGAACCTTTGTTAGAACCCGTTCTACAGGTACAAAATTTAACCTCTAGTTCACACCTTGGGGATGGGTATATCCATGGCTCCATGCTCGTGACGATGAACCCCTAAACCCATGTTTTTAAATGTTTTTGTTTGCTGCATTCATGCATCCATGCATTCATTAAAAAACTCTTTTTAAACAAGAAAAAATCTTTTTTCTAAAAGAATTGAAACAATAATTGCAAATATCAAAGGTTGCGTTATGGATTTCGGTAGAAGAAAAACGCACAAGTACACCTTCAAGATTCCAAAACTAGAAGACCTAAGGAAATTGGGAAGGATGATTACTAATCCCAAAGCTTTCAGAGCTAAGCACAGAGGATTGTTGTTTCTTTTGAAGGTCAACATGGTTGAGGGGGTCCTGTCTACACTGGTTCAGTTCTATGATCCAGTATACCACTACTTCACATTCCTGGATTATCAGCTCACACCAACACTGGAAGAGTACTCTCACCTGATTGATTTACCTATCACTGATCAAGATCCATTTTCTGGACTGGACGAAATTCCAAAAGATCAAGCAATTGCAAGAGCAATCTCTTTGGAAGAGTCAGAAATTAGGACTCACATGACCACCAAGGGAGGAATCCAGGATTTACCGGCTAAATTCCTGATGGAGAAAGCTTTATACTTTGGCAGTATAGGAAATATAACTACTTTTGAGGATGTCTTTGTTCTGCTCATATATGGGTTATTCCTCTTTCCCAACATTGACAACTTCATCGACACTAAGACTTTTAAGATATTCCTAATTGGGAACCCAATCCCCACCCTGCTCACGGATGCTTATCATGTTGTACACTTAAGGAATTTGTACAGTGGAGGAATGATCACATGTTGTGTACCATTACTCTACAAATGCTTCATTTCCCATTTTCCCAAGTCTGCTGCTTTTTGGGATCACAATAGCAGTCTGCGATGGTCGCAGAAGATTATGTCCCTTACCAATTCTGACATAGATTGGTACAATCGGATCTATGACGGAATAAAAATCATCGACAAATGTGGAAATTTCCCCAATGTAACCCTCATTGGTACCAAAGGAGGGATCAACTATCATCCGATTTTAGCTCGCCGTCAACTTGGATACCCGATCAAGAATATCCCACATAATGTTCATCTGGAAGGTCTTTTCTTCAAGGAAGGAGAAAATGACAGGGCGCTGAAGAAAGAAATAGTGCATTCCTGGCAACATATTCACAGGAAAGGGAGAGAGTGCTTGGGGAGACCAAATTGTATCTCTGCAGAGCCTTATCTCCATTGGGTGTAAACTAGACCCATCAAACTCAGGATGCCTTACTCTCGTCAAGAAGTTTTTCCATTTAAGGAATCTGTCCTTTATTTCATGTCTGATACGGGAAAACTCCAGATCGCTCTCAACAAGGTCCAACGTGAGAAGAACTCTTGGAAGAACAAGTACCAGATTCTTAATTTGGAATGTACTAAGATCTAGGAACTACTAAAGGAAAAGGATGCTCTGATTGAGATACTAGATCAACATGCTATAGAAAGTCAGGAGGAATGAAGAAATTTGCTTTCTCTTTTCACTTGGCAAAGGATCGTTTACCCGACAACAGCTGAAGAGGGCCGATCGAAGAAAAGAAAAATTCAGGAACCAGCATATGAGCTCTCCTCAAAGAGAACTCGGGATCCATAGGCCAAAATTTTCCTTCTCGCTCTTTGTAAAATATTGTACCTTTCCCTGTAAAATACTGCAATCTTTCGAGTTCAATAAAAGGGTCTCCCCCGCTGTGTGATATTTGCAATATAATTGTTAAAAGTTCTTTTAAAAACAAAAACTAAAAAATATATATATCATTCTCTACATATCATTCATCATTCTCACATAACGCATCTTTGTCTTTGAGTCTCACACATGTGTCACACTCTAGAGTCAAACTGTCTCACTCGTACAATACTCGGGCCAATCGACAAAAGAAAATGGACGATCTCGAGGAAGAGAATAGAGAGTTGAGAGAAGAAATCAATGCTCTAAAGGAGAGTTTGGATAAACTCCACAACACCATGGAATCCCTGGAAGCATCCTTGGAACAACAACATCAAAGGACTGTGATCTCGGAGATTACGTCTACGCCAGCATTTGAAACACCTGGCAGTCATCCTCAATACAACATGCCTAAGGGTTTTCCCTGGGGCATGCCTCTTAACTTTATACCTGAAGGATACTTCCCACCGGTCACTGAAGACCTAGAAGCCGTAACAGGAACCACCAGACCTGAAGGTTACAAACTTCAGGTAAATGAAGACGCAGGGATTACAATAGAAGCTCCTGAAGGTTACAAACTTCAGGTCACTAAAGTGCCAAGAATTACTACAGTAATGTTTATACCACAACCGGTGGTACACACTATCCCGGAAGAATAGATTCTGCAGGCTGCTTCTGGTAGAAATGAAGAAGTATACAAAAGGATGAATGAATTCTAGGAACAGTTCTTGGAAATGCAAAAGGAACTGCATGCCATTCATGGACATGACTTATTTGAAAAAGATGTCGCCGACCTCTGTTTGGTCCCTAATGTAAAGATACGACACAAATTTAAGGTGCCTGACTTTGAAAAATATAAAGGAAACTCTTACACTCAAAGTCATTTGGTAATGTACGCTCGAAAAATGTCTACCCAGACAGAAAATCAACAGCTACTATTCCATTACTTCCAAGATAGTTTAACTGGTGCCGCACTCAAATGGTACATGGGTTTAAACCGCACCAAGATCAGTACTTTTAGAGATCTCGGGGCAGCCTTCGTTCATCAGTATAAATACAACTTGGACATGGCACCAGACAGGGACCTGCTCAGAGCAATGTCACAAAAGGATAAAGAAACCTTCAAGGAATATGCTCAGAGATGGCGTGAAATCACTGCCCAGATCTGTCCCCCTTTCAGGAAAAATAAATGACAAAGATCTTCCTGAAAACATTAAGCTCGTTTTATTATGACTGAATGGTCGCCAATGCACCCAGTGACTTCATTGAAATGGTGAACATGGGAGTATGCCTTGAAGAAGCTGTCCGAGAAGGAAGATTGGTCAAAGATGCAGAGCCATCTAGCAGTACCAAAAGATACAGTAGTGCTTTACAAAAGAAGAAAGAGCAAGATATCAGTAATATCTCTCTGGGAAAACAAAGGCGAAGGTATTAACCGGTAGCAGCAGTAACTCGCGCTATCAACCCAGCGCCAGCTTTGACATATCAACCTCAGGTTTCTCAGAGCCAACCAAGTCAACAACAGTATCAACAAAGGCAGAACAGCCTCTTCAACAGGCTCGCCCGCAGTACAATAACAACAATTGTACTACACGACCATCAGGGTTTGACCCTATACCAATGTTACATGCAGAGTTATTTCCGCTTCTACTGGCCAAGAGGCACATTCAAACCAGGACTCCTCTTATAGTACTAGAAAACCACCTTTTTGGTTCAAAGCAGATCAAACTTTTCCTTACCATCAAGGGGGTCAGGACATAACATTGAGAATTGCCTCAGCTTTAAATCTAATGTACAGAAGATAGTTAGAAATAGGGTTTTATCTTTCAAAGATATTAATCTGAATGTTCAAACGAACCCATTACCACAACATGAGAAGACTACGGTGAACTTGATAGAAGAAGAACCTGGCAGTAATTATCAAATTCATGATGTACGCTTACTGGGAGCCAACCTGGTAAAAATACATTGCAGACAGAGCGGATACGGCCATGTTCCATCTCACAACTATCATCAGTGTGATATCTGTTCCAAGAACAATCAAGGATGTGTCATTGTACAAGCAGCAATTCAAGAGCAAATGGATCTGGCCTGGATTCAGGATCACAGGATTCGTGAAGTAAACATGGCCCATGCATATCAAAACATTGTTCAAAACCATGACATCCGCGCAATGAACGTCAATCTAGTGGCAATGAATTCAACACAAAGTCAATATTATAATTGTCCACAGCACGATTACAACGCTTGCCCGATTTGCTCAAAAGACAATCATGGATGCTCTTTTGTACAAGAGGCCCTCCAGCGTCAAATGGATCTCTGATGCATCCAAGACTACCATGGAAGGAACAATAATCAGGTTAACATGGTTCAGATCTTTGACATCCGCTTAATGAATACCAGTCTAGTGGAATTACATGCCAAGTAGGTCAGACTTGGTTTTCTGGCCTCACATGATTATCAAGACTACAAAGAGTGCTACGAAAACGACCAAGGTTGTGCGATTGTACAAAGAACTCTTCAACATCTGTTGGACCACTGGTGGCTCCCAATCTACTAGGATGAAGACACGTAACAAGTTAGTATAACTGATGGAAATCCTGATAGACACCAAAGTTGTGATATCCGCTTACTAGAAACAGATCTGGTAAGGATGCACTGCATACAAAATGGATACGGTCGAGCACCACCTCACAATTATGAATACTGTAGAATATGCTCAGAAAATATCCAAGGATGCTATCTCGTGCGGGTAGCTCTCCAACACCAGTTAGACCAAAAGGAAATTCAACCAAGCTTGAATTCTGAAACAATCAACATGGTACAAGGTTGCCTCCCTTTTCAAAACCAAGGCCAAGGGCTGCTAGACAAAAGCTGAAATTCTGGTATAACAGATCCCAGATGTCCTACAAGATGTCGAGATATCTGGTCTGACATAAACAGTAAGGCAATTATAGACAATTAAATAAGTTGTTGAAAAGAAAAGTTCACACAGAATTTGTTCACTCAGTTCAGTCTAACAACCTACATCTGGGGGCATACCAAGCCAGGAAGGAAGTCCACTATTAGCAGTATTAAATAACAGACTCAACAATACCAGTTGATAATCTACTCACTTAATCCCTACCCAATGACCCTTCTACCTAAGTTCTCCCTAGGTAAGAGACTCCATCTCACTTCCAATCATCGCAATGATGTCTAGCAGTCAACATCTCAGTTACTGCATCAACAGCTTGATTTCCAACAACTCTCCAAACATATAAAAATAGAAGACACACTCCTATAACAATACCTAGACATGACCCTCATGACTAAGAACTATGCTTAGAGTTGCTTAACAGCTTCCTCTAAGACCAATACATCTCTTACCTACAGGCTTAGAGATAAACATGATGACCATCCCACAAACCGGGTGGTTCATCAAACAACACAGCCCTTATAGTTTACATGATGGCTGGCCTTCCTAAAACTAGGTTACAATGCTTCTATTTATAACCTATTTCCCAACTGGATTTGGGCCTTCAAATCACAACAAATCAGCTGCTACAAATCTGCAAAAGATTCTGCTACTAAATAGATCTTCAATCAAATCTTTAATTAAATCTTTAATTAAATCTAATTATTCTCCATATCTTTTTGCATGAAAATAGTAACAATATCTGTTCAATATAAGATTGCAACAGAATATATTTGTCCCATGATATTCGCCTGCAATCTCTCCACCAGATCTTCTCAAGACACACTTAAACAAATGCAGTCCTAACAAAACACATCAGACTGATGTTCTGATGTTCTGTCAACTGATGTCAAGACATCAGGTTTAACATCAGCATACAAAACTGCAACCCTTCTGAACTTAACATCAACTCAATGTTAAGAACTCATGTTAAGACATCAGACATATGACATCATTAACAACACCATTGTTTTACCAAAATTCCAGCCAATACAAGAACTAACAATCTCCCCCTTTGGCTAATTTTGGCTAAAACAATCTCAGCCTACACCAGAGATACCAGCCGCGGAAAAACACCATACAAACTAACATCAGCACACAACTAGCAACAGCAACTCCCCCTCAAAACTACAACCATCAAAACAGCTGCACATACTACACACTCCCCCTCAAGCCTAGAACCACAACAGACAACTAGGCAACAACTAGGCTAACTCTCCCCCTTTTTAGCCACAATTGGACAAACTCTGAATCTGCCAACCAACATACTCAGAACAAAATCTAGCCTCAACAGCTACTACTGTACATTCTCTCCCCCTTTTTGGCCAAAAATTGATAAACATTTGTGTAAATGTATACTTCTGATTCAATCCATTGACACACAAATCTATAGAACCAGGTCTAAACTGTCAAGTACACCATGAACTTCACCAGAACACAATGTCACGACATCTTGTCTGACATCACAATCTGGATAAACAACTTCTTCAACAAAAGATCAACTCTCCCTATCTAAGATAACCAGTGCTCCTTTGCAAGAAGAACACCTTAAATGAATGGAAAACATAAGAATCATCTTCATGTCTTCAAGAGTGCACCCTCTGTTCAACACACCTGCTGAACGCATTCACAAAATGCTTAATCCTCAAACAATCCAAGTACCACACTAGTACAGACAAAAGTTCTCCCCTTATATTTCACAGCTGATGCTCCTTTACTAGTACATCATAGCATTTGGAAAATCCAGACACAGTCTTCATCCATCCAGTCAGGAATGCTTCACACAATCATCCACAAGTTCTGAAGCACACTCACAATGCCTTCCACTGAACTCTAAGTAAACTCCTCTTACTTAGAATTAATAACACACATCAAGACAAGTGTGACATCTCCCATCAACAAAGACCCTCACAAAGTTTTTCCAAAACTGCATAAAATTGTCTTCAGACTTCTCCTCAAAAGCATGTGCGCACATGATACAAACAATTAGCTTCACATGGCTAGAACCATTCATGTCCACACCAACATGCCATCCAACAGCCTAATGTCATAACATGTTATCTGACATTATCTCCTCATAAGAGGCAACCAATCTCCACATTCTAATTCACATAGTCAGAAACATCTCTTCTGACAAAAATGCTTGAGCATCCAACTCCACACGCACACTCTCAATCATCTTCCAAATATAACCATCAGCAATCATGATGTTACAACATCACCATTCAACAAGATCTTTTGGGGACATCAGCTTCTCATTACCATTCAGAGGACTCATTTCGTATAGAAGTCCTTCAAGAAGCTCCCAATAAAACACAGTCAGAGCAGCTTATTCAGGTTAACATACACACCTGAATACCATGAGCTCGCACACCCTCTCTGAAGCAAAGAGATCAGACCGCAAATTAGTATACTCACATGATTCCCTCTTGGTTTGTTATCTTCACATGCTCCAAAACTCCACATCTTGCCAGGCTGATCAACTATTCTCTAGCATGACTTGACAATAGGGTTATGTCCCCTTCACAGGCTTTTCTTCTGCCTTTAGCGATACACATCCAATCATCTATCTTTGACATTTGGATCAATTGATGAATATCCACATTCAGACTTTCAAGCAATCAATACCTGATCTACTTCAGTCTTCTCTACATTCTCCTTCCAAAGCAGACCTTCTACTTCATCATTCTCCCGTATGATTAGGTAGATTCTCTTTAGATACAATGTAGGTAATCATCCCAGATAATGTCCTATCACAAGTTAGAACATCTTCCACACACCAAAACATCAACACCATGATTCTTGATATGCTCCACCAACTGGACTTACTCTAACATAGTAATCCAAATAACCAGAGGAATAAACTCTCATCCACCTTCAAGAAAAATAATCTCCTTGAGTTTTCAACTCATCACCCTTCAGCCCAAGAGTAACTTGTTCCAAGACAATCCTTTGTGTTGTTTACTGCTTTTTCCTGTTACTATTAATGCCTTGTTCTAAGACAATCCTCAATAATAACCAGCTGCCACACTCTGATTATCTTGATTCTTCGAATTCACTTCTGAGATCAACCAAATGCCACAGTTTGATCACCTCAACATGAATCCTCATATGAAAACAGCCAAATGCCACATTTTGACCTTTTTCATGTTTGTCAGAACTCTCACAAAGATATCCTGATCCACCAAGGAAACCAGATCTTCAAGTCACATGTTCCAATTGCTCAATAGCAAACACACTTAGACTCCCCAATCCATGGTCATGTAACATCTTCTCCTTCCTGCAGCTCCCGCAAACTGCCATGAGAATTATCTTTTTGAAGCATCCTATTGTTCATTCCTATAGATCACCTTATCAAAAGCTGATGTGCCACATCACCAATTGAGACCTCTGATGTTAAGCTAGATGTCAGAACATTATGTCACCCAACTGTTGAATTTAGCTCTACCTTCTGCCACTCAGAAGAACCTCCTCCCTTTGCAGAAACAGATTTCCATGCTCTCATAAACTTGATTCAACAATCAAGTTTGAGTAGACAACCTCCATCTTGCTTAGAAACTCCAAAGACTTCAAACTTACCACATCTGAATCTTCAGAAAATAAGTAGTCCAAGACTACCCCATAGCAATACTAAAGAAGGTCACTTCCCTTAGTAGAGTCGTCAGTAGAAAGTCAGAGATAACTACCACTTATCCTCGACCTTCACAACCAGAGCAAACACCATGCTCCAAACCACTTAGATAAGAAATAAACTGATCCAACAAGATTATGATGTCTACATAGTCTTTCGTCTTCATCTTCAACAGCACCATCATCTGGACAAGTCATTCACAATACTTTCTAGGAACAGATGCTAAGCAATAATCCCAGGTCAACACCTAGGCGACTTGTGAGCGAATGTAGAACCCCTCCCATGATTCTCCAAACCTCAGATGAAAAGATGTTAAAACAATTAATAGAATATCCTTAATCTTATCTTTCAAGGATAATCAATTAAATACTTGTGAATATCACAAATAGCAATTGATCTTAAATCCCTGTGGTTTAACCCTTCTTCAGATTCTAGCATCTTCTGAATCTTCTTCATGACAACCATTCATACCACAAAAGCCTTCCAAGTTAGGTCAGTGTCTTGATCTTTCACTCCACCCTGAGCAAAGAACTGAAGTGATGTTTCAACGTTAGTTCCGACATCAGTCTAAATCACATTAAACATCTACTAGGATTTGGAGACTACAACTATAGTAATCCACACATATCTCTTGCAGCGAACACATGAGAACATATCAACATCTGATCAACTTCCAAGATCAGACCAACAAAACTGCAGTAACTTTCATAACACACTCTTCCAAAAAGCTTCTTCTTATAAGCACAAGGTTCAGACCTCTTGTCTAAATTAAGAATGATAACATACCATAGACAATCTGCTACTTCCAATCCTTCAAGCCACAAAATTGAAAGGGGTCATGCATACACCAATTGACCACAGCCTGATTTACACTGCTACTGTACACAAACTCTTGGATGCATTTTCCCTATAAAATTGTCCTCAGACATTTTAGCTTAAATAGGGATCATGTCCTTCTCTTATGCTATCAAGATTACTACCTTTTCTTCAACCATCTCCAGCTGAGATGCTATGACATTATGAACAACATCTCAAAAATTGTTCAACTTCACAGCTTCAGTGATCCTTCAAAATAGCTACAATCTAATAGGACTTTGACTCAGCATTTACCATAAACTGCTGATGTGTAGCGCGATGTCGAGACATTAGGATTGACATATCAAGCTCAGCTTCTTTCTTGATGAAACTTCCTCCAGTTCATGATTTTGAAAATCAGAAACATGTATCTTCACAAGAGAATTCATCTTCAGATATACCAGAACTACATTGGACACCATAAATGCGCTTAAGAGATAACTTATCAAGATCTTCACTCCCGCATGAAAGATTTGACAGTGATACTCTTTTGCTTTGGCTCCACCCTCTTCTTTCATCATCAAGAAAATTGAGAAGGAAGGAATCAGTGTTGTGGACAGATTGGTCTTTAATACCTGATTTGAAATATATTCTTCTTCTGCTAAGGAGACCAAACTCTAAAGTCTTTCCAAGAAAATACCTTCCTAAAGTCTCACCACCAGAGACACAAGAAACAACCAGGGTTACATTAGATACCATGCAGCAGAACACACAACAACTCCTCAACACCCTTCAGGCACTACTCAATAATCCTTGCACACCAAAAAGGTTTGAAAATAAATCAAACTCACAACAGCAGTTCTCCACCAAAGCTACACACCTGATAACAACAGATGGATCCAATACATACCCTGTCATGAATAGTCCATCTTTCACTTCAAGGGATCAAACAAACAACTATATGAACTGACCAAGTCCATAACTCAGAAAAACTATCTTCCTTGCTCATGAACCAGAAAGTATATTCCCTAGATCTCATCCAGAAATAGACAGGATGCCTGCTCTGATACCAATTGAAATTCTGGTATAACAGATCCCAGATGTCCTACATGATGTCGAGACATCTGGTCTAACATAAACAGCAAGGCAATTATAGACAATTAAATAAGTTGCTGAAAAGAAAAGTGCACACAGAATTTGTTCACCCAGTTCGGTCTAACAACCTACATCTGGGGGCATACCAAGCCAGGAAGGAAGTCCACTATTAGCAGTATTAAATAACAGACTCAACAATACCAGTTGACAATCTACTCACTTAATCCCTACCCAATGACCCTTCTACCTAAGTTCTCCCTAGGTAAGAGACTCCATCTCACTTCCAATCATCGCAATGATGTCTAGCAGTCAACATCTCAGTTACTACATCAACAGCTTGATTTCCAACAACTCTCCAAACACATAAAAATAGAAGACACACTCCTATAACAATACCTAGACATGACCCTCATGACTAAGAACAATGCTTAGAGTTGTTTAACAGCTTCCTCTAAGACCAAAACATCTCTTACCTACAGGCTTAGAGATAAACATGATGACCATCCCACAAACCGGGTGGTTCATCAAACAAAACAGCCCTTATAGTTTACATGATCGCTGGCCTTCCTAAAACTAGGTTACAATGCTTCTATTTATAACCTATTTCCCAACTGGATTTGGGCCTTCAAATCACGACAAATCAGCTGCTACAAATCTGCAAAAGATTTTGCTACTAAATAGATCTTCAATCAAATCTTCAATTAAATCTTTAATTAAATCTTTAATTAAATCTAATTATTCTCCATATCTTTTTGCATGAAAATAGTAACAATATCTGCTCAATATAAGATTGCAACAGAATATATTTGTCCCATGATATTCGCCTGCAATCTCTCCACCAGATCTTCTAAAGACACGCTTAAACAAATGCAGCCCTAATAAAACACATCAGACTGATGTTCTGATGTTCTGTCAACTGATGTCAAGACATCGGGTTTAACATCAGCATACAAAACTGCAACCCTTCTGAACTTAACATCAACTCAATGTTAAGAACTCATGTTAAGACATCATACATATGACATCATTAACAACACCATTATTTTACCAAAAATTCAGCCAATACAAGAACTAACAAAAGCATTGTCACAATTTCCAATAGAAGAGAACTTGTCAATCATGGAATAACCAAGGATGTTTGCGCCATAATTCCTCTGCTCAATGAATAAAAGATCCCTCTTGACAGCAGAAAAATTCCCAACCTAGAGCCAATAAAGGTTGCCTACGACGGTCAAAAGGCCCCAAAAGCCCATGTGGTCGTTTATTTGCCAGGTCCAATATCGTACAAGTCAGAAAAGGCTATCCCATACAAGTACGGTGCAACGACCATAGAAAATGGAAAAGAAATTCCATTACCATCCGTTGTGAACATTGCTGACATCAGTCGGGTTACCCGAAGTGGTCGAATCTTCAACAGAGGAGTTAGAGAACCTAAAAAAGAAACGAAACCTCAAGTTGAAGTTCCTAATCAACAAGTCGGTCAATCCAGCAACAAGGAACCTATAAAGAACACTGATGAAATGCTAAGGCTTATCCAGAAAAGCGAGTACACATTGTAGATCAATTATTGCAAACTCCGTCTCGGATCTCCGTATTGTCTCTTCTACTTAGCTCAGAAGCTCTGTAGAAGGTTTTAGAATAAGCCTTTATGGAACAAGATGTGACAGTAGGACAATTTGGAAACATTATCTCCAACATTACTTCCTGCAACAATTTGGGTTTCAGTGATGAAGAACTTCCAGAGGAAGGCAAGAACCATAACATGGAACTCAATTACCAGGACTATGCTTTAGCTAGTGTACTGGTAGACACAGGTTCATCCTTGAACATCATGCCAAGGTTAACTTTGGTACGACTATCTTTTCAAGGTACTCCCATGAGAGGCAGTGAGATCGTCGTCAAAGCCTTTGAAGGATCCAGAAAAATAGTTATCGACAAAGTCGACCTTCCCATAACCATTGGCCCTCGCACTTTCTAAGACACTTTCCAGGTCATGGATATTCGAGCAACATATAGTTGTTTATTAGGAAGACCTTAGATACACGAAGCCGGGGCAGTCACTTCGACACTTCACCAGAAGCTGAAGTTTGTCAAGAACGGAAAATTTGTCACGGTATGCAGAGTGCAAGCTTTAATCGTAAGCAACTTATCATCATTCTCCTGTGTAGAACCAGAGGAGGTCATTGGAACTCAATTTCAAGCACTCTCGATGAGCAATGAGAATCACCAAGAAATAGGAACGTCGATTTCCTCATACAAATACGCTCTCAAAGTAATGAGGAGTGATAACATAAAAGGATGGGGACAGATTGTAATTCCTGCTGATAACAAGACAAGAAAAGGTCTTGATTTTTCTCCAACATGTACCCAGACTACAAAGAAGGATGAAAGTTTTTGTCCCATTCAAGATTTCTTCCATAGTGGAGACTTCCTTCACCCAGTAACTCAAGAAGTCCACACCATCGAGGATATTAAATCTTCCGATGAAGAATGGAAATCTTATTTCAACGATGAAGGTTATATATCTTAGGGAGAAACATACATACCATTCTGCTCTCCAAAGCAAAGTCCCAGATATATACCAAGATCAGATGTCAAAATGATTTATGGAGATTGTGATCCCAAAGGATGTCGTACTCCACCAAACTCATTAGAGGAAGATACTCTAGTAAAAGATAATTTTGACTATGATTCTTATGATCCCCTGGATGATTTACCTATCTGGAAGCCTTGCATGGGAAACTCGGGGTAAAAGAGTCAGCCAGATAATCCCTACCTACTGGATGATCTTGAAAAGAATATGCCTGCCCTCCCAGAGTCATGGAATCCATACCCAGAACATTCCGAAAATGTCCAACACCATGTCGATGAATTCGCAAAGACCGCGGGACAAGAATTCATTAACTACGCATTTCCTGAAGTCAACGTCATTGAGGAAGATGACTCATCTATTCCCACATAAACCGAGGATACCTTGGGGCAGCCAAGCGGCAAGTACAACTTTCTAGTCAAATACACTGCTCCTGAAAGCTCTTACATCAGATATGAGGACATCCAACCAACTGGATGGGGAGATCCTCTTGAGAGTGAAAATACTATGGAAGATGCGACAGAAGAGTCTTCTTGTAATAACTCTGCATGGGAAGAAGACTCCAATGATCCTACACCGCCAGAAATCAGTGTCATTTCTAAAGGCAAGCCAAGAAGGAAAGTACCGGACTTTGTGATCCACAGAGAAGTTCATCGCCATTGGGTTGCGGTCGATGTCCCGAATGTCGTTCATAAATCGAAGTAATTGCCACATCTTTGTTTTGACCTTTCACCTTGCCCAGGTGAAATGGATGTTTTATAGGGTTTGATTTTCTGTAAATGTCCCTCTTCGCTTCGCCCAAAGCGACATAGTTTTATTTTATAGGGTTGTGTTTTAAGAATCGACAAATCATAAATAAATAATGTCATTCTGAATTCCTGCATTCATTGCTATTTTCACTTTTCGTTTTTTTCTTCAGAAAATGGTAATCCTACAAAAACAATCCGAAATAAAGACAAACGTTTTCAAAAGAAAAAAACACTGCACACACTTTTGCATTCTCTCTGCCTTTTCTAAACAGGAATCATCACGTCGTGCAGATTACTCGTTTTAAACCCCATTGAAACATATGATCCAATGCCTTCTCACAACTTTGAATTCCCGGCATTTGAAGCTGAAGAAGAAAAGGACGAAGAAATTCCCGAAGAGATCTCCCGACTACTCGGACAAGAGGAAAGGTCCATTGAGCCTCACAAAGAGCCGTTGGAAATAGTCAATTTAGGTTCAGAAAAAGAGAGAAAAGAAGTTAAAATCGGAGCACTGCTCAGTGCAACTGTCAGAGAAAGCTTGATAAAACTTCTCAAAGAATTTCCATATGTGTTTGCTTGGTCCTACCAAGACATGCCAGGGTTGGATACCAACATCGTGGAACATCACTTACCACTGAAAACAGAATGTCCGCTAGTTAAACAAAAACTGAGAAGGACTCATCCAGATATGGCCATCAAAATTAAGGAGGAAGTGCAGAAGCAGATTGACGCATGGTTCCTTGCCACCTCATAATATCCTCAATGGCTATCCAACATAGTGTCGGTTCCCAAAAAGGATGGAAAAGTCAAAATGTGTGTAGACTACAGAGATTTAAAAAAAGCAAGTCCAAAAGATGATTTTCCCCTACCACACATTGACATGCTGGTAGACAGCACAGCAAAATTCAAAGTCTTCTCCTTCATGGATGGATTCTCGGGCTATAATCAAATTAGAATGGCACCTGAAGACATGGAGAAAACTTCATTCATCACCCCATGGGGCACCTTTTGTTACAAGGTAATGTCGTTCGGTCTGAAGAACGCAGGGGCAACCTATCAAAGGGCCATGACAACTCTGTTTCACGACATGATGTCCAAAGAAATTGAAGTATATGTCTATGACATGATTGGCAAATCTAAAACAGAAGAAGAACACATGGAACACCTATCAAAGTTATTTGAGCATCTGATAAAATACAAACTCCGCTTGAATCCTAATAAATGCACATTCGGTGTTCGCTTAGGAAAACTCCTAGGATTCATCGTCAGCTAGAAAGGAATTGAGGTTGATCCCGACAAAGTTAAGGCCATCCAAGAAATGCCTCCACCAAAGACTGAACAACGAGTAAGAGGATTTTCGGGGCGTCTGAATTACATCTCAAGATTCATATCCCTCATGACAGCGACATGTGCGCCAATCTTCAAACTACTCAGAAAGAATCAAAGCTGTATATGGACAGAAGACTGCCAAAAGGTTTTCGACAACATCAAAGAATATTTATTGAATCCATTGATTCTATCTCCTCCAGTGGAAGGAAGACCATTGATCATCTACTTAACAGTCTTGGAAGACTCCATAGGTTGTGTGCTTGGCCAACAAGAGGAAACAAAAAGAAAAGAGTCTACCATTTACTACTTAAGCAAGAAATTCACGGACTGTGAAACTCGATACACTATGCTCGAGAAAACTTGCTGCGCTCTGGCTTGGGCAGCTAAGTGTCTCCGTCAGCACATGATTTGTCACACTACTTGGTTAATCTCCAAAATGGATCCGATCAAGTACGTCTTTGAAAAGCTTGCTCTCACGAGAAGGATTTCCCGTTGGAAAATGTTGTTATCGGAATATGACATCGAGTATCATGCTCAGAAAGCCGTCAAAGGAAGTATTTGAGCCGATCATTTGGCTCATCAACCGATTGACAATCAGGAATCAGTCAAATTTGAATTCCCGGACGAGGATGTCATGTACCTAAAAATGAAAGATTGCGACGAACCGCTACCGAGCGAAGGGCCAGAGCCATGTTCCCAATGGGGACTAATATTCGACGGAGCTGTCAATGCTTATGGAAACGTAATTGGGGCAATCATAGTAAAACCTCAGGGTACCCATATTCCTTTCATTGCCAGATTGACATTCAAATGGACAAACAACGAGGCTGAATACGAAGCTTGTATCACGGGTCTCGAAGAAGCTATTGACTTAAGGATAAAGAACTTGGATGTGTTTGGAGACTCAACCCTGGATGTAAATCAGAGTAAAGGAGAGTGGAACACATATCAAACGGGACTGATTCCTTATAAAGACTACGCAAGAAGGTTGTTACCCTTCTTCAACAAGATTAAGTTTCATCACATTCCTCGTGAAGAAAACCACATAGCTGATGCATTGGCTACTCTATCCTCCATGATTAGTGTGAGTCGATGGAACGATGTACCCAAGATTGACATAATGCACCTTGAAATGCCCGCTTACATCTTCGCGGTTGAAGCAGTCATAGATGACAAACCATGGTATCACGATATCAAATGATTCTTTCAAAAATAGGAATACCCGCCCGGGGCATCAAGAAAAGATAGGAGACTCTCAGAAGACTGGTTGATAACGTCTTCCTGAATAATGATGTACTCTACAAAAGAAACTTCGACATGGTTTTCTCAGATGCGTAGATAGACCAGAAGCAAACATGTTAATGAAAGAGATTCACGAAGGATCCTTTGGCACTCATCTTAATGGACACACAATGGCAAGAAAAATTCTAAGAGCAGGATATTACTGGTTGATAATGGAATCCGATTGTTACAAGTACATGACGAAATGTCACAAGTGTCAGATATACGCCGACAAAATCCATGTACCACCAACGCATCTCAAAGGCCTTCCTTCTCCATGGACTTTCTCTATATGGGGGATTGACATGATTGGCATGATTGAGCCCAAAGCCTCAAACGGACATCGGTTCATCCTAGTAACCATTGACTACTTCACCAAATGGGTCGAAGCAGTATCATACACCAATGTGACCCGACAAGTGGTGGTCCGATTTATCAAGAACAATCTCATCTGTCGTTATGGTGTTCCAAGCCAGATCATTACGAATAATGGATCCAACCTGAACAACAAGATGATGAAAGAGTTGTGTGTTGAGTTCAAAATAGAACACCATAACTAGTCACCCTACTGACCTAAAATGAATGGAGCGGTAGAAGCAACTAACAAAAATATCAAGACGATCGTTCAGAAGATGGTTGTAACCTACAAAGATTGGCATGATATGCTACCATTTGCTCTTCACAGTTATCGAACATCCGTTCGTACTTCTACAGGGGCAACCCATTTCTATCTAATATATGGCATGGAAGCAGTGCTCCCCATAGAAGTAGAAATCCTGTCAATAAGAATCTTGATGGAAGCCAAGTTAACAAAAGTTGAATGGTGTCAAAGTCGACACGATGAACTGAACCTAATCGAAGAAAAGAGAATGACAACTTTATGCCATGGTCAGTTATATCAACAAAGAATGAAGAAGGCATTTGATAAAAAGGTCTGACCTCGTGTCTTCAGAAAAGGAGACCTTGTGCTCAAGAAGTACAATCATTTCTCACTGATTCCAGGGGCAAATGGACTCCGAATTACGATGACCCTTATGTTGTTAAGAAAGCCTTCTCAGGCGGTGCCTTACGACTCGCAACCATGGATGGAGAGGAGTTTACCTACCCCACGAATGTTGATGTAGTAAAGAAATATTTCGCCTAAAATAAAAAAAACACGTCTCGTTGGATTGAAAACCCGAAAGGGCGGTCCAGGCAAAATTAGAGACATAAACGATAACCATCCCGATGGATTAAAAACCCGAAAGGACAATCTAGGAAAAATTTAGGGATTTATGGTAAGTAACTGCATCCAACAAGATTGGCTCCCTAGCAGCAACGTCATCTGTCGAGAAATCCTCAATCAAGGTCACCTTCGACAAAATCTCAGAATGTCCAGAATTCAAAGTTGGTGGAAGGATAGCGGTCGTTATGTTTCAATGTAGCCCCTTTCCCTTTAAATTAACATTTTCCAAACTTTGTAATGCTCCATGGGATCACGCGCTTGGCTGATTGCCATTCTACCAATAAAAATTTGAGCCCTTATGCCTTTTGTTTGCAATTCTTGTTTATTCTGCTTTGCAAAATGACATTTTTATTTGGTTAACATTCTTGAAACAAAAAAATGAATTTATTTTTGCTTTCAAATTTACTTCTGCTTTCAAAATAAAGATGGCAATTTCCTTTTGATTACTGAACACAAAAAGGAATGGTGACGGCTTCTTCGGAAGTGATCAAACTCCAAATTGTAGAATCAAAACACTCCTTGTGATCAGTACACCCTGAATAAAGGATCAACTGCTTCAGACTGAGAACCAATGATTGGTTTTTTTCTCCCTAGTAGGGTCTACCCCTGAAAAACAAGAAAGGATTGTTGCCCCTAATAGGTTTGTATCTCCAGAAACCAAAACAAATACAGGGATCCCCATACCCCCAAACAAAAGCACAACTTTCAGAATCTCTAGTGATACCCCCATCTCCCAGAGCAGCCGAGTATCTAGTTGTGTTCATTACCAATCTGTATGTCATGTATGTCTTGTCAGCATAAGTATTTCATACATACATCATGCATAATTGATTCATATTCATACTCATGTTGCATTAATATCGCTTGGGTCATACTCATCCCCAAGTGATAAGCGTCCTTTCTCCGATAGAGTTTTCAGCCTTCCTTACCATGTCAGATAGGATAAAATTCCAGTTCACGTTCTTTCCTCGTCAAGAAAATGTACAGTCTAAGTAATCTCTCTCCAGTTTATTTCTAGATTGGAGTCTGTCCTCGACCACTTTCATAACTTGAACCTCTGAAAAGACAAGAAGCCATTTGGATATACACCTTTGGAACTTCACTTTTCACCAATAAAAATGATATTTTGCTTTCCCAGATTAAGGAAAAGTCCCCAAAGAAAGCCTCTCGACAGAAAACTCTTGGTAATACGGTAGTTTCTCCCCGAAAAATTTGCTTTCAATGAAGTCATCAGCACCTCAAAATTGGATTACATCACATGGCGTATCTCCAAAAAAGTCTCGAAGGGAAGTATGATGTAACATCTCCAAGCAAATGGCATCTCTAACAGAGAAGTTTGCACACCTCTGCAGTTCAGACGAATGGTTATCCCCATAAAGTCTGACATCAAATCTTTTTCTATCAAATAACATCTCCCTAAAAAATACCGGCGAGAAATTTGATGAAAAAACCATCACAGATAATATTCCTTGTCAAGAAAAGAACTCGACAAGAAGAAACTGAGACCAGTTCCATGGCTGAAGACTAAGATCGAGGGGAGGTTTATTTCAAAAGAAAACTGAGACCAGTTCCATGGCTGAAGACCAGGATCGAGGGGAGGTTTATTTTAAAAGAAAACTGAGACCATTTATATGGCCGAAGACCAGGATCGAGGGGAAGTTTATTTCAAAGAAAAACTGAGACCAGTCCATGGCAGAAGACCCGGATCGAGGGGAAGTTTATTTCAAAGAAAAACGGAGACCAAGTCCATAGCTAAAGAGCAGGATCGAGGGGAAGTTTTAACCTTTTCTAAGTAACAATGCTTAGCAAAAGAAGATGGACGAGTAAATTAGCTACCATTCACAACCACAGTAAAAAATTTGGGCATTCCGATATTTAATCCTCTTTTACCTTGAATGTCTGGACGTCTTCACCATTCATACCTTCAGGTCCAAGAAGATTAAATAGGGACATCTGTTATACCCTAAATTTTGACCACAAGATTTCCCATCATTGTGAAAATCATCACCACAATATGGATGTACCTTCATGCCTCATCAATCCTTTCAAAGATTATTGAGCATTCACCTCAACCAAGAATTAGGGTTTTGGACCCTCTCAGAGCACTCAGATAAAGGATCAATCAAGAATTAACATGATCTTCAACTTGTCAAGTCTCTCAAACATCCATGAAGGATCAAGAGGTCTCCCATATCAAGAATCAAGCACAAGAGTGCAACATTTCAAGCTGATCAGGTCTCAAAATCATCAGTATCACCAAATTAGGGTTTTGGTCGACCAAGACCTCCAGAGAGAAATTTTCATTTGGGCATGAGCCAATACTTAAAAACATGATCCAAGAAGCTCAAAGGAACCTCATGGATCCAATCATAAGTTCAAAATAGCCTCAAGGGATGCATTCATCAAAAATCAGGAATTAGGGTTTCTTGACCTAATTCACCCCTAAGTTGACTTTGGAGCAAGACATGAGCCCAGGCCTCAAGAAATATCTTGAAGACCCCAAATATCTTGTATTAATCCTCTCACAAGTTCAAATTGACACAAAGAACTTGGTTCATGAGAAATATAAAGATTCAAATTCATCTGGACCATAAATTAGGGTTTTTGAGAAAAAGTCAACCATAAGACATGATCTCAAACCTTGGGAAATGATTCAAGACACTCTAAAACACCTATGGAATTCATCCATTAAGTTTGAATTAGGTCAAGAACTTGATTTCATAAAGGATCACAAAGTTTGAAATTCATCTGACAAAAAGTCAACTGTGCCCAAAAACCAAGTCTGACTTTTAAGAATTCTTGACAAACATGGCTTCTTTAAGTAAAAAACAATGTTAGCTTATGGTTTTTGAAATTCTGGCATAGCAGACAGCAGATGTCCTAACACATGTCAAGACATTATTCTGCATAATTATTAAACAAAGTACCAAACTGCAGACTGATTTCCCAAACATCAGTAACTGCAGAAAAACAAATGATTTAACATCTGTTTCAACATGTTTATCAAGAACACCAATAGAATAAGTAAATCTGTAGAACGATAAAAGAACAAGGAATATGTTAACCCAGTTCAGTGCAATTCACCTACTCTGGGGGATACCAATCCAGGAAGAAGACTCCACTATCCGTAGTATTACCATAAAGCTAAACTCCCCCGTTTACAACTTTATCTCCTAATCACTACCCAATGAAATCTTTATCAAAGACATCTTCTTTGATATGAGAATCACTACTCACTTCCCCTAATCACAAACTGTGATATCTAAACTGTTCCTGTCAATACAGAATTCTGTCAAGCATACTTGACCAACACGCTAACTCGGATTTGCTTAAAAGCTTCATCCAAGAACAATACATAATTCATTACCTAAGGGCTTCTGAATCTGTGTGATACCTATGTCTTTCACAATGCATCAAACGACACAAATGAAGACTTACAAAGCCTAGAGAGCCAACGACTCTCAAAACCCTAAACCCTTATATTACACACAAGAACTAGGTTATAAAAGGTATATCAAAACCCTAAATCTAAGTCCTCTTATATAGGCTTCAGCAGTCTCGGGCTTCATATCTTTGGTCCTTGATCCATTCCTAAAAAGTGCATCAATTCTTTGGCAGATTTGTTCCAGATTTAAAACCTGCTAATCAGTGTATTACTCTAGAATTTCGTGTCTTCAGGTTGGGACATCTTCTTTGACATCTTTGTTCATGGCCAGATTTCTTCATCTTTATCAACAATATGTTTTACCAAAATTTTGTCAATCCATATGAGCTTTGAATCTCCCCCTTTTGACAAATTTTGGCTAAAACTCCTTTTGAACAATAAACTCAGGATGCTCCTGAGATTATTTTAATCTGTAGTCTTAGTGGCGGTTATGATTGAAATATTTTGCATACCGAATTCATAATTCATGTTGGTGTACACGAGGAGGGAGATAACACGAACTCCCTCTTTCACATTAGTCCGTATAACCCCACTAGAGAGGAAGAATAATCTCAGGGTGAGTGAAGTTGAAAAAGGTCCGGAAGTTGAGACTCCTAAAGTAACAAGAAGAAAATCTGAAACATAAAAACACTAGTCCAGACTCGGACAAAAGACATTTAGAACAAATAAAACATAGCCTGGGACAGACTAATCCAAGGAATCCCTTAAATACCCAAGAAATATCCTTCAAATGTAATGAACTATTGAAAATAACGATATTAATCAAAGGATGTAACTTCACTAGAACAAATGCCCACCGGCCAAGAATGCTTTGACTGTTTCTTCTTCAAGGAAAACCGTCTAAAAATAATGTAAGTAACGATGAACATGTTTTGCACGCACATGTTCTCCATTATCCAAGGCACACCGACCAAAAGACCAGGTACTTTTAAAAGCATGTTCTTAACAATGTCCTGACATCATGTTAGACATTGTCTACCAAAAAATTATGTATTGATCAATACCCCCACATCCTGCAACATTAGAAAAATGTTAAAACATCCTTCTTGACATCTCATCTTCAAAATAATCACAGTTTGCTTGACCTCTAAACAAACTGGATTCAGAACTGTACCCCTTCAGTAATACTTCTTAGATCAAGGAGCAACTCCCCCTATCTAAGATAACCAGTGCTCCTCCAATGAACACTTAAGTTAATGAATGGAAAACATAAGACGCATCTTCATGTCTTTAAGAGCGCACCCTCAGTTCAACACACCTGCTGAACACAATCATCTTTGCATTATTGCTCCTTCTGACAAGAAACAATAATCACTCACACATGAACACCATCATGCTTCCCTTGAGGTCACATTAGGATCACCATCCTAAATCAACAAACTCTTGGATTGAGACCAAAATCGCCATTAATCCCTCTCTTATTGAACCCATCTATACACCACATGAATTCCTCTTGAATTCTCATGTATAAACCTCCATGTTCTTTGAGATAAAATCCAATTGATTTGGAATGCTCCACATTCCTCAAAGAGATAACATACCTCTTAGTTTGTTATCTTCTTAACGATATCAAATATCGTACACATGCTCCAGAACTTCTCAGCTCATTTGCTCCACAAGCACCAAACTGATCCACTTCTAGCATGTCACATTCACATCAGACTTCCAAGACAATCCTTTACCCATCATTCTCCCGTACGATAAGATAAATACCTCTTAGACTAGATGTGAACTAAGAATCCAACCCAGAAGATGTTCTAACACCAGTTAGGACATCCTTCACATATCATAGACACCAACCAACATGGTTCTAGATATGCTCCACCACTAGACTTACTATCTGCATAGTAATCCAACTGAAGATCTTCAAACAACACTGCGCCAGCAGCTTGATCAACAAGAACTCCAGATAACCAAAGAGAGAAATAAACTCTCATCCACCAAAAGAAGGTAATCTTCCATAAACTGAGAACTTCTACCACAAGCTCCACGATAGAAAAGAATCAACACCTCCTCAAGTCTTCAACCAATCACCCTTCTGCCCAAGAGTAATTTGTTCAAGACACTTCTCAAGAGTAATCAAATGCCACTATTTGATTATCTTGATTTCTTGAATCCATATATGAGAACTACCAAATGCCACCGTTTGATTGGCTCATCCTTCTTGAATTCAAATATGAAACCAACCAAATGCCACTTTTTGATTGATCTCACCCTTTTTTTTAAGAACTCCCACAAGATACATTGATCCACCAATGAAATTTGATCTTTAAATTACATGAACTACTTGCTCCATGGCAAGCCATCTTGGATCCACCAAGCCTTAGACATGTAACATCTTCTCCTACTTGCAACTCCCGTAAACTGCTATGAGACAGACCTTGTTGAAGCATCCATAACTTTCATTCTCACGTAGATCAACTTATCTTAAGCTAATGTGCCACATCACCAGCTGAGATCCTGATGTTAAGCTTGATGTCAGAACATTCTGATACGACATCCAACTGCTGAATTCAGCTCCTCCTTCTGCCACTTAGAAGAACCTCATCCCTGTAACAGAACAAGAGTTCCATGCTCTCATAAACTTGATTCAACGACCAAGTTTGAGTAGACAACCTCCATCTTGCTTGATTATGTCACAAGTATTCCATTCAAGCTCACTCCTTGATGAATATCTGCTTTGAAACTCCAAAGAACTCACACCTACCACGTCTGATTCTTTAGATGATAAGTAGTTCTAGACTACACCATAGCTATACCAAGAAAATTCCATTTTTCCCTCAGTAGAGCGTTCTTCAAGATGTCACGAATATTGCCACCTATCCTTGACCTCCATAATGAGCAAGATCACATGCTTCCAAGTACCTAGATCATAAATAAACTGACCCAAGTTGTGCCATCACCAGCACCATATTATGGACAAGTCTCTTGTTAGGACACTTCCCAGATAAATATTAGATGCTTCAAGTAACAACTGAAACACACCTGTTGCACTCCAAATACTCCTAGATCAGAAATAAACTGAACCAAGAACTATTCATCAAGATTATGATGTCTTCTTCTTCATCTTCAACATCACCACTGTCTAGACCAGTTTCTTGCCAAGAAACTCTCCAGAGATCAGATGCTTCTGCCACACCACACTGAAGCAGATTCTTAGGTCAACACCCAAGAGTAGTAGATCCAAAAGCTTATGTAGTGCCCCTCCCATGATTCTGCACAAACCAGATGAAGAGATGTTCCAACATCGTGTTGAACATCAACAATCTTGAAATTCTCATACAAGGATAATCAATTAAATACTTGTGAATATCACAAATAGCAATTGATCTTAAATCCTCGTTCAATAACCCTGTGTCACTGTTGAAGTCATACTCCAACAGATCACTCCATGAACACTTATCAAGTATTCAATATTTTGCAAGTATCTTCTTTGACAAACAAAGTGTTGAGATACCAAGGCTGCCACCCTTGACTCAAGTAACTAAGATTCTCTCTGAACAAACCCTATTTACCTCAACAGTTCTAAAATCTCCATTTAGATTGGATCCATCTTTAGGGTTAAGAGAGATGAATCATTCCTTGCAATTTTTGGATGGTGAAAGTAAATCACCTCCACTTTCTTCAGGTTTGTGTTTCACAGAAACACCCTCTTGTCAGAAGAATAACTAAAAGACTCCAGATGCACGACTGAGATGCCTTTATGAGTGGACTTGAGACAGTTCTTAAGTATCTTTGACAACTTAGACGATTAATAATTTATCAAACTCCTAGAGCAAGAACTTGATAAACCTAATTCTCTTCAACTGACTTGAAACTGCACACTGGAACCAAGATTCCAAGTACCAAGTCACCATAACAGACATCTTCCAACAACTCTCTTCATTCCATCGCTCCTGACTTTGGAATAAAAAGATGCATATATCTTCAAATATAGAGGCCGACGATTAAGATCTTTAACCATCTGTCTTCCGTAACAACTCCAGAACCCCATAAATTCCAGAGCTCTTCCATCAGAAATATATGTACCGATACCACCAAGGAACAAATTCAACTTGCCCTAATAAGATGTCAGAAAATCTTACAAGATAATCCAACAAGAGACCTAGCCACTTCTCCTGTAGTTGTTGTAGAACCTCCTCAGCAACATGAACAACCACCAGGTTGTTACCTTCGATCCAGAACATCCATCCCATCCATTAATACCCTTGAGTATGTCTGAGTTGATTAATCTGATCTTCAAAACTCCTCCTTGTTTAAATGCCAGAAAGTATCTCCCAAAGATCTCATCCAGAAACAGACAGGATGCCTGCTCTGATACCAATTGAAATTCTGGCATAGAAGACAACAGATGTCCTAACACATGTCAAGACATTGTTCTGCATAATTATTAAACAAAGAACAGAACTGCAGACTGATTTCCAAAACATTAGTAACTGCAGAAAGACAGATGTTTCAACATGTTTATCAAGAACACCAACAAAATATGTAAATCTGCAAAACAATAAAAGAACAAGGAATGTGTTAACCCAGTTCAGTGCAATTCACCTAATCTAGGGGATACCAATCCAGGAAGAAGACTCCACTATCTGTAGTATTACCATAAAATTAAACTCCCCCGTTTACAACTTTATCTCCTAATCACTACCCAATGAAATCTTTATCAAAGACATCTTCTTTGATATGAGAATCACTACTCACTTCCCCTAATCACAAACTGTGATATCTAAACCATTCCTGTCAATACAGAATTCTGTCAAGCATACTTAACCAACACGCTAACTCGGATTTGCTTAAAATCTTCATCGAAGAACAATCCACTATTCATTACCAAAAGGCTTCTGAATCTGTGTGATACCTATGCCTTTCACAATGCATCAAACGACACAAAGGAAGACTTACAAAGCCTAGAGAGCCAACGACTCTCAAAATCCTAAACATTTATATTACACACAAGAACTAGGTTACAAAAGGTATATCAAAACCCTAAATCTAAGTCCTCTTATATAGGCTTCAGCTGTCTTGGGCTTCATATCTTTGGTCCTTGATCCATTCCTAAAGGGCACATCAATTCTTTGGCAGATTTGTTCCATATTTAAAACCTGCTAAATCAGTGTATTACTCCAGGATGTCGTGTCTTCAGGTTGGGACATCTTCTTCGACATCTTTGTTCTTGACCAGATTTCTTCATCTTTATCAACAATATGTTTCTCCAAAATTTTATCAAACCATAGGAGCATTCAGTTTTGATCATCATCCATCAAGAAAAATCAAGAAAATTGCAGTTACTTGCAAAAGGGGCAACCTTAAGAAACTTGAATTTTCACTAAGTCATGGAAAAAAGTGATTTTTAGCCAACTTTGCAAGACCATAACTTGTGATCCAAACAACCATTTTCTTCCATCCAAAGCTCAAATGAAAGCTCTCATTACATACTACAAGATTGTCAACTACAACATATTCCAAATCCTCATGGATTTTGAGTTATAGATTGACCAAAATCACACAAAAAATGAAAAATGGACATTTTTCAAACACTTAGAAAAATTTGAGACAGAATCTATCTCATGATTTGTCCAACTTTGGAGGCATTTTTCACCATGATCCAAGATGATTCAAGACCAAAGTTAAACATCAAAGTTGAAGTATGATATGCAAGCTTTCCAAAGAGTACAAGAATATCATCAAACTCCATTTGAGCAAAGAGATATGGAGTGACCAACATGCCTAGTTACAAACTGTTTTGCAAAATCAGTTTGTTCATTACTTGCCATACACGATTTTATTGTAAAGAGCAATGATCAATTCCACTCATATTCATTGAATAACAGAAGAAATCATGGCAAGCCTGCAAATTTGAGTCAAAAGGTCAAGAAATCTTTCAACTTGGAGTAATGACTTTTGTCACATTATGCCTTGAATTCAAAGGAATTTATGTGCAATAGTGCACATTCAACAAAAGGACATTCCTCAGTCAAGATGCTCAGATAAAAAACAATAAAAATGACTAAGGAATATGGAATTGGTCAATTGGTAGATGAGCTATTTGGACACATTGGTGTACCTTGCATTAGGGGTAATGATACCATTCCAAAACCATTGAATCAAGATCTTATCTTCCAATCTGAAGTTGTTCATCCAAGACAAACTTCATCTACTATAAATAGAGGTCATTTGTGACTGAATTCAACACACCAAAACATCACAACACATGTTTTCCACTCTCTCCCTCTTATGAATCAAAGTTTCATTTTCAATGAAATGAGAATCGTGTTTTGAGGTAGAGAGTAATTCACCTCTAACCAACCATCCTAACACCTCACTTACATCATATATGAGTGACCCATAACCTCAAAACACATGTGGAACACCAGAATTATCAAGTCACTATCCATTTGCTCAAACTTTATTCAAAGTTGTAGATAGGGTCTAGCCAAGTGATCCAGAGGTTTTCAGTCCATTCTAATCATTGGAACACCATCCTTGAGGTCCAAGGAAGCTGTCCAGATCATCAAAACACTTTTGTAACATCTCCAACTGAGGATTCGATTTCCTCTTGCAAGGTAAGCTTCCTCAAAACTGAACTCTATGATCCATGCAGTATAAGTGTGTTTTCAAGTTACCAACATGTTTCTGCACTTAGAGTGTTTCCCCTCAATTAATTGCTTTGTATCTATCGTGTATGGAGTTTCATGATGTCCTTGCAAAAATTAGGGTTCATCTGTTCTTCACTTGATTTCTCACTCCACACTTAAAATAAATGCAATTAATTGGTACCATTGGAATCTTTGTTCAAAAACGAATAACTTTCATGTTTACAAAAGTCAAAATCATTACGTATTAAGGGAGATATGAGAGATTTTGCAAATCTGGCAATGGTGGTTCACACGAGGAAGAAGAAGATGGCCTTGGCGCCATTTTTTGAATTTTCAAATATTTGAATTTTGTTTTTTTTCTTAATTGATTTCAAAAATTAATTTCTCTCTGATTTTTAATCATTTTTTATTGATTCTTTTTTTCAAAATTCACAAAAATGTTAAAATATTTTATTCTAGAAAAAAACCGAAATAATATTATTCATTTAATATATTTTGAATTTTTGTAAAGAATTTTATTTTAATTGTTTGTAAACATTTTATATAAAAATTTTCTCTTGATTTTTCAAATTCAAATGAATTTCAAGCTTTCATGTGAATAAAACATGATTTTTCAAAACATTTTTCAAAGTTCAATTTGTTTTTAAATGTATTGGATATTTTATATCATTTTTTATTTAATTTTCTTTAAAAAATAGTATTTTTAATCAAAATTAGGGTTTTCCCTTTGATTTTAAATTTTCAAACTTCATTTCAAACACTTTGGTCCTCTAATAGAGTGTAAGACTCATTCCTTTTTGTACATAAATATTTTGGGCCTCAGTCATTGTGTAAGTCCCACTATGGTTTTCAAAACCGCGGCGCGATCGTCGCCTTTCAAATAAAAATTTTGGGTCTCTCCTTGAGTGTAAGCCCCATTTTTCTTCTTTACAAACACTCTTGGGCCTCAAATAGAGTGTAAGACCCAACCCTCATTATACATAAACAAATTTTTGGGCCTCTGCTATAATATAAGTCCCACAGCGTCTTTCGACATCACAATACGATCACTGTTTTCAAATAAGCCATCTTGGTCTCTCCTTGAGTATAATCCCCAATATTTTGTACATAAACTTTGTTTTAAAAAATAAACAACTTCCATGTGCCTCTCCTTGAGTTGTAAGCCATATACCTCTATTTTCAAAATCATCTATCTGTCTTAAATTGGTACTAGGAAGAGCATTATTCCCGGTGAAATTGGTCTTAAACCACTTGGGCCTCTCTTTGAGTTATAATCCCCCAAACATTCTTTTATTTTGAATAACTTTCTTTTAATCAAAATTCAAATTCAAAGTTTTCTCAAAACTTTCTTCAATTTCTTAAAACCCTAATCATACAGTTGAAATCATAACAAGTCACAATACACTTGCGCCTCTTTTCAGAGTATAAGACCCAAACATCTTTTTGTTGCATACTTATTTATATAACTATTAATACACTTGTCAGTATATACTTTTACATATCTGTCTAGAGTTTCCCCAATAGTTAGGTCTACACTTAGGTCAAACCAGAGGTTACTTCTAACTTAGTGATAACTAGTTCCCTCATAGGAAACTCCCATCAATACAGTCTGCCTCTTCTTGGGCTTATTCAATATGGAACGGAGAAAGGCATTATTCCCGGTGAAACTTTTCTCAAGACTGTCAAAACTTAGAAATATATATTACAAGAAATTCATTTCCCCAGAGAGGATTAATTCCCGGTGAAACCTCTTTTGAATTTCTTCAAACCTTAGAACTGTTCAACAAAGAAAGGACTTATTCCCAGTGAAACCTTTCTTGAACTTTCCTTAGGCTTGGACCCACAGGCTTCCTTGAAGCATCCCTAGCCTCCTCTTGGGCTTAGTAAAAGGACCACCAGGCTTCTTAAAAGTTCCCCAGCCTCCTCTTGGGCTTAGTACAAGGACCCAAAGGCTTCCTAAAAGCATAGGATAAAAATTATTCATCTCTACTAGTTCAATCCCCAGAAGAGTCAAAAGCCTAGAACATTCTACCATTCAAAAGTTGATCTTTAACCAACAGCCTCCTCTTGGGCGTCATACAAAGATCTTTTTACAACTAGAGTCTATCTCTTCTTAATGAGATTTGGATAGTCTCAGCCTCCTCTTGGGCTTCATTCAAGTAGCCCCCAATACAATTTAGATCTTCTCCTGGATTTCAATAATCCTCAGCAAGAGTCAGCCTCCTCTTAGGCTTCATATAATGATTTCCCAATCAGCCTCAATCTTGGGCTTTGTACAAGACAAATATCATCCTCCCAGTTGAGTCAGTCTTCTGTGAAACTACACTCAAACTTTTCAGCCTCAATCTTAGGCTTTGTACAAGACAGATAAAACCCTCCCCAAAAGAGTTAGTTTCCTTTAGCTTAAACCTTGGGCTTTGATCAAGGCACACAAAAATCAACATCCCCTCAGATGAGACCATGAGTCCTCTCTATAGGAAGATACTTCTTCTATACATCACATATCAAAACAAATAGTCAAAACCTTTTTCCAGATAATTGTTGTAAGTGGCACACTTGTTGATTCAAAATCTAAGCTGGAGTCATTCCTTTATCCTGGCTAAAAATTTTCTTTCCTCTAATTGCTGTAAGTGGCAAGCCTCTGGATTCCATACATCCAAGCCAATGTCTCTCTCTTAGCATGAAAGACTCATAAGGAAAAAGTGGCATTGCTCTACACTGAGTTAAAGCTTATTCCTTCATGACATCTCTCTTATAAAGGAAACTCTGGCATTGCTGGATTCTACATATCCCATTTAAAGTAACTTCCCTTATAACCAATTACTCAACATCTGTGATGAATAAGAGAGATTTATCCCTTTATAGATGACAAATTCTCTCTCAGTCAACCTTTAGCTTCAATCTTGGGCTTTAAACAAGACACAAATACTCTGATAGCTTCAATCTTGGGCTTTAAACAAGACACCAAATACATTTCTTCCCATAGAATAGGAGGAACTATGATTTCTATGATTTCCCAAATCTCGTTACGGGGATACGTAGGCATAAGATTGAGAAATCTTAGCGAGCACACAAATCAAAAACCTTAGGTCAAGCACCTTCCCAAAAACAACAGAAAACCCAAAAACAACAAAAACATTTCCTCAGTCCTCCCAAAGGAGTAACTTTCCCAATCCACAGCAGATAAACACAAGATAGCATTTCAAAATTAGCAGAAATACATGCAAAATAAGGTTCCTATAGATTACTATAGATATTCTGGGTGTTAATAGCTTCCCTTTGTATAACCAGACCCCGATCCCCGATCTCTTAGCATTTGTTGAAGAAAACATTTGCGTGCAGGGTTAGTTTAAGATATCTTCCACTTCCTTTTAAGCTTCATAGGATAAATACAGAAATCAGAAAGTAGCCCCAATCACGCGGTAAGGTGGTCGCTTCACCAGGAAAAAACCGATGGCTACAAGCCACCTCTACCTTTGTTTCCATTCCAGCTTCCTTTGCCTTTCCTTTCTTTTTATGACTGCGCCAACAAATCCATATCACTCTTCAACTTTCCTGCAGCTCTTTCATCCATCCTTTGTTCATGAGACTCAAGTGTCCCTTGAAGCTCTTCCTTCGTCAATACTGACAAGTCTTTCGACTCTTCTATGGCTACTACCATGTGGTCGAATTTTGGAGCCAATGACCTCAAGATCTTTGACACAACTGATCTTGATGTCAACACTTATCCACATACCTTGATTTGATTCACTAGATTTGTAACTCTGGTGAAGAAATCTGTTATACTTTCATTGTCTTCCATCTGAAGCAATTCATAAGTCCTTGAGTGAGTTTGTAACCTCACCTCTTTCACCTTCTATGCACCTCCAAATGATTTTTCAAGAATCTCCCATGCTTCTTTTGCTGATTCTACATCACTAACCTTTTCAAAATTATCTGGATCAACACATTGATGGATTATAAAGAGAGGTTTATAATCTTTCTTCTTCAATTCTTTGTGTGCATCCTTTTCTTGATCTGTCGCGTCTTCTGCAAGTGGTGTTACTCCTTCCTTCACAAGATCCCAAAATTCTTGATAACATAAAACCACCTTAATCTACTTGCACCAATTCTCATAATTGTCTTTCTTGAGAATCAGAAGGCTCGTCGAAAAGTGCCCGTTTGGATGATTCATAGCCATCACAATTTTCTTCCATGAATCGGAACTGGAGCTCTAGATACCAGATGTTGGAATTCAACCACAACCTATGGAGAATTCTTCTATTCAATCTTGATCTCAAGATTGTTAACAATCACGCAATTGCAATGAAAAGAAAAGGGTTGAGAAAGAGAAAAGATAATGTTGGAGAAGAAGATGAAAATCTGCAGAGTTTCTCTCTGCCCACAAACTGTGGAAACTTTCTCTATTCACTTGCAACTGCAAACTGTGAATTCTGTTATAAGTTCTTACAAAAATAAGGGTTTCTCCCTATTTATAGATTTAGGTTAGCTTGCACTCCAAGCTAAAGCCCAAAACTATAAAAGCCCAAAATAGCTAACATTACTAAAATAGGCCTAAGTCGAAATCCTGCGTGAAGCAACTTGTTTCGACACTTCGACACACTATTACAACTCGACACACACATATTATAAAAATTCGTCTACTCCTTGTTTCTTTCGAGCTACATTGCTTCGACACAAGGAATTACAACTCAACAAAAATAGTATTATTATATTATAAAAAATTAGTCAATTTTGTATTTCAAAGTTATATCTAATTAGTAACTTCAATAGTAAGTGTGTCTCAAATAATTTGGAAGTTATTATATTTTAATTTTAAAAATTAAAGATTTTTGTCTAATATTAAATAATTTAAAAGTCATGTGAGATCTAAATTTATGAAAGTGGAGTACACAATAGTCGAAAAAAGATATAAAATAAATATTTTTTTAGAAATTAATTTTAATTAGTTTCGCAACGGATTTTATAAAAGATGTGTTTGAATTTATTTAATGATTTACACTATTATCAGAAAATATAATTAAGATGGGAGATGAAGATGCTAAACAAGCAATGTGTCAATTAATCAAATTCAATTTATATATGATGTTTAAATTGAACTTTATTAAGTGATATAGAAATCTAATATTATAAATTTTTACGGTTATAATCAATGATTATCAGAAAGATCATTTAGTAGGCTTAATATATCACAGACCTACGCTTATTTCATAAAATTACTATAAGCGATAAACCTAGTCATATACAAAACTAGAAAAGTGCACTACGATTTATACTTGGAAAAATATTAAACCTTAAGATCATACATATCTATACATGAATTTAATGAGAGGGATATAGAAAAGTGCACTACGATTTATAATGGTGCAGTGCATTCGTCCTCGCTAGCACTGATCGATAAATTAGAAAGTGTACTAATCTGTCGATATATTAAAGTATCGATCTCAAGAACTGTGTGACAATACAAAGTTCGTGTTTCAATTCAGTTAAACAAAAGACTTAGGGGTTTTGACTTGTTGTTTTTGATATAGAAAAATAAAATAACAAATAAAAGTGAACAAAACGGTTGAACTGATTAAATCAAGATGAGCAGACATGCTAGGGAAGGTGTATGATAATATTCGTTAACTATTCTAACCTAACTTTGTAAGAACTTATTTGAAATTACTGATTACAGGTTCTTAAGGGTATTTACTCCTAAGTTCTTAGTGAGAAAACCTTTAAACATTCAAATCAACTCATATGTCCATATTGAATTATAGATGAATTTAAGCATTGATCTATTAAGAACAATCCGGTTTCCATATGGTATTCCTAGTCCTAGGTGATATCTACTACAAAATACTTTCATTTGAGCGTTAACAATGACAATCCTGCCTAAATATTTACTGTAAATCAAATCTCAATTTTTTTGAAAGAGACAACATTAAGCACAAATCAAAGTAAATCAGATAAACTAAAAAATGTTGATATCACAAGGTTCAAGTAGAAATCATCAACAATTAAAATCAGGAACACCCCCTAACATTGGGGGTTTAGCTACTCATAAAATTAAAGAAAAACATCATAAAAGTTGTAGACATTACAGATTAATAGGTGAAAATAGGTCTTCAATCACTTAGGGTTCATGAAAGTCTTGATCCACCTTCAAAATATGATTTTTCCAGCCTTCAAAACGTGTTTCTTCCATCAAAATTTGTCCGACCCTTGGAAATTCGCGTTCTCTGGCTAAATAGGTCAATTATGGGCTTTTTGCATATTTGGGTTGTTTCATACGCATATGGCCTTCTCTCGTATGCGTATGGGCTGTTTTCCTTTTTTACCATACGCGTATGGCCCAGGGTGGATCATACGGCCTACATGGTCTCATACGCGCAAGGGACCAACCTGGTTGCTGGTGGCTAGAGCTGGGACCTTATACGTGTATGGGATACCTTATACACGTATGGGCAAAAACCTTGTTTTTCTACCTCTTCAGTTGTTATGCGTATCATGTAAGGTTGGGATGAGTGGCATACACGTATGGGCTACCTCATACGCGTATGGGCAATATGTATGCAATTTTTTCTTTTTTTCTTCTATTCATACATTCTGGCCCAAATTTCGCTCTGATCTTTTTTCCTTTGTCTCTTCAGACCTGTAAACACATGAAACATTATCCCAAGCGCGTAAAATAACCAAAAAACAATCAAAACACAACAGATAAATACATAACGGGAATTAACTAAAAATAGGTCTGAACAATCACACAATTAACAGTAACTCACATGTTTTTGACATCTAAGTGATGATAATTATAACCCAAATGGTGACTGATCACAACCCCAAACATAGCTTGTTGTTTGCCTTCAAGAATCTTTGAGCACAAAAAAATCATTTCACCCTTAAATAAACAGAAAAACATTTAAAAAACCATCATACCTCTAAGATCTTCCATGGTTCTATTTTGTTGCTACCTTCAATTTAGTTTGATTGGTGACGTAGGTTGATCTGCCGCACATACACTTGACGGTACTACTTCACCCATAAGCTCAATTCACACTCTCACAAAGTCTCTCGGGTGGTTATGTGTTTTACACTCAAAATTCACTATACGTAATATCATACCATAGGCTTGAATAAACTCTCTTTCGATTACGAGATGCATAATACACACATTTTTTTTAGGTTTTTTATGGTTGTAATGAGACTAGGGTTAAGGTGGGATAATTATATTGAAAAGTAACCTGGTGTTTCAGAGTCTCTATGATCATTCCCCTCACTATGTTCATTCTAATGTATCACTAATGGAATTTTCTTTTACTTGCCTTTTAGGGTTAGCCATCATAGACTATTCAACTTTTTGGATTTTTCTTTATTTCTCGGTATCCAGCTGAGTTCTCCTTCAGGTGAGTTCTTTTATGGTATTTTTTCTCTTTTTTTCTTTAGATAAGTTGAATTTTCAACTTTTCTCTTCTTTTTTTTTCAGGTGCACTCACGTTTATCAATGCTTCACAGCTACCCTAAACTTAAAGGTTGTTATTCCAAGAGTAACCCAAAACTTAGAATGGAACACAAATCCTAGAATTTAACATAGTAACTTTGAACAGAGTAAGGAAGTGTTTGGGTCATGGGTTAATAATGTGGTACTTATACAAACAAAGGGATATAGGCTTAACGTGAGTGAATAAAGGATAAATGATATACGGAATAGCTAGAAAGGCTCAGGGGTTAAAACAAAGAATATGCCTTGGTGTGTGTAATCATGCAATGGATATCAGAAAAGAGTATATGCAAGTTTTGAATGATAAAGACATACTTGAATTCTATCTCATGATGAATCTTATGTTTGGCTTTTTCCTGCTCTCACCATGTTGGGTAGAGTTGACCGCTTCCACAGTATATCTTGTGTGATGCAACTTCACACTCAGTTACGATAACCCTACTCCCTTTTTAATAAAACGCCAAAGAACGACATCAAATCATTTAAGAGATATCAAAATTTTTAGGGGGTCTTGACATGTATAGGGCATACAAGATTTTCATCTAGGTCATTCGTGTCAACCACTCATGCTAGCAATCATCACTTAAATAAATAAAAACATGAATTGCATTAACTAAACCGTTGGTGATATATTATTCGAATAAAAGTTTTTGCAAGTACATAGAAATCTAAAATAAAAATACAAATAACAAAAAAAACATCAAAATAACAATCAAAAGAAAAACAAAAGCAAGTAAACTAATCCTCATCCTCTCTGACTCTGTCCTCCATTGGCTGATAAAAGTTGGTCATGTCAATCGAATCACCTCCATGATGCAAAAATGTGGAAAGAGGAGACATATGTCCCTGCTGAGCCAACCTCCTCTGTCTTGGACTAGAGACTTCTTCGTCGTACTCTGAGCCATCTCATCCATATTAGAAAAAATGATCAGCCTGATGTTCACCGGTTGTCAGGTCAGGAGCAGATATAACCTTAGAGCTCTCATAGTTATAAGGTAAGAGCTGCTTCAGTTTATATCCAGGTTATGATGAAATAAATAGGTCCACACTTTCTGGACCACATCAAGATCAACAAATACAATCTTCCTCGGAATAGAGTTAGGTGACGGCTGCCAATCTTTACCCTGCAGTGCTAAGAGGTCCAACATTGCTTAGTACGACCATCTTGATCGAGCAGATGTTCTCTGCAATAGATACTGACAATTTGGCTCTCGAAATTTCATTTTCATCAGCTTATTCACAGTCTTCCAATCATACCGAATATGTTTTCCCTGTCCAATGATACCAATTCAAGCTCTGCAGTAGTGTTCTCATAGGGTGGTTTATACACGTTCAAGTAGAACTCCAGCAGCAGATCCTTAGCCACATACTAGATCTGAATTTTTAGATAAGTCAGTATGTATTTTTTCAGCATGCTGTGAATCTCATGATATTCATATGGGCTCATATGAAATGCTCGTTCTTCATTGATCTTACGATCATCCACAATTTTAAACCTTTCTTGATGCTCAACAGAGATAAATCTTGCATAATCGAAAGAAGAAGAAGAAGCAAAAAGTCCATATCTTATGATGATGTTTGCGATCTGTAAGTAAAATTGAGAAAAACTCGAAGAAAAAGATGAAAATTACAAAGAAAAATTTTAGAGCGAAGGTCAATGCATATTAGGCAAGGTGGGAAATTACTAAAAAATGTTAGAAAAAAATATATAGGGGCCTATACGACCCATGCACGTATGATACGTTTCCTGGATAAGCCATACGCGTATCACCTAGCCATACGAGTATGGATATATGTCATGCCCTAATTTTTACCCCAAAGATCCCACCTCATTTGCATCTTTACAATGCATCAAGATCACAAACTTGGTTACCTCTTAACCTTGTCATATTTGGGTTTGCCTTTGCAGAGATCATCAAGCACCTTTTTGTGTATCTTTTACATTTTTGTACTTATATGTTTTATAATTCACTAATCATTAATCAAAATACAAAAAATATGTCTTTTCCCTTTTGTTTCTTTTGCAAGGTAGTTTTGGAATCAAGAGCCTCAAGTAATTGTCTCCTCAGCTAGGGTTTGAGTTCCTCAAGTCAAAGTATGGTCAACCATTGATTTTCAAAGAGGTATTCATCAAATCATGACCTCTAATCTAAAAACATAGGATCTCAAGCATCATTCAACTTCATTTGATCAAAGATACTTTAAAGTTTGATAGATTGTTCATCAAGAAACTTCAAAGGTTCATGTGTTTATTTCCATGCCTTCATCAACAAGTTCCCTCAATCCATTGCAAGTTTAATCAAGGGACAGTCAAGAGTACATCATTTTAAGTTCATATGATCATAAATGTGCCTTGAAATGCAAGAAAAGTCCAAGGTTGTAAGTTTGTACAAAGAGGTTTGACCTAAAAAGTCAACATTTCAAGTCCAAGTTCAAAATATCATAACCTCTTCATAATTCAACATTTTTGAGTGCTTCTTTGAGCAAATGTCTCTTCTTGACATCCTCTCCAACTTGTTTTTACAAGTCAAAAGCCAATTATGCTTGGAAGATTATCAAAAGATTGGAAACATTATAGGTCACTTTGTGGACTTAGTGAAATTTGACCTAAATTCAAGTGATATTTTCCTAACTTCCAAAGATCATAACCCTCTCAATTTTCAACTCTTTTGGACAGTTCTTTTTGCCAGTTATCTTATTTGATGCCCTCTACAAGTTTGTTTCAAGGATCAAAGGCCAATTATGCTTGGAAAGCCATGAAAAGTTTGAAGACATTATAGGTCATTTTGGACTTAGAATTTTCTTGACCTCTGATTACAGGTCATCGTGCCAACTTTACAAGCTTATAACTTTTTGCTCAAGCATCAAAATCAATACTTTATTTTCACATTGTATTCCTTGCTATGATATGATCATTTTGCGAAAAAGACTGAGCATTAAAGGTCAAGTGTACAAGATTTTCGATTGGTTTGAACATGGCTTCAAGGAACTGAAAATTGCTCATGGTCAGAATTTGTAAATCACTCAATTCTCAATTTTAGGCCAAAGTTTGCACGTGTTTTATCCATGATGATGTTAAGTAATAGTTACTAAGCAAAAACGACCAGAAATAGCAAGGTTTTGGTTGCGTTTTGATTGATTTTGGAATCAAGTTTTCATCACAAATTTTGCACATGGGATCACATAAATTATAACTAATTCTCACACGTATTTCATTCATTCACCTCATCTGTAAATAGAGGAAGCTTCTGCACTTAATTTCAAGCTTGGATAGCCTCTAGAAACCCTGCCTGAGTTCACACTTTCCACTGAAATTTTGAGATTTCGTTTTCAATTTCTAAGCATTTTCAATTCCATTTCTTGATTCCATTAGCACCTTCGTCATCTTCTAAAGTTATTGCAATAATTCCCAAGCCTTGAGAGCCTCTGAATCGTGTTGACCAGATCAACCTTGCATCCGTTTATGATCAGATTCAGACTAGGTTGTTTGAGGCTTCGTTTTCACTCAAACAAGTTACCACAATGTAGCCTGATGCTCTCTAATGTTTTCCCCTAACTTATCTTGCTTTGATTTATCTTGTATGGCATTTAATTTTGATTTTCCTTTTTGTTTTCGTCACGTGTTTCTCTGAAATTCTCCATGCTCAGTTTAAATAAATGAATTTTGAGCCTATGGTTGGATTCGTGATGAGGTAAAGGTCACAATGGTGGTGGTCTCATTCTCTAATGTTACCATTTGCCAAAGCTCCGATGAGGAGCCACTTGAAAAGACGACCAGAGAACAACAACGATGGCTTGAGTTTGTTTTAATTTAAAAATGATCCAGCGCGTTATTTCATTTAGAGTGTGTTTGGATGAGGAATTTGCGAATTTTTAGGGAATTTAAAATTCTAAGTAATTCAAATGATTCAATTGAAATTCATTCATTTTTAAAATTTTTTGTTTGGATGGAGTATTAAAATAATTCATTGTTAAATTTTTGGGTCATTTTTATTAATTTTAAAACTTTTGGGTCAAATTTTAAATATTTAAAATAGGGACCAATTTGCAATTTTTAAAAATTTAAAGGGACCAACTTGTAAAATTTGAAAATTATTAGGGACTTATTTGTAATTTTTGAAAATTTTGGGGGTGTATTTGAAATTTTCATAAAATATGAGGACCATCTTGCTAAATTTGTAAAATTAATAACAAACAATTTAACATTTGCATTATATAGAGTATTATATAGAGTGAAGAAGCAATTTGAAATTTCTTACTTTTTGGTGTCATTTTAAATTCCTTAAATTTAAAATGAATAAAATACTCCATAAATTTACATCATTTTAACAATTCTCCATATTTTTTATCCAAACAATGGATTTTGAGTAAGTCATTTTAAATTCCCTCAAAAAATTATTTTCCCTCATTAAAATGCTTCATCCAAACACACTCTCAAGATCCACCGTGTTCCTTTTGATTAGATCCCTTGGATCTGTTTTAAATCTAATTTGATGCCCACGCGTGTGTTTGAATACAATTCCTTGATCTGATCAAATGGATGTGCATTTTTGTTTCATTTTATTGTCCTTTTAATTGTTTTAAATTTCTCTTTTATTTCAAAAAAATTTAAAAAATAGCCCCCTTAACCTTTTTCACTCCATTTTTTTAATATTCTAAAAATATTTTCTACCTTGTGTGCATTTTTTTCATATTTTTATTTCTTGATTTGATATTTTTCATTATTTTTCTCTTTTTACATGCATTTTTATTTTTTTTAAAATACTTTTATGCATTTTAAAAATCTCTGAAAAATATTATATGATCCTTGATTTGTTTATGGCCTATCTTGATTTTCTTGAGCTTTTGTTTGATGTTTAAATGATTCATTTGCATTTTCTCTTTTGTTTTCATTTAAAATCATTTTTAATGCATTTTAATTATTTATTATTGCATTTTAATTTGGTTTAACTTATGGTTGCCTTGGATCATGACTTCTTAATCAAAATCTTCCTCAATCTCATTGGACTTTGGGTGTTGATGAGGTTGGATGAATCTTTATCAATTCAAATTTATTATTAAACGATCATTTTTAGTACCTTGGATTGATGATAGGTTTAGTACCTTAATCCACCAAGAGAGGTGATTGAAATTGATGATAAATGGATCTTAAGTCATGGTTCAATTTGGTTTCTCTCTTCATCTCTCCTTCTCCTTCTTTTTCTTTTTTCTTTTCTATTGATCAATTGGATGATATAGTGTCCATCTTGTTCATGAAGTTTGGATTGATGCTTAATGAACTTTCATCATTTGAAAACTACCATCTAATTAGTCATGGATCATTTGAGGTACTTTGGATTGATGCATAAGTTTGTCCTAAGTTATCATGAAGGATGATTGATGTAATGGACCAATTTCCCTGCCTTAGTGCTTGATCCCTCCTTAGTTTTTACTTGTGCTACATGTTTTAGGAGTATGATTTCTATCATATCTCTAACATGTATGGTACATAAATTGTTATCGACTAGCCTCCCATAGTATGATCTTGCTAATAGATTATGCTACAATTGCTTAACATAGCACTAAATTTGTCCCGAATCAGATCATTAACTCTAACATCAATACTAACATTATTATTGTTCTAACTTTTACTTTATGCCATTTAATTTCTTGTCATTTAATTTCTCGCTCTTTACTTTTTTATGCCTTTATTTTTTAACCTTTAAATCTCATATTGTTTATGTTTATGCTTCTTTTTCCTTTGTCCACTTGGACATTTCCTTTTTTCTTTTAAAAACAATAATAAAGGAAAAACCCCTAAAAACTTTAATCTATCTTGGACTAATTGTTACTATCCTTTGCTTGACTTGGAGTTTGACCTTTGGACCTATTGACCTTGGTTACTTTTCCCTATGTTATTGGATTTATATGATACTTGAGACCTTTGGTTGACCTTTGAAGACTTGGCTCTAATACATAGTTTTGACCTTATGGTTTGAATTCTTCTTTCAACTAATGCTTATCTTATCTTTTGCTTGCTTGTTGCTTATGGATTACTCCAAAGGAATGAGATGTTGGTTTGACTCTTGTCAAGTGTTGGCTAGATCCTGGTTAGCACACTTGCACACACTTACACTTTATTATTTTTCTTAGGATAGTCTCTTAAACTCCTCTCCTTCTTAAATTTTCAAAATCTTCTCCCTTTTTCAAAACCTTGTTTTCAAACTTGAACCACTTTCTCAATAAACCTTGACTTTGTCAAGTGATTTTCAAAACCTTTTGCTTAAGTAAATGCTAATTCATCCTAAGCATATCAAAATAATTTCAAAAGACCCAAAAAATGCAAAACTCATTCAAATCTTTTGTGCCCTTTGTTCACTTTTCATTTTAAAACCTTTTTTCTCAAAGACTAGACATGAGTCATCTTCATAGTTGAGATGTAATTCTCCTATCCCGCATAGTATTGGTTGAAAAGATGTTGACATTTTCCATTTTTAGATGTTGAGTGTTTAACTTGTTGATTCCAATCCAAGTAAAAATCCTCCATCTCAAGATGATGCAAATGTTCAGTTTTCATACTTGTGGGTGCTTAGTTGAGTTTTCCCCTTAAATATGACAAAATGTCTTTTCATTTAAAATCAACCAAAACAAACACTTTTGTCATTTTTACCACGAACTACGAGGTTTTGATCCTCCATTGCACTTTGTGGGTACATAGGCACGGGGCTCAGGAAGTCTTGTCAAACAAAAATCCTAAAAAATATCTCTCTTCTCATCTCCCTAATATTTTACAAACAACACCATTTTTTTAAAGAGAAATGTAGATTTTCAAGAGGTTCCTATAGAGTACAATAGATGTTTTAGGTGCTAACACCTTCCCATTACATAACCAACCCCTGTACCCTTATCTCTTTGTTTTATTAACTTCTGTGAATTTTATTCGTTCTTTTCCCATTCCTTTGGAAACAATAAAGAGTGGTGGCAACTCTTACTTTGAGAGTTAAGTTAATCAATAACTTAATCTCTAATTTTTCACCGCTATAACAGAGAGCAAAAACAATGCAAATTTTAGATCACGTATGATACGCGTATGAGCTCAGGTGATCGTTGCATACACATATAACCTGGTCATACATGTATGGCCTTTCTTTTCACATTTTGCGTGCCTTTCAAATTTCCTCATACACGTATAGGGGCTCCCATACACATATGGGAAAAGACAAGAAAAAGATGGAAAATTGACATTCCCATACGCGTATGGGGTAGGTCATACACGTCTAGGCAGCAAGGCAAAAAAATTTAATTTTTTTTCTTTTTTATTTATCCCGCTTTTAACATTTTCCCAGTCCTGGCTCGGCCTTTTGACGAACGACAAATGAAAAATAAAAACTTGAAATTAAACCATACAACGGAATATAATAACTAATGTTACTTCCCTTGGGGTGCCTCCCAAGAAGTGCTTTTTAACATCCATAGCTCGACGTATGACCAATCTAGGGTGATTTGAAGCGAACCTCTTCCACTAAGCCACTTTCTTGTCCTTGATGGTAGGGTTTTCATCTCTGCTCGTTGGCCTTAAATGTGTCTCCATTGTTCTGACTCCTCAGCTCTATTTCTCCATGTGGGAACACTTTGTTGACGGTATACGAGCCAAACCATTTAGACTTCAGCTTACCAAGAAAAAAACCTCAACTTGGAATTAAACAACATAACCAATTGTCCCTCCCAAAATTCATTTTTCTAAATTCTTTTATCATGCCATTTTTTATGTTTGTTCCTTATAAATCTTGACATTCTCGTAAGCTTGATTCTGAAATTCTTCTAACTCATGGAACTAAAGAATTCTAGATTCACCCGTTTTTGAGAGATCATAGTTCAAGAATTTGAGGCCCGCAATGATTTGTGTTCCAATTCAAAAGGTAAATGACATGCTTTTCCATAAACTAATTGATAAGGAGGCATATCTATGGGTGTTTTGAAAGCAGTTATGTACACCCACAGTGCATCATCCATCTTTGTTGCCCAGTATTTTCTAGAAGCACCCACAGTCTTCTCCATAATTTTTTTTAATTTTCCTGTTAGATACTTCCACTTGTCCACTTGTTTAAGGATGATATGGGGTAGAAATATTATGCTTCACATTGTACTTCCCAATTAAGTTTTCCATCAGTCGATTCAAGAAATGTGTACCTTCATCACTTATTAATGTTCTTAGAACTCCAAACCTTACGAAGATATTTCTTTTAAGGAAATTCACTACCACCTTAGCATCATTTGTAGGTAATGCCACAACTTCTATCCACTTAGAAACATAGTCCACCGCCACTAAGATGTATTTTTTTTACCAAATAATGGTGGAAATAGTCCCATGAAATCTACACCCCAAACATCAAACAGTTCCACCTCCAACACGGCATTTTAGGGCATTTGGTTTCTCTTTGACATATTACATGTCCACTGGCATTTGTCACATTCTTGCGCTATGAAATGAGAATCATTAAATAATGTGGGCCAATATAACCCTGTCTGAAGAAATTTAGTTATTGTCCTATCTCTACTAAAATTCCATCCATACTCTGATTCATGACATTCCTTGAGAATGTTTCTTTTCTCTTCTTCTGGGACACACCTTCGGATTAACCCATCTCCCCCTTTTTGTAAAGGAATGGATCATCCCAGAGATATAACCTGTAAATATGCAAAAACTTTTTCTTTTTGTTATAATCAAAATCGTCGAGGATAACACCACCTACCAAATAGTTTGCATATCTGCAAACCAGGGTGCACCAATAATTACTAGGATGCGTTCATCAGTAAACTCATCTTTGATTAGGGGCTTCTCTTCTGTTTCTTCAATCGGGGACATTCTGGACAAGTGATAAGCAATATTTTTTTCACATCCCTTTTTATCCTGGATCTCAAAATCAAACTCTTAAAGAAATAATATCCATCTCAATAATCTTGGCTTCGATTGCTGTTTAGAAAACAAATACTTCAACATAGCATGATCAGTATACACAATTATTTTAGAGCCTAGCAAGTAAGACCTGAGCTTGTCAAAAGCATAAATAGTTGCTAACAACTCTTTTTGGTAGTTGCATAATTCAACTGAGTAGGATTCAAAACATGACTGGCATAATATATGATATGCAAAATTCTTTCTCTTCTTTGTCCCAACACTACCTCTACTGCAATACCACTTGCATCACACATGATCTCAAAAGTGAGAAACCAATCTTGGGATATCATTATAGCTGCAGATACCAACTTAGTCTTTAATATTTCAAATGAAACCATACACTCTTTATCAAAAGTGAAAGGCTTGTCTTTCACAAGCAAACTAGTCAAAGGTTTAGCTATTTTTGAAAAATCTCTTATGAACTTGCGATAGAAACCTGTGTCCTAAGAAACTTCTTATTCCTTTCTCATTCATGGGAGGTGGAAGAATAGCTATCACTTCCACTTTTTCTATGTCAACTTCTACTCCCTTATGGGAAATTTTGTGACACAACATTATACCTTCTTATACCATAAAATGGAATTTCTCCTTGTTTTTTGGAACCTTTCTAAGACAATAGACAAGTTAGTTAAACAGTTATCTAAAGAAGAACCAAAAACAGAAAAATCATCCATAAACACTTCCATATGATTTTCAAGCATGTCAGCGGAAATGAATGTTATACATCTCTAAAATGTAGCAGGGGCATTGTACAATCCAAATGGCATCCTTCCATAAGCAAAGATGCCATATGGGCATGTGAACGGTGTTTTCTCTTGATCCTCAGGGGCTACTGCAATTTGATTATATCCCGAGTACCCATCAAGAAAATAATAGTACTTATGACCGGCAAGCCCCTCCAATATTTGAACAATCAAGGGGAGAGGAAAATGATTTTTGCTTATTGCGGTATTGAGTCTTATGTAATAAATACACACTCTCTATCCAGTTACTAATTGAGTTGGAATTAATTCATCTTTCACATTCATTATCACCACTCTTCCTCCCTTATTTGGCTCAACATGCACCGGGCTCACCCATGAACTGTTAGATATATGATAAATCAGACTTACATCCAGCAATTTCACCACTTCTTTGCGAATTAAGTGTTTCATTATTGGATTTAATCTTCTTTAAGGGTGCACTACTGGTTTGTGATCATCTCCCATCAGTATTTTGTGCACGCACACTGTTGGACTGATTCCTTTTAAGTTTAATGGTCCATCTAATTGCATTCTTGTATTTCTTGAGTACATGTACCAGTTTCTCCTCTTCTTTTTCTTCTAGACCAAAATTTATGATAGTTGGAAAATTCTTTTTTAGTTTCCAAGAAAACATATTTGAGATTCTCAAGTAGTTGCTTCAACTCTATCCCTTTTTATGATTCCTTTTGGATTTTTACTTCTTGCGGTTCTTTTAAATCCTCCCACCGGTGTGGTTTGGATTTGTTCCACTGAGGTTGTGCTTCCATTTTAGATAGAACTTATTTTTATTTTTCATCTCCATTTTCTTCTACTTCTTGAGTAGATAGGCTAAGGACTCTTTCCAAAGGTAACTTTGGTGTTTGCATCTGAACAAACTGAGCAATCAGTATGTCTAATACCTCAACTGTATTACTGGTCCCCACATCATCTTTGTACTTTATACTTTTTTGGATATCAATGTTTAGTTCTTCACCATAAACTTTTAGAGTTATGGTTCCTTCCTTTATACCTATCATACATCTTTCGGTCTCTAGAAACGGTATTCCTCAGATAAGTGGAATCTCTTCATCTTCAGGCATTTCCAAAATCACAAAATCAACATGAAACAAAAATTTATCTATTTTTACCAGAACATCCTCTAGTATCCCATAAGTTCTTTTCGCTGAGTGGTTTGTAAACTGAAGTGACATTCTGGTATCTTGAGTTGTACCAATGCCTAGCTTTCTGTAGATAGATAAGGGCATAAGACTCACACCAGCCCCCAAATCAATAAGTGCCTTATTGATTTTTCTATCTCCAATTGTGCATGAAATGGTGACAGAGCCCCTATCTTTATTTTTCACAAGAATATTCATACCTTGTAAGTTAGCACGTGTTTCATTCAAAAGTATAGGTTCAGTGTATGTTGTGCGTTTCTGGGAGATTATATCTTTCATGAACTTGGCATATATAGGCATTTGCTTCAGCTCCTCAAAAAAGGTATGTTTATCTCAAGCTTTATGAACATTTCTAAGAACTTCTCAAAATTCTTTTCATGTTGATCCTTCTTCTTTGCTCTCTAGGGATACAGTAGTCTGATGACATGTCTTAACTTTTTTTGTTTTTTCTTTCGAACCACTTTTGGTGTAACTACATCTTCAGGTCTCTTCTGATGGTCTTTTATTTTCAGATCTACCTTTAAGAGGTGGTCTTCGCTGGCTGATTTGTATTTGGTACTCTCAATTGTCTTCCCACTTTGTGTCATCACAACACTCACATTATTATGTTCTCTCTGATTCGTCACTGTTGCACTAGGAAGGGTACCTTGTGCTTGAGAACCAACTATATGATGTGCTATTTCACCCATTTGAACTTTTAGGTTCTTAATAGAAGTTGTAGTGTTCCTTTGGTTGTTTCTTGTTTCTTCTTGTTTGAGCAGCCATCTTTTCAATTGTTATTTCCCTACTGCCTTCTTTGGAGCTTCTTGCTGATATCGTTGTGAGAACTGATTCTTGTAGTTCAGTTGAGGTTGGTACTTTTGTTTATTCTGATAGTGTACTGGTCTCTGCTTTTGAACATTCCTTTGCTGATCTTTCTAGGAGAAGTTTTGATGATTCTTCCAACCTGGATTGTAAATCTTAGAATAGGGATTGTTCTGTTTGAGATAATTCACTTTTTCAGTTTGTTGCACATGTGCCACACGGTACATATCAAAGTGAGGACCACCACAAATTTCACAACTAACTGCTTGGACCGTTTGAACCTTAGCCACTTGTTAAGTACTTATATTCATTGCCTTAAGTCTTCTTTCAACTTCAGCTGCAACTTTGTCTTTCAATTTTTATACTATGAGTTGCTAGTTTCAAATCGATCACCCCTTCTGGCATGCTTGTGCACCTATTATACAACTCTAGGTGTTCATTAGCAGCAATGGCTTTAATTATATTCTTGATACCAGTGGTTGTTGTAAAGTTGGATGAGCCACCAACAGCTTATCAATCAGTTGTTTAATTTTCAATTTGAGCCCTTTAACAAATATCTGGATCTGTTCAGTTTGATCTAGGTTGTGAGTAGGATAAGTAACAAGTAGCCTCTTGAATATTTTATATGAATCACCCAGTGATTCATTATATTTTTGTTTAAAGTTGAGGATATCATATCTTTTTCTAAGGAAAACTGAAGCAGGAAAATACTCATTCTGAAAGGTTGTTTCCTTCTCTTCCTAAGTAGTGATACTTCCAGCAGGAAGTGAGTAAAACCATTCTTCGGCATCTTCAGCTAAAGTAAACGGAAACATTCTCAACTTTTTTCTTTCTTTAGTGTGCCCCTTTATCTTCAAAGTAATACTCATAGTCAGAAACCTATGCAGATGTTTATTTGCATCTTCATTAATTTTTCCTGTGAAAGGTCTCTTCTTGAGTTGACGGATAGTAGTTGGGTGCAACTTAAAGTTTGGAACATTCACCAGTTGGCTAACTATGGTTAAACAACCGCCTGGGGTGTTTACTCTTCCATAATCCCCAAGAAGTATTTCTTCTTGATTTTCAGCCATAACTAGTGTTTCTACTTCTCTGTCTGACTATGTATCTGAATGGTCAGAGTTGAATTCTTCTTGATGGTTGGAGTTGATTTCCTCTTAATCTTCATGTCTTCCCTTTCGAGCTTTTCGGAGTCAAGCATGTAAAGTTCTCTCTAGTTTTGCGTTAAAAGGAAAATCAGCTAAGGGTTCTCCTTGCATACAAATATCATAAATAGATTAGTAGTAACTGAATAATAAAAATCAAAATAAAATTTTTTATTTGCAGAGCGACAAAATTTAACTAAAATAAACTATGAATGCTATAATCTTTGACAGTCCCTGGAAACGGCGCCAAAACTTAATCGGTAAATTAGCAAGCGTACTAATATCCCGCTATAGTAATAATGGGAAATCCTAAAGTATCGATCTTAAGGACAGTGTGACGATACAAAGTTCGTGTTTCAATTCAGTTAAACAAAAGACTTGGGAGTTTTGAATTGCTGTTTTTGATATAGAAAAATAAAATAACAAATAAAAGTGAACAAAACGGCTAAACTGATTAAATCAACATGAGCAGACATGCCAGAGAAGGTGTATGATAGGATTCGTCAACTATTCTAACATGATCTTGCAAGAACTTATTTTAAATTACTTATTACTGATTCTTAAGGGTATTTACTCCTAAGTCCTTAGTGAGCAAACCTTTTTAAACATTCAAATAAACTCATTTGTCCATATTGAATTATAGATGAATTTAAGCATTGATTTATCAAGAACAATCCGATTTCCATAGGGTATCCCTAGTCCTAGGTGATATCTACTACAAAATACTTTCAATTGAGCATTAACAATGAAAGTCCTGCCTAAATATTAATCATAAATCAAATCTCAGTTTTTCTAAAAGAGACAACATTAAGCACAAATCAAAAGTAAATCAGATAAACTAAAAAAATCTTGTTATCACAGGGTTCAAGTAGAAATCATCAACAAATCCAAATCAGGGACACCCCCTAACATTAGGGGTTTAACTACTCGTAGAATTAAAGAAAAACATCATAAAAGTTGTAGACATTACAGATTTATAATTAAAATAGGTCTTTAATCACTAGGGGTTCATGAAAATCTTGATCCACCTTCAAAATCTGAGTTTCCAACCTTCCAAACATGTTTATGCTATCAAAATTTGTCCAACCCTTGGAAATTCGCGTTCTCTGGTTAAATAGGTCAATTTTGGGCCTTTTGCAGATTTGGGTCGTTCCATACGCGTATGGCCTTCTCTGATAGCGTATGGGTTTTTTTCTTCACCATGCCTGGTCCCATATGCATAAGGGACCGACCTGATCGCTGGTAGCTGGAGTTGGGGCCGCATACACGTATGGGCAGAGACATTGTTTTTCTGCCCCCTCTATTGTTACACATATCATGTAAGGTTAGGATGAGTGGCCATTAGCATATGGGATATGTAACGCCCCAGTTTTGTGTGCTTTTATTTAATCGAGTAGTTTGATTATTTTATTATTATTTTATTTTATTTTCGACTTTTATTTGGAAATATGTTATTTTTCAATGTTGTGATATTTTATCGGGTTTTGGGAACGTTCGCGAGATATTTGAGTGTGAGGGTATTTTGGTCATTTCATGATATTTTCCTTAAGTTAGAAAGAATAGAAAATAGAAAGAGAGAAAAATAGAGAGAAAGAAAAAGAGAAGAAGGAAAAGGGAAAGAAAAGAGAAGAAGAGAAGAAAAAGAGAGAAAATCTTGGAAATCAAGAAATCGATCTCCCGACTTTTCTAAACATGATTAAATCGGGTAAGGGTGCGAAACTCGATTATTATATACTTGTGTATGATTATGTATGTATGTTTTTTATTGTTATTGGATTGAAATGGAAATATTTAGTAAAACCCATATTATGTAGAAATTGATTAGAAATCGATTAAATGTGTTTGAAATCATGTTTTTAGTGTTCATTATTGGTGATACATGATAGATACATGTCGTTAGACATTGTATTGGTAATTTTTCTGGTGTATAGGTGAAAATGGGTGGATTTTAGTTGGAAAAACGCAGAAAAATTATGCAGAAAAAATTCTAGATTTCCACTGCCCATACGCGTATCACTCAAGGCAATACGCGTATTAGTCAAGGCAATACGCGTATGACATTGAAGAAAACTGGGAAATACGCGTATGAGAGCTTCATTTTGCTCGGCCATCTGTCCATTTGTGTATGGTACGCGTAACACTTGAGGGCAATACGCGTATGGTGTTGGCACTACGCGTATTGTACTTTTAAACGTGAAATTTTGGGAAAAATGGTCTCTGCCCATACGCGTATGACCTTGGGCAATACGCGTATGGTATGGCGAGGAATCAGGGCAATACGCGTATGGCTCAGGGCGATACGCGTATAGTCAGGAAAATTGTAAAATGTGTTTTTTTTCGCGATGTCTTTTCTTGTTTAGTCCGTAACTTGTGTTCCGTTTATCCGTTTTTAACATTCTTGGTATCGTTGTGTAGCTATTGAACTGTACTTTCTTATTATAATAATTTTGAGATTGTTAGCCGATTTAATTGTGTCAAAAATTTGGAATAGTGTCGGTTTGTCGACTTTTGTCATTGTAATGGTGCGTAATTGATGTGTATCATGCGAGGTGCTATTGTATAATGTAAATGCATGTGTTTGGATGATGTTGTGATGATTTGTGGTCGTATGGCAATTAAATGCATTGTTTTGGGCTTAAGTGCAAAGTGTGATTTTGGTTGATGGAGATGAATGCATTTATGTGTGCATTTGAATGTCATGAGTCCTTGTATGCCAAGCATCATGATATGCATTGTTGTGACGTCCTGAGTGACGGATTGGTTCCAGAGGGAATCTGCTATAACATCGTGAGCCTTAAAAATAAGAGGTATGAATAGCCTTAAAAATAAGAGGACCGAAAGCGATGGTTATAGACGATCGTGTGCCCATGTGGGGTGTGAGCGATCGGGTCGTGTGCCCGTGTGGGGTGTGAACGATCCATAAACGTCGTGTGCCCGTGTGGGGGTGTGAGCGACGGGGAACATCGTATGCCCGACGAGGAGTTACAGTGATGTAACGAACGATGATTCCAGTAGAGTTCCTGAGTGAACTAGTGATGAGAAACATTGGAAGTCGGTACCCCGCATGTGCATATGCATAGAGTCGTTGTGTCGGTCTCTTGCATTTGCATAAATCATTAATGTTTTGTTTATGTGTGGAATTATGGATGGAATTGATAAATTGATATATGGATATGTGTTGGTGATGAAAATCTGAATTATACCTTGTGTTGTATTGTGTTTGAATTAGGGCGTGAGTTGTGGTGAGAACCGTATATATGTGTATTTTTAGTGTTATATATATTTGTATGCAATTATATGATGATTGTTTTTCTCACCCTTCTGCTGTTTTATAATGCTCTATGAGGCATTGCAGATTAGAGTTGTTAGAGATCTTTTTGTGAAGCTTAGGACTTCATTCTTTTGTCGGTCGGCTCTGATATGTGACACCGGGTAGTTAGGGAGGCCGTTTGTGATTATTTGTATATGTATATATATATCTTTGACTTGTGCATGTATAACTTGATGTATGACAAACTTTTCATGTGATATATATATATATGATATTCAGTTTTAGATTTTCCGCTTTTATTCTAAAATATGAAATGTGGGTGTAAGGAACTGAGTTCCTCTGTTGATTGCTACCCCACTGTTGCATATCTTTATGAGCAGGTGTTGTATGTTTGTTTCAATATGATGTGATTTTCCCCGTCTATGCCATGATAATTTAAATATACTCTGATGAAATTTTGAATTTTCTTTTACTGCTTTATTTAATTAGGGGTATAGATTGAGGGCGTCACATTAAGTCGTATCAGAGCCAGTCCGTGTCAGTTTGTGCCAGTCCGTGTCAGTTTGAGCCAGTCCATGTCAGTTCGTGCCAGTCTGTGTCAGTTGTGTCAGTCCTTGTTGGTCGTTGTGGTTGGATGAGTTGTTTGTTTAACCATAGCTGCTGTTATTGGAAATGAACAGAATATGGCTGGTAGGAATGATGCTACTTTGGCTGCTGCTATGCAAGCTATGGCTCGTGCTGTGCAGGGTGCACCTAATGCTGCTGGTAATGATGAGTTCTGGAAGAATAAACCGCTTGTCTTCAAAGGAAGATATGATCCTGATGGTGCTCAGATGTGGCTGAAAGAGATTGAAAGGATTTTCTGAGTGATGGATTGTGCTGAGGATCAGAAGGTGAGACTGGGTACTCACATGTTACTGGAAGAAGCTGATGATTTGTGGGTTAGTACACGTCATGTGTTGGAAGCTGCGGAGGAAGAGATTACTTGGGCAGTGTTTAGCACTGAGTTTTTGAGGAGGTATTTTCCTAAAGATGTAAGAGGAAAGAAGGAAATCGAGTTCTTGGAGCTGAAACAAGGTAATATGTCTGTTGTTGATTATACTGCTAAGTTTGTGGAGCTTGTGCAGTTTTATCCTCATTATACTGAAGCGACTGCAAAGTTTTCTAAGTGTGTAAAGTTTGAGAACGGATTACGTCCTGAGATAAAGCAGGCAATTGGTTATCAAAGGATTCAGAGGTTTTCTGATTTGGTGGATTGTTGTAGGATTTATGAAGAGGATAGTAAGGCTCATTCTACTCACTATAAGAGTGTGAGCGAGAGGAAAGGGAAGCAACAGTTTCGTGGTGGTCCGTATGTAACACCAACTGATAAGGGTAAACAAAGGGGAAATTTTGAGAAAAGGTCAAGTGGAGGAAGAATGTCTGGCCCTCTGAGGTGTTATAGATGTGGTGAGTTGGGGCATCGTCAGTTTGAGTGCAGGAAATATATGAGGAAGTGTACTAATTGTGGAGGTGTAGGACATGTTGCAGCTGAGTGTGCCAGGAAAAATATAGTGAAATGTTTCAAATGTGGTGAACCTGGTCATATTAGTACGAAGTGTCCGAAACCGAAGCAGGCTCAATCTGGTGGGAAAGTTTTTGCATTGGTAGGAACTCAGACTTCAAGTGCAGATTGTCTGATCAGAGGTACTTGTTTTATTAATAGTACTCCTTTAGTTGCTATTATTGATACTGGAGCGACTCATTCGTTTATTTCGTCTGAGTGCACGAAGTGTTTGAATCTTGTGTTGTCTTCTATGGATAGTGAAATGGTTATTGATACTCCAGTAATGGGGTCAGTAACTACTTCTTTAGTTTGTTTAAGTTGTCCTTTGACCATTTATGGTAAAGACTTTGAGATGGATTTGGTGTGTTTACCGTTGGAGGGTTTAGATGTGGTTCTGGGAATGAATTGGTTGCAATTCAATCGGGTTCATATTGATTGTTATCATAAGCTGGTAAGGTTTCCTTCTCTTGAGGAAGACGAAGATTCGAGTTTCTTATCTACCAAAGAGTTGAAGAAACTTTTGGCGGATGAAGCTCAGTTGTTTGGGTTGTTTGTATCGTTGACTATGGATAGTCAAGTTTCACTTGATGTGTTTCCTGTTGTGTGTGAATTTTCGGAAGTGTTTCCTGAGGATATATCAGACTTGCCGCCAGAGAGAGAGGTGGAGTTTTCTATAGATCTAGTTCCTGGTACTAGACCTGTTTTTATGGCACCTTATCGTATGTCGGCATCTGAGTTGGTTGAGTTAAAGAAGCAGTTGAATGAGTTGCTGGAAAAGAGGTTTGTGAGACCAAGCGTTTCTCCTTGGGGTGCTCCAGTTTTATTGGTGAAAAAGAAAGATGGAAGTATGCGGTTGTGTATTAATTATCGCCAGTTGAATAAGGTGACGATTAAGAATAAGTATCCTCTTCCAAGGATTGATGATCTGATGGATCAGTTAGTTGGTGCGTGTGTGTTTAGTAAGATTGACTTGAGGTCAGGGTATCATCAGATTAGGGTGAAGGAGGAAGATATTCAGAAGACGGCTTTTAGGATACGTTACGGTCATTATGAATATTCTGTGATGCCGTTCGGGGTTTCTAATGCGTCAGGTGTGTTTATGGAGTACATGAATCATATTTTTCACGAGCATTTGGATCGATTTATTGTTGTGTTTATTAATGACATTTTGATTTATTCTAAGTCTCAGGAGGAGCACGTGGAGCATTTACGTATTGTTTTGCAGGTTTTGAAAGAAAGGATGCTTTTTGCCAAATTGTCCAAGTGTGAGTTCTGGTTGTCGGAGGTGAGTTTTCTTGGACACGTGATTTTAGGTAATGGTATTGCTGTGGATCCATCTAAAGTAGAAGCAGTTCTACAATGGGAGGCTCCGAGATCTGTTACTGAAATTCGAAGCTTTTTGGGTTTGGCTGGATATTATCGAAGGTTCATTGAGGGTTTTTCTAAGCTAGCACTTCCTTTGACCCAGTTGACTTGTAAAGGGCAAGCGTTTATTTGGGATATTCGGTGCGAGGAAAGTTTTAATGAGCTAAAGAGAAGATTGACAACAGCTCCGATTTCGATTTTGTCGAATCCTAATGAACCGTTTGTGGTTTATTGTGATGCTTCTTTGATCGGTTTAGGTGGTGTGCTAATGAAAGACGGTAAGGTCGTGGCGTATGCTTCAAGGCAATTGAAAGCGCATGAGAAAAATTATCCTACTCATGATCTTGAATTAGCGGCTGTGATTTTTGTGTTGAAGATTTGGAGGCATTATCTCTACGGTGCAAGGTTTGAAGTCTTTAGTGATCATAAAAGTTTGAAATATTTGTTTGATCAGAAAGAGCTAAATATGAGGCAACGTAGATGGTTGGAATTTTTGAAGGACTACGACTTTGGCTTGAATTACCATCCTGGTAAAGCTAATGTGGTAGCTGATACGTTGAGCCAAAAATCGTTACATATGTCTACTTTAATGGTTAAAGAGTGGGAACTTTTGGAATCGTTTAGAGATTTGAGTTTGGTTTGTGAAGTGACGTCGGATAGCGTGAGGCTTGGAATGCTAACGATTACTAATGATTTTCTGATGACTGTTGCTGAGAAACAAAAGCTGGATGTGAAATTTTTGGATTTGATGTTGGTTAGGGAAAAAGATGCGAATAGTGATTTTCAAGTGGATGTTAATGGTGTTTTGAGATTCCGAGGCCGAATTTGTATTCCGGATGATACGGAGTTGAAAAAGATGATTTTGGAGGAAGGACACCGGAGTAATTTGAGTATACATCCGGGAGCGAATAAGATGTATCAGGATTTGAAAAAGATTTTCTGGTGGTCTGGATTGAAAAGAGATGTGGCTCAGTTTGTTTATGCTTGTTTGACTTGTCAGAAATCGAAGGTGGGACATCTGAGGCCTAGTGGTTTGTTGCAACCGTTGGATATTCCTGAGTGGAAGTGGGATATCATTTCCATGGATTTCGTAACAGGGTTGCCGAATACGCGGAAAGGGCATAATACTATTTGGGTGGTTGTGGATAGGCTGACTAAATCGGTTCATTTCATTCCGATTGACATCAGTTTTACTTTGGAGCGGTTGGCTGAGATTTACATCAGTGTGATTGTGAAATTGCATGGGGTTCCATTGAGTATTGTTTCGGATCGAGATCCTAGGTTTACCTCGAGATTTTGGGAAAGTTTACATAAGGCGTTGGGTTCTAAATTGAGATTGAGTTCAGCTTATCATCCGCAGACGGATGGTCAGACGGAGAGAACGATTCAGTCGTTGGAAGATTTGTTGAGAGCGTGTGTTCTTGAATAAGGTGGTGCGTGGGATAGTTATCTTGCATTGATTGAATTCACGTATAATAACAGTTTCCATTCAAGTATTGGAATGGCACCGTTTGAAGCATTGTATGGACGAAGATGTCGAACACCGTTGTGTTGGCACGAATCTGGTGAGAGTTTGGTGGTTGGACCAGAGTTGGTGCTACAGACTACAGAAAAGGTGAAGTTTATTCGTGAGAAAATGAAGGCTTCTCAGAGTAGACAAAAGAGTTATCATGATCGGAGAAGGAAGGATATTGAGTTCCAAGAGGGCGATCATGTATTTTTGAGGGTTACACCGGTAACGGGTGTGGATCGCGCATTGAAATTGAAGAAACTTACTTCTCGGTTTATTGGTCCTTACCAGATATCCGCGAGAGTGGGTGTTGTGGCTTATAGGGTGGCGTTGCCGCCGAATCTGTCGAATTTGCACGATGTGTTCCATGTTTCACAGCTGCGGAAGTATGTTCCAGATCCGTCGCATGTGATTCCGATGGATGAAGTGGAGGTAAGGGAGAACCTTACGGTTGAGGCATTACCAGTTAGGATTTTGGATCGCGAGGTGAAGCGGTTGAGGGGCAAGGATATTGCACTTGTGAAAGTGGCGTGGGGAGGCGCTGCTGCGGGCAATTTGACTTGGGAGTTGGAGAGTCGGATGCGGGAGTCGTATCCAGAGTTGTTCGTCTCAGGTATATTTTCGAGGACGAAAATTTCTAAGTGGGGGAGAGTTGTAAAGCCCCAGTTTTGTGTGCTTTTATTTAATCGAGTCGTTTGATTATTTTATTATTATTTTATTTTATTTTTGACTTTTATTTGGAAATATGTTATTTTTCAATGTTGTGATATTTTATCGGGTTTTGGGAACGTTCGCGAGATATTTGAGTGTGGGGGTATTTTGGTCATTTCATGATATTTTCCTTAAGTTAGAAAGAATAGAAAATAGAAAGAGAGAAAAATAGAGAGAAAGAAAAAGAGAAGAAGGAAAGGGGATAGAAAAGATAAGAAGAGAAGAAAAAGAGAGAAAATCTTGGAAATCAAGAAATCGATCTCCCGACTTTTCTAAACACGATTAAATCGGGTAAGGGTGCGAAACTCGATTATTATATACTTGTGTATGATTATGTATGTATGTTTTTTATTGTTATTGGATTGAAATGGAAATATTTAGTAAAACCCATATTATGTAGAAATTGATTAGAAATCGATTAAATGTGTTTGAAATCATGTTTTTAGTGTTCATTATTGGTGATACATGATAGATACATGTTGTTAGACATTGTATTGGTAATTTTTCTGGTGTATAGGTGAAAATGGGTGGATTTCAGTTGGAAAAACGCAGAAAAATTCTGCAGAAAAAATTCTGGATTTCCACTGCCCATATGCGTATCACTCAAGGCAATACGCGTATTGGTCAAGGCAATACGCGTATGGCATTGAAGAAAACTGGGAAATACGCGTATGAGAGCTTTATTTTGCTCGGCCATCTGTCCATTTGTATATGGTACGCGTAACACTTGAGGGCAATACGCGTATGGTGTTGGCACTACGCGTATTGTACTTTTAAACGTGAAATTTTGGGAAAAATGGTCTCTGCCCATACGCGTATGACCTTGGGCAATACGCGTATGGTATGGCGAGGAATCAGGGCAATACGCGTATGGCTCAGGGCGATACGCGTATAGTCAGGAAAATTGTAAAATGTGTTTTTTTCGCGATGTCTTTTCTTGTTTAGTCCGTAACTTGTGTTCCGTTTATCCGTTTTTAACATTCTTGGTATCGTTGTGTAGCTATTGAACTGTACTTTCTTATTATAATAATTTTGAGATTGTTAGCCAATTTAATTATGTCGAAAATTTGGAATAGTGTCGATTTGTCGACTTTTGTCGTTGTAATGGTGCGTAATTAATGTGTATCATGCGAGGTGCTGTTGTATAATGTAAATGCATGTGTTTGGATGATGTTGTGATGATTTGTGGCCGTATGGAAATTAAATGCATTGTTTTGGGCTTAAGTGCAAAGTGTGATTTTGGTTGATGGAGATGAATGCATTTATGTGTGCATTTGAATGTCATGAGTCCTTGTATGCCAAGCATCATGATATGCATTATTGTGACGTCCTGAGTGACGAATTGGTTCCAGAGGGAATCTGCTATAACATCGTGAGCCTTAAAAATAAGAGGTATGAATAGCCTTAAAAATAAGAGGACCGAAAGTGATGGTTATAGACAATCGTGTGCCCATGTGGGGTGTGAGCGATCGGGTTGTGTGCCCGTGTGGGGTGTGAGCGATCCATAAACGTCGTGTGCCCGTGTGGGGTGTGAGCGACGGGGAACATCGTATGCCCGACGGGGAGTTACAATGATGTAACGAGCGATGATTCCAGCAGAGTTCCTGAGTGAACTAGTGATGAGAAATATTGGAAGTCGGTACCCGCATGTGCATATGCATAGAGTCGTTGTGTCGGTCTCTTGCATTTGCATAAATCATTAATGTTTTGTTTATGTGTGGAATTGTGGATGGAATTGATAAATTGATATATGGATATGTGTTGGTGATGGAAATCTGAATTATACCTTGTGTTGTATTGTGTTTGAATAGGGCGTGAGTTGTGGTGAGAACCGTATATATGTGTATTTTTAGTGTTATATATAATTGTATGCAATTATATGATGATTGTTTTTCTCACCCTTCTGCTGTTTTATAATGCTCTATGAGGCATTGCAGATTAGAGTTGTTGGAGGTCTTTTTGTGAAGCTTAGGACTTCATTCTTTTGTCGATCGGCTCTGATATGTGACACCGGGTAGTTAGGGAGGTCGTTTGTGATTATTTGTATATGTATATATATATATATATATATATCTTTGACTTGTGCATGTATAACTTGATGTATGACAAACTTTTCATGTGATATATATATATATATATATATATATATATATATATATATATATATATATGATATTCAGTTTTAGATTTTCCGCTTTTATTCTAAAATCTGAAATGTGGGTGTAAGGAACTGAGTTCCTCTGTTGATTGCTACCCCACTGTTGCATATCTTTATGAGCAGGTGTTGTATGTTTATTTCAATATGATGTGATTTTCCCCGTCTATGCCATGATAATTTAAATATACTCTGATGAAATTTTGATTTTTCTTTTACTGCTTTATTTAATTGGGGGTATAGATTGGGGGCGTCACAGGATACCTTATACATGTATGGGCAGTAGGTATGCAATTTTCTCTTTTTTCTGTTCTTCCGTTCATGTATTTTTGCCCGGAGTTCGCTCTGATCCTTTTTCCTTTGTATTTTTCAGACCTATAAACACACGAAACACTACCCTAAGGGCGTAAAATAACCTATAATCAATTAAAACATGACAGATAAAGACATAACATGAATTAACTAAAAAAGACCTAAACTATCACAATTAATAGTAATTCACATGTTTTTGACATCTAAGTGATGATAATTCTAACACAAATGGTGACTGATCAAGAACCTAATCTAGTCTCGATTGATGGATCATTTGAAATTTGTTAGTCTTCCACTATATGAAAATTTTAAACGTATCTTTTTAATACGATTAGACGATCTCAAATAATGGTGAAAACTAACGTCACCAGAGTAGTTACTTCAATATGATTCTTCTTCTTTTGACGTATATAACTAACGAGGTTGAATTTCACAAGATATTCACTTGAACTTGAATTTGTTCACCTTGCCAGATCCAATGTTTTCTCCAAGTCTCCATCCCTTGTGGTAGCCTTTGATCTCACGGATGGAATCAGAAACCCCAAAATTCGTCCGCAAGAACCTTCACGTTGTTCTATTGAAGTTTTCCTTGAAGAAGAAAACCTTTCTTTTACTTTGTTGGATTTTCAATCCAAGGTACACAATCAAAACTTGATTTAGAAATTTGAAACTGAAACTTCACAGAGCATTAGCACGTAATGAACCTACTCTCACTAGACTTAGCACTCTCTCAAAGTTGAGAAGCACACGAACAATAATGGATATTTGCTAAAGGTTGAAGATGAATGGTTTTAGATGAAATCTCACACAAAAATGCTCAAGAACTCACAAAATCAACACAAGAAAAAGTTGTTCTTCAAATTTGATTTAATTTGAGAGAGAGAGAGAGAGAGAGAATTTTTGTGTGATTGACAAAACTCAAAAATTTTTTTTTTTTACGTTGTGAATTTTCTTTCAAAGTTACGAGCTAGAGAGAGAATACTTTATTTATATATGTTTAGAGTTAACACACTAAAAATGAGTACATTTATCGTTATGATTCGATTCAAAAGAAAAGATTGTGATTCGAGTCAAACAAGAGAATAGTTTGAATCAAGAACATAAAATCTAGATTTCACATCTTTGAGTTGAGTCATGTGATTCGAATTAAAGAAATTCTTGATTCGAGTCACACAACCAGAGATAACTCCAAATGGTGAAGCTCAGCCATGATTTGAATCAGACTGTCATATGATTCAAATCAAGCTCTTACCTAATTCCAATAAGTGGATATTGTGATTTGAATCACACTTCCCAAAGAAAATTGTGTTTTACTCATTCATGTCATGATTCAAGTCACACATAATTTTGATTTGAATCACACTTCCAAAATTGAAATTCTGAGAAAAAAATATAGTGTTCAAGATTGAATCGATAATTTTTTTTTACTTGAACTATGATTTCATGTGTTTCTTCATTTAAGCTTTCGACTTATTGCCTTGAACCATTTTGCATCGAATTTAGGTAAATTGTTTGATTTAAGCATGCAAAATATGTTTTAATAAACAAATGCTCAATTCTAAGATATGTGCAATGATCTAACTAAGACGAGACTCAATTACTAAAAACTATAAATTAAACGATAACCAATAAATGAAGTAGAAAAACCCTAGAAGAGGAGAATAATTCCAGTCTCCACTTTTTTATGCTTGGAAAACTGGCATTGGAACTAAAACGACATGACCATTAAGTAAAGTGCGATCAAGGCTTTCCTTGTGCTCCCCCTTAAACATTGCACCACACTATAATTGCATAAAACAACATAAATTAATATAATATACTCATTACAACTGCTCCCCTTTTGATAATATCAAATAGAGATCGATAGTAAGGAGCTTATACTCAAATAAGCAGCAAACAAATATCAAAATCCAGAGAAACAAAGCTAAAAGTATTTTTTACCCTGGCACACTTATCTCAAAAATATTTTTATAAAAGGATAGGTTAAGTCATTTTGACGCAAAATACAAACGAGCGTTTAAGCCTTCATCGTGCGAGCATACAAGTCAATGTTTAAACACAAGAACTCGACTTAAACCCTATTCTATAAAATCAACCAACACACACTTAATTTTTAACGAACTATGATGCTCTGATTTTCTCACTGCACTTTGAGAATACGTAGGCACGAGGTTTTGAAACCTTGGCAAGCACATTAATAAAAATATTTTTTTCCTTTTCTCTATTTGTAAATAATTTCTATTTAGTTTTTTTGTAAAATATAAATAAATAACCGCAAATATTCCTTAGACAAACATTTAACCCTTAGAACTATAGGAGGTTCCCGTTGAGTACAACGAATGCGAGGGGTGCTAATACCTCCCCCTCGCATAACCGACTCCCCAACCCATATTTGGTTGCGATGACCATCTTATCATTTTCCTTTTCCCTTAGGGTTTTATCGTTAATTTTCCTTTCCTTAGGAGTAAATAAAATTCGGTGGCGACTCTGTTAGTCATTTGTGAGCATCCAATGCACTCACGAGGTCGTATTTTTTGAGATGGGACAATTGAAGACTCTGATAGGGATACCCTAAAGAAAGTTATGCATACCCTTTAGTTCTAGGGTTGTTTGGTTTACTTGTGTGTTTTTTATTTTTATTTTATTTATTTGCTTTATTTCTTTAGTGTTGCATATATTTATTTTTACATCGTGGGTTTTTCATTTCTATTTAAGAATAAGTTTTATACCCGAGCTAGAGACGAAACATAAGACTTAAGTAAGGGTTCGTCCTGTTTTGGCCACTAAGATGCATATCTCATGGGGTTTTTAACGACGGCTCCGCCTAGAGTAGATCATTTCAAAGATTTTATCGTGAGTTAGCTAGCCCATCTTCATGACGAAAATTTGGATTTAGTCCATGACTCTAGGGACTTCTTCTAGAAACCGAATGTGAGACTTTGTTTATACGAAGGCTCCTTACGGGAGACCATTTGAAATTTATTATGGGAGGAATATGCCCTATCATGATGAAATTTCATCTGTGGTCCATGACCTTGGGTTCGTTCTCAAATGACGAAATGAAACCCTAGAACATACCCTGTTAGGGGATGGGTAGAAAAACCTAGGACCTTTTGTAGGAGCCCTCTGTTAGGTTATTTTGTTAACATCTTGTCCTACATAAAACACTTGCATAGCATATCACATCATTTGCATTATAATGGGACATTTTTGCATATAATCATTATTTTCGGGGAATTTCAAAGTTTGTTGTAGGCACTTTTGAGAGATGGACTCAGATAAGAGGAAGACCCTTCAAATAAAAGCGCAAGTACCTGACATGCAAAGTCTGAAGACTCTCAAAAATAGACTATCTGGTACCATCCAAAGTAAGTTTGTGCTTCTATATGGAAATATTCTTGACCTCATGAAAATCCTGGTACAAGTGAAAGCCATCACTGTTCTTGCTCAATTCTATGACCTTCCTCTAAGGTGCTTCACCTTCTAAGACTTCCAACTAGCTCCTACACTAGAAGAATTTGGACAATTCTTGGACCCTCCAAGGGATTGGGAAGTTTGTGAAACCTGAAGACTTGGCTATGACCCTTAATATATCCATTGATGATCTGCTACTTCATTACAAGGAAGATAGGGAAACCCAAGGTATCAAAAGGAAATATTTGGTGATAGTAGCTCAAAATTTACAGATGTAGAAAAATGAGAGTCTTTTGGATATGTGCTGGCCTTACTCATCTCTGGACTAGTCCTTTTTCTAAACATGGACAATTTCATCAACTCTACCGCTATTAGTTTGTTTTTGGCATAAAGAATCAAGTAATGGATCTGGTACCTGCTCTCCTTGCTGATGTGTATTACACCTTGTATACTCATCATGGAAAAAAAGAAGGGATTGTTACGCTGTTGTATTCCCGTCTTATACCAATGGCTCATGTTGAGGCGGTCAAGCGGCAAGCAACAAAAGTTTTTGGAAGTATTTTCCCGGGAATTTATCGTGTCCACAGAGATCGGTGATATTGAACTGTCGTTTGACAATTTTCGCAATTCTGAGTTTAGTTTAAAATGTTTCAAACATAGAAACGGAAAAGTAAATATTAACACAAAAAGAATTCAATCTTCAGAGAGAAGAAACTTATCCGACATGCATATAATCTACTCGTCACAAACTTAAACTTACCGACCAGCTATACTCCACCTACAATACTCCTCAATATCATCCAGCATCGCTCACAACAATGTCCATCTCTGACACACTGAGCTGGGAGAAAAACTGTATTACTCTCGTCGACACTCTCGCACCCGACTCAAACAACACGAAGGCATTAAGCTCCGATACCCATAAAGATTGTTAACTCTAAATCTATCTCTAGCATCCAGAAACTAACAGATAATCATCCCTAATCAAGGTTTGTGATGTTTATCTCTAACACAACCCAAACCCCGAGCATAAAGCAAAAAACCAAGGACAATACCGATAAAGATTTGTAAAGCAGATTTTATACAACGCCATGGGCGATAAATATACATAAGATCAAAGTAAATACATGTACAAAACCTAACAAATGAAGAATACACAAAGAAGAAGAGAAATGAACCAAAAATATCCCGGTTTGTCGGTGCTGATCGATGATCAATCCAACCCGGATCATCCGTGTGTAAGCTCCATAGTTGTTTTCTAAGCTAATCCTATGAAAAAATGATGTTTGATAGAGTGGGAGCAAAAAATACCCAAACCATAACCTAAAAAATGATGAAAAGTGACTTAAATAGGGGCTGAAAAGACGCGAACCGCGCTAAGTGCTCTATGAGGGCGCTTAGCGCCATCAGCAAAACCACAATTCCTATTTTCTTCATAACTTTCGAACCGTAACTCTGTTTGACGCGCCGTCGGAAGCGTTGGAAAGCTTATTCAATGCTCTATACAACAATGATAAAATATCATTGCTTGAATACCTACAAAAATGAGATAAATTAAAATTAGAAAAACAAATTTTATAATAACCGCTAAGCGCGCAGCGCGATCTCACCTAATATACACTTAAACCGCCTTAAAGAGCGCTAAGTGCAGTCCTGCCCGCGCTAAGCGCGGTCAAGAACCTTAGCTACTGTCTCTGGCAGAAAATGCACGCTGAAAAGCTCGCTTAGCGTGAGTTACCGACACAACTTCTCGAAAATAAACTTTTAGGCCTTCTTTCCTTCACCAATTGTTCCTATCATCAAATATAAGCAAGAAGACCTGTCAAAGAACATCAAAATGATCAATACTCACAATATTTACAATAAAATCGGAAACTTGCATATTTACACTAAAACTAATAGATTTACTACTAAAATATCAAGGAAACCATTGAAAAGGGCCATAAAATACTATCTAAAATATGCACAATTTGGCACTTAACAGCTCACCTCTCACCTCTATGAAGATATCTACATGATCAAGACCATGAATAACCACGATTGGTCTCACAAGTTAGTGTCTCTCTCATAGAAAAGTCAATTCTAATGTACTCCATAAAGCTTAATGTAAAAGAGATAATCTTTACCTACGAAAGTTTTCCAAATGTTCCTCTCATTGGCTCTAGAGGATGCATCAAATACAACTTTATACTAGCCTTGAGGCAATTAGGCTACCTGATGTTAAAAAGGCCTGATGATGAAGCTGTGAAAACATTGTTCCTTCACGATTGGGGTACTAAGAACCCAATTATGCTCCGAAGAATTATCTGTTCTTGGGAAAAAGTACATATGAAGGGAAGAGAATTGGGAAAAAAGAATGTTGTAGCCAAAGAACCCTATACTTAGTTGGTAAAAGAAAGGGTCCAACAAATAAATCTGCTTTTCACTATTGACCCTTTGTATGGTCCAAATGTGCCAGATCGAGTTCCTATCTCCATTGAAGAAGTCGACAACCTCAAAGCAACCGTCAATTGACTTAAGTTAGAAAAAAAGAGCTAAAGCACAATCTCTATCATGTCTCTTATGAGAAAAATGAGAAGAAATTCGACCTCAGTTAAAAGGAAAGGCAACTCTAGGAGAGCGAGGAGAAGACGGAGGTTGAAAGGGGAAAAGGAAGAGGATGCTAGAAGGACTTTTGAGAACAAAATTTAATCTTGATAACATTAATCAACAACTATAGGCGGCCCGCAAGGAGAGCCGTGATTGGAAGAGTGCTTAGGAGCAAGCTACATAGGAGAAAGAAGAGGTAAAAAGAAGTTTAGAGGCTCGGATATCAGACCTCAAAAGATCGCTCGAGGAATCCCAACCCTTTGCATCTAGAGAGCGTCGTCTCCGAATAGAAGCTCAAAGGTTGCTACCCGTTAATTTGGAAGGAATGTATGAATAGCTGCAAAACCTCAAGGAGAACACATATCATCAAAACCATAGCTATGAAGTCTTAAGGGTTCATAACCTACACTTGGAGGGAGAAATTCAGCATTTTAGGGAGCTCGCAAGTGAAGCTCAAGTCATTGTCCAAGAACAATACGACAAGGAAGAGGCTTGAAAGACCGAACACTCTAACTTGGCAGAGTTTGCAAATAACCTAGTTCGAGATATCCTGAGGATGCATTGAAGGGATCGTGATGCTCTGCATCCTAACAATGTACCCCATAAGGTCTTAGAGTTTATTGAGATTTGTGATGTCTTGTTGAAAGAGTTTAAGATCCACTTGGATGTGGCTATGAAGGTACAACTTTAGATTATTTTAGATAATTTTTTAGATTTTGTATTGTTTCCTTTATTAATAATGAATAAAAGTCATTTCTATTTTTGCGCCAACTTTGTGGTCTTGTTTCTTTATTGTTCTCATATCTCTAATGCACAACAACAAACTTTGGAATTCCCTCTAAAAATAAAAATACAATTTTTTAGCATACATTTGCATATAACATACGCATACACATGTATGCATTTACATCCCTTGTATAAAAAAATCATTTTTCCATATTTCCCGTAAACCTGTCGAGAAAGCAAGTTGACTTCCCGACCTCCGTTGACAAGAGCTCGACCCAAGAAAGCAATGGAACAGATCGAGCAAAACCAAGTTGCCCTTAGAGAGGACATGGACTCCATGAAGGCAAACATTAACGAAGTGAAAGGAAGTGCGGATTAAGTGATATGTGCCTTGAACAATCTGCTAGCAAGGCAAGACGAGGACCGTAAAGCCTCACTCAAAGAATCTGCTCATACCAAGACTATTTGCACTCCGGTGGACAATACCCCCTACTAGGGTTCATTCCTAGATACAAGCCTGCCAAGGCCAATGTAATTCAGCCAGAAATAAATCTTCCACCTCCTTAAGGGATCATTCCACCTCCTATGAAATATGAGGTACCTCGACCTCTAAAGATACCAGTAGTTTATCTTCCCGCTGATGAAAATTTTGTGGATTTGGGTTCAAAATATGAAGTTGAATACCTAAGGTGCACAACTCATGCACCAAAGCTAGGGGCACTCCCTAGGATCATTAGGTTATTTCTAGTTGTAATTTCTCTCTTGCTAAGTATTATTTATTTTTAAACTTGTACTCTTTGTTGGTAATTTCAATAAGATGAGCATGCATGTTTTTGAAATCAATCCTCTCGTATTCACTCTTTCTTATGCCATCACTTGCCATTCACGACGCTTTTTCTCTTTTCACCTGCTAACAAACTTAGAAGGAGAATGATGTAACAAAATAACTGAATTTACTGACGTATGGTTTTATTACTAAGAACTTGCTGACGATGTAAGGCATTGTTTCACTTTCCAAACACTGGAGAAATAAGTATGCATGGTAGAGTTCTATTTATAAAAACCCTTAATCTTAACCAAGGGCATGGTATATTTCAATTGATCAAGGATGCATTCTAATCTCAAGAGAACCATTCTGTCTAATCACCTCCATAAGAGTTTCAAAGCACATATGCTCCCTCACACACGTCATCCAACATTGAGGAAGCAATGAAAAGATAAAACTCACGATAATTAACATGGAACTCACAACCTTTCTGAATCAAAAACAAAATCTCACAAGAATTGTTCCAAAAAAAAAAGAGCTCGTTAAGTAAAATAAAACCTGAAAAAGTTTACTTAGGCAAAAGTTAGGGCATCCAGATGGGCCGCAAATTTAAAAGAATCAGTCCATGCAAAAATAAGGATTAAAAGCAAAAAGGAACAATAAAGATGGAAACAAGCTTGTAAACAAAAGTAAGTGACTTCCACATCAAAAATCTCAGTAGTGCTTGACCCATTACATCTATCTCCGTCATCATGACTGTCGAAATTCTCTTGCCGACTGAATGCAGACGTATAGTTAATTAGATTTAGGAATGGAGATCATCAAATGAAAATGGGTGGGTTAAATCAAACTTTGAGCCTTATATCCTTTTTTATAAATGATAAGTGCAAAATGTACCTATTTTTGTATATAAGTTTTGTTGCAGTTATCTATACTTTTTGGTAATATCATTCGAATAAACCCCGCTTCGTTTGTAAATACGTTTAGTTTACGTTATAGTGTATATATTGCGTTATCGTGTAAATATCATTGAGTTTAATTGTTTTTATCTCATTTTTGTATGTATTCAAGCATTGATATTTATTCATTATTAGAAAAAACATTGAATAAGCTTTCCAACGCTTCAAACCGGGCGAAAAACGGAGTTACGGTTCAAAAGTTACGAATAAAACAGTGCAGGATTTTTGGCTGTTCTGTCAAATTCGCCACATGCTCGCCAGGCGAATTGGTGGCGAGTCAGACAGCCAGAAACGTGGAAAAAAAAAGGCCAGAATAAGCCGCCTAACTCGCCAGGCGAATCCGAATTTCGCCAGGCGAATTTGCCTGGACAGAAACACCATATTAGGCATAAAAACACAATTTTTTAGGTATGTTTTTGGGGGAACTTTCTCCCAACTTCATCAAACATATTTTAGGAGTAGATAGGCTTAGAAACAACATTGGATGATGCATCTTGATGATCCGGAGTAGGATGTGCTTTAATCGGCTCCGACAAACCGTGAGAAATTTGTTCTTCTCCTTTCTTCTCTTTGTATCCTCTATTTGTTGATGTTTGGTATGTAAATCTCTTGATACCTATTGTATTTCATCTAATCTATGTTTATGAATATGTTTTGATTCTCTATTGATTGTTTGTCTTTGATTGATTATTTGTGGGTCGTGACAAAACCTATATCGAATCGTTAATCTTAGATTTTCATCTGTCAATGAGCAAGCTTTTGACAGGGGTTTGTGAATTGATATTCATGGTATCTTTTGTTGTATTGTGTTGATTAAGTAGCATGGGTAGCATGAGTAGGATCGATACGGTATTGCGAGGATGCGTGACAATAGCGATGAAGAACGGCGTTCGTATACAGTTGGTAAATTAGTTGAATGCAGGGTTAATCATATGTTTGTATTCTGATTAGGGCTTTGTATATGAATTACTCATGAGTTTGACATGGATGTTATAGTAATATTTGTTTTGTCTGAACTCTAGAGATAGATTTAGACTTAACACTTGCGTGAGTATCAGTTCTTACTTCTCTGTGTTGTTGAGTTGCGTGAGACATCACCAATGAGACAATACCGTTGTTCTCTCGATGTTGCGTTAGACATAACCTCTGTTGTGAGTGATATGTGAGGATATTAGACGAATGAGTGATTTGTGTATGAAATGGTCGGAAGAATGCATGTGTTATTGAGTGATCTCTATTGAGTTTCTTTCCTCCGAAGAATGTGTTATTGTTATTTACTTGCTTTTTGTTCCTTTAATTTTCCGCATTTGCTTTTGGTTCGTCTTTAAACCAGAACTTTTGATCATGAGTTTAGAAATATAGAAACCGTTGAATGGCAATTCTTTCCCTCGCACTGATCCCTGTGGAGAACGAAAAAAAAATTGGGTTACTTATATATTTTTGCTTGCTGCTATTCTAGCTTCAACAAAATGGCGCCGTTGCCGGGGATTGGTGTTTAGATATTGAGTTGCATCGCATAGTTTCTATGTTTTTAAGCTTCGTACATAATTGTCTATATTGTATATTTACTTGTATAAACACTTGTTTTGCTTTTGTATATACTTGTTTATAGTTGTTTTCCATAAGTGATTGTATATATGTGTTTTCCATCATATTTTTGTTTTTGGTTTACGTTTGCTCAAGTGTTGCAGATTTTATTTGGTATCTACCGGTGACCGAAGCAACATGGAGGGGCTTGTACGTAAATAAGGCGTCAAGCTTACGACGTGAAACAATCGCTTATTGGGTGGCAACCCAACAATTTGAGTTTGTACAGTTTTATGTTTAGTAGTATAGTTAATATAAAGTGACAATGGATGGAGTGAATGTGAGAAAGAACCAATTTTGAAAAACAAAATTTTCCTGCCCGCGCTTAGCACGTGCAAAGGGCGCTTAGCGCGCCTTGTTTTGCAAAGAAAAATATTTCATTTTCCATCCACTTTCACCAATTTTGGTTTTTATGTTTATTTAGTTTTAGTTCAATTTTGTTAGGTTGTTAGAATAATTTATGAGTTTGCTCTCAAGTTTTGTTTTTGATTAGCTTGAGGATGCATTGTGTGATTTTTCAATTTTGATTGTTTCAACAAGAAAATGTTATGGTAGTGTGAAAAGTTTAAAGAAAGTTGCATTGCTTTGGTTTGTGTTTATTGCTTTTCTAGAACATAACATGTTTATGAACCTTAGGATGTGTACAAATTACATGTCTTTCATTCTCTTGCAATTTTTGTTCATTTGTGAATCACTTTAGTTCATTGCCCCATGTAAGGAAATCTCCATTGTTTACTAAATGCTTGGATGACTGATAAACTTTGTTAATACATTTTATTCATGCTTTATCTTTTGATTACTTTAATTTTGTGGAAGCATTAGAAATGATCAAGGCATTTGTTGATATTGAGCACAACCAGATCCAAAAGTATCTTACCCGTGAGTAGTGAGAATTTGTTAGCCCCTTTGAGACTAAAACAGTTTAGATCTTATTTTTAGTGATGAACTTGGTTTATGTACATAATTTGCAAGTTTGGTTCATCATTGAATTTAGTGAGTTTCTAAAATTTCTTCTTGAACCTTTGAAATTGTATACTTTGATTTCCTTGCCGTAAAAAGAAAGGAGCATTCACTTGAGGTTTGGTTGAATTCAAGTTGGGGAGAATGAAAAAGAAGATTGGTAAGTTGCTTGAAACTTTTGAAAAAGTTCAAACAAGCATGAACAGAAAAAAAGTGTAAATATGAATGTGAAAAACATAGAAAAAGCATGCTTGTTTGAGGAGAAAAATAGAGTGAAATAATTGTGCATAAAGGTAGTTTGAGAATGTTTGTGGTAAAGGAATGAGAATGGTGAATGAAGTTGTAATGTGTAAATATCATTTTTCGGCAATTTCGATTCAATGGCCTGTAGAAATGTCCCTTTGTTGTGAACCCGACCTAGCTACAACCCTTAAAGCCCTTAGTGATCTTTTTGCTTCCATATTTTCATTTTTGATTGTTAGATGTTGTATGAATTGAATTGTTATTTGCATTGTTTGTCAGACGAGTGTAATTTCCCCGCGGTTGCAAACGCGCATTAATTTCTTCATTCTTATTTGAAGTGGAGTGTTAGGTGTGATTCATTCTTGAACATGTATTGCTTTTGGATATTGACATTTGTTTTATGCTTAGACTTTGTTTCATATTCGTGGTGTCGTTGTAGTGTAGTGGTAAGCATCGCCTTGTGTGTACTTTTGATTGTATACCATACATTTGTTGCCCGTTTGTAAATACTTGTTGAGCATGATTTCTTGATAAATTACTTTTGTTTCTTTGAGTTGATTGACTTTTGTTTGAGGACAAACAAAATAATAAGTTGGGGAGAGTTTGATAAGTGCAAAATGTACCTATTTTTGTATATAAGTTTTGTTGCACTTATCTATACTTTTTGGTAATATCATTCGAATAAACCCCGCTTCGTTTGTAAATACGTTTAGTTTACGTTATAGTGTATATATTGCGTTATCGTGTAAATATCATTGAGTTTAATTGTTTTTATCTCATTTTTGTAGGTATTCAAGCATTGATATTTATTCATTATTAGAAAAAACATTGAATAAGCTTTCCAATGCTTTAAACCGGGTGAAAAACGGAGTTACGGTTCAAAAGTTACGAATAAAACAGTGCAGGATTTTTGGCTGTTCTGTCAAATTCGCCACATGCTCGCCAGGCGAATTGGTGGCGAGTCAGACAGCCAGAAACGTGGAAAAAAAGGCCAGAATAAGCCGCCTAACTCGCCAGGCGAATCCGAATTTCGCCAGGCGAATTTGCCTGGACAGAAACACCATATTAGGCATAAAAACACAATTTTTTAGGTATGTTTTTGGGGGAACTTTCTCCCAACTTCATCAAACATATTTTAGGAGTAGATAGGCTTAGAAACAACATTGGATGATGCATCTTGATGATCCGGAGTAGGATGTGCTTTAATCGGCTCCGACAAACCGTGAGAAATTTGTTCTTCTCCTTTCTTCTCTTTGTATCCTCTATTTGTTGATGTTTGGTATGTAAATCTCTTGATACCTATTGTATTTCATCTAATCTATGTTTATGAATATGTTTTGATTCTCTATTGATTGTTTGTCTTTGATTGATTATTTGTGGGTCGTGACAAAACCTATATCGAATCGTTAATCTTAGATTTTCATCTGTCAATGAGCAAGCTTTTGACAGGGGTTTGTGAATTGATATTCATGGTATCTTTTGTTGTATTGTGTTGATTAAGTAGCATGGGTAGCATGAGTAGGATCGATACGGTATTGCGAGGATGCGTGACAATAGCGATGAAGAACGGCGTTCGTATACAGTTGGTAAATTAGTTGAATGCAGGGTTAATCATATGTTTGTATTCTGATTAGGGCTTTGTATATGAATTACTCATGAGTTTGACATGGATGTTATAGTAATATTTGTTTTGTCTGAACTCTAGAGATAGATTTAGACTTAACACTTACGTGAGTATCAGTTCTTACTTCTCTGTGTTGTTGAGTTGCGTGAGACATCACCAATGAGACAATACCGTTGTTCTCTCGATGTTGCGTTAGACATAACCTCTGTTGTGAGTGATATGTGAGGATATTAGACGAATGAGTGATTTGTGTATGAAATGGTCGGAAGAATGCATGTGTTATTGAGTGATCTCTATTGAGTTTCTTTCCTCCGAAGAATGTGTTATTGTTATTTACTTGCTTTTTGTTCCTTTAATTTTCCGCATTTGCTTTTGGTTCGTCTTTAAACCAGAACTTTTGATCATGAGTTTAGAAATATAGAAACCGTTGAATGGCAATTCTTTCCCTCACACTGATCCCTGTGGAGAACGAAAAAAAAATTGGGTTACTTATATATTTTTGCTTGCTGCTATTCTAGCTTCAACAATAAACCGCAAACCAAGTCATGTTACATCCTTCAAAAGACCTAATTGAAGTTAGGTTCGCTATGAAAGCATACTCGACAAAATTGTTGTTAAACTGACTCTAAATGTTTGTTTGGTCATCACTAACCATTTTGTTCTATCACAGTCTCACATCTTCATTCGTACCAACCTTATGGCCAAATATCATCGACCAAGTTCCTTTTCAAGCAACTCCTTCAAAGATCCTACCAACAGGGGCAAATCGCCTGAAGACACCGTTCATCAGAGGCAAATATCTCGAAAGCTCAGTTAAATACTAGGACAGATCTTTACAAGGCTCGACCAAAAGAAACCACTCCAAGAAAGGATTCATCAAGGACAAGCCATTCAAAGAGTCGGTTAGTCGAGGACGAATCTCTTCAAGGCACGTACTGGGGCAAGCCAACTTAAGACAACGACAAAGCCAACCGTTCAAAGATCGATTAATATGAGGTAAACCATTCCAAGAACCGATTAATCAAGGGCATAATGCTTCAAGAATCAAAATATAGGGGCAAATTGTCTAAAAGTCATCTTATGGCAAGACTGCTTCAAAACTTGTATTGAGACTAATATCCCCGAATTCACCCAACAGACTGGGGAAATATAGGCTACATAGGGGCAAGTCATCTCCATGATTTCAAGATGCTCAAGCAAACTTTGTCGTACCATCGAGTTCGACATGAGTGTCCAGAGGTCATGTTAGCACAACACTCTACAACCTTTTGATAAATAACCATCTCACACAAACAACCTCTTTAGGCCTTAATCGTCCACGACCCACCCCAGGGGCACTTTGATGAAACGATCAAGTCGTCGCATATCATCATTGTGCATTAATCATGTCGCTTCACCCTAGTATCAGACCACGCTTATTATCTCACTCTTTCGGCATATTCCCACAACTTGAATCTGACATCATCAGAAAGCCTTATAACAAAACCATATACAAAAAACCCAACCTCACTTGGCATTCACCCCATAAATCGAACCTTCATAGGAATTTCACGAAGCTCAATTTTGCTTGGTACCCAACATTTACAATCAAAGAGCCCGACATCACTCGGCGCCTCAAAAGCCAAGAGCCCGACCTAGCTCGACACATCCGACAACCCCAAAACCCATCCACGTTTGGAACCTCTCAAAAGCCTAAACTTGCTTGACACCTTACAAAATCCCAACGTTGCTTGGAACCTCCAAAAATACCGGTCCTACTTGGAACTTACCCTGATACCTAATCTTCATGGACAATATTTCAAGCATCATACCTCATGCATCGATCACTACTACGAAAAACACCTATCACAACGATTGGAAAAGCGATACCACCACGTCGGACCAACCGTTGTGAGGTAAGGTGTGGTCGCATGTATGATGCTTTCCATCACGGTTGTGCGACCGTGATTATAATTCATGTAGCGCACTACCTACCATAACGATTACTTTAAACAATTGTTGTTGTATGTCCAACCTATCACAACGGTTACTTTAAACAACCGTTGTTGTATGTCTTTTAATAAGAAAAAATGCAGCAGTAGAACAACAAGAAAAAAAACAAGAACAACAAGAACAACAAGAAAAATAACAAAAACAACAATAATAATAAGAAGAAGAAGAAGAACAACAACAACAACAATAATAACAACAAGAGCAACAACAAGAACAATAAAAATAATAATAACAACAACAACAACAATAACAACAAAAAGAACAACAAGAATAACAACAAGAACAAAAACAACTAACATTGATAACTTGAATCCATGTTTTCCTTGTCTCATTCAAGTTAGAGAAGAGGTGATGGAGTTATGAAATTTTTTAATGAAAGAAATTATGTTTTCGAGTTTTGTTTATGGAAGAAATGATGTTTACGAGCTTGGTTTAGTGGAGAAATAGATTTTCGTAAATGGAAGAAGATGTTTGGAGGTAGAAGATGAAGTTCATATAAGTTGGAAGTTCATCTAAGTTTTTGGTTTCACGCGGATTACTAATGGTATTGTATTGAGTGTTGATACTCACTAAATGGACGATAAAGATTTGTTTAAGAACAGTGAAAAAAACTCAATAAACACGCTTACTTTAATAAAAATAAAATTATACTTATCACAATAGTTACTTTAAATAACCGTTGTTATATGTCTCAACCTATCACAACTGTTACTTTACGTAACAGTTATTGTATGTCTTTTAATAAATAAATAAAATCAAAATTGTAGGTGCTAGGATTCAAACTCATGACCAGATGCCACTTTTCACCATGGTTGGAAGTTTAAACCGTGGTGAAATGTCCTTTAGTAAATACTAAAAAAAAGCGCCAAAATAAGTTATTACCATGGTTAACTGGAAGACCGTTGTAAAATGGGTGTTACGAAAGGTCTATTTTGTAGTAGTGGATCATTCATCACACTTCATATCGCATAATCAATCATTGATCATGCATTTCATCCTCTTCATCATCTAATCAGTGGCATGCAGATGCATTGGCCCAAAAAAAACACTCGCACAAGCCTAAAGCATATCATTAACACATGTAACATATCATAGGCCAGGATCTGATGACCTATCATAGAAGTCCAATCCTCATCTACATACCATGCACTTACATCGAGATGCATCTGCACAAAGATGCATACATATAACATACCAAGGATACTGGGCCTTTCCCCAATAAAGTCAGTTTCAACCCTCCAAACGAGTATTATCTAGGTAACTCTCCTTTACAAGTATCCCTAATTAGATCTTTAGATCAATCCTAGTAGTAGGATTTCCCCGACGAATGTCATAAGGGATATCTCCCCAGTAAGTAAGTTTCTTCGAAGAATATTCCCTAGCAAACATTCTTCATAGGTTTCCCCTAGCAGGTATCTTTGAAGAATTTTTTCGAGGGATGGACCCTGAATCGTACTCCTAGTGGCCTCAATCTTTTCGAGGGGTTGTCATCTCCTTCTATGGGTTACGTATTTGATGGAGGTATCAATATTAAGTTGATGGTAAGCCACACTATGATCAATACAAGGAATTTTGTCTAGTGTGAATGCGAAGAGGTAGGGGTTCACTCTAAGGCACATGATGAGGTCTTTTTACTGGGTATCGAACATTGGCTCCTATTTTGATTGGTTTGGTCGGGTTATTGTCGAGTCACTCAACTTCAAGTTCTTCATTTGGGGTCGGTCTCGTAGTCTTCATAGTTTCCCTAGTTAAGAGGTCAGATTCATCATCTGGTATGGTCTCGTTCTTGCGTACATTAAAATTTGCACCATTAAGGATGCAGATGGCAACCATTCTCACTTTTCTTTATGGTCGGATGACGATTGATGTTGGATATTTTAGCATTCTCTAGTGCATCAAGTGGGATCCAAGTAGATTGACTCTAATGTTAATCGATTCTCAGAGGTCATTATGGTATTTCATCTTCAGATAAACGGTTGAAGTGACTATGTTGAGCATTTCAAAGAAAGGTCTTCCTAGGATGCAACTATAGATACTTTCATATGAGACCATTAGGAATTGTACGTCTACCTTCCTTTTGTCCCTTCCTTCTCCGAAGGAGACTGGTAAATTTACATCACTGCAGGGATGGGTTATGGAATCATTGAAAGCATGAAGATTCATGCCCTCGTAGGGAGATATGGTCTCTTTCTATAGTCCCTACTCCTTGAAAAGGTCAGCGCACATGACGTCGCATGAGGTTTTGATGATAATTTCCTCGGTATCGCGTGATTGACTATAGTAGCGGTTACCACCATTGGAAACACTTTGTTTGAAACTCCATCTACCTTTTCGTTGTCTTAGAACCCTAGGATTGATCTCTCATCTTTCAGTTTTTCCTTTGTTTTTTGCGATTCTGAGGCATTCTCATTTGCTAATCTCTTGATTGGCTCTTTCAGGCTAGAGGATCCCTCAATGATTAAAGAAATTGCGAGGTTTAATGACAGCACTAAGGTCAAAACTACAATGGTGATTCTGATAAAAAGATCAGAGGTTGACATTGTCGATCGAAGATATTGTTAAAGGAATGATGTGATGCTAAGAATTTGGTGAATTCGATGTGGAAGTTCACGAGAATTAGAAGTCGATTCCCACAAACAACGTCATTATTCCGACATGGAACATGAGATCGATGATGTAAAGGGAACAAGTTCTTTTGGTGTGGTGGTACGAGTCTCTGATGTTGTGAAGATGGGGTGTACCTACAAGGTTAGCACATCAACGTCCAAGTCAATGAGGTCATAAAGATGTAACTTTGTAAGAGTGAATGAATGATTATTTTTGGCTTAAATAGTGTTTTCGTCCCTGTAAGTTAGCGAGTTTTTGGTTTTCATCCCTGTAATTTTTTTTTTTAGTTTTAGTCCCTATATCTTACTTTTTGCTAGCTGTTTAGTCCCTAAAGCCAAAATCCGAAGGTTTCCTGCGGATTTTCCTACAGATTTTGGTTTTAAGGACTAAAACGAACGCGAGTGTAAAATATAGAAACTAAAACAAAACAAAAATTACAGGAACGAAAATCAAAAACTCAATGACTTACAAGGACGAAAATACTATTTAAGCCATTATTTTTTTATGACGCGTGACAGAGCTTATATATGATAAGAGGTTAAAGGGTTCCAGCTTAGTCTGACGTGAGGTGAGGGAAACCGTCTAAGTAGATCTGACGATTGGTGATGAACTAATAGCTTGAATGTGGTGTGTTGCCTTTTGGCGAGATCTCTCTGTTCTTCATTCTCATGTGAGAATATTACGAATTATGCATTTGTCGTTGGACTGGTTTTACTATATTATTCAGTCAACCAGAACAAATATTGACTTAAACATTCTTTTACTAGATAAATCTAATGTGAGATCTATCAGTTTTACATAAACTAAAAAAATATTTTTCTATATCTCATAAAAAAACGTCTCATTTACATTTTATTTTATTTCAAAGTAATTATACATTTACAATATTAATCTAACATTGTTTTTCACTACTATATTTAGTTATTTACTTTTACTATATTAAAATGTTTCACTACAATTACGATTAATAGTAAATGATACTATCATTTTTATCATATATATATATATATATATATATATATATATATATATATATATATGGAAATGCTAACACACACCCAAAAATGATGAGTTCCACACAAAATACACTACATCTATTTTCTTTCTATTTTTTTTCCTTCATTTTTTTAATGTGGGTTCCACCTAAAATTGGTGGATCCCACACAAAAATACACTAAGGTGTATGTTTGTAATACACACTTACATGGGTGTGTATTAGCCGGACACACACACACACACACACACATATATATATATATATATATATATATATATATATATATATATATATATATATATATATATATTAAGTCGATTGTGATTGACTTAGAACTATTTGGTCAAAAATGAATGTGATTATTTACTGCAGTTTGTGTGCAAGTTATTAGTTAATGAATTTGATGTCGTATTTGCTATCAATTCATTCATTGTTCTCATAATATGAGTTTATTGACAGTCATTTTATATTTTATATGTTTTTGCAATTTAGTTTTGCACTATAAATAGTTTGCTAGATTGTACAAGTAATATATAAATGTCTGTTTAATTTAAATTGCTTTCCTTTTTTTCTTTTTGTTTCAGTAGATGGCTCTATGTCCCAAATCTCTTGTATTGTTATTTTTTATTTTATTTTAATGTATTTCAAATATACATATAAAGAATTTTGTTCGTCTAAAAATTCAGAAAATAATGCAAATTTTAAAGGATGTGTATTTATTACTTAAGTGCTTTTAATGTCAAAATGACTTTAATACTACGTATTAAAAGAAAAATATTTTGAAGTGGTTACATCTAATGAACATAATGATTTATGTTTTGTTTTGTTATATTTAAGACAAAAATGAGTATAAAGGATGAGAGTAGAAACTACTACCGGTATTATTGGTGCTAATTAATTAATTGTAGAAAAGTAGATTAATGTTAGTTGGCAGATAGTTGGATGGATAGCTGAGCTGCATGACGGCTGTTCTCTTGTGAAATTAATTCAAACATTTCAACAATTAGACAGAACAGACAGTTGGCTTACTTTGTTGTAGCTCAACTTCAACGAATTAAGTTGCGCACGGCACTTTAAATTACACCTATATTCATAATGCTACTAACCTTATTTAACTATTATAATAGTAATGGTCTACATCATGTGGAAGGGAGGAAAAAAAAAGGAAATAAGAAGATGTTGCTTTAAATTTGATTTGGAGAAAGTTTTAAGTTTTAACAAAATATCAAGTGAGATTTCCTTGCAAACATGTCTTTGAAAATTCTCGTCCATCACTATCGAACTAATCATGCATTATCTAATTTCTTCATCTTTGTCTATAATGTGAATGGAAATTGAGGCTCTATTTAGGGCCTCTTTGGATAATGAGGTTATTTATTAAAATAAATTCTTACGAATAAGTTTGCACTTTATGATAAAAGATAAAATAAATTTAAGTTCTATTTATATATTATACTGTCTCTGTTTTAAAATAACTGTCGTTTAAAGTTTTTCACACGAATTAAAAAATTCAATGATATTATCATAAAATATTGCATTTTTACTAAATTAATTTTATTAATGTTAGTAATGTGTTGGAAATAATGTACAGAATAATAATTATATGACACGATTGAAAAAATAGTAATTATTACTAAATTAAAAATTGAAAATAACATTTATTTAAAATAAAAATTTTCCCCTAAAAAGTCTTAAAGAACTTATTTTATAAGTAAGTTTAAAAAATATTATAGAAAATATTATAAAATAAAATTATTTTAATTAAATCTCTTAAATAGTGTCACAAAACTTATGAAAGTAAATAGTCTCACAATCAAATAAGCTCATCTAAATAAACCCTTAATAAAGATTGAAAGTTATCTTTTAGCAAGTAAACTAATAACTCATATATTTTAAATTAGCCGATGGTTGATGCAGATAAATTAACTTATTAAATATATAGTGTTTTAGTAAAATTGGCAGTTAATTAATTTATATTTGTAAAACAACATAAAAAAGATAGGTTTTATTATATTTAATTTTTTCAATTAAGATAACAAGGTAAAATTGAAAGACAAATTCAAGTTTAGTTAATTAGTTAGTTATTACATGTATATTTTGTAACAACTTTTCAATAATAGAACTTTCTCTTATTTAATATTTATTACTCTCTCTTTCTTTCCTTCCATTTCAATATTTTTTTTATCTCTCCTCAATTAACTTCCGCATTAGAAAGGTGTGATAACACTAACATATGATATCACGAGACCGATTGAAATCCATAATTAATAGTGATTGTAGCTATGGTTTGAATAAGTGGCAACAACTTCCTTACAAATCTTTCAATTCTTGATGGCAAGAATTGGGAAAAATGGTGCATTCAGATAAGGGTCATCTTCAACGTTCAAGATGTGTCCGAGTATGTAGCAGTGGGCTTCAACCGCTAGCAGAAAATGCGACTGATGCTCAGAAAGCGGCAAACAAGGAACCAATAAGAAAGATCAAAAGGCTTTATTTTACATTCACCAATGCGTTGAAGCGAAAGTGTTTGATAAAATAGTTCATGTTGCAAATTCGAAAGAAGCATGGGATATGCTTGAAAAATACTATGGTGGAGATGTGAAGGTCAAGGAGGTGCGCCTCTAGTCTTTGAGAAAGCATTATGAAATGTTGCATATTAAAGAGGGCTGATCGATATCAGATTTCTTCACAAGGGTTCAAGAATTAATCAATCAGATGAAGAATTCTGGAGAGACATTGACAGAGCAAATAAAGGTTGAAAAGGTACTTTGAAGTCTCATTCCTCAATATGATATGATAGTAATAACAATTGAGGAAACCAAAGATCTAGAAACAATCAAGATGGAGGATCTGCAAGGATCCTTTGAAGCTAAAGAACCGAGACTAAATCAAAGAGATTTAGATAAAGATTTCGAACAGACCCTGATTGCTCATTCAATAAAGGGAGGTTATGATGAAATAAAGAGAAGGTGGAAGTAGGGAAAAGGAAAACACAAAAAAGAATCCACACCAGATAGCAAAGAAAATAAGAAAGTTTGAAGAAAGATCGGAATTCTCTAAAGGAGAAGGATGATCTAGCAAATTTTAAGACAAGAGAAAGATTCAATGCTTCAACTGCGAGAAGTATGGTCACTTTGCTTTAGATTGTTGGTTTGGAAAGGGAAAGCAAAAGACTGGTGTAGAGGGAGCTAACATGGTGTAAGATGATTCAGATTCAGATCCTGTCATGTTGATGATAACAACCTCTGAAGGGGCTCCAACATCTGATGTGTGGTACTTAGACTCTGGTTGTTCTAATCACATGATTGGACACAAGAAGTGGTTGATTGACTTTAACTCAAACAGGAAGACAAGTGTGAAACTGGAAGATAGCAAAAGCTTTATGGCAGAAGGCGAGGGCAAGATTGTCATACAAACAAAGGAAGGCAAAATAACATTCATAGAATATGTGTTACTTGTTCCTAGTATGCAATGTAATCTGCTGAGCATTAGTCAACTGGTCAAGAAAGGATTCTCAGTAATCATGGAAGGAGGCTCAATGAAGCTATATGACAAGAAGAAAATAATGGTTCTGAAATCAAATCTTACAAGAAACAGAATCTAGAAGGCTAGTTTGAAGGCCTCAAAATCACAATCTCTTTACTCATTAATTACTGATGAAGAAAGTTGGCTTTGGCACAAAGGGTATGGGCATCTGAATTTTAGAATTCTAGGCAAGTTGAATACTATGAAGTTAGTATAATGATTACCTAAGATAGTGAAACCTGATAAAGCATGTGACATTTGCATGCTTGAGAAGCAAAGTAGGTAACCTTTTGTGAAGCAGCTATCAATGAGAGCCAAACATGTACTGAATGTAGTTTCATCTTATATTTGTGGTCCTTTTGAAACTCTTTCTCGTGGAGGAAGCAATTACTTCATCTCATTAGTATATGAATTCAGTATAATGTTGTGGGTTTACCTGATAAAGACCAAAGGAAAAGCTTTAAACATGTTCAAAAGTTTTAAGGCTATGGCAGAAAAAAACATAGTGGAAAACTGATTAAGATACTCAAGACAGGTGGAGGAAAGGAATATAATTTCCATGAGTTCAAAAAATTGTTTCATGAAAGTGGCATCTTGCATGAAGTAACCCCTTACACACCTCAACACAATGGTGTGGTTGAAAGAAGGAATAAAAGCTTGGTCAAAATGGCAAGGAGAATGTTGAAACAAAAGTCATTGCCTCATAAATTTTGGGGTGAAGCAGTGTCTACTGTTGCTTATGTTCTAAATATATCCTACCAAGAATTTAAAGAATTAAGTGCTAGAAGAATGTTGATCAGGAAGCAAGCGTTGCATCACTCATCTCAAGGCATTTAGATCATTATGCTATAGACACGTGCCAAATGAAATAAGAACCAAACTTGAAGATAAAAGTGAACTTATGATCTTAGTTGGTTACCATACAACTGGAGCATATAGGTTATATAATCCAATTACTAAGAAATTGGTGGTTAGTAGAGATGTAATCATTAGAGAAGCAGAGTTCTGGGATTGGACCAAGGTGGAGAAAGAATAAGAGTGGTTCTTATTATAAGCTCCAATGTAGTTTCATTCTGATGAAGTGAATCCAGTATCAACTGAGACTCCAGTTGAGATTATGAATCCTACTCAAAGGGCAAGACCAACCAGAAAAAGACAAATACCTACAAGGATGAATGATTATGAAATTGTGCCTGACAATATAGTGGATAAGGAAGGAGAAATAATACACTTGGAAATGTTAGCAGGTGCAGAACCACTAAATTATCAGGATGTAATGCAAGACAAAGTGTGGAAAGATGCAACGGTGAAGTAATTCAGTTCAATTTTAAAATGTGGCATATGGAAACTGACTCAACTACCAGAAAGAAAAGGCCAATTGATGTGAAATGGAATTTCAAAGTAAAGTTGAGTCCAGAAGGAACATTAGTGAAGAACAAAGCAAGACTTGTGGCAAGTGGGTTACTTCAAAGATAAAGTTTAAATTACTCCGAGGTATTTTCACCAGTGGCAAGGCATGAGACTATAAGACTTGTAGTGGCATTAGCCTGTAGTATAAGGTGGACTTTGTCAGACATGGATGTAAAATCGCCCTTTCTAAATGGTCCTCTTGATGAAGAGGTATATGTGTCTCAACCTCCGGGTTTTAAAGTAAAGGGAAAAGAGCATAGGGTGTATAGGCTATACAAGGCTTCGTATGGTTTGAAGCAGACACCAAGAGTTTGAAACGGGAGAATTGATGTTTTCTTCATTAGTCATGGTTTTAAAAAAAGTTCGGTTGAGTATGGTGTGCAAAATACAAGCAATATGAAATACTATTGTTGGTATGTTTGTATGTGGATGACCTCTTGATAACTGGAGAATCTCAACTGGAAATTGAAGACCTCAAGAGTACAATGAAGTCAGAAATTGAGATGTCAGATCTGGGTAACTTACCATACTTCCTTGGTATGGAATTTTTATACAAAGAAGGTGGAATAATATTGAATCAAGCAAAGTATGTTACTGACTTGCTGAAAAGATTCAACATGTTGAACAACAATACTGTTGTGACTTCTATTGAATATGGTCAAAAGCTGGAATAAGATAATGATAAAGAAATGGTAGATGCCACCATGTACAAGCAGATGATTGGATCATTGACGTACTTATGCAATAGTCGACCAGATAACTTTGTTATAGGAGTATTGAGAAAATTCATATATGACCCAAGAAAATCTCATCTACTGGTTGGAAAAAGAGTAATAAGATACATCGAGGGAACCTTAAGGTATGGTGTATTCTTCTCATATGGAAGAAATAGAAGCAAAGAAGAGGTGATAGGATTTTCTGATTCTGACTAGTGTGGTGACAAATTGGACTGGAGAAGTACCACATGTTATGTATTTAAGTTTCAAGGAGCTCCAATCTCTTGGATCTTCAAGAAGTAACCTGTTGTGGCTCTGTCTAGATGTGAGGCGGAATATATTGTTAGTTGTTCAGCTGCTTGTCAAGCTGCTTG